>SCDZ01000042.1:0-639094 GCA_004143845.1 Drosophila lacertosa
TTGTTGGTGTCAGCAGTGGGGTGCTGGAGTGCCTCACTTTGCCTCCTTGGGCTCTGGAGCTGCTGCTGTTGTTGCGCCTGCTTCTGCTGAAATTTTTGCTGCGGAGTTCCCTTAGCCATGTCAGCATAAGAGAAGCCGCCTACGAGATTTCCAGCCCGACTGGCTCCACTGGGGACCTGGTGCGTCATTGTCTCATCTGCTGCTTTTCTGGCGCCTACTCCGCGTTTGGGCCTTGATCGTTGCAGGAACGCCTGGTACTTGGCGCATCCTGAGTAGTTAGCTGGGTGCTGCTCTCCGCAATTGTAGCATGTACACAGCTCGTTGCGTGGGCGAGTGCAGTTGGATGCAGGATGCTCTCCAGCGCATTTCACACAGATGTGCGCTCTGCGGCAGTATTTGGCAGTGTGTCCAAACTGCTGGCATCGGTGGCATTGGATAATGGCTGTGCGCTTGCGGAGGGGTTCAACAATGATCCTCATGTGGCACAGCGATCTGACTGCCAATATCTCCTTGTTGTTGGGTGCTGCTGCGATGTTCAAGAAGAACATATTGACAGGTTGGGCTTCTGGGCTTCCTGGTTCGCTGCGTCTCAGAGGTGAGTGGGCATCAATGAGCTTGTGCCCCAGCTTCTCCAGCTCCTCTTTAATGTCGCTGTGTAGCGTGCTGTGGTGAAGGCCTTTGACGCACACTCTGTATGGCCTGTCTTCCTTGAGCTGGTAACAGTGGAATTCGTATTTCTCCTGCTCCAGCCAGTTGACAATACTCCGAAAGGAGTCGGAATCGGCTGCGTACAGTCTCATGATTCCCCCAAGGGAGGCTCTAGCCTCGACCTTGTTGGCGTCAGTAATTTTACGGATGCCCTGCATCAGCAAGTTCACGCTGCTGATGCCTTCCAATACTATTGGCGGCGGTTTGGGCTGCCCTTTCTCAACTAGGTTGCTCTTTAGAGCTGCAGCTCTCTGCGTAGCTGCAATAGCGGCTTGGCGACTGGTGCTGGGCTGCATGCACAGTTCGTCGTTGGCATTAGCCTCCACCTCCATTTCAGCCGATAGGAGCTGGAAACGGTTGGTCCTTCCATTGTAACTCTCCTTTGCGAGCGGGATCATAGTGTCATCGTTGTTGTTAGGCTTCTTCCTCTCGAGGTTCGGGGATGCGCCATGATCTCTCTTCCGCTTGATATTCGGTGGCAGTGCTGCCAGTTCTTCTGCCAGGGTTAACTCTCCTGTAGTCTCCACGTCCATGACGGCTTTTCTCAGAGCTTCGCCTAGAAGCGTCATTTTCCTATTATTTGCCATTTCTCGCTTCGCAGAAAGTCGACGACAACTTCGACTTCGACTGCGACTTCGACTTCGACTTCGACTTGAACAGCTCGCCTCAATAGTCGCTTAATTCCACAACGCACAAAAATAACAAAAAATAAATAAATATTTTATGTAAAAACTGAACTTTAGGATTTGACAATTGAGTCGATAATAGTCTTTTTTAATATATATATATATATTTAGATTATCGTTTATATAGATGGTTTTATGCTGCTCGATGTCGACATAAATCGCATGAGTAACAAAAATTTTAATCAACACTCATTAACTCTACAAGATCGCCGGCAATATAATTAAGAGAAATTATGTTTCCACCGGCGCTACGTTGACGGTGACGTTGACGACGACGTCGATGTATTCGACCTGTTGGATCAATGGACCAGCCGCAGTAGCTGCTCTCAGCACTGGCAACAAATACAAGTTGTTTCGGATTTGTTGTTGTTTAACAATTTCGCAATTCAGCTGTCGATCATTTCATTCATAAAATGTGCATGGCACGGCATGAGGGAGCCCCGCTCCACACACACACACACACACATATACACAATTCATTCACACAGCTCGGGCGATCTGGAAACTCGCACACATCCGCACATGCTGGGTTAATACCCAACCACCCGCCTGCTCGATCGGTCCACAACAAACGAAGTGATTAATTCATGTAGTGGTCTCTCGGCTCCGTCGTCGCCGGCACACGGTATCCACTGGCCAGCATCGGCCCCAAACCACCAACAACAACAACAACCACCAACCACCAACCACACGGGCCCCCAGCGATTCTACGTTTTCTCAATGAAACTGGTTTCGTCAGTTCGATTGCTGCCGTTGCTGCCGTTGCTGTTGCTGCTGCTGTTGCTGCTGCTGTTGTTGTTGATATTGGGGTTTATGTTATTATATTCATCCTCACCTGATCCCCAGCAGCTGCTCATCCGGTCAATGTGAGAAAAAATATACAACAGCACACTGCAAAAATAGACACGAAACGCATGCAACTTTTTCTTTTCAGAGGAGCTGGAGCTGCACTCCAACTCCAACTCCAACTCCAAGCTGATCATTTAGCCCGATATTGAGCCAAAGCAAAAGCGTTGGCTATGTGGGGTGCTGCTCTGTTCACTCAGAGCGAACAGCTCGCCAAATGAAATGCGAAAGCTGCTCAGTTGCTCAGGATTGTATCTTGGCATTCAAATCAGCTTTGGAAAACTGCAAACAGCCAACTGCAAATGGCAAATGGCAAACGGCAAACGGCAAACAAGTGACCAGCCCAAGTCAACCTATTTCAGCATCCGCAACAGTAAAGGAAGCAGCCATAAAAGCAACGAGAAGCAGAGCTCAAAAAAAAAAAAAAAAAAAAAAACTGGAAAAGCGTCGCAGCGCTTTTCTTTATGCCCCCCAACTGCGGAAGTTGGCCAAGCATGTGTAAAACAGTTAATGCACACAGGATATGTTTCCGTGGCAAACGAGTTTTTGGATTTGTATAGCCTCGTTTCTTTATTTTTTTTTTTTTTTGTTTTTTATCTAGTAGCCATCAAAGTTATTAATTATCAATTTATTTTAGCCAATCAATATTATTTGCATAGAAACTGTTGGCGTAGAAACTCAAAATAGTAGAAGCCAGTTCTTGAAGCTGCGGCGATTTGTGTTAATTGGGTTTTAATCGTTTCGGGAAGCGCGCTTTAAAATGTTCACAAGTCTAATGGGAAGTCAGTTAGAAAATAGAAACATGATCAGTTAAAATATTCGCATATTGCTGGCAACGGAAGTGGATGTAAGAACCTAATCAGATGGTAACAGAAACTTTCTTTATTTTAAATAATGGCAACTAGTGAAAATCAAGTATATCCTTTTCTGCTTTGAACTTATAATATAAACTCAGCTTAGCCTTAAGCAATATTTAAGTCATAGACTAAACATAATGAGGCAGGCGAAAGGAAGCTGCAAAGATCTTCTTGAGCTTGAGGAAGAGGCCGCATTTTGAAGCGCAAGATAAACTCGCTGGGATGCTGATCGCATCAGCTGCCGCTGATGCTGATGCTGCTGCTGTTGCTGTTGCTCAAGTAGCGGCTACAACAAACAACAGCGACAACAACGACGATCGTGTGGAGATGCTTGGGCTGCTTGTCCAGCAGGCCGAGCATCTAAAATACAGTAGCCGCAGCAGTAGCCGGCAAACAAATTACACACAATTCCAACTCCAAACAGAAACTTCACAGCATCCACACCGAACAACAGCAGCAACAACAACAACAGCAACAACAACAACAACAGCGACAGCGACAACATTATTATCTTCGCTTTATGTTGGAGCTGGCTGGCGCTTCAGCTGGCACCCCACTCAGCGATCATCATCAATGATGTTCATAATGATGACGATGATGATGATGACGATGACGATCGTCGTCGTAGACATAAGAACGAAAACGAATCAACTCGAGTGTCGTCGTTGTTGCTACTGTTCAATGACTGTGGATGCTACGTTGTTGTTCGTTGTTCGTTGGTTGTTGGTCGTTCGTTCGGTTGGTTTTTCGGTTAGTAAACCGGATGTTCCTAATCATTGCTAGTTTGCCTCAAATTAAATATGCTTCATGTGTATATATGTATGTATGTATATGCATATGCCCGCTTCGTATATAAGCAGTTACGTTGTTGTGTATATCTTTTGTTTGTGCGCATTGTACTTCATAGATACGCTGATTATAGCTTCTCTATCTTTATATGCCATTGTATGTGTACAGAAAGCCGCAGCGCAAATTATGAATGAATATTCAGTAAAGGCCTCCGCTATCTCAATCGTGTGATTCTGTGACGCATCTTCAGAGCTAACTGTTTAGCTAAAAGAGTTAACTCTAAAGCTAAAGCTAAGGCTAAATCTAAAGCTACTTCCGGCTGTTCGCATTCGAGTTTGCCAATCGAGTTGTTTATTCATTCATGCCCACTGGCTGGGAGGCCAATTTAATTGATAGAACTCGCAGCGACAACACACAACAAACAACAAACACATAACACATTCATAAATTCATTTTTATCAACATCAATTAGCAATAATTATTCATTAGCAGCTGCTGGAGTCGAGCTGCAAGTGACAAAGGCTCTTTAGCAACAAATTTGCTGAATTTGCTTGATTGGGGCAAGTTTATTATCGAAGCGATCAGTAAATAAGCCATGCCTAGAAAAGCCAGAAGAAAGATAGAACTCTTCTTGGTTGTCTAAATGATATATACATATATGGTATATATATTTAATTAAAATGTTTTATTTCCTGGCTAGCTAAGAGAACATTTTTACCTAATCAATATTCACTCCATTCAGCTAAAGTTCTCAGTAAGCGACTAATAATAGCTTTCACACACTTAAAATAAAGCAATAATAAAAGCGATTAGCCATTTTAATCTCAGTGGCGGCTTTTAACAACCATTTGGAAACGGCGTTGCATAAATTAAGTCGCACAAATGAAATGTATCTTTTAGAGCAAAGCATTTTGTTTGTTTTATTGCTTGAACGATGTTAATTTTTTTTTTTGTTTTTTTTTTTTTTGTTTTATAAGCTGTGCCGTTTGCTTTGTTTGACAAATATATGGCCATTAGTTGATAACAATTAAGATGAAGACGTTGGCGTCTGATGCTAATGCTGCTGCTGCTGATGCCTTAAAAGTGTGACGGAAAACATTTCGAGACCCGCCGAGCGGCAGCGACGAGATAAAAAACAAAGCGTACAAAAGCAATATTAATTGTTTTTTAAGTAAGATCTCAGTTGGATGGCGCCTGCTGCCCACGTAGGAGAGGTGAGGGGGGGTGAACGGTATTCACAAATTATAAGTCCGCAACGAAATCAGTTTAATTTCCGTACAACAAATTGATAGTGGGCAGCTGTGATCGCTTCTTTTGCAACATAATTCCGCATGAAGTTGCAAGTTGCAATTTGAGTTCCGTAATAAGCCCACGCGAGGCAAATAGAACGCGGCAACAACAACAACAACTGGACAATCAAGTGGTGTCCAGTTGGATGGCGTGCAATGTGGAGCATCCACAGCATAACACCTGGCGTTTGCCCTAGCCCGCTGCTGTTGATGATGATGATGATGATGATGATGATGATGATGATGGCCAGCCTCAGATCAAACTGGAAGCTGCACTTGAATTGTGCGTCTTTGCATTGCATTCAATTCCAAGTTGAAGCGTCCTTAGCACATCCTCGTATTCCCCTCCCTGCAGTTGCCCATCAGCATTTGCATATGCCTGGCAGGGAGGGGGGTGGGGGGGGTGGGTGGGTACACATTGATCATTAGACTATTTTTAATAGAGAGAGACTGAGACCAGTTTGCCAGTTAGCTGCCACAAAAGTGGTCTGTCCAGCTCGAAGATGGGCGCAAGTTTCACCTGCTCTCAGTTGAGATTTTGCAGCTTGCGTGCTGAAGTGTTTGTTGTTATTGTTTGTTGTTGTGTGTTGGCACAAAGATGCACAACTCTGAAGTCGCTGCATTTGGTTGCTCCACCTTTCCGGTGGCAACTGCGACTATTGCTACCTAAATAGACACAAAGTACGTGCCCCGAAAAAAAAAAAATGTTTTTAACAAGACGCCAATGCGATCGCAATGACAAACTAATTTATGCGCCCAGCAACAAATCTTTTGGCTCATATAAACAAAACTAAATGATACAATAGCAAGTATATACACACTTGGCTAGCATAAATTAACTTCCGATCTACTATGGAATGTATACAAATTTATGCTCAGTCACCCAAAACGAGTACACTACCCGAAAAAAGAACGTATCTTTGCTCGGGACTCGGCTATGGTTGAAGGTGGAGATGGAGATGGAGGTGGAGGTGGAGATGGAGGTGGTGTTATGGTCAGCATCAGGCGGCAACAATTAAAAATGCAGGCGAGCAACGAAAACACTCAATAAAATGCGTTGATAAATTGCGCCAAGCATCAAAGGCAACCCACTGTGTCGATGGCGCTCCGCAGCTCCTTGGCCAACAGCAACAACATCAACAACAACAACATCAACAACAACAACAGCGATCAGCCACTTGCAATCTGCTATGAAAATTTATCGATTGTTTTTGTTTAGAGCATTGAACAGAGAAAATCAGTTTAACTTGGCATAGACACAAAAGCGCCAGCAAAGCCGCCAATGAGCCAAATGTGTAAAGTGAATGTCAGGTAAATTGGCTAATGGGGTTAAATGTCTGCTTAGAAATGTTCTTCAAAAAATATGTTATAGGAATTTAAAGTTGCTTTGCAGTTATTGATTTAAAATTGATTGCTGATCTAGAAATGAAGTATCTCAATTATCTTAATATCATTTTCTGTTTGCTTCATTTCTAAGATATCACTTGCGAACAGCTAGAGTAAGTAGAGTAAGTGCAATCCCAAAGATACTTTATAGTGAAGATCTATGAGATACAACTTTCTTTGTACATAATGGAAATCTACGTAAGTGCATGCAAGTATATCCGACTTTTCATTTGTATTTCCTTGAATGCTTTAACAAACGAAATGGCTTTTAATTCGAATGACAATTAAAAACTAAGCACATTTGCCGTTTATTGCTTTTGAAAATGTGCTACAAATTATGACATGGCTAAAACAAAGAAACAAAAATTTAATGGAAAAGGTCTAAAACAGACGAAGCGACGCCTGCGCACTGGGCCAAAGAATTACGTATGTAGTTAAATTTGTTTTAGGTTTTTTCTTTTTTTTATGTTGGACCAATTGAAGCGTTAAATTATCAATTGGGCTTAAAGCGAACACGAGGGTTAGGCCAGGGGTGGGCAGCAGCGTTAAATTGGCCAAATGGGCAAAGGCTTATGAGTTCGTACTCTCGTTGGGCCCAGGCGGACACGCTTCAATTGATCAAAAGTAGCTCCTGATGAACAATAAACTAACTACCCTCCACTCCCTCTACGAACTATTCAGTCTGTATTCTGGCTTGACGCGCAGGCATCTGGAAAATTGTGCACTCGGTGCCGAATCGTATTACGAGCGAGTTGCAGGTGTCTCATATTTCTTCATGATAAATGCAGCAATAACTGATATTTAGATACTTGCTTCAACACACACACACACACACACACACACATACACACACGCTCCATATACGATTACGAATTTCATCGATTTTCGTTTGTCAATTGACCGTTGGCCATTGCATTATCAATTGGCCACGCTGACGGCGCCCAGCCCGGCCCGGCCCGGCCCCTCCCTGCGGCTGACAGCATATAATCACTTGGCCAATTGATGCTGCTGCTGCTGCTGCTGATCCAAGAACGAGTTTCTATGTGCAACTTGTTGCTGTTGCTTTTATGGCAGTTGTCGGTTGGCACATCCAAGTATCTGTCTATATATATATATTTACTCAGCGATGTGGACATGTTGCCTTTTGTTGCACGAACTAATTGATTCATATTTGTGGCGATATTTCGCAGTGCTTTAAATGGCATTCCCCTTGCTTTTAATTGGTTGCCAAATTTGGCGGGGATGATAAATTGAATTAAGCTTAAGATGGGCATATGAAACGACTATAAATAATCATTATGTTTATTAAAAGATAATACAATTATAATGATTATAATAAGATTTATTTATTTGTTTGTTTTTTTTTTTGATTTTAAAGATATAGTTATAAGTTAGCATTAATATATTTAGACTTAAACAACTTGGTAAGTTTATGAATTTTTTATAGCATACTTTTGTGCTGATCCAAAATTTTTTTGAAAACCAAGCAATTGAATGCAATAAAAGAATTGAAAGCAAAGATTTGCTAAAGGCTTTTATACAAATTTAATAAATTTATAAATTGTATATATTTTATAAAAACTGCACTCAATATTATTGTCGTAAATAAGTTGTATTTATATTAGTATTCCATATTCTTAAGCGATCGCAAAATGTTATTATTACTGACACAATATTTAACAATTAGGTTTTGTTAATCGCATTTATTTGGATGCTATTTATTGAGCCATGACCAAAATATATATATAAAGTAGATATTTAATATAAGATAAACAATGTGCTCAGCAAAGTCAGTTATGCATGTTTATTTAGCAAACTAACATGAGCTCCGAGCGGATAAATTCTGTTGGACTGTTGATCCTAATTTGTATCACATTGAAGTACAATAATGTAAGACTCAATATGTGATAAATATAAATATAAAAGGAACTTACTAATTGAATTATATTTTCAGGCTTTTGTAGTCAAAATGACCAACTTAGTCTGTGAGTCTTACAACAAATCATGGGTCGTTTTTAAGGAATGCCGTCTATATGCCATTAGCCGCAACAAGACCACACTGACGGCTTGGGTTGACATCTTAGAGCCAGT
Source organism: Drosophila lacertosa (assembly GCA_004143845.1). Taxonomy (NCBI): domain Eukaryota; kingdom Metazoa; phylum Arthropoda; class Insecta; order Diptera; family Drosophilidae; genus Drosophila; species Drosophila lacertosa. The sequence goes on from SCDZ01000042.1 coordinate 8,653, forward strand.
ATACAATGTCTTTGTTAAGTTTAAAATACTAAAGAAGGCAAACGGCTACAAGCCTTGGCTAGTGGACTACACAATCGATGGGTGCAAGTTTATGCGCAGACGATATCATCCTGTTGCTAAAATCGTTCGGAAACTCATAAGAGGAGTGTCAACTTTAAATCACTCGTGTCCCTTTGTGGTAAGCATATATATAAAGGATAATCCCAATCTTATGTACATTCGTTTGATTTACTTTAGGGCTTGAACGGTGTCAAGAATTTCTATCTAGTTGAGACCTTACCTTACCTTATGCTGCCAACTGGCGACTACCTTCTAACATTGAATTACTCATTTGACAATAAACCGATTTTTGTGACTGATGCTTACTTTTCATTCATCGAATAGTTTAATAAAATGACAACTCTCAGCTACATTTTTATTATTTATCTTGTTCTTTAAATCAATGTTTTGGTTGAATACAGTATAAAAATAGCATTATCGTAAAATTTATAAACATGTATTGAGATAATTACTGACACTGGTCTATAATTAAACTCCAATAATAAATATTTGGTTAAGCGTTAAATTAGTTGTTTGTGGTATAAATTCTTGGCTCTTTACTTGATCTAGTTAGTTGGGAACATTCAGTTCGGAGCATTTATTCACAGTAATCAGATGAGTAGGATGAGTGTTGTTCGGATTATTTTCAAAATTATTTTGTTGGGATGTCTACTTTTAACCTCCAAGTCCGGCAATGTAAGCTATTATTTAATCGGCTATTGTAGCATAATTATCATATTTACTTGGACAGGACTTTAAATTCAAGATGACAAACATCGTTTGCGAGATCTATAATAAATCACTCGCGGTATTAAAAGAGTGTCGACTGCGGGCAATAAGCCGCAATAAAACAACGTTAACAGTGCTTTTGAATATAACGCGACCTGTGGACCATATTTTCGTAAGACTTAAAATGCTCAAGAAGGAAAACGGGTATAAGCCATGGCTTATAGACTATACCTTTGATTTTTGCAAATTAATGCGTAAAATATATCATCCAGTGGCGAAAATTATCTTGGATTTCTCAAGGAAAGCTACGACATTCAATCATTCCTGCCCGTTTGAGGTAAGTTTAGCAGTTTTAACAAAATATGCACATTTAAATAATATAATAATAATTTCGATTTTGCAGGGAATTAATGGGATAAGGGATTTTTATAGTATTGAGAGTTTACCTATTATATTACCAACAGGAGAATACCTGATGATGTTAACTTGGGGTGTGAATGAAACGCGATTAATTCATTTCAATACTTACTTTACGTTTTGGGACAACGGTTAGCATTAAGAAATGTCAATTTTAATAATGATAATAAACCACAGATAAATGTTATATATTAACTCGATAGTAACGCTTTTTTCACGGTGTCTTTTTTTTAATATCCTCTCAAATATGAATATTTGATCCGAAAGTTTCGATGGCAGTTTAAACAACCTTTGCAAAGGTACGTTGCCAGCTTATAACAAAGAGTTATTAACTACATTTTTTAATTTTAATCACATACTTTGAATCAATGTTTTGGTTGAATACAACTTAAAAAGGATAGAATAATTAAACTCCAATAATGAATGTTGGTTAAGCGTTAAATAAGCTATTTGCGATTAGTTGTTCAACGGTTATCAGCAATATTCAGATTATTAGTTGGATATAATTTTGGTTATTTACATTATTAAGTTAGTTTGGAACATCCGTTCTAATAATATCAGTGAGATAAGTGTTGTTCCGATCATAGGATTTTTATAGTATTGAGAGTTTACCTGTTATATTACCCACAGGAGAATACCTGATGATGTTAACTTGGTCTGTGAACCTAACGCAAATAGCATTTTAAATTTTATGACACCTTATAAAACTTATATTAAACAATTTTTATTTTTAATTAAAATAAAACGATCGATAAACGTTTAATATAAATTCGAAAGAAACTATATTTATCGAGTGCTGAACTTGGAATATCCTTGTAAATTCATATATTACGAAAAAAAAACACACGCTTTTTGAATGTATATAGATTAGAAAAATTAAATGGATTTGCATTTGTATTGCATTAATTTTCGACATTGGGTCACCATTAAACTTTGGTAATAAATGTTGGTTAAGCGTAAAATAAGCGGTTTCTGATTAGTTGTTCAACGGTTATCAGTAAAATTAATGTTATTAGTTTGGATATATTTTCGGGTCTTTACTTCAGCAAGTTAGATTGGAACATTCAGTTTGGAATAAGATCAGTGAGATGAGAGTTGTGCAGATCGTTTTTAAAATGGTTTTGTTGGCAAGTCTTTTGCTTACCATCAAGGTCAGCAATGTAAGCAATTGTTTGATCAGTAATTATATCATAATAATCATAATTATCTGTTTTGGGCAGGGCTTTAAATTCAAGATGACAAACGTCGTTTGCGAGATCTATAATAAATCATTCGCGGTCTTAAATGAGTGTCGACTGCGGGCAATAAGCCGCAATAAAACAACGCTAACAATTTTGATGGATTTGTTGCAACCATTGAATAACATTTTTGTAAGATTTAAAATGCTCAAGAGGGAAAATGGGTATAAGCCATGGCTAATGGACTATACCTTTGATCTTTGCAAATTAATGCGCAAAGTATATCATCCAGTGGCAAAAATGATCATCGATTTTACAAGGAATACTACTACATTAAATCATTCCTGCCCGTTTGTGGTAAGCTTAGCAGTTGCACAAAATATGCACATTTAAATAATATAATAATAACTTCGATCTTTCAGGGAATTAATGGGATAAGGGATTTTTATAGTGTTAACAGCATGCCAGTCATATTTCCCACAGGAGAATACCTAATAATGTTAACTTGGGGTGTAAATGGAACCCAATTAGTTGAAACAAATGTTTACTTTACATTTTCGGAGGAAGCTTAGGAATTATTCTTCAAAACGTTAGTTTTTTAAAAAGATAGTAAACGATAAATAAACACTTAATAAAACTGGAAAACAGTTCTTTTTGGAATGTCAAAGATCCCTGTATCCCTGCAGACATAGATATTAAAAAAGAAACAAAAAGTTGTTGAACTCAAGAACTTATTTGATGTCAGTTTAAAAACTCTTGCCGAGGTATGAAACCCCCGTTTTGTTTTTGTTGATACTATTTAAAATACAAAAACGTTATTTTGAAAACAGCTGCAAGGTATGTTACAATATTTTTAATTAAGCAGCCCAAAAGTATGCAACACTTTTTTGAAAATAAATATTAGCAAAGACACACCGCGTGCAACTTTAATGAATATGTTTTTCAAGTAAAATAATATGTCATGGAAAAAATTATATGTGCATCACATTTGTTAAATTAAGACGCGTTTTAATTATAATAATATTAACATTAATCAAGTATGTGGTTGTATTTATAGCACGATGTTAGATATGAAAACAAAACTAAGACACAAATTTAAGTTAAACTTCTAACCAAACTACAATATTTAAGATTTATAGTAAATAATTAAAAAAAAATTAATATAAGCTACTTTTTTATTTTGAAATTTAACAACTTGCTTTAAATGCAGCCACAAAGAACTAAGAAGCAAGTGATTAATATTATAAATCTCTTCACTTGGGAAAATTGTGATGCACATAGAACTATATGCATAACTTATTGTAATTTCAATGTACACTTTTGCATACCTAACTAAAAATTAATCAAATGATGTTAATCACATAATTTAAAAAAAAAGTCTTCTAGTCTTTGTGGGTGTCGATAGCTGTGTGAAGGCATGTACTTGCATTATAATATTGAAGTGCTGATAACGTGCTTATCAGAAAGTACTCAGAAGTATTTGTGCGCGTTTTCTTCTTTGTTGTACCACAAGCGAAGCAGACAAATTACCAACAGCAATAAGTTCAAATGATTGAAGGCCGTTGCTTGTCAACGGTTTTTTCTGTAGGGGTGGGGGTGGGAGTTAGTTTAACGCGTGCGAGGTCTACACAGGTTTTCAATTTAGCCCAACTCCAAACGGTATCAGTACGAGTCTTCGCTGTGAGACTGCAATTTAGTCTAAACTTCAGTTTAGAGGCCTTTACTTATCTTTAGCGCCCACCTTCGAAACACGTGCGACATTCTTTCATTGTGCTGGGTCAGTTTTTTTATGCAGCGACATTGCCCCAACTGATGGCGCGTGCTGATTAGCCATGCCCCGGGCTTAACTGCCGCGCGAATTGCGGGGATGCAACAGTTTAGTCACTTCCGTTTTACGATCACAAATTCAAAAAATTTAAAAGTAAAACCTCACATAGAAAAAACAAATCCCAAATGCAAAAACAAAGTATCTACGCCTACTTCTATGTGATTTTATGAATGAATTTGCACTTAGACGCGAGCCAAACGTGATTAGATAGCGCAATATTTTCTATAAATAAATTAGTTTAAGAAATGAGTACGTGACCAAAGCATTTGGATAGAATAAAGAAAATAAAGAGATTTATATGTTCTTAAAATGTACAAAGCAAACTACTTAAGTTTAAATCTTTTGCTTTGCCTCCAACATTTTAATAATATATTTTTGAATCAATTCGGCTTTTTTGTGTGTAATAAACTATTGTTAGCAAAAAGTACTTAGGCAATTTTCATGAATGAATGACCAAACAATCATAAAATGCAAACACACTCAAATACAAATATGAGAGTGTGTTAAAAGTGGCGTGCAAACGTAATATAAAACAGGCGAGCCAACCACAACTACAACAACAACAACAACTACATTTAGGTACATACATACGCACACAGATACATATATGCATATGAATTCGTACCGGCCGCAACGACAAACATTTATATGAATGAATGAGAAATTGTAAACTCAAAACGAAAAAAAAAGGCAAAAAGTTGTTAACGCAGCAGTTCCACGAAAAAAAAGACAGCAACAGCAAGAAATCTGTGAACAAGAAATTTGAAAGGTAAAAACTTAAATTAAAACAAAACTTAAATAAGAAACACGCAGCAAGTGTCGAGAGAGCAGCAGCAGCAGCAGCAACTCAAGCAACTGGTTTGGTTTCGAGCAGCAGCAACAGCAGCTGTCCACAAACGTGCGTTAGGCGGTTGGGGAGTCCGCGTCCAAATTATGAATAAATAAAGAGCAACAGAGACGGCCGGGAGCAGCGGCTAAAATCAAAATAAATACAGGCAAAAGACACAAACACAGGGCGTGCAGCTCAAGACGCAGTCCAAGCTGAGCTGCGCTGCGCTGCGCTGAGCTGAGAGACGCGCCCACGTCTTCGACGTGGTCGTCGGCAGAGGCAGAAGTCGAAAGAGCCAAAGCTAAAGTCAAAGACGAAGATGAAGCCGGTTTGCAGGAACATTGTTGGGGGCATACGCAAAAAGGAAGGAAACAAGCATCAAACATCATCGAGGCAGGGCAACAACTAACACGACGACAACAACAACAGCAACAACAACAACACACGCACACGCACACGCACACTATAAACGAGAAAAAAAGGGATAGCGAACGAGAAGTGGAGAACTTCAACAAAGCAGCAAATCGAAAAAATAACAAAAACAACCAGAGTTCCCCACAATGGCCATCCACAAAAAAACAAAAACTCTGCCAGGCAGCCCCAAGTCAAAGCGACCCAATGTTTCTGTTGCTGTTTGCCGTTTGCTGTTGCTGTATTCCCCATTCATCAACTGCATTTCAACGCCGCGAGGCGATCGAGCAGAGCAGCAGCAGCGACGTCGACGACGCAGGCAGAACCAGCAACTTTTCTACTCGTACCGTAAGTATGAATGAAAACGAACGTGTTTGCTTCTTTCTTTTTTTTTTTGTTTTGTTGTTGTTGTACGCTTTTTGTGTTTTTTTTTTCGTTCACGAGAGAGCCGCGAGAACAACTGGCGGAGTGTATGAATGAATTGCACGAGCGTTAAGTGAGCGAGCGCCCAAAATGAATGAAAGTAGTGGGGCTCTCTTTGGCTGCCGCGGCCGCGGTCGCTGCTGGCCGCTCAGTTGATGTTTCTCTTCTCACCACTACACGCAAACAAGTAACAAATTCATACGAATCATAGCACATAAAAAAATTATTATATTTGCTTTACTTTTCGTCGCTCTTGCGGTTTTTGCTGTTATTTTCAAAGTTTATGATTAATATGCGCTGATTAAAGGCGCGCAAAAAAATATATATAAATGTATATATAGTGTCTATATGTGCATGCATTTATGTATATAATTAAAATAAGGGCAGGCTGGATACATTTAAATATACATAAAAATACATACAAATATACTTATGTATATGTATCTTTGTTTTTGCCTGTGCGTATCTTTCGCTCTTTTAGTTATATATGCATGTACATATATACATATTGTAAACTAAATTTACGTGCCACGCTGCTTGGTTCTCCCCCCTATTTTATTATTATTATTTTCGTTCCCTTTCAATGGGTCCCACAGCATCTGCGCAGTTGTCGCCGATTTGCATGTTTTTTGTTGCCATTTTACGGTCGATCTTCTAGCGGCAAAAGATAAGTTCATGCGACAATCTGTGAGCAACTAGGGGCTGGCACTGTGAGTGAGGTTGGGGCTCGGTTCTGGGGCTGGCCCATACAGCAAGCTGTTTGGGGATAGTTGGCCACTGACTTTTGTCGTATTTTTGCGTCGCGTTGACATTGAAATTGTTTTGGTTTTACTTTTTTGTTGATTTTGTCGCAGCGATAAGGCATAAATACTTTTTGTATTTATATTTAAGCGTAAATACACATACATATGTATTTACATGCGAGTGTGCGTGTGCGTGCGTGTGTGCGAAGACAAAAATATCGCATTTGGAGATTTGTTTTTATAAACAACATTAAATTCAGGCACTTCACCAGCTGCCAATGCATTGTTTAAATTCGGTCTGCATACAAATATTAAAGTACACACACAAACAAGTATCTTTAAGATACATTATTGAAATATTGTTTAACTAAAAAAAATACTGAATCATTCAGCTTACTAACAAACAATATCAAAAAAAGAAAATATTTACATTGTATTTAATTGTTAAGCCGAACAACAGATTGAATTAAATTTCGGATTAGCTCAAGACTAGTTTAGTTTGATACAAACACCAAACGCTATTGTGTAAGAGATTTTAGACGCTTTGTTCTTTGTAAGAACTTCCCACAATTGTGCCGCAACCGAAACATTTTCATCAGCATTCACACAGCAAAGATGCATACAAATTACCATAAAGCTGCCAGATACATTAAGACATAAACACGCTTATGTATCTATGTGCCTTTGGGTGTGCAAGTGTGTGTGTGTAATAGAATGAAACATAGCAGCAGCATGCAGGCGCACAGTAGTGGACAAAAGTGTAGAAGACACATGCCAAATGAACGACGACGTTTTGTCACATAACGTATACGTAAGGTATTTTGCCAGAGTGAGTGACTGACGTATTGCCTGATTGACAGCAGCAACAGCCAGAAGAGGTACTGGGAACGAGGCGGAGCACAGAGTGCACATTTAAGATATTTATTTCATGTATTTCAAATGCAAATGTGTGTAAATGTGTGTATGTGTGTTTGTGTGTGTTAGTTGGTTGTGTTGTGTTCGAATTGAATGACTTGACTTGGGGGCGAATGAGTGAATGAAAGAATGAATGAATCTGTAAGTTCGCTTGGCACTTTGCCGGCGTTTTGGGGCGCGGTGCCTGCCTGCCTGTGTGTGTAAGTGTGTGTGTTGCCTGTGCCTCTGAATGGACACCGGAAATAAACGACGTGACTTTTTACAAAAATATTAACCAACTAAGTATATATACATACATACATACATAAATGTGTATGTGCATGCATCATTTTACATAATTAACTTATAGATCATTTAATGCGATCTATTCAATCTTTATGGCTTTCATTTGGTTCTTTTTGTCACACACACACAAACACACTCCAATCACAACTTTCGTATGCCCGTACGTCTGAGGCTTATCTTATCGCAAATAATTTGTATTTGGTATTTTTTATCGCCGCGTTCAAAAGGCATATGCGAATAATAAAATTGCAAAAACAAATCGCCCAGCCAAAGAGTCTGAACATGACTGATGATGGCATTTCTGTGTATGTGTGCAATATTTTTAATATATGTACATACATACATACATACACCAAGTCTCTACAGCGCTCTCCCAATACGAATATAGATACACACACACACACATCTACGCTAGTATTTGGCTGAGTGCAAAAGATAGCGGCCAAGAAGTGAGCAACAATCGTATAGGAAAATACAAAACATTCGCACGACATATTGCTCTTTAATTATTTTCATTTCTTAGAAATATGTTATCTACAAATGTCTTCACCATTAGGCTCCATATAACAATCGGGTTAATAGTAATGCCATTGCGGAGGGTAGGTTGGAAAAACCAAGCAAAAAGTTTTTTTTTTGGGATTCCCACAAGGAATCAAGAAACTATTGCTACATTTAAATATAAATATGATTGCATTTTCAAATATAACTGTTTAAAACGGCCTTATCAACAAAATGAATAATTGTGTCAAACAAACAAGTTTTTGTTTTGGAAATCAAGAACTACGTTCTTAAATTTAATATAAATATTTTGGTATAAGAAATGTACTTTCGACTTACCCAACGAGGCCTCATGATCTGAAACATCCGATAAACTGCATACAGTCAAGTCTTTGCAACCATTAACAGGCTCCTCTTTAATGTATTTTGTAGTCGACTGAAAGGAAGGAAATTTTAAATTATTATAAAAAAATATAAAAAAAAATTAAACTATTTAAATAATTTGTCTAGCTCTTCAATAATAATTAGCGTTGTCCTAGCAAATTAGGCTCACAGACTTTAATGAATGATGTCAACTGCTTTTGCATTGGGGTAGCTACATTTGAGCCTAGGCACTTTCGGGCACCCTAAAATAGTAAATTGTAAATCCCATGCCCACAATCTGAACAACAGGCCCAGGCAGGCAGCATCGAATAGATTGCCAGCAATTGTCAGCTAGGGGAAGGGGGTTGGTTCGGTCACTGTGACTGCCCCAATTGCCGAGGCGGTCCCCTGGGCTTGATCATGTTAAACGCGTTCTAATAAATTGAATTGTACATTTGACATCCACACACACTGATACAGACTACCCTGTTGGGTGAGGGGAGTGGGAGCGGGGTATTTTTTTTATTTATTTTTGTGATGTGTCTGTGGCTGCTGTTTCTGTCGTTTATTGTCGTTTATGATAATGGAGGTCAAAGTAGTCAAACGAAATGTTTCATAAATATCGTAATCAATTGACGCCAAAAGACAATTCAATTTGAATTTCGAATTGGAACTTGATTCGCCGCCACAGTCAGCGACAGTCTCTCAAATAAGTCGAGCTTCTGTTACGTGGTTAGCTTCAAATGACAATAAAAAATAAAAATAAAAAAACGACATCCAAAAAAACTATATATGAAAAGGCGAAATTTAAGACACGACTTTCGGCCCGACTATAGATTAAATTACTTGACTGCATTTTCCACGCGAGTGCGCATGCGGCCAGGTTCAACGCAGGTCCTTTGACTCAGCCAGGCTCGGCCAGGCTGTTGACCGAGCGACCGGATGAAAGTGGTCAGTCCAACGGATATGTTTACCCGCAACATATAACCACGACATTATATACCCAAATACCTTTACAAAAAAGTATCCTGAAGGTGACAAAGCTTGAGTATCCTTTCCATATTTTTTATTTTATTTTATTTTTTTTTGCTCTTAACAAATCGAAAAAAATCGATGATACTTTTAAAACACTTAAGTAATCAATGATCTATTCGTTTAGTTCTGTATTCTTCTATCATGGTAAATTATGAAAATGTTTGTAAGATTTTCTAGAACTTTTTTCATATATAAGCAACATAAAGTATGTAAAAGATAAATACGAACTTTATATGAATGTAAATATTTTAATTTAAATAAAATCGGATCATCATAAGCTCAACTTAAGATCGGGCTATTGTTTTCTAAAATGACGCAGCTGGGCTAAGCCTTATAATTGCCATATATTGTGTGCTTTGTATCCTCATTGGCATTGTCTGCCAATTCGGGAGGAGTTACGTAGATTCTTAAATATTTACATTACGGGCAGGTCTTTGGCTGACTATTTGAGTCATAAACTAAGTGGCACGTTCATTACTTTTATGGCGCATAAACAAAAGAAAAATTATCACACAGCCCAACGACAATAATATACCCTACCTAGAATAATATAATACAAACTTAAGCTATACTAAAAAATTTCATTATTATATTTTTTTTTATATTTTAAATTTTATTAAATATGAATTGTGCCTGATTTGATTACTGTAGAGTGTTAAAAGTGAATATATATATATATATATATAAATAGCATAATACATAATAATTGAGTTTTCTTCGGGGAGCCAAATTTAGATTCAATCGACGCGTTGTGCATATTAAAATAAACTCAAGATCGCATCAACCTGTCGTTGTCTGAGCTGATCAAATGAGAATGCATGAAATAAAATGGATATAAGATTGATCAGCCCGCTGATCGACAGACGAAACTAGGAGTTTAAGTTTCTTTAAATTTGCTTATGAAAAGTAAATAATAATTGACAGATGATCTATCAGACAACTGATCAAAGATGAAAACTTGTTTAAGATTTTGCTATAACAACAACTGATGGATTAATTTATTTAACTGTTCTGATTTTATAACAAATGATTGAATATTGTTAATAATTGTTAACGAAGAAGATCTGAATTCGAATGTCAGGAGGAAGTTTTTCCCTTGGCTAACTTGACCGTTTAAAGCTATATCCTTCAGACTTACCTCAACCAGGCTCGATAGAAATGTGACTTTTCGATTCTTTTTGAGCCGCATGTTGCTGCTGTTGCTGCTGCTGCTGCTGCTGTTGTTGCTGCTGCTGCTGCTGTTGTTGCTGCTACTGTTGCTGCTGTTTAAGATCGAGTTGTTGGCTTTGAACAAGTGTTGGCCAGCGTTGAAGTTGAAGAGTTCGTTGAAATTGACGGCCCTGTCGAGGAACGAGTGTGTTGCAGTAGCCGTTGCCGTCGTTGTTGCGATTGCCGCTGCAGTTGGCAGCGCGGGGGGCAGCATAAATTTGGTTGCAGACAAATCTGTCTTACAAATCGCCAGTTCCATATTGTGCACTCATCTGCAATGGTGGTGAGAAAGCAAACAAATTAGAATCAACTTCAAGATAAACAATGAATGGGATTGCTGCACTTGCCGCCCAGTGGCGCCTCAAACTAAATTTCCCATATTAACGTATTATTGGCCTATTACTTAGCAGGCGGACAGTCGGTCTCGGTGGGCTTTATATGGACCTCGTTCACACCTTCAACTATGGCCGCTGTTCGCACCTTGATGCTCAATTTGTGCCAGGGATGCTCTGTTGACTCAAGAAATTATGACGCTTTGGTGCGACTCAACGTCTCGGGCAAATGGACAATCCATATGTACACAGTAATAGCGATCGGAGCGTCTTTAAATTGCCCGCGCCACGAGACAACAACAACATCAAAGTGTCCCGCCCCATTCGAGCAGCTCAACGGCGACAGTTCCACAACAAAAGGAGCCGCCGCAGTTTGCATATAAAACATGCTTTTGTTTATACAGCATCCATCATATATAGTTTTTAGAGCTAAGGGGTACGATTTTCTAAATATATATATATGCATATATATTTCTAATGGATTTGTTTCTGTGTTTGGAGTTCTTCAATATTTGCCTTGAAATTGCCTTAAATTGAGGTTTTGTGTGTGTGTGTGTGTGTGTGTGTTTAAAACTTACTTTGATCTTAGTATATGATCTATTAAAGTGTAAACAACTCTGTGAACTTTGGTTAATTTCTGGAAAGCCAGAAAACACTTTCAATAATACTTAAGAATCACTTGATTACTATATGGAAATTATCTTCGTAGGTAGATTCCGGTATGCCACATTAAAAATTAAGCTAAACAATACCAAGTCCATGGGTCTTAAGTAGTATATGTATATATTATATATATGTATGTATATAGTTGAAATTAAAAACTGTCGCAGCAGCTTCCGGTAGGGTTGTTATCAATCTGCCAAAGGCCGTAGTCGCTGATAAGCTGGCCGAGATCGCAAAGCTTTATATTCTAATGCGTAACCAAAATATTACAAAAGAGCCAAAGACCAGACAATATCTTTAGGCACTCTTTTTTTCTTTATCAAACGGAAGTGACAAAAAACCAAATAAATAGAAAAAAAATAGAAGAATTCATTATTAAAGTCCGACCCGCACTTTTGTTAAACTTAAGTACATATAAATATGTGTGTATCTGGGATTCAGTAGCTGTTGCTTTGAATCCACCATAAATAAGACGACTTCAAGATAAATGCAAGCAAGCAATTACGCATTTTAAATAGCATTTATATTAAATGGGCTCGTGATAAGCACAGTTCTCTCTTTCTGTAAGATCTTTTATATATACATATGTACATATATATGTATATGTATATATAGTATCTTATGTACTTGGCATGCATGTATTTATTCAGCTGATGCGTAGCTAAGTTATGCATTGAGCAGAGGTATCTGAATCTGATTGTGGCTGTGCCTGGCTAATTAGATACGTTATGCAAATAAAGTTTGGGCTTCGTGACGTTGACGCTTGACGCTTGGAAGTGTCGTGTGTATAGCAAACAGTTATCTACGCACGTTATCTTCGCATCTGCATACACACACACACACACACACACACATACACTTATACATATATACATGTATCTATATATAAACGTACATTTACATTTGTTTATGTAAAACGGAGCGATTCAGATTCGCATTGATCTAACTGCATAAATTGCTTGTGTGCGCTTGTGAAATCAGTTTTGATTTGATTTGCTGATTTTATGGACGTTATTTGTGTAGATCTGGCCAACTGGCTACCCCAGTTACACCCACACACTCAGTCGCCAACACACACACACACACACTGGCACACACACTGACACACATCAAGTGTGATTGAGTGCAGTACATAGGAATTTAAGTTAATCAACATTTAAATGGATAATAAAATCCCAGTGTGCAATTCAACAACGGCATTAAATTTTCAGTGCAATCAAATCAATGCAGAACAACAACAACAACCGCAACACTGTTTTGACATAACACTGAGAGAAATGCCAAAATATTTGCATTTGTTTATATTTGGGCAAAATGGAGATTTATAATTGCAGAATATTTTATTTAACTACAAAATTAAATCAATGCCTTTTAATTTTATCCGAAAATTAATATGGTTAAATGGTTATTCTATAATAGAGATTCTATTATAAAATTCAATCAAAGAAATTTTGTACATCAATTTAAGAATTTATTGTGTATTTTTCAGCTTGATTTTTTTTTTAATAAAAATACAATACTTATGCGCTTATTAAATGCATATTTTTGCCTTTAGAACGTAGATTTTTCTCTGAGTGTATGGCATATTTATATGGTACACATGCATCTAATTGATTTGACAGCGCAATAGTGCATATAAAGCGATATGTGTATAAATGTACGAATATATATGTATGTATATACGTTTATGGTGAGTATATATGCAGTACAAGTATTTTTGACATACATACGTATGTATATGTGTACTTAGTACACTTCTCACACGAAAATAATTTATTGACGCATAAAACTGGCAAAAATAATAAGCAAACGAATATTCAGATTGATTTTACGTGTCTGCCGAACACTTCTACGAAAATACCCGCAACTACTATGAAAATATATATATATGTATATATTGATGTGTATTTATATAGCGAATAAATATGTAATATTCTCTTTACTTTAAGAATCATCCAGTCAAGTTGGTCAAGTGGCAGCTATAAACGATAACGACTATTATCTTGTTGGCCAAGTACTTTGTTAGCATAAGAGCTTCATATCAGCCAATTAACCAGAATTACACACACTTCAATATTTCCAATAATTATTCTGTTTGCATTTGGCGCTTTTCATAAAACAGCAGATTATATTGATTTATGTGTTTATGTTTGGCTACTGGATAAAAAAATTATGTTATGTTCATTTTATATAATCCAACTATATACTGTTTTTAAAAATTTGCTTAATTTTAATTAATTGTTAATTGATTTGAATTGGAAAAAACACAGGAAAATCCCCTTTATGTTTATTGAACATTATCATTGTAAAACACATTTTTAATCTTGGATCGATTAACAAACGATCTTTCATATCGCTCTTTAGGAAGATAAGAAAATAAGATCGCACCAAAACTATATTCGATTTTGCAAAATTTTATGATAGCAGTTAGATTGTAGAAAACTTATTGGAGGCCTAAAACTGAAAAACACGCTAAACTCAACTAGCCAAACTATGTTAGTTTTGTGACCACAATCCGGTATCTTAGCACGATCTTATCTCGCAGATAAGAGGCAGCCAAGAAGGCAGCAGCAGCCGAGTGAAACTTTCTACGAAGAGGTTTTTGAAAACTCGCAGCATATGTTTTCCCTAGAAAAGTGCGAGTAATATGCATGGAGCACATTTTGGTTTGGTAGGCGGCCCAAACCAAACCAGACCGAGCAACAGGCAGCGCTAAATTCAGAAGAGATCGAGAAGAGAAAAAAAAAATGGTCCAGCCAACTGACAACGGACAGCAGATGCTAAAGAAACAGATTGTAAACGAATATGATATTTCGATATGGTGCACACTCCTTGCCCAGACTCCAGACGGCCACAACGTTGCATGCAACAATAGGGGTGCAATTTTTGTGTGCACGTAACGGTAGAATACACTTTAGTTGCTCTTGCTGTTCAGTTTTTTCTTTTTATTTATTTATTTTTTTTTTTTTTTTTGGGATAGGGATCTTCGCTGATCTTCTGCTTGTGCGGCTGCGCACATGTGTTGACTGTCTGTCCCGTTGCCCTTCCAAACTCTCCCCCTATCTCAATCTGTGCGCATGCGTAACTGTGTGTGTGTGTGTGTGTTTGTGATTTTGGTATCGATCTTGAGCTCGGTCTGTCTGCGGCAGGTTGATATCCAGCACAGACAAGGACCAAGATCATTAAACGTAGCATGGGGCAACGAACCAGTCTCAAAATGCAGTGAACTGTAAGTGAAGAATATGTATTTTTGGAATCGGTCAAATGCCGCAAGACTTGAGAATAATACAGGAAAATACACTACGAAAAGAAATGATCTTTCAGGAATAGGAAATATTTTGGTAACCTTTTGAGTATATTTACATATTGAACTGAATACTGATGTACCGAATTGATAATATAGAAAATGTTATCGTAGTTTGAGTTGGTTTGTGGAAGATCGTATTGCCTTTTCTCCTTCTATACCTTTCTTATTTAAATAAATGTTCTTTCAATCAGCTTTTATTTTAAACTATTGCCAATTAAATGTTAAATCGAACGAACTCTACTAAATTGATCATTATTTATCCCAAGTATAAGTTTAACTGTAGCATTTATACATTAGAATCTACTTTTCTACTCATTCGCGTCGTTTGGTCATAGCCCCGGGCCTGTTGCCCATATTCGAGTAAGGCAAGTAACTGCTGAGTTTTTGATGGCCCATATTATCAATGCTCGTAAATGATCTTGAGCGTTCGTTGATCCACATTCGGGGCACATTAGGAAGCCCAACAGTAGCGCTTTTTTTAACAACAATCGTATGGCTCCCCAAAAAAATAAAAAAAAAAAGAAAAGAAAAGAAAACCACAAGCATTCACACATTCCCATTAACGAAATGGGAATCGATGGCCGTAAAAAAGTGGGAAAAGGAAAAACAGAAATGCAATCAGAGGCACCACCGGAAACTGTAACAGTAGTAATTTCAATTATGTTCAAGGGTTGATAGGCAACATAACATGGTCAACTCCCCCCTCCTTGCCCCCATCGAATTAAAGGCAACAGATCAGATAGATCGTCAACAATCCTGGTCCCGGGCTGAATTGCTGTGATAGTTTAGGCCGCGGTAGCAACTTGATTCAAACCAGTTTTTTTTTTCCTAGATTCATTCAAGAAAACAGGCAACACACACACCAATACACACAAACATATATACACACATTACACATACAGCTGGGCATAACGAAAGGGTTTCTAGCTGGCAGCTAAAGTTGAATAAAAATACTTCAACTACTGTTTTCAACACTTCACTCACCGGTGGGGCAATAAAATAGAGGCGGGTAACGCCCCTCGAAATGGTGGCAGAGGTAGAGCTGCGTGTATTTTGTTGCTTATGTGCTTTTTAGGTTTTGCTTCTTTGTTTTTTGTTTTCCTCTTAAGAGTCTTTATTCTCTTTTTTATTAGGGTATCCAAATTAATTACAACTTCAAATTAGGCGCATAATCTTGATCGGAAACATAGTCGGGGACGTACGGCAAGAAAGCAGGAGCTGCCGACAGTTTAAGTTCTCACTCTCTCTTTCTCTCTCTATCTCTGGCTATGTTGATATGTTTTGCGGCTTTGGCGGCTCTTTCACTCACATGGAACAGTTTTGTGGTCACAGCTTATAGTGTGTATCTGTATCTGTATCTGTAGCCCTCTGTTTATATCGCGTGGATCAGCAGGCAGGTTGATTATGGCCGGCGGGAGAGAGATTACGTACGTGCCTGGAACAAAGCGCACGAAAGGAAACGCAGAGAATTGGGATCGCTGATCGGGGTTCGGATCGGATCGGATCGGATCGGATCGGGTCTTGGTTTGGCTTGGCTTTAGTTCGGCTTATAAGACGCAACGCTAACGCTGCAGCTGACGCTTACGCTTACGGCGACGCCGACGCGGCAGAGATCGAACGACGACGACGGATCAGAGCGACCCACACACAGACAGACCCGACTACACGCACACACACGCGCGCTCACGCACAGACGATCTTTTAAGCGATTTTGTGGTTTTGTAGACAGATTTTTGAATCGCTGCCTTCGCCTTTGCCTGCGCTGATCGCCGCTTTGTGGCTCTTTTTTTTAACGAAAGGTTTAACGTTTTAGCCGCTTCGAGCTGCTCTTTTGCTATATTTAGACTTTTTCAATATTTGCACCGCCACACTTCTTTCGTATGCTTCAAATTTGCGTAAACAGAAACAACAAACTTCTGTTTGCCTTCTTTACAATTTTCAATTGCACTCAATTTCGATGACACAACAATAACAACAACGGGATTTGGCTATCGATTGGCGTTTGTGTGTGCCGCGATTTCTTTGGCAAACGAGCGACGACACTCGCGATCACAGCGAGCAGCGCGCAGTATTCTTGCTTGCTAATTAAATTGTGTACGTTTGCTGTTGTTGCTTGTTTGTTTGTTTTGTATTGCGTATGGTTAAGGAGCATTCAAATATTCAAAACACATAACCGTTAAGCGATGCGAGCAAGACACAGACACACCGCGTCCAAACGCAAAGAGAGTCGACAACAAACTGAAGCAGGCAGCGCAGCAGCAGACACAACAACACACCGAACGCCGACGCCGACGCGTTCATGTGTGAGGGAATTGAGCGAGCGGAGCAAGTGCCTGAACCAACGGCACACAGCAGAAGCAGAAGCCGAAGCCGAGGCAGAAGCAAAAGCAGAACAAGAAGAAGGAGCGGCGAACGGCAAACGGCAAACGGCGAGCGTGGAGCTAAGAGCGTGGCAACTGATAACGCCAAAAAAGCGAGAGTATTATTTTTGCGCTATTCACGTTTGGCGGTTTGGGTGTGTGCAAAAAGCACATAAAGAAAGACAATACATAAAGAATGAATATAAAACAGCTACAAGCATACATTTCATGTGAATATGCCAAATAAATTTGTCAAATGCACGCATTATGATCTCAAGAGAGCGTCGCGTGTGGGAGCAACAAGAGAGGCAATTTTCCGCAAACAGAAGAGCAAGAACCCAGACACACACACGCACACTCGCTCTGCCAGAGCGAAAAGAAAATCAGAATAACCCAAACAACAAAAACAAACTGTTTTTACAAGCAGAACAGCGACGACAAAATAAAACTCTGCGTGGTCAGAACGCTACAAGTGTGTGTATGGGTGTGTGTGAGCGAGCGTAGTTGTGCATGTGTGCGTCAATCATTTTTAGCAAGCGACGCACAGTGACACAGAACAGCAAATGAATTGTTGAATATGCCCACTGTTTAGATGAAACGCTACCAGAAAGGCTGCAAACAGGTTTACAAACAAACATACACACAGCTAGAAAGAGAGACAAACATTGTGCATGTGTTTATATTCTGGCAACGCTTTTGGCATAAATTACATTTGTGTGCATGCACACAGCGTATATTTATATGTATGTATGTATGTATATACAAATGGATATATGTATCCAGTCAGGCAGCACTGGCGCTACAGGAAAGGGCAATAAGATTGAGCTCCCTATTCCCTGTTCCAGTGGCAGCCTTGCATAACGAACACGTGTAACCAATATGGTTGACTGGCAGCGATAGCGATGCCCATAACAAAGAGATTGTCAACTGGGCAGGGGCAGCAATTAAATTGCTGCGCAGCGACAAGTGCACGGCGCAGCAGGACGAACTGAGCCGAACGAAAGAGAGCTGCCATGCACGAAGAGCAAAAGAGAGTAACAAGAGCGCTTGCGCGCACTGCTGCTGCGCTGGTGGCGAGTGTGTGTGTATGTGTGTGTCTCAGCATGCACACACAACCGTACATACATATATATATATATACGTATGCGCGTTGCGCGCCGACTGCATTTTTACTACGCGTGTAGGTGAGCCGGATTTTATGAATGAATTTCGTTGTGTGCGTGTGTAATTTGATTTGAGGCTGAAAATATGCACAAGCAGACAACTTAACGGCCACATAATGGAAAATAAACTGCAAACTAAACAGGCTGAAATGAACTTACACACTTTAATGTACATATACATACATATATTTTCAGATACATATTTCGGTCTGCCAACTGAAGTAACAAAAAACTAGCTGTGCGTCAAAAATATTATTATGAGGACACAATTTAATTTCTTTTAAATGTCTAGCCAAAACTATAACGAAGCAACAGTTTGTGCTCGTAAATTATTTTATTGGTCAACATGCCATACGCAGCTGTTGAACTGATTATTCTTGCTTTGCTTCTATGTTTGTTTTCGCATTCATATGAATTGAAAGAAGGCAAAATAAATTATTCAATTTAAAATTGTAAGTTTAAACTTTCTTTTCTAACTTAAACGCATGTCCTTAAATTATTTTTACTATATGTTAATGATGATTCAAATGCAAGCACAAAAACCTTTGGATCATTTATTAAATTTTTACAAAAATGCGCCCCTTTTTTAAATTTATATTTCGTTAAGTCAGCATTTGTCGTTAAATAATGACGACAACAGTTCGCAACCAACTTCATGCTAGTCGAATTATGTGTTGTGTGGCCAACTTCACGTTGCGCACATTCGCAGCTCACTTGAAGTTGGCTGCTTGACATAAACATCGTTATATCGATACTATCAGCACATTACACATCGCTATGTGCAACAAAAGGCGCCAAAACACGACAGCTGCTTTGTTTGTTAAATATTAAATGCAGCGCAAATAAACTTTAAAATGTCTGAAGGAGGAAAAGCAAAGGTGCTCCAAAACACGGGCAAGTTTGTGACCGAGAATCGGGCCGAAGGGTAGGTCTAAAAGCGGCTATATCGCGTGCAGTCCCAAGTTAATTGTTGCTTGTTTTGATTCGGCAGCGACGACTTCTTCAATGAGGCTGGTTACCGACAGTCGCGGGAGAACGACAAAATCGACTCCAAGTTTGGCTTTGACAGAGTCAAGGATAGCCAGGAGCGGACTGGCTACCTCATCAACATGCACCAGGTGAGTGGGCCGTCCAACAAGACGAAGAGACAACTGATTATTTTGCTCTTCTCCCGCAGAACGAGGTGCTGGACGAGGATCGTCGTCTGGTGGCTGCCCTAGATCTGTTCTTCATCCAGATGGACGGCTCGCGCTTCAAGTGCACGGTGGCCTATAAGCCATATCTGCTCGTAAAGCCCGAGGCCAATATGCAGCTCGAGGTGGCACGCTTCCTGGGCCGCAAGTACTCCGGCCAGCTGGCCAGTTTGGAGCACATCAGCAAGGAGGACCTGGACTTGGCCAATCACCTGTCCGGGCTGCAGCAGCACTACCTCAAGCTGTCCTTTCTCAACCAGACTGCCATGACCAAGGTGCGTCGTGAGCTGATGGCTGCAGTGCGTCGGAATACGGAGCGGGAAAAGTCCAACACGTATTACATGCAAATGCTGGCTAGTTCGCTGGCACAGTCGTCCAGTGGCGGCGCGGAGGATGGCGGCGCCAAGCGGCAGCAGGATTACATGGACTGCATTATGGACATCCGGGAGCACGATGTGCCCTACCATGTGCGCGTCTCCATCGACTTGCGCATCTTCTGTGGCCAGTGGTACAACATACGCTGTCGCAGTGGCGTCGAGCTGCCGGTCATCACCTGCCGCCCGGACATCCTGGACCGACCGGAGCCGGTGGTGCTGGCCTTTGATATTGAGACGACGAAGCTGCCGCTCAAGTTTCCCGATGCGCAAACGGACCAGATCATGATGATCTCCTATATGATTGACGGCCAGGGCTATCTAATCACCAATCGTGAGATCATCTCCTCCGATGTGGATGACTTTGAGTACACGCCCAAGCCGGAGTTCGAAGGACACTTTATTATATTCAACGAGGAGAATGAGATGCAGCTGCTGCAGAAGTTCTTCGATCACATCATGGAGGTGCGTCCGCACATTGTGGTCACATACAACGGCGACTTCTTCGACTGGCCCTTTGTGGAGACACGCGCGGCCGTCTACGATCTGGATATGAAGCAGGAGATTGGCTTCTCCAAGATGCGCGACGGCATTTATCTGAGTCGACCCGCCATTCACATGGACTGCCTGTGCTGGGTGAAGCGCGATTCCTATTTGCCAGTCGGCTCACAGGGCTTAAAGGCGGTGGCCAAGGCCAAGCTGCGCTACGATCCCGTCGAGCTCGATCCGGAGGACATGTGTCGCATGGCCGTCGAGCAGCCGCAGGTGCTATCCAACTACTCCGTTTCCGATGCGGTCGCCACCTATTATCTGTACATGAAGTACGTCCATCCCTTCATATTCGCCCTGAACACCATTATTCCCATGGAGCCGGACGAGATATTGCGCAAGGGCTCCGGCACACTGTGCGAAACCCTGCTCATGGTCGAGGCCTACCATGCGAACATTGTGTTCCCGAACAAGCAACAGAGCGAGCTGAACAAGCTGTCCAACGAGGGACACGTGCTCGACTCCGAGACCTATGTGGGTGGCCACGTGGAGGCCCTGGAGTCGGGCGTCTTTCGCGCGGATATACCCTGCCGCTTCAGGCTGGATCCCAACATGGTCAAGCAGCTGATGGAGCAAGTGGACGCCGTGCTCAAGCATGCCATCGAGGTGGAGGAGGGCATTCCACTGCCGCTGGTCAGCAACCTGGACGAGGTCAAGCAGGAGATTACACAGGCACTGCAGGGCCTGCACGACATACCCAATCGCCTTGAGCAGCCGGTGATCTATCACTTGGACGTGGGCGCCATGTACCCCAACATTATTCTGACCAATCGCCTGCAGCCGTCGGCCATGGTCAGCGACATGGATTGTGCCGCCTGTGACTTCAATAAGCCCGGCGTGCGCTGCAAGCGCTCCATGGATTGGCTGTGGCGCGGCGAGATGTTGCCCGCCTCACGCAACGAGTTCCAGCGCATACAGCAGCAGCTGGAGACGGAGAAGTTTCCGTCGCTGTTTCCGGGCGGACAGACGCGCGCCTTTCACGAGCTCTCCAAGGAGGATCAGGCGGCGTACGAGAAGAAGCGTCTGTCCGACTACTGCCGCAAGGCGTACAAGAAGACCAAGATCACCAAGCTGGAGACGCGCAACTCGACCATCTGCCAAAAGGAGAACAGCTTCTACGTGGACACGGTGCGCGCCTTTCGTGATCGCCGCTACGAGTACAAGGGTCTGACCAAGACGGCGAAGGCGTCGGTGAATGCGGCCGTCGCCTCCGGCGATGCAGCCGAGATTAAGGCGGCCAAGGGCCGTGAGGTGCTCTACGATTCCCTGCAGCTGGCCCACAAGTGCATCCTTAACTCCTTCTATGGCTATGTAATGCGACGCGGTGCTCGCTGGCATTCCATGCCCATGGCGGGCATCGTCTGTCTGACGGGCTCCAATATTATAACGAAGGCGCGCGAGATTATCGAGCGCGTGGGTCGACCGCTGGAGCTGGACACCGATGGTATCTGGTGCATATTGCCGGGCTCGTTTCCCCAGGAGTTCACCGTGCACACAACTCACGACAAGAAGAAGAAGATCAACATCTCATATCCCAATGCGGTGCTAAACACCATGGTCAAAGATCACTTCACCAACGATCAGTACCACGAGCTGCGCAAGCCGGAGAACGGAGAATCGCCCAGCTACGATATACGCGACGAGAACTCGATTTTCTTTGAGGTCGACGGCCCCTACCTGGCCATGGTGCTGCCCGCCTCCAAGGAGGAGGGCAAGAAGCTAAAGAAACGCTACGCTGTATTCAATTTCGACGGTTCCCTGGCGGAGTTGAAGGGCTTTGAGGTGAAGCGACGCGGTGAGCTGCAGCTGATTAAGAATTTCCAGAGCTCTGTGTTTGAATCGTTCCTGGCGGGCAGCACTCTGGAGGAGTGCTATGCCTCTGTGGCCAAGGTGGCCGACTACTGGCTGGACGTACTGTACAGTCGCGGCTCCAATCTGCCCGACTCGGAGCTGTTCGAGCTGATCGCCGAGAACAAGTCCATGTCCAAGAAGCTGGAGGAATACGGCGCCCAGAAGAGCACCTCCATATCAACGGCCAAGCGCCTGGCCGAGTTCCTTGGCGAGCAAATGGTCAAGGATGCCGGCCTCGCCTGCAAGTATATCATATCAAAGAAGCCCGAGGGCGCACCCGTCACCGAGCGCGCCGTGCCGCTGGCCATCTTCCAGTCGGAGCCGAGCGTGCGGCGGCATCATTTGCGTCGCTGGCTAAAGGACAACACCATGGGCGATGCGGATATACGCGATGTGCTGGACTGGAACTACTATATCGAGCGACTGGGCGGCACCATCCAAAAGATTATCACCATACCCGCGGCGTTGCAGGGCTTGGCCAATCCGGTGCCGCGTGTTCAGCATCCGGACTGGCTGCACAAGAAAATGCTGGAGAAGAACGATGTGCTCAAGCAGCGGCGCATCAATGAGATGTTCACGAGCAGGCCGCGTCCAAAGCCTGCGCTGACCACGGAGGACAAGCAACTGGAGCTGGGCGACATGGAGGATCTGGCGGGCAAGCAGGACTCGGAGGCCTCAGCCTCAGGCAGACCAATTGTAACCAAGCGCAAGCGTGTGCAGCTGGACGACGAGCACGAGCAGGAAACCGCAGCGGAGGCGACGCCAAAGACCTGGCGCCAGGCTCTGGGCGCACCGCCGGCCATGGGCGAGAGCCGCAAGACAATTGTCGAGTGGGTGCGTTTCCAGAAGCGCAAATGGGCCTGGCAGCAGGAGCAGCGCCAGCGTTGCCGCCAGCAAAGCAAGCGCCAGCGTGCGGGCGACGACAGCGCCGCACAGGCAGCCGCCCGGGCCACCACGTCGACGGCCACGCTGGGCGGCTTCCTGCGGCGAGCGCAGCGCACGCTGCTGGATCAGCCCTGGCAGATCCTGCAGCTGGTGCCGGTCAACGACCTCGGCCAGTTTACGGTCTGGGCGCTGATTGGCGACGAACTGCATCGCATCAAGCTGACGGTGCCGCGTATTTTCTATGTCAACCAACGCAGCGCCGCGCCGCCCGAGGAGGGTCAGCTGTGGCGCAAGGTGAATCGTGTCCTGCCGCGCTCGCGACCCGTTTACAATCTGTATCGGTACAGTGTGCCGGAGCAGCTGTTCCGCGACAATTGCCTGGGCATGCTGGCGGATCTGGCCACGCCCGACATCGAGGGCATCTACGAGACGCAGATGACGCTCGAGTTCCGCGCTCTCATGGACATGGGCTGCATTTGTGGCGTGCAGCGCGAGGAGGCGCGTCGCCTGGCACTGCTGTCGACGCGCGAGCTGGAGAGCTTCAACATTGAGCAGCTGGAGCAGCGTCCCCAGTCGCATGTCAGATACCTGCAGCAGGCCAGCAACAAGCTGCGCAAGATCTATCTGTATCAGCACAATATACCCACGGCCAAGAAGGAGATCTGGGCGCTCTTCCTCTTGCCCAGCAAGAAGGCCTTCGTCTTTGCCCTGGACACGGTGCGCGCCAATCAAATGCCCAACATGAAGCAGCTGTACACGGCGGAGCGTCTGGCCCTGGTCAAGAATCTGCAGCAGGCGGCACAGATTGAGAAACTGCCGCCGGAGGATTTCAGCTTTGAGCTGCTCATCGAGGTGGACGTCAAGCAGATCTACAGGCACATCCAGCGCGCCCTGGCTGCCTACAAGCAGGAGCAGCCCGGCCCGACCATGCTCTGCCTACAAACGGCCACCGAGGCCAGGAAACTCAGCGCTGCCATGCCCGTGCTGTTGGAGTTCCCTCAAGCGCAGATCCACATCTCCGACGATGCCAGCCTGCTGTCGGGTCTCGACTGGCAGCGCCAGGGAGCGCGCGCTGTGGTGCGTCACTTTCTCAATCTGAACAACGTGCTGGAGCTGATGCTGGATCAGTGCCGTTACTTTCATGTGCCCATTGGGAATATGCCGCCGGACACGGTGCTCTTTGGTGCCGATCTCTTCTTTGCCCGCCTGCTGCAGAAGCACAACTTTGTGCTCTGGTGGTCGGCCAGCACGCGTCCCGATTTGGGTGGCCGCGAGGCGGACGACAGTCGCCTGCTGGCCGAGTTCGAGGAGAGCATTACGGTGGTGCAGAATCGTGCCGGCTTCTACTCGGACGTGTGCGTCGAACTGGCCCTGGACAGTCTGGCGGTGAGCGCGCTGCTGCAGTCGAACAAGATCCAGGAAATGGAGGGCGCCTCCTCAGCGATTACGTTTGACGTGATGCCGCAGGCGTCGCTGGAGGAAATGATCGGCACGGTGCCGGCAGCCACGTTGCCCAGCTACGATGAGACCGCCCTCTGTTCGGCCGCCTTTCGCGTCATGCGCTCCATGGTCAACGGCTGGCTGCGTGAGGTGTCCATCAATCAGAACATCTTCTCTGACTTTCAAATCGTGCACTTCTATCGCTGGGTGCGCTCCAGCAACGCTCTGCTCTACGATCCGGCGCTGCGACGCTCACTCAACAATCTCATGCGCAAAATGTTCCTGCGCATCATAGCCGAGTTCAAGCGGCTGGGCGCCACCATTGTCTATGCGGACTTCAACAGGATCATACTGAGTTCGGGCAAGAAGAGCGTATCGGATGCCCTGGGCTATGTGGACTACGTTGTGCAGAGTTTGCGCAACAAGGAAATGTTCCACTCCATACAGCTGAGCTTCGAGCAGTGCTGGAACTTTATGCTTTGGCTGGATCAGTCTAACTTCTCGGGCATACGAGGCAGGCTGCCCAAGGGCATTGACGAGACTGTCTCGGCCATCGCCTCGGGCGGCACAACGTTGCGTCAGAGCCAGGCGAGACATGAGCAGCGGGACGACAACGAGGATGATGATGATGATGATGTACAGGAAATTGAAGGTGATCTCGCTGAGGCACAGGAAGCGCCAGAGGAGGAGGAGGAGGAGCTATCCCTCGAGTTGAACTGGACAATTGGGGAGCAGCTGCCGGAGGAGAATGAGTGTCGGGAGAAATTTGAATCGTTGCTCACGCTCTTCATGCAATCCCTGGCGGAACGGAAGACCACAGAACAGGCCATCCGGGACATTTCTCACTCTGCCTTCGGCTTTGTGCAAAAGCTACATAAGAACTATGGCAAGGGCAAGCCCAGTCCCGGTCTGGAGCTCATACGCACCATTGTCAAGGTGCTGAGCGTGGACAAAACTCTGGCGGAGCAGACAAATGAGCTGCGCCGCAATATGCTGCGTCTGGTGGGCGTTGGTGAGTTCTCTGATCTGGCCGACTGGACAGATCCCTGTGATACGTACATCATCAACGAGGTCATCTGCAAGGCGTGCAATCATTGCCGCGATCTGGACCTGTGCAAGGACAAACATCGCGCCATGAAGGATGGCATGTAAGTGCACTCACTTGAATTATCCTTTTCAATATAAGCTTTATTAATGTTTAACTTTCTTAGTCCCGTTTGGCTGTGTGCCCAGTGCTATGTGGCCTACGACAATGAGGAGATTGAGATGCGCATGATTGATGCACTCCAACGGAAAGTGATGTCCTTTGTGCTGCAGGACTTGCGCTGTGTGCGCTGCAACGAGATCAAGCGCGAGAATCTGGCTGAGTTCTGCACCTGTGCTGGCAATTTTGCACCTTTAATTAGTGGCAAGGAAATTGAAACGCTGCTCAACACGTTCAACAGCGTGGCCAACTACCACAAGATGCAGTTGCTCCAGCAAACGGTGCAGCAGGCGCTGAAAACGCCGCGATAAACATAAGTCAAGTTATTTTAATAAAGCATCAATTCTGTTTTAATGATCAAGTTAAAACTAATATATTCTTTATTATTACTTACAGCCATATGAAGTATATCCTCCTTATGTCAATGGTTGAGTAGATATATCCTTAACTATCTGACGTCTGCAGGGTATTCACTCTTCGACACACCGAAATCGTTTCGTTTTTTTTTTTTGATTTAAATTCATATTAATTGTTCTTGGAAATGTGATTGATCTTGATTTTGACGAACTGGATTTTACTGACTGATTAACTAAATGGCTTAGGCACGTGTGCAGTTCAGTGGCGAACGTTCACTTGGAGTGAGTCAACAAAATTGATATTCAACAATTAGGTTGAATTAGCAAAACTCTGGGGAATACATGTTCAATAACAATACTCCATTAATTTTTGAGAAAACATGTTTTATTTTTAGTACAGTAATAATATTTGATGCAAGCTTTAAAGCGTTAAAGTGAAAATAACTAGAAAAAAGATAATAATGAATATTTAAGCCACGGCAACGGGCTTGACGTCGCGTATATATTCCTCGAAGTTCTTGTCATCAATTAGACCAGGATCAAAGTCGTTTATGATCTGGGGCAGCGCAGGATTGTCCAGCATGGTCGTATGATTGCCTTCGATAACCTTGAGTGTCACCTTACCCGAAGTCAACTGGGAAAGGCAATAGTCTTCTTCGATGTCCTGCAGAGAGACCTCTGCGGGACGCACCAACATAATGGGGCACTTCAGATCCTTTATGCTATCCAAGTCGAATAGTGATGCCATCTTAACCCTTCGGAACATGGCCTCGACAATAACTCTCGAGTAGTCTTCACTGTAAACATTCTGTTTGGCCACATACTCCATAAACAAGTCCATTTTCTTTTGGGCAGTATCGAGCTTATGGAAAACTAATGCTGCCGATTCTTGTGTTTCCTCTGGGAATATTTGATTGACAATGCTCGAGAAGAGCAAGTCGTACAGATCATTATCTGTGAAATTTGCACCCAGGTGCAACTTCGTTAGTCTTGTAAGGAAATGTGGCGCACCGTCAATCAGCAAAACATTTCCACGGAAGCCCAGACTTTCAAGCAGTGCGGCCAGCTGTAGAGCCACATAGGAACCATACGAATATCCTATAAGATAAAACGGATCTGTGGGCTTCAACAGGGCCTTCACATGCTATAAAACGAAGCAAAGGACAATTTAAATCTAAGTCAAATTAAGATCTATCGATTTACTTACCTCCAATGTGTGTTGTCCAATATCGCTGACAGTCTCCAAAGTGGCAAACTGATGGAGCTGTAAGACATTTGCCCTGCTGCTCAAAGATGAGCCAATGTTGTACCAAGCCTGTCCGGCAGTTCCCTCCATGCCGGGTATTATGATGTTTGGTGGAACACTTTGCTTTGAGGGTGCCGCATTTGTTTTCAGTGCATACATTATCTGATCACAGTGAGCTTCATCGCCCAGGTTGCGTATCAGCAGATCCATGCCCAACAGCTTGCCTTCGGAGGCGAAAATCATTTTGACCGCATCGGTGTTATCCTTCTCCTTGGCTTCCATGAACTCTTGCAGCTTTTGGAAGGTGAGTGAACGCAGATCCTGTGGCGTCAAGACGAGCTCAAAGTCGCGCTCGAGCGTTTGCTTGATTTCGACCGCCATCAGCGAGTCCATGCCCATCTCGGAGAGCGTTGTGCCCAGCGACACCGACTTCAAGTCGCGTATGCCCATTATGTTCATTACCGTATCGATAATACTTTCGTTTCCGGAACGTCCCGACCGCTTCTCGGCCACGACCATGCTGGCCACAATCGCTGCATCTGCAGTGAGCAGTGTGTCCAGTTCCTGGAGGCACGAGGAGATTCTTTGCTGCAGCGTGCCACCGATTTCCATGTCGATTTTATCCTCGGCCATGTCGGCGACCAGGCCAACCTCGCCAACAGCACCCCATTGGATGGCCTTGGCGGGCAGTCCGTCCCTGTGGCGGGACTCGATGACGCGTTCCATAACGGAATTGGCCATGCCATAATTCGTTTGTCCGGCATTTCCACGACCACACGACACGCTCGAGAATACCACAAAGTGCTCCAGTTCCGGGCACAAGGAGCGAGACAAAATATCCAAATAGTTGGTGGCCAGCGCTTTGGGTGCGAAGCTCTGCTCAAATTGTTCCGCACTTTGATTGGCAAAGATGCCGTCGCGCAGCGCCACAGCCAGATTAAAAATGCCACCGACTGGACCCAGCTTGGCAGCAGCCAGCAACAGTTGGCGACAACCCTCCATTGTTGTTATATCTGCCGTGTTGACAACGATATCGCAGCCGTAAGTCTTCCAAAGGCTGTTGTTAAATATTGTTAAGAATGTTGCTGCTAATCGGATATTTAAGCAAATACGTACGCAATGCGATAGGACTGATAGTCCTTGGTGAGGCCGCGGCTGGAGCTGAGCACCAGCTTGCGGGCACCACGCAGGGCCATCCAATCAGCTAGCTCCAGTCCAAAGCCACCCAGACCGCCGGGTATAACGTAGGTCTTGTGCGGCTGGAAGTAAACCTGGCTAACGACACGCACCGGCAACGTTTCAGCTGCTTCGGGATTGTCACGCACTTGGATAACGACTTTGCCGATATGCTTGCCGCCAATCAAATGCCTGAAGGCCTGCTCAATCTCGTGAGCCGGAAAGACTGTGACTGGCAGTGGCTGTATAATGCCACTGGCAATATCCGTATCAATCAGTTTCTTCAAGTGCTGCAAATAACATGGAATTAAACCAAATATTTTATAAACATACAAATGCGGCTAATAATTACCCAAATTTCATCATCGGGCGCATTCAACAGACTGTCGGCCAACACAGCGTGGAAGGTGAGTTCTTTGAGGAAGCAGCCCATGCCGAGTTTGTTATCGTTAGCCATGTCGAATTTGCCAATCTCGAGGAAGTGGCCCGACTGGCCAAGACAGCGCACCGATGCCAACAGCTTGTCCTCCGACAGAGAGTTCAGCACAAAGTCAACACCCTTGCCATCGGTTTCGCGTTGAACCATTTGCTCAAAGGATGTGTCGCGGGAGTTGCCAATGTGAGATTCTACAAAAGCGTACTTAAAGTAAGTTAAGGTAAGTAAAGAGCTAAGATTCTTACCTTTTAGTTGTGGGAACCTGTCCAATAAGAATTGTTTCTTTTGGGGCGTACTGCAAGTGGTAAACACTTCCAGATTGTAGGCCAATGCAACTCGAATGGCCGACAGGCCAATTCCACCAGTTCCCGCGTGTATTAGAATGGTCTTTCCCTTGCGTATGTCTGTGGCCATAAAGAACGCGTAGTACACGGTAATATAGACAACTGGCACCGTGGCTGCCTCCTGCAGGGACCAGTGATCGGGAATGTCCCAAATAAGCTTCGACGGCTTCTCCACATAGGAGGCGACGCCACCCTTGACTACCATGCTCATAATGCGTCGACCGGTTTTCGTATTGATGCCGGAGTACTCGAAGCCCAGCACACAGCTTTGGTCCATACGATTGGAGCCATAGAGTTCAACTGCCAATCGACCGGTGGCAAGCATTACGTCTCGGAAGTTCAGCGAGGAGTAAGCGATCTTGATCAGGCAATCCTCGGGTGCGATAGGACCCTCGAACCAGCGCAGCGAAGACAAATCTCCGCGTTGCATCACATTTCCATAAATGTGATCCAGGCGAGGCTTCACCTCATCATTAACGGGCAGATGCAAGTGCCGGAGACTACCCCAAGTACCCTAAACAAAAGCATGGATTGGGATTTCTAGAAATTACTTATAATAATATTAAGTTTATCACTTACATGACGATAAATGTTGAAGGCCAAGCCCAATGCAAACTGAGCCGCATAGAATGGATCGGTTAGGCTGAATTCGGGCGCACTTGGATCGTCAATGTAGAAGCAAGTGACCAAATTGCCGTCGGGTTCCTTTCGCAGGCAGTTTACCAGGCCAATTAGACCATTCAGTTGCTCCTTGAATGCGTACACAACAACATTGCTCTTAGTGCTTATGGCAGCCTGTACCTGACCTATCCACTCGAACTTCGTATCGTGCTCAGAGACTTTAACGACAGTTGGTTGTAATTGCAGTTTCTTGGAGACCTTCTGGAGCAGCAGGAAAACTTCATTGTTATCGTCAATGGGAATAACCGTAATCAAACGGAACTGATCGGGTATATTTAAGCTGGCTATGTTCGTCGTGGGTCGCTCCCTGATCAACAGATAGCCATTGTCTACCAGCACCTTTTGGGCATGCTTGATCACATCTTCGTTGAGTTCGCCACAAATGCCGCCGCCCACAACGAAATGAAAGTTGGCCAGAGTGGACAGTTTTCCATTTTCCGTATGTATGCCAGGCATTTCCTCGATCTTTCTACTGGTCAAGTACATATACTCTCCAGTTACAACTGGCAAATCCTCAATCGCATCGCTAAACTTGTCCAACACCGTCTCCCTGCCATCAGTATCCACCTCCACCAGCTTTATCTTCAAGATCGAAATGTTCTCGAGCGCAAGTTGAACGCATATACGCGCTGCATTCGATACACTAACTGCTGGAGCTGGCATATAGGGCAGGAATTCGTATTTCTCCAGTACTGGAATACCTGGTGGTCGGCGTCTCTGTACGGGACTGGCCTGCAGTCCAATCAGCTCAATGCCACCGGCAACGATGCGATCATACTTATGATCGACGTATACGTCGAAAACGCGTTCTTCGGGATTCATTTGGGTCATTAAGTTGAAATGATGTACGCCATTTATGCGCAGCTTGCGAATTTTCGTTGGCAGCAGCAAGGAGCGTGAATCGGTGCCCAGAATGTGTATCTGCAGCATGGCATCCATAAAGGTGACCCAGTTGTAGGCCCACTCCACCTGTCCATACAAACCGTCCGAGCGAGCGTTCTTCACGGCACGGAACACTCCGTTGTAATGATAACCACGCAGCTTGAGTTCCTTGTAGAAGTCCTTTTTGGCTACCATGGGGAATTGCGATTCCTTTTCAAAATGATACACTTCCGGTATGGTGGGATTCTCGATTTCTCTGATTTTGCCAGTGACCACCAAGGCACCACCTTCAGTTATCTGTTAAGGCAGTTAGGTAAATATCTGAATAAAATAGTTTGTGCTTTTCACTTACCTCAAAGTGGCCTGTGCCATAGTGAATCATAACATTGAGTTCAACCAATTTGTTAACTGACATATTTGTGGCTCTCAGGAATTGGACCTCTTCGAATTCGACTGGAACATCCATATAACTTGGTCCGTGGTACATAAGTGAGAACGTCTCCCAGACGTATTGCAAATAACACGTGGCGGGCACCAAGATTTTACCATCGATGACATGACCACCCATGAACTCCTCATCATCACTGGCCAGGTTAACAGAGAATACGCGTTCGCCACTAGCTTTAGTCTTCATGTTTTCATATTTGGTCACAAACCAATCTTCACTGTGATCCCATCGAATAAGTGAACTTATGCTCGGCGTGGAGCGCGAGACAGGGAACTCAATTTTGGGATAAAGATTTGCAACGGGAACCATAACGCCGTTTTGGAATAATCTGAAACAATTAACAAACAAATTACAATAAAATAAATAAGCATATTTAAATAAGTCTCATCCTCATTACTTACTTGCCAAGTGCCGTCATGAAGAAGAGTGCATTATTCTTGTTGCCACGATGCGTGAGTGGTATATGAATGCCATTCGGCATGGAACGCTTCAGGATGGCGCCCAATAAGCCGTGTGGAGCGATTTCAATAGTCAAAGCGTTCTTTGGCAGCAGCGCGAAAGTCTCTTCGAAGAGTACACTATTCAGCAAATTGTTGGTATGGTATTCGGCGGAGCATAGCTTGAAGTCGGGCTGCTCCCAGTCGGCTTTGGGAACACTGGTGCTCAGCCACTTGGCCGATCTTTGCTTCGGATGTGGAATTGTCTCCTTCATGTACTTCAACAATGTGGGGCCCATGGCTGCAATATATTTGGAATGGTAGGCGATATTCGAGCAGGGCACTTCCTTTGCAAAGATGTCCTTCGCTTTCAGTTCGCCAACAAACCGACTGACATCGTCAATGGGACCAGAGATGGTGCAGGAGTCGGCTCCATTGTGGCATGCCACTTCTATCGTTGGCGGCAGCAAATTCCTAATCGCCTTGTAACCAATGCCCACAGCGGCCATCGCACCTCTAATTTTTTCAGTGTCCACACTAACTCGTCCACGATAATATGCAGCAAGTATCATTTGCTGGGCCGTTAGGCCCTCATCCGCATAGGCGCAGCCCAACTCACCAACGGAGTGGCCAATAATATAGTCGGGTGTCAAGTTGAGGGAACGCAACACGTCAGTGAGACCAATTTGTACTGCGGCAATGCCGACAAACGAGTGCAGGATATTCTGATAGACGGCTGGATCACTCGAGGTGAGTATATCGATGAGATCGAGTCCTTTTAGCAATAAAGTCTCATGGCAGACTTCGATGGCCTCCCGGAAACGTGGCAATATCATCAGAGATGAGCCCATTTCGTTCCACTGGGAACCCATTCCGCTGAATACCCAGACAATGGGTCGCTGGAGGCCAGTGTAATGCTGCACATCCCTGGCCAATGCCTTGGTGGGTTCCACGCCGTTGTTGGCGAATATGCTGTAGCCTCGGAAGACCATGCCGGACACATCTTCCTGCTGTATATTATGCAATAGACCAATGAACTCGGCGTCTAAGGGTTTCTTTTCGACAGCATTGAAAACCTCATTAACAGCGTCCTCCGTTCGGCCGGCCCAAGTCACAATCCTAGGCAGACTGTCCTTGGGCAAACCAAAGTTAACCTTTGACTTGGGGAACGCTTTAAGAATGGCATGGGCATTGGCACCACCAAAACCGAAGGAATTGACACCGATATAAGGTTTTGGCAGCGGCGTGCAATCCTTGACCACAATCAAACGTCCTTCCGCCAGTGCCGTAATTGACGACTTCACTTCGGTAAAGTTAATATTGGGTGGGATTATTCCGGTTTCGAAGGCGAAGCAAGCTTTAACCAGGGAGCAAATACCAGACGCGGCTTCCGAATGCCCAACATTCGATTTCACAGAACCCACCAGCAGAGGCTCCTCGCGTTGGCTGCACAGCACATTATCGATTGCCTTGCACTCCTCTGGATCGCCTACCACGGTGCCAGTGCTGTGGGCCTCCAAGTAGCCCAAATCATTTGGTGTCAGATCGATTTCCTTATAAAACTCCTGCAGCAGTTTCTCTTGCACCTTGCCCGATGGGTAGGTGATACCCTCCGGCTTGTATCCATCACAGTTGGTCTTCGAGTAAATGACACTGGCGTAAACCCGCTTCGCATCTCGCTTCCTCTGCAGGAACATACAGTTTATTGTCTCGGAGCGTGTGTATCCACTGGCATCTTTGTCGAAGGGGCGGCAGAAACCGTCTTGAGCCAACACACCAAGTCTGCAATGATCAGTAGAAATAAATAGTTTCTTTATCCTTCGATTATTAAAGCTTGCTTACCGAGCGAATTGTAGAGTCACAAAGGGATGGAGCAACAGGTTCGAGCCACCAATGATGGCGGCGTCAATCTCACCATTTCTCAGGGCGCTGAAGGCATTGTCGAGCGCATACATGGAACTGGAGCAAGCCGTGTCCAGCAAGAACGATGGTCCCTCCAATCCCAAGCTGTAGGAGATCCTGTTTGCCATCATCGCTCGACTGCATCCGGTGATGCCAAAGCCACCCGACGAAACTTTCTCATAGAACCAGGTTTTCTCCGATTCCGATATACAAGAGCCAACATAGACTCCAGTCTTGGTGCCACGCAGCTCCTTTGGATTTATGCCCGCATCGATGACCGCCTCGTATGCGGTCTCTATCAAGATGCGCGTCTGGGGATCCATGGTATGGGCCTGCTTGAAGTGCACCCCAAAGAATGTGGCATCGAACTTTTCCAGATTGCTGATTTTGCCAGATCGCTTGGGTATCTCTGGATTAAAGTGCCTCCAACGACGCTCATCGTCGTCTATCATGTCGATCTAAAAGCCAACACAGAAATATTTACTCGATGTTACTGCAACTTTTAGTTTATTAATTCGAAAACTTTAAAATTTTGGAATTAAAAGAACTTTTATTTTTTCTTTTTAGCTTGTATGATATTCAAAAAATACACATATTTTAAAATACACAGTATTAAATTGACTTTACTTTAAAGGATTTAATAGATATTGGGTATGCGGTAAGATGCAGATTTACAACTTTTATTTTGTTTAAGTTTTGCTTTAGCACATATATTTATTTTTATTTTGGGAGATGTCGTTACAAACCTTGTTGTAAAGATTGTATTCATATTCCGATATATTTTTCGAATTGGGAAATTTGCCAGCCATGCCGGAAATGACAATGTCATCACCGTCGGTATCAGGATACGATCTTGAGAACTTTTTATTCTTGTTGTTCAACATATTTGTAGCCATTGCACTGAGTTAATTTCACTTGATTGATAAAATGGGAATAATGATATAATTGCTTTTGATGTCCTTTTGTAGTTATTTTCACTTTAACACTATAATTAATCACAATATGGTTAAGGCTTGCGTATCCTTCTGAAGAGTTATCCAGGGAGTATGTGCGAACGAATTACCAGACAACCAGCAATTAAACCCACAACTTGCCCACTAGCTGCTTTTATACACTGGATAGGGGGGCATATTACAAATTCCAGAGGGAAACAATTGTGAATACTTTGACCACAAATACTTTCAAGTAATTAAAGTCAACGAATTGCATAAATTAACAGCTGATTTCGCAATGCACGATAAATTCAAGGGCTACTACATTTAAGGTACAAAATAAACTCGGTACCTCTATATACAAAGGATATACGGAGCTTACCCAGAATTGGTTGCATACATTCAAAAGAAGGTTTAACTATATGTGTATAATTTTTATTTTTGTTCAAGTTCTTTTTCCAGATCTATTAACTAGATAATGAGAACAAGTTAAAACTATTGTGTTGTTCGTTGGTTGCTTGGGCTACAATTTGCATACTACACACGTGTTTAAATGCAAGAAATTCTTCTTTTCTTTTTATAACCAATTATGTAACAGACAACTTGTTTTGATTTAACAATGTATTGTATTGCATTTCACTAAGTGTATCAAGACATAAATAAACTATACTAAAATTGTGTATTTTTTCCTTTAATTTCAAGTCTCTTAACTCTTATATAGATAAGCATATGCATAGATTTGCAAGGAAAAGAAATAAAACTAATTATAAATTTTTATTTTATATTTTATATAGTTTTTTGTTTAACAAGATAAGTGGGGATTTTTTTATATGAGTAGGGTATTATTAAAAGAACTTTTTAAGGTGCAAAGCTGATTTACTTTTTACTTCACCTTTTTTTGCACTGAAAATCAATGAAGTATACGTGCAAAAAGTACATATGTAGTTGCTTGATTGGATAGACCAAAATTGTTGTAATGCTTTTAAAGTTAATGAACTTGAACAAGCCGCTTCCACCGGCAAAATGCAAATCAGAGAATCGTTCGTTGAACTTACCTAATAGAATGCTTGTGCATATGTTATTGTTGCCAGCCTTTATCGTATACTATATATATTTATATGTGCATATATATATATATAAATATATACAACGATATAAATGTGTAGCAACATGTTGCATTCAAAAACAACAAGTACAGAAGTATAATTTATAGTCCCACAGCACTATTTTTATTTATTATTATTATCAATTATAAGCTTTGTTGAGGGTTTCTCTAAGATGATTTAAAATTATATTTGATAAACAATTAATAAATTTAAGCCTTTCTATTTTATATGAGAATTACTTTATATCATCACAAGATTTTATAGTTGTTTCTCAAGAAAGATTTGTGTTTTCGGGTAATTTAACGTAAATGATAATCAAAGCGTTTTATAAATATTAATTAGAAGCATAAGTTTGTATATAAAGCCAGTTAAGTTCAATGAGTTTTATTACTATAATGCTGTGCTTTTATTCATTTAAAACATTTTATTTTTACGACTTAAAAGGGCAGCAAAATGTGATAAAG
The DNA here is from genome assembly GCA_004143845.1 of Drosophila lacertosa. Lineage (NCBI taxonomy): Eukaryota > Metazoa > Arthropoda > Insecta > Diptera > Drosophilidae > Drosophila > Drosophila lacertosa. Next base: position 45,286 of record SCDZ01000042.1, read on the forward strand.
TTTTTGTTATTTACATATGTGCATACTTAAAAGTTGTTTTCAATTTATGTACTAAAGCTCTGCAATTAAGTCCAGTTAAAAATACTTTTAGGTACTTTAACAAGTTGCATTCTAAAAAGAATTCCATTTGCGTACATTTTGTTATCGCACCCGTAATAAACAAAACAAAAATAAAAGAAGACTCGCAATGATTGTTGCTAATAATTTGCAAAATTTGGCTTGATTGCGACCAGGAAATGGCCCAAGGGTTTTCCACAATCAATGCCAATCAAACGTTTTAGATTTTCCATACCTTTTCCATACATGCAAACGCTGCTGTGCATATGTGTATGTATGTGTGTGTGTGCATGTGTGTATGTGCATATTCTAGCGCTTGGCCAGAGGCAACACATTCTGGCCGACAACACTGTGCCAATTCAAATATTTTGCGTAAGACCGTTATTAGGTATGTAAAAAGCAAACTTCAGCTTAGACATATAAGCTTTGGCCGAAGCCATTGTAAAGCCTACTAAATACACATATTTTTATTGGTTTATTTCTACCTTTGGTCAAGTGATGGGATCAGTTCGAGAGCTTTTCACTTCACAGACTTCTGGCTTAAAGATATTTATAAATACATGAAGGCGGTTTGAAGAAATTTGATTGCTCATGGTTTAAAATATTTTAGTTTGTTTTTTACTACCATTATATTTTTTATTAATTTTATTGGAAGAGAATAGATTAAAAACCATTTAACGTATCTTTAAAGTAGATTTTTAAATATATATAGTTATTAATTATAATTGCTTAATTAACTATATGACTCTGTCATTAGGTAAATCCCAATTATCGATTTCTTGCCATATAGAATTAAAAGTAATATATGTTCTTTTTTTTTTTAAATAAATTCCTCTAAATTAATCCGTTAAATATTAACGTATATGCATACATAAACAATTATCTGTATATAACGGCTTTATTAGTGCATTATATGCATTGATGTATTGACCGACTTAGGCACAATTGAAGAGGCTACGATTTTAGGCCTGTGTATGCCGTACTAGCCCCCTAAACCGGTTTCTTTTAATGAACTGATCAAAAGCTGGATTGCGTCTATGACGTGTGAGAGTTGTTAAACAAATCTGAGTAAGCCTCGACGTGCGTTTATTATAAGTTCAAGATAATCTCTTTGTCCTATAAGACTGAAGCGCAAGTTTAATCGAAAGAGAGCTAAAGCTTTTGATTTAAAGCTCAGCGATGGGCATTTCTACGAGCTCGACAAATGTATCTCATTGGCTCAAAGCTTTCAGCGGTAGTCTTCAATTAAATTTAGTCGCGTCGACAGCTCGTGAACTGCTTGGAGCTGGTTGGAATACGGGCTTACAAGTTTGTCTGGCTTCAACAAGAGAGAGAGATTAAATAGCGCGCTAATCAACCGTTGTGTGGCTTTTTCACCAAAAGTCAAGGTTATCAATATTGCACAAGCCAAGGTTGGTAAGAGTTTCTACAAATTGGCAAAAGTTTCCGTTTTGTAGGAAATGCCCCCAACTTGACGTGATTTAATTTGACGTTGCCATTTGCTTTGAATCACAACAATAATTGTTGTTTTTCCCCAAGTTTGTTTGTGTTTTTATTAATAAATATTCTAACACTAGCGCGTAAACAATAAAAGCTTGTTCTCGCTTATTAATTTTAGTGAGATTACAAACTTGTCAAACATGATCCACAGGTTTCTATTAGAAATTGTCAACATTTAATCAGTGCATGCATATGATTTTCTAAAAATAAAAAAAAATAAATAGTTAATGACCTACTTACTTTAGGTCTTGCTTTTTTTGGGTGCCGAAAGTTGATAAGAATTCTTTAATCATTGTGTTTCCACCTCAAATGTATTTAAATAATGTTTTTATAATAACTTTTTATTCAATATTTTCAGATCAAAATGGGACATGTCGCATTGGCCAACATAGGTGTTTTGAGCCTGGCCCTATTGTCCTTTGTTCACACAGCACCGCAACAAGCCTCGAATGTGGAGAAGAATATTCAGGATATATTCAACACAAATGCGAATGGTCCAAGTCAACCGCAACGCGGAGGCTTTGCCGAGATTGTTACGCCCATTCCCATTGACCCGTCGAATCCGTTGATTGACTTCACTTCCATTAGTGGCAAGACGGCCAACTGCAACTGTGTGCCGTATTATATGTGCGATCCGTCGTCGAACAGCGTCACGGAGGACGGCGAGTTCGATGGATTTGGAGCGATTGACATACGCTTTGGCGAAGATGATCCCGTTTGTCCCTCATCGGTGGACGTTTGCTGTGCTGGCAATCGTACGCGCGAACAGGTCTTAAACCCAACGCCGCTGGAAAAGCGACCAAACCAGCCCCGAGGCTGTGGAATTCGCAACTTGGGCGGATTGGATTTCACACTGGTTGGCGCCACACAGAACGAAGCTGGTTTCGGCGAGTTCCCCTGGACTGTGGCACTTTTGCATGCCAACAATTTCAGCTACTTCTGCGGTGGCTCCCTCATCCATCCACAAGTGGTGCTCACCGCTGTGCACTGTTTGCTCACCCATGCGCCGGGCACATTCCTGGTCCGGGCTGGCGAATGGGATGCGCAAACAACCAAGGAGCGCCTGCCTTATCAGGAGCGTACGGCACAGCGCATCATCAGGCATCCGCAATTCAAGAGCCGGAACGTAGCTAATGACTTTGCGCTCGTAATTCTCACACAGCAGTTTACGTTGGACGATCACATCAACGTTGTTTGCCTGCCCTCCCAGGGCGCATCGGCTGTGCCCGGCACCACCTGCTTCTCCACCGGCTGGGGCAAGGATGTGTTTGGCGCCGCCGGCAAGTACAGCGTTATCATGAAGCGCGTGCCGCTGCCCGTGGTCGATTTCAACACCTGCCAATCACAGCTGCGCAACACGCGACTCGGACCCAAATTCGCCTTGGATCGCTCCTTCATGTGTGCCGGCGGTCAGCGTGGTGTCGACACCTGCCAAGGCGATGGCGGTGCACCACTCGCCTGCCCCATTGGATTACCCACTGAGAACCGCTATCAACAAAGCGGCATTGTCGCCTGGGGCATCGGCTGCAACGATGAGGTGCCAGCGGCCTATGCCAACGTGGCCCTGGCTCGCGATTGGATTGATCAGCAGATGCTGGGCAATGGTTTTGGCACTACAACTTATACAGCCTAAATTGCTTACACTCTAAATATCTTTAAAAGTTTCCTTGGAGACTGAATTCCACATAGCACTAACTGAATAAATGAAATCTACAATTATGGTCTCTACAGAAACTTTAGGTTTGTATAATCTGCCAAGTTAGAATAGTTGGCTTTCGTCCAATAATCTTAAAGCACTTCTGTGCGCATAACTTTTATATTCTGTTGAATTTTGTGTCTGTAATGTTTTTACAAAGTAGAAAGGACAAAGCGTATGGCTTTAATTAAGAATTGCGACGGCGGCAAATTAAGTTAAAGATGCAAAGAAATGCGTCCTTAGACCGAAATGGTGTCAAAATTCCTCTCACTTCAAACAAGCCCACAAAGTGTTGCAATTATATTTGTCATGCATGCACAGCATCTGCGGGTAGCCAGCACACACACACACACACTCACACACACATATATATACACACGCATACATGCATGCAGCAATGTGGCCTGTACGTATCTAAAGCCAAAGGCTGCAAAGCGCCGGAGATGGTTGAAATGGTGACGCTGGCTGAGGCTGTGCAGGCAGCACCTGCAGTTGAATTGCTGCATCTGGATGCCAGCCTGGTGCAGCCGAGTCTCATTTCAGTTGTGTCCGCACCCCGAGCCCGCTGCTCGTTAATCGTGCACTGTGCGAAGTATAAGGTGACTGAGTCACTGTAACTGTAACATAACATGTGCTTAACCCAAAAGCAGACGCACCCTATCACCAAACGGCACAATTCACCCACCTCCATTCGCCACCCCACATCCGCTTGGCATCCATTCCCCCTCCCCTTCTACCCCCTCTTCTACCCACCCCACGACATGTTACAGCCTAATTGCAGTTTTTCAAATGTTACAGTTGCTTCCGAAAAAATTAGGGTCATGGAATTTTAAAGGCGCCTTTGCTATTGGAGTAGCTAGGGCTTAAAGGGGCACAAATGCGCAATGGCCGTGCTCGCTTGGTAGCTTTGCAGCGGATGTAATGCAAGTCAAGCAACATATTTTATGCTATAGGAATGTCCGTTACAGGAAAGTGCTTGAACGTTAGTTTAAATGAAATTCTCATTACCAAAGTGTGGAGCTGAACATTGTGCTCCAGCATTAAGACCGGCATTAAATGTAAACTTTTATTAGATGTTCTTAAGAAAATTAAACGAACTGCAATCTTAATCGCTTTCAATTGGCAACTTCTGTGGTATCTTTTTATGATGGGATTGCAAATCGCAGTCTGTAGTCAATTGTCATGAGGCTTTAAGCGTTAACTTGAATAGCTTTAAGGGTTTAAGCTGTCAACACTCAAGTAGTTGAAAAAGACGGCTGAAAAAAGTACTCGGATCCGGAATAGAAATGATTGGCATAACGACGCCCAACCAGCTGCGGCAGTAATAAGTTAAAGAGCATTTACCAACAGACACGCCTGGCTCCTTGGCCCATCTTCACTTTGACTACTTACCCATTACAGCGTTACCCAATCCCCAGTTACCCTGTTGAGGCATGAGGCGCTGGCATGACTCAGGCAATGGCGAAAGTTTCAACATAAGGCCATCACGAGCTGCATAAATTCCATAAGGACGCCGTCAACCTTTCCCACCAACTCATCCACCCACTTCTTCACTGCCTATGCGTCGATGCCGGTGCTTAGGCGTCGTAAAATAGTTGAAATATTTGAGCAACTTTTTCTGACTTAATGAGGGCTTAAATGGCTTGCATATATGCAATTGTTGGTTGCTGCCGCTTTTCAATTCTGTCCTTAAGAGCTTTATTCTTTATTCTAGCCGAAATTGTAAGGAATCGAAATAAAATATTTGCTTTTGTTTTTTAAAAGTAAAACGAAGAGTTTCTTATGTCTTTCACCTACTGAAGAAAGCTATTAAATGTTTGAAACTAATTAAATGGGAACAAGGCATATGAATTCAATAGTTTTTCCATGCAGCTCTTAACGGGTTGACGGCTTCTGGGTTTTTGTGCAAAACTCAGACTTACAAATGAAATAAATGAAACTTTTCAGGCGAACTAACACAAATTGGAAGCAAAAAGTGATGGCAGCGCGGACTGATTGGCGAACAGGAGTTGAACAGAACAGAAAAGGCGGAAAAGCTGCCGTGCCGTACAAATACGTGAAAGAAAAGATGAAATTCTCGTTGCAGGAAAATGTTCCATTAATTTTTACATACAATGACCTGAATCAGCGTTTTTGGTGCTTCGCCCTCCATGCGGGGGCTACGTCGTGGGCGTGCACAGGGACAGTGACTTCACCAATTACACCGGGAAGGGAGTTTGGAGACGTGAGTGCGGCTAAGGTCTGCTACCCAACGATTTCGGGCTCAGGTGGGAGTTTGCGCATTCGCCATTGCAGCACAGCATGCAATGTGCTGAAGCTGGTGCTGAAGCTGGCGCTGAAGCTGAAAAGCGTCGCTTGGAACGTGCGGAGAATCTAAAACAATTTGTAAAAAAAAAAAGGCTGTGGATAGCAACAGGAACGTGCAGGATGCTTGAAATTAAGCAATTTATAGCACACCGATGATAATATACCCTAGCAGGCTTATTACACAAAACGATCAGAGTCTAAATAAAAGTCGAGTTCATAAATTGCATTTGATTGCCTTTAAAAATATGGAAATTTTGCTTAAATTGTATGCATTTTTGGCATCTTTGTGCACAAAATGTCTGCGTATTCAGCACGGCATGCTTTAAACTTTGTAACGTAGTTATCATGCACTTGGCTGGTCTATAAATGAATAAGCCAGGCCAGCCAGCCAGCCAGCCAGCCATTCGCACACAATTTTGCTGGCCTTTCATTTGCAGCAACAGACTCAGGCAAAACCAACTAAATTACTTTTATATAGGGGGGTTTAGTTAGCAGCGTTTGGCCAAGCAGCAGAGGTCAAGGGTCGTCCAACATAATATAGCCTTCAATTCCAAACATTACAAATTTTTAAACTAATTATAAGACTCCTTGTGAAGTATTTAAAAACTGTCTGTTCCACAATGCTGGTATTGAAGTCTGAGAAAGAGAACACAAAATATTAATGAATTAACTATAATATCAGTGGCTGTAATTCTACAGCTTACAAGCTAACAATTAAAATTAAGTTTGAATTTTTCAATTTTCATCCAATCAAATTTCATTCAAGTAGTTATACAATAAATGTGTACATGAAAATGAAAATGTTTACTTAAAATCGAAACGCTTTAACGAATATTTAGTGTTCGTTTACTGATTTAACGGAACGAAAAATATTTCGGCAAATCATTGTAAATGACCAATGGGTGGTACCCCCCATTGAGCTGTGTATATATATATATATATATATGTGTGTCTGTGTGTGTGTGTGTGCGTGGGCGAACGATTCGTTAATATACAAACTTACTTGCGTACATATTTGCAGGAGCGTAGCTGGCAATTTTTTGTAGTCAATTTTACTTTCGGGTAAATCGGTAAAAAAAAAAATCAATAAATAATTGAATAGTACTTACCATAAAAATCATATATTAATGACGTACTTTTCGGCGTACGTGTAAGAACTGAAAAAAAATAGTTGAAAACATCTTTTATTAGCCTCACAGACGTTTTTATAGCGTTTGCAAACACATGTATGCATTGCATTAAATTATATTAATACTTGTATATTCTTATACAAATAAATATATATATATATATATATTGTGAACAATGCAGTTTCCGTATTAAATCAATGCAATATTTGAATGCAATAAAAAATTCAATTTTTTTATCCCTACAACACGTCCTTTCTACGCCACTGAATTTATCTATGTAGATATCTGTGGATATGTTTATATGTATGCACATCGGTTGTTGTAGCTCCTGCTGCTGGCCATTTCAACATTGTTTTATGGTTTTGGCAGCGTTTAAATAGCGAATTCATTAAATTGTTGCACAAAACTGGCATACGCCCCGTTGTCAGTAAAACAAACAGAAATCAACGAACATATATTATTATATACAGTGCTTTCTATGTACCAAATATACATAAGTACACTTGGAGAAAACAGCTTTTCCAAATTATATTAGGCGAAGGGAAAGAAAAGAAAGAGAAAGCTATTTGTTCAGTACAAAATGTTAAAAGTATCAGCTGTAAGTATTCTAAGCTTAACTTATATAAAGTTAAATATATTTCTGATTTTATAATATCCTTTCAATAACTATAAATAAGAACTTAAGAATTATTTTTGGGAAACAACTTAACATTCTTGAAAGCATAATCTCAATAAATCTCCACCTTAGCCCAATTTGCACAGGTCGTATACTTGATATTAAGCTTAGTTTCGTTTTACCATGTTAAAAATACGAATACTCCCATTATTGATAGTCTAAGCTTAAATTATTAAACGTTAGACCTATTTCTGATTTTATAATATCCTTTCAATAACTATAAATAAGAACTTAAGAATTATTTTTGGGAAATAACTTAACATTCTTGAGAGCATAATGTCTATAAATCTCCACCTTAGCCCAATTTGCACAAGTCGTATACTTGATTTTAAGCTTAGTTTCGTTTTGCCATGTTAAAAATACGAATACTCCCATTATTGAGGCTCATAGCACGTAATTTAAAAGACTTGTTTATAAATACTTCTATGTTTTTCAATTTTGCTTTATTATCTTGTTGTTGTTTGGAAGATGGCGTTTCATTAGGTGTAATATTGTTCCGGACTCATTTGCAGAAGGAATTTATTGCAAAGTGCTTGTGGCTATTTAACGTTTTTAATTGAAAAAGTTTTGTTTTTGTTGTCGAAGCCGTAGCCAGAGTCCCACAGACTCCCTGGGACTTCTTTCAATGTTCTGTTCACTAAGAAGATAGGTTGGTTGGTCACTGCTGTTAACGGTAGTCTAAGTTGCTGCGGCTGTCAGCGACAACTACTTGCAGCCACTTATCATAATTAGCCCAGTGCTAGTGGTGTAAATGGTGAAGTTTTCCCCCAATATACTAACAAGAGGTGCCCACTTGCGCCGCAGAGCCATTAACAACTTATTGCCAATAGGAGCTGGGTGGGTGGGCTGCCTGACGGGTTGGCTGGTTGGCTGGCAAAAGCATCATTACCCTTAACTGTGGTCGATGTCGATGCCAACAAAGAAAGCGCTCGTGAATACATTTTCATAACGAGAGCAGTCAGTCACTCAGTCTACTTATTGTTTGTACGAGCTGCTTCATCATTATTGACAGACGTAATCAATTGCAGTACATTAGATTTTGCACTCGGCTGCAGACAAAGGACACACAAAGAGACTCATATTTTGTATGACTTTTTTCGGAGATGATATTATCTGTGGCTTTTATGTTCTGCGATTGATATTGAATTGGATTTTAAGCTGAAATCAAATTGAAAAATGTTATATTAGCGCATACTCACCACTATAGAGAAGACAAGAAATTGTTTTAATAATAATAATACGTATATTCGTTTATTACCCTGTTTCATGATTTACCCCGAAAGAAGTTTTAATCGATAACAAAATGTTCACAATTGGTTTCATTTTGATTTCTGTAAGAACTGTTTAAGCCCATTTAGTTTATTAAACAATAATTGTTCTGGTCTCTCGTTGAGCTTAATTAAGATTGAATGTTCAATAACAGCTAAATAAATAGTTAATCGAATCGTGTTGGACTGGAAGAAACATTTACATCGCTAATGCAAACAAACGCATCTATTTGCGATTATTTGGCTGGTTCTCTGCTTGTGTTTAACTTTTTCTAAAGTTTTTTCAACTATTTTTATAGGTATGATTCATTTTTTTCTTTTACTATGAACGAGTATATATTTAACGGTGATAGCACATTTACTATGTGAATGGTATTTGTTTAATTGATGTTTTTGGTTTTTGTATTTGGTTTTATTTTTGTGTACTTTTATGTAAGTACATAAATATCTAAAAAATCAGCAATGGGTCTTTGAAACCTGTCGCTAAATGAAATATGTATGTGAAATACATATGTTGTGTCTATCTTACAGATATTTTGTTCTTGTTGCCATCTTAACAGTAAAAGTAACATAAACATGCATGGCTTGTATTTCAGCAAAGTAATAAATAACCAAAAAATAAAAACAAAAATAAGTAAGTATGGATTGGAAAACAGTTGCTGCTTGTTCAAGTTACAAGCATACTTATAAAGTATTTTGCTCTTGTACTTCATTATATTCAGCTGAATTCGGTTATTAACCATTTGCAGGCCTTTTATATTCAGATTGCAGAATTCGTATATTGAATCATGTTCCTAATTCGTAACGTTGAGTAATATATTTATATAGATATACAAATTTTCAGTAATTTTAATATGTTACCATTGTTGGTTTTAAGGCAAATAAAACTCTAAAGTTATGCTCCCAATGGATCCTTCTACCCACGTTATACTTGATGTAAACTTCATGCTCTTACTTAGGACTAGAAATTCATGAAATATGAGTACTATATATATATATACATATATGTATATATGTATTTATAAACTGTGTTATACTAAGTGTATGTACCAATGTATTTGAGGAATTCAAAATACGTTTTGTTCTTGGCATTAAAATGTATACTAAATTTGTGGATTTTTCTAGATGTTTTAAAACAATTGAAAACTCTCGAATGTACGAGTACGAGTCGAGACTCCAAGCCTATCATAATCGATTAATGGTAATTTGATTTGGTTATGATTACAGGGTAGCCTCTAAACTGCCATTTAATGATTAACCATAGAAATATGCGTAAGTTTCAATTTCAAATTTTACTAACTTGATTAGATAAACGGAGCGACAAGTGAATATTTTTTTTTCTGTTATTTACAAATAGAAGAGATCTTCATTCTCTGGCTCTTGGCGTTTTCCAGTTTCAGAGAGATAATTGATTACAATTGCTGGGCCCTCAAACTGATCCTAGAAACACTGGCTACGCCCAGACGTTGACATTTGCATGCCGCTGCCGCCGGTGGGCGTGGTCGAACGTGTATCGCTGGCAGAGATCGGCGGTTTCATGGCCAAAAGAATAGAGCTAGGTCCTGGCGAGGCAGTCACTGTGATCGCTGGTATGTCCGACTTGTTACCATTGGTGGGTGTACCCGCACGGCTACCATTCGACTCGGCAATTATTGGCGATCCCAAGCCTATGGTAGCCGACATCGGCAGCATATTAAAGTTCAAGTGCGGCTGCGGCCGTACCGCAATTGCGATGGGCAGTGAAGCCTTCCGGTTAAGCGAGTGTCATCCATAGAAATACTGGCCGCTGCTCTCGGTCGACATGCCGCGTGCCAGAGTCCGAGGCACCGTGCTGTCATAGTAGACACCGCTGCCACTGTTCGAGGCCATCGAGTGCGGCGGCATTGCCATGCCGGCTCCGGTTCCCATTAACGCCGGCGGCGGCGATGGCGAACTCATCAGTCCCATGCTAGTCGGTATAAGAGTGCGCCGCAGGGTTCCAGCGTGCGTGTGTTGATGACCCGGTACCATGATGGTGCCACTCAGATAAGCTGGCGAGACGCCACTCAAGCTCGAAGGACCCAGCATGTGAGGACCTGTGAAGCGATAGGCGTATATATGTTTGTTTGTTTGTCAATTATGGAAGGACACTTGAATGCCATATATATAGCGTATATAGATCTCGCTTTGAGATGCTGTTGGCAAAAACCGACTCTTAAATATAATTGTATTCAATAATTAAGTGATTTTATATATACACTCTTTAACATTCTGAAGTTACTCACCTATAGTCAAAGCACCGCTGACAACCGGATGGCCCATGCTAGTGTAAATGTTGGGCTGCGAAGGCGGACCCATCAGCACACTGGTTGCCGTGGACGAGGGGTGGTGGGTTGGGGCGCCCGGTAAGCCGCCGTAGCTACAGTTGGGCGTTGGTGCGTATGTCATGTATGCCTTTTGTTTGTTTGGCCCAGGACCAACAGTTGGCAATACCATTTTGCGGCGCATGCAGATGATGCCGAGATGTTGACGTTCAGGATGATGGTGACGACAAAGGATATGAAAAGGCAGAGCAAAGTAAAGTACAGTTAAGCTGGTGCTCATTTATTCTGGCTATTGAAAATGGCGTTGTCTGCAACATGTCCGCCATTTTGTGACCCTTCACCCCCAAAGTAACTACAGTAGCGTGCATTTAAATTTTTGTTTCAACTTAAACAGCATGCACTGTGCAGAGATACGCTTGTCTAACTACAGTTATATACAGTTGTTGCACTGTTGTTAACCAAAATATGGATTTATTCGTTCAAGTAATATTCACCCTGTTTTGATTTATGTTCTTGTGTTTAAATTTGTGTTTGTTCTTTTGCAAACGTCCGTTTTTATTTTGTTGTTGTAACTGCTGCTCAATCAAGCAGCCAAGTACGAATAATCTGCAGAAGCTTCAAAGAATTGACAGAACGATATTGCTGTAAACATCTTTGTATTTGCGTTTTTATTTGTTATTTTCATCTTTTATGCGAAATATCCCTTAGGCGTCTGTCCGAACTGTACAGGTGCAGTAATTTTCATTTTCAACCTTTCAACAGAGCCCAACAAACCATCAGAATGCTTTCACATTCATGCATATACATGTATACAAATAAAGATATACATATGTATATGTATGTGTATATATAGTAGTACTTATTCTTGTATAAGGCGACTATGGTTTTTGTTGTTTTTGTTGTTGCTTGTTCCTCGTTGCCCAGACCCCATGAAATAAAACAACAACAGCAACAACAACAAAAAGTAGAAAAATTGTTGCAACGAGCATTTGGAGCAAGGCTACTAGCATTTTCCCAGTGGAGGTGGGGAGTTAAGGTTGGTTGGGCCGAAGGGCGATTTAAGGACTCCTCGCTTTTGTTTGCCCAAAATGGGTTAAATGGCAAGGGAGCTACGCTGGCGCCCAGTTTCCTCTCATTTCCTTTCAACAGAACCACAACAAGTCCGTTGCTTTTGATGCGCCCTCGTTGTCTATTGTCGGCTTAAGCAAGAACAATGAAATTTCCATATTTAGAAATGTTTATTTACCTAAGGTAATGACTACAGGTAATGACCAGGCCTTAGCTGGTCTCTGGCTTGAGCTGTTCTCTCGGGGAGAGCTCATTGCAGCTATTGGTAGGTGATTTAGTTAATTACCCTATCCAGTCCATTGTACAAAGTACTGATAACAGTACTGAGCTCTGCTGTAAGCCCTATGTTATAGCAATTATGCAGAAATCCACAAGCAGATTATCGTACCCCAAATAAATTCATAGTTTATTCTCAAAGATAATTTCAATTGAAACTCACCTCATTCCGTGATGAAAGGCTGGACAATGGCACCGGGGTGGTTAAGTCAATGTCAACATCGATGTCGGAGATGTCGTCGCCAAAGGTGTCGGCCAGATGTGTTTCACCTGTTGCCATCTGTTGGAAATTGTTGCCGCCGCCTCCGACGCCGCCGCCGCCGCCGCCGGCAGCGCTGCCAACGTTGCCACCGTCAATGGGCGTTTCAGCAAAGTTCTTGGCCACGCCGCTGACACTGGAGCTCCTTTTCAAACGGCCGCCACGTCGCTGGAGGGTAAGCCGACCGATGACAAGCGTTAGGCATAGCAAAACGCCCGCTGTCACCGATATGATAAGATACAGGTAGAACTGTTCCTGGTTCTCTGCGAACGAAAGTTAGTCAAAGCGAGAGAAATAATGCAAATAAGTCACGGGCTTTGCGAATGGATTCCCAATTTCCTAACAGCAACTACAAGTAGTTAGTGTAAGCCTAGCGGAGCAGGATGATGAGTTTTACACTTGGCCGAACTTTAGTGACTGTGTGCTCGTCAGCCCGTTGTCAGCATTTGCTTGGGCGGCACGGAGTGAGTTAAAGTTTTAATCGGGCGACTTTGTTTATGACTAAAACGAAATCAAAAAGTTTACCATGTGGTAAGCGACGAGCGGGGTTGCAACGTGCAGCACATGCAACTTTGTGTGGGTGGCCGCAGCCCCCTGTCCCCCCCCCCCCCCCCCCCCCCCCCCCCCCCCCCCCCCCCCCCCCCCCCCCCCCCCCCCCCCCCCGAGTCGCTTTCTGAGGCATTGAAATGGTAAAGCGAGGAGATGGTTGCTTTTTTTTTAACATCGTCTGCAGTGTTTCGAAACGTGACATTGCTGTGCCCTCAGTTCTTGTTGTTCTTGTCGGTGTTGTTAGTGTTCTTGATGCCAGCGAAGTTGTGTGTGCCCGTGTGCTCGTGTGTGTGTGTGTGTGTGTGTGTGTGCGAACAAAAACTTCGATTAGTTACACATGAAAGCCTTAACTGAACCAACGGCATGCCAAGGGACGTGGAACAGAACGCGGGTATCTCGAACTCACTGCGAATGTGCAGATAGGTGTGCAGCCAATTTGCCAAGAAACCAACCACTTCGACACGTTCGGTGACGATGTCCTCATCGGTGCAGTTCAGACCTATTGGCCCCCAATCATCAACCATCTGGCACTTGCGGCGATAGAAGAAATTGCCCATCTCAAAGCCTGATTCTGTGTTGGCCTCGGTATCGGAATCGATGCCCTCTGTACCCAACTGAATGGCCCTTTCCGCATTATCTTCGTTTCGAGCGCCATCGGTCGTTGTGATAATGTGCTCATTGGCCAATGTTGGAGCTGTGGCCGACTCAGTCACCATTTGATGGTTGAATGACTCTTTTATGCGGTTTAGGAGTCGCATAGATGACTGTAGCCGCTCTGCGAAAGATGGCAATGGGCGAACATTTTTATTAGGACCTCGATAGTCTGGCGACCTCGCATCCATCAACGCGAATATCGCAGCCAGGCCCAGCCAGGGGCAGCCTCGCGAGGGTCGACAGCAAACATGATTTGACGTTACTTAAAGCTGCTAGATAATGCACAGCTCGGCTGGCTGCTAAGCGCATCCTATATGGTTCAAACGCCAGGAACACAGCTGGCTAATGAAGACGGATGGGCGTGCTCTTAAAATATTTATGCACACTGCGCCATGGAGGCACTTTGATGTGATGTGAGTGAAAGACGTGGCACATACCGACGAGACAGACTCCATTAAAAAGTGATAGGAGAACGTTAAACGAAATCAAATTATAAAACTATAGCTTGCATTGAGCAGCAAATCCCAGCACTCTCTGTTTGTTTCCACACACGGGACTAACGTGTCCGATGCCCATAATAATATCACAACTTTGCACTAGAACAAACAAACTAATTGACATGCAGACACACAACTTACCCTCCAAAGAGCCATCGTTGCGTGACAGTGGAGGAGGAAGCGTACTCGTCGCTTCTTCTCCTCCGTTGCTGGTGTCGAAGTCAAAGGGTCGACCCACGTTGGCGCCTTGGAGCTTGGGAGCCGGCGGTATCGCCTCGGACTCCTTATAGAACTGATCCTCGTCGTATAGCTCATCTTGGTCCAAGTCTAGATCGGTCTGTTGCGGCTCGTCCGACTCCGCAGCCGTCTCATACCGATCCTTGAGTACCTTGCGAGGAACTGCAAGCATAACAAGCTGGGTTTACCTTCTTCTTTAGTTAATGTTAAGCTCTACTACTTACTGCATGTGTAAACGACCTTCAGATACATTCGCACGTCCGACTTGCAGGGCCGACCAAATGTGCCAGCATCCGCGGTCACCGAACAGCGTCGACGTCCATGGCAGATTTGCATAACGGTCTCAGTGGCATAGGACACAAGGCAAGCTGACAATAACAGTCACATTGATATATGGAAAGACTTATGTTGCTTATAACTCTTGCTTACTGGGCTGGCCGCTGTCCTCCCGGTTGATAAGCACGCTGCCCGCTGGACCGCCCTGGCCGACGCACTGGACGCTCTCCCGTTCCGTATGCCCGAAGGACGCACTGTAGATGGCGATGCGTGAGTAAGGATTGCACATCAGCGGCATGTTGTCGTTCTCGCAGGCCAACTTGCTGCGGAATTCGTCTGTGTCGATGCAGAAATGAAAGGCAAGTGTTATTAAAAGAATGCCGAAATACGCATCACATAAAAAATGCCTTAATTGCGGTTATTGGAATTTTCGGAATATTTTTGCGGCTTCGCTCTAAGTACATATGTATATGTATATAGTATATATGTATGTGTACAGAGTGTGTACATATGTTTTAAATTTTTTTAAACATTTTTTTCATTGCCTTTTTTTGTGCTGCGTTGTTTGAATTCGCAACTCCGCTGATATATTCATGACTAATTGCCTGCATTGTTTCAGGCATGTTTCCATGTAAAAATTAGTTTAATTAATACCCACGTCCTGTCGCATCTAACTTAAATTGTCATATTCAATTTACAAAGTGGAAACAAGCATGAGTTGTCTATTTGAGTGCGCCCAACTAGGATATACCCTTCAATCAACTGGCTTCAATAAATTCCCACTGAGCTGTTCTTTTAAATATTGTTTGTATACAGCTCAAACCTAACATCAATATTATTTTCCAATTTGAGAGATATGAGCCAAAATATATCGATAAGGCATCATATATATATTATTTCATCTGCCTGTAACGTTTGTCATACCCTTTATGAATTATAAATGTAACCATGCTTTGTTATTGCAATAATAACGTATACGCCATGTTCCCTCTAACTTAAGCTGTGTATTTCAACCTCACAAAAAATTGTAAATAGTATGGTTTAATTTATATGGTTATATAAATTATAAACTATTTGTAGAACTGACTTTATAATAGTGAATTTACTTATAATAAGTATACGTTAATACTTTAAATTTTTAATGAAAGAATTTTCAATAGTTTTACGAAATTATTTTCACATTTACACACTTTATAATGTCAGTACTATTATACAAATTGCCTTATCTAATAAGTTGTATACCAACCAGCAATTTATAAAATACAAGTCTAATATCCAATTACTGTGCTTGGTTACACATATCTTAGGACCTTTTTCAACTGCAAAGAGCCAGTGCAGAAAATTAAGTTTATGTGTGTTTGCGTGTGTGTTCTTTTGCACATATGCTTAGTAATTTATCACTACACACATACATTAGGGTCTTACAAAGCAAACTGTTGGAAGTCAGCCAAGACGAGATTTGCAATTGTCGATGTACAGTCGAGTAGGATTTTCAAGATATTCGTTGCCTTTTGCTCGTCTCCTTCATAGGACAGAGAGAAGGACGAAGCTGAAGCAATTATGAATTGCGCTGCCGGCGCTCTTTTTCTTGCTGTGCACTTTGACAGGCACCTTAAAATGTTACGTTGAAGATACACATATATATATATATATGTACATACTATATATCTAGATACATACATACTTCGTTTGATGCATACAAAGAGAAATGTGTCTGTGGCAAGAGGACGGTCCGAGATGAACTTTAATAAATTTGGTAAATATTTGCATAGCATGTTTACAGGCCTGGGCCTCTGGCATTGACTGCATAGCCCCGGCCTTTGGATCTGACTCCCACATGCTACGTGCACGGCCGTTCTATTGGGTGCTGTGATTCCTTGCTCCTTTTAAGAGTGCGAGTGCACGTTTTATTATGGAGAGACGTGAGAAAAGTTGAAAATTGCCATATTTTTATGACCACAATGTGCCGTCTGGCATGGTGTACTCCACACCAACCCTCAGTCCCTTTTTCTGCCGGTTGGGACTCGCTTCGCACTGCTTGCCTCGAGCGCCGGGCGCCAGGAGATGGGGCAGCTTTTGCTGTTGCTGTTGCTTTTGCTGTTGCTGTTGCTTTTGCTCCCACGCACATAACCAGGCCGTAATTTTTCAACGTTTTCCACTCGTACTTTGCAGTTTTATTACTTGTCGCTGGTGTCCATAATGAGCAAAAGATAACAGACAATTTAGAAAAAAAAAAGCGGCTCTCCTTAATTATATTACCTCAACATCGCCCCCCCATGAGCTAGCACTGAACTCGTCAGTGAGCTATGCGGACCAAGTACACGTTGCCCTTTTTCAACCCGCTGTGCATTTCCCTTTTCTAATTTGAATGCTGCGCTCCTCTTTTGTCTCTCTGCTGTTTGTTTCAGTTCTACGGTTTGTTTGTGTGCTTTTTAACAAGATAACATCTGCGTCACTTGTCACAAAAAATAAAAAAATCCAAAAAGAAGAAAAAAAAAACCGGGAAAGCCCGAAAAAAACACGTCCGGCACAGCCGCCCAAATGCACAGGTCTTTCCCTTTCTCGCACGGCTTGCACTGCCAGCTCGAATCTGAATACAGTCGAATTGAACTGTCGGTTCGGGGCATTAAGAGCTCGTTTAACGACTTTCATCCATGGCTGCAATATGGAAACAATGGCAAAGAACGTTGCCAAAGCCATTGCCAGTCTCTGCGTTTCAGGTGAATCTCAAAGCGAATTGCGGCGTTGGAGTGCGAGCCTCACTTAGGTGGTTCATCTGCTCGCTTATCGGCTTATGTTTGCCGAGTGATTACGATTAAACATGAATTGCTTAGCGAATCGTAAATAATCGAGTGTCATTAGCCCAATCGCCGTTGGCACTCACTCGCCCTAGCGAGCTCTGCGTCTATAGAGAGCTAAAGTTGGCTGCGGAGGCAGCGGAAAGTGCTGCGAGAATTCACAGAGCAAAACTATGCAAATAACTCAGCAAAAAAGTTTATTCAACTATTTTTAATGTTCGCAAAAGCAAAAGCGCAGCTGCATTTTTCATTATGCTTCTAGCTGAATTTGCTGCGCAAACCAACCAGGCACCAGGACCCACTACACCGTGCACCGTGCCACCGTGCACCGTGCCACCTTCTCTTATCGCCGCCAACTTATATTTAGTTAGAGTTCTCATTAATTTGGTTTTTTCGCGCCACCATTACCAAAGTATGAACAGGGAGCTTTTAGAGTATTATTATAGCACCTTGTGCTGTGAAGAGCGTTAAACTTGGACTTGGATAAAAAATAATATAGAGGGGCTTGCATAATATGACCCATTTAATATATTACAAACTCTTCTAGTACGCAAGCCAATTCATAGAGCATATTTTTATAGTTTACTTGTATCTATCGTTTGGTATTTGAATAATTTGCATTTACTCGAAAATGTAAACTATAAGAATATTAAGAATTTGGTTGTATTAAGGTATTTTTGCATGGGAAGCTGTAAGAAACATATTTATATTAACTTGTTTTTATTTATTTATTTACCTATAGAAAATCACATCAGAATTTGCCTACACTTTGCAAAGACCATTTTGCTTAAATTGTTCTTAAAATAATCTGCACATGGCTTCAATAAATGACGGCTTATTTCTTTTAGTGAAAATAAATTTGTTTGTTTGCTTCAGAACTTAAATTGATGTTTGGCACTTTTGCATCTGGCAAATATTTATTTTGCCGCTGCGCAAATAAAATATATCATGGTTAACGGGGCAAGGACAAAAACGAGAACCTGCAACGAGAGCCCAGCACATAACCTGGGGTACTCTGGGCACTGAGCTCAGTGCTCTGTGCTCTGTGCCGCACTCGGCGCAATGCCATCGATTATATTTTTTAAAAGTCCAACCGAGTGGGCGAGTGGAGTGTACAGGGAATGGAGCATGTTGGTTGACCTGATAAAGGGGCTGGCATACTTACATGGACGGCATTTGTAGGCAATCTCGACGAATTTTCGTATGCCCGAGCAGGGATCTCCACTTGTGTGCGTTTTGGAATTCGCAGCGAACTTGCAGTGCCTCTTCTTTTGGCAGGCATCCACCACAGTCTGCAGCAGGGCATACTATAAGAAAACAGATACACCCGTTAAGATATAGTGCCTATAATATATGTGTATGTGTGTATGAGTGTGAGTGTGTGTGTGTGTGTGTGGTATATTGGCAGGGCATGTGGGCAGGTTCGATGAGGGTGCCATTGATAGATTATTGGGCGCATATGGCAGCTGCAGCCGCATCCTTGGAGTCGACAGCAAATGGCAAAAGGAACAGACGGCAAGGCAACAATAGCTGCTGGCACTGGCGAGGCGCCACCTCAGCTTAAGAGTCGTAAATCTCTGTCTGCCTACGAGATTAAGCAATGAATGCATTTTATATGCCTTAACAATTTCACAGGGGCCCCAAATGCGACAACAGCACACTCAGATAGTGCATATGTTATGTTGCATATACAATTGCCATGGATATACAATCTGCAGGCACTGTTTACATTGAATTAAACAGCTGCTTTGCAACTGCGAATACACAGGTGAATAATTATAATCAGATTAATAACTGCAAATTGCTTAGCGTGGTGTTAAATATGCTATTACCTAATGGATAGCACAAGCATATAAACACAAACAGCATTTAACGCTGTCACATCCTATTAGGTTGATTTATTGTGAACTGTTCTAAAATATGTAAGTGTGTCCTTCTTTCAAAAACATCTCATTTAATTGTAATTTATTATGATAATCTTGGCAACTAAACGAATAATGCTTTTAGCGAAAATACAACATTTCTTTCTATTAGAATGATAATAGAGAATGAGAAGCTTTGGGATTATCAAAACATATTGAAGGAAATCATTTGGTTTTCAAGCTTACAAATGTGCATTTCTGCACTTAAGTAAAAGCTGATTTCCTGCTAGTTACACTTATATAACGGGATTGAATAGTTTTGTGGGGGAAACAGCAATGAGGCCGCAAATTGACTGTGCCCAAATAATAATTTTGTGATGATGCTGTCAAATATTTTGATTTCTAATTAATTAGTAATATATATTGAAAACCGCATCATGTAAATCACATGCAAACACGAATATCAACCGTAATTGCATTTTGAGGTTTCGATGTGGCAAAGAAGCAATGCTTAGTACATCAATAAGTAAGTATGTCCCACGCACGAGTTCCAGTCTCACAATAATTTGTTTGCCCTCGTTTCGACTCTCGGTGGAGCGTATACGTTACTCCCACAATGGTTTATCGGTCAGTCGGAACCGCACTTGAAATCTGGCGTAAGCGTGCAGAGTTGACTTGGCGTTGGTTGTGGGGTTCCAAAAGCCAAAGGCCGAGCTTGCGGCCGGGCGCAGTTCAGTTCCGCTTTAAGAAGCCACCGGAAATGAAGCGTGAGTATCCTGTCCCAGGCCGTGTGCCCATTGCGGTTAGTCTGCACCGCATGTCACACATCGCACATAAAGTCATCGTCTTACATCAAATTGATGTGCGCAATGAAACGCAATGAGGGCAGCTTCGTCAAAAGCCACTTTTTGAAGGATATGGTTCAATGAAAAATTAACCACAACATCGGTTCGACTAAAGCTACCGCTGCCGCTACCGCTACCGACATTGCTCAATGCGAACACCAAACGACCTCATAAATGTGACAAATTGCATTACATTCACACACACACACACACACACTCACTCACACACTAAAATATATATACTCATGTATCGTACAAACAACTTTTACGGAACTAAATTATGGCGAACAATGTATGGAATCTCTCTCTCTCTCTCTCTTTGGTTTTGTATACCGCATATTTTCACATAGTCCGTCCAGGGTCTGGGAAATGAAATTGTGTGTAGGCTCCCAGAAACCATACGTAGATTAATTTCATTTCAAAGTTTGAAATAGCTCCCCCCCACATACATATAACCCCCCTCTCCCCGCGTCCACCTAACATTTCGATAAAATGAAATTTATTACGTTCTAGTCAAGGACTCTTGATTTGGCGATAGCAATTGCTAAAATTTGAATCGTGATGCTAATATTGCGCATAGCACCAGCAGTAATATTTTGGATATTTGATATTTATATTTGCAGCAAACATAAATATGAAATTTCTGAAAAATTAAATATTTCGAACTAATGATGGCCCAAAAAGATTGGTGTAAACGATTGCGCCAGTTCGACTAAAGCCTATAGACATACGTAACAACATCAGTGTGTAAATGTGTGTGAATGTGTGTGTACTTATAAATGTTGTACTGAGGCGGTTTAAGCTTTGACTGGGTAAGTAACTAAAAATTTTATATGATTTATGCCTTTAGCTTGGCCAAAGTGAATCGAATCGATTTTCATTATGAATTATTGCTGTTTTTATGGCATCGTTCTACTTCACTGATTTATTTGAACTGCCTGCTTTCGTGTGTGGTGTGTGTGTGTGTGTGTGTTGGAGTGTGTGTTTGTGCCTGACCAAAGGGAGCCGTTTTATCGCGCATATATATGTATGGCAATGTCTTTGAATGCACACTGTGGAATCGTGCGGAAAATGGGAAAAAATACATTTAGGCGAAAAAGGTAAGTCGAAGCACGGCCTGAGCCAGGCTGATGTTGTTGCAGCATGTGGATGGATTCTTTCTATACCAATATATATATATATATATATATACACATAAGTATTCAGACAAACATATATGTGTGAAGGTGAGCTTAAGTGTGTGTGAGTGTGTGTGTCCTGCCGTGTGGTGAACAAGGCTGAGCCTTCTTTCGATGATGAGTGCGACGATGATGGAATTGCAATTATACTGATTCAGCTTACCTGTAATCCGCTTACGGTACACGTTTCCGGCGGCTTGACTTCGATTTCTGTGCCGCTGTGGATGACAGCATCGCCGGCACTTCCGGTCGTGGTGAGGTCCTCCTGCGAAACCGGTGGACACAAGCTGTGGTCGGATAAATCTGTTCAAGTGGACGAGAGGGCAATTTTTTGTGAACGTGTTGTCGTTGTCGTTGTCGTCGTCGATTTTCGAAGTACGCTGAAGTGCTGCAAAGTGGGATGGGTCAAAGTGCTGTGGAGTGGCAAAGAGTGCTTCTGGAGGTCGAGTGTCATGTGGCATGTGGCGAGTAGAAACACCATTCAATGCAAGCGCCTCGCCTGACCATCTCAATCTGTGAGCAGCTCCAAACAACGCCCAGCCCACCATACGTATACTTGATATGGGCGTATGCGAAGCACGGTCTGCTTCTCATTTGCTTTCATTGTGATTGTCGGCCTGTCTGCTTGTTTGCTTGCATGCTGCCGCCACTACTGATCCCCCCCCCCCCCTCACTTCCACTCTTGTGGGTGTGGGCAAGTACACACACACACAGAGAGCGAAAGAGGCAAAACATGCCCACGTGCACACAAATAAGTAAAATACAATGCGTACAATCGACGCGTGTAACGGGCAAACTTTAGGCAACAATCAATCAATTGCGATATTGGCAGTCGCTTCAGACCAGGGGCCCGACCATTCGTTGTTCCGTCCACTTCACAGTCATGCTGAACCCATCTCTAGCTACAGCTACAGCTACAGTTCCTGCTCCAGTTCCAGCTCCAGCTCCACCTCCACTTTGACTCACATCCACTTCGGTGATTCGTACGTGACAATGGAACTTACCACCCGCTCGTCCATACTGAGCCAGCTCTATGGAAATGCTAGTGCCACGTGGACAGCTGAGTGACAGCTGCTCTGAATCGCATCCGGCACGCTGGTACGTCCGCAAGGTGGCCGCTAGTAGAGCTAAAAGCAAACAATGCCACAATTCGGGCTGCATTAATATATGGATGAACCAAAATGTGGAAGTCAGAAAAGCACCACATATCGCATATTAAATGCAGGCGGACAATCAACTAAATGTAGAAATTCGCGCTGGTAATTCAACTAAAGTAAAAATGGGAAATGTTGTAACACTCCAACTACAATAACCGAGCTTTATACAAATATTCGTTTAGATCTTATGCTTATTTATTTATATACCAGAATATTTACTTATCCCAACAAATATTTTGCAACATATTAATATAAAAGTTCTTGTGGTATTTGATAGATAAAAGCATCGTGTAAACCATTAATCAAATTTAGATTTTGTTTTTGTTAAGTTATCCCTGATATTGATATGCCTGTCCAATACAATATTTCAATAAGTGTGAATAAGCGCACACAAAAGCTTTGGCATGTCAAATGCCAATGTTAGATATTCGAATTTAGCAAATTTGTTTATTTGGAATTTTGTATTCTATTGAGTTGTCATTTGGGAAATTCGTTTAAGTTCGTTGCTTTTCAGTGGTTAAATACAGTCGAATACAAAATTAATTGTATTTGTTATGAACGTTTAACGGAATCGAAATTCTGTGCACTGAAGTGTGGCAGGTAATGCCACAGTGTCTAATGGAAAAATAGTCTTGAAGTAAATTGAATTTCCATTATGCAATCGTTCAGTCTTCAACTTAACTGACACTTGACACCTAAGCAAACTCAGACATTCAATTTCATGTGAAATTATTTCCCAACGTTTTCTTCTTGTTTTGTATTTTTTTTTTGGTTTTTTTTTTTTTTTTTTTTGTAGCGTTTGGCAGCGAAAAAAATTGTGTGCCATTTGTTTCTGTTTATTGTACATTTCTCTTATCCACTTTAGAGGCGACAACGGCGATGGGGCATCCTCTGAGCCACTGACTTCATTACCCAAATTGTTTACGTGT
This sequence comes from Drosophila lacertosa, assembly GCA_004143845.1. Classification (NCBI taxonomy): domain Eukaryota; kingdom Metazoa; phylum Arthropoda; class Insecta; order Diptera; family Drosophilidae; genus Drosophila; species Drosophila lacertosa. Next base: position 68,808 of record SCDZ01000042.1, read on the forward strand.
GTGTGCGAATGCCTGCGAAAATGTGTGTATGCATGAGTAAGTGTTTACACTACAAAACAAATGCCGTACAATGGCTGACAAAAAGGGGGGCAGCGCTTGGGAGGTGGGTGGATTGCCAATCTGTGTTACGGGTACGGGTACGAGTATAAAATTGCCAACTGGAGCAATATGTATGTATGTATGTAAATGACACATGTGCTACATATGGATTCGTGTTATATATTGTGTTGTATGTTACCGTCTAGTATTTCTATTATTGAAAACCAATTTTCGACGCGCGAGCTTCAATGAAATATGAAATAGAGTTTGAATTGTGCGAAAAAGTCAGTTGCACATTTCAAAAGCAACAATAGAAATGCTATAATATTTGCATGAAATGGTAAATATCAGTACATCAACTTTTAATACGATTAAAAAGGGTCTCTAGTTATAATATTTTGTTCGCCTGCTGCTAAATAATGCTTTTCAAAATGACCAAATTGAAATTAATTCATTTGTGTGCTCCCAATAATATTTAATCTTCAGTTTGCAATAATTACCAATTGTAGCGAGCTTTAGTAATTAACGTGAAGAGTGCGAGGAAACCCTTTTAAGGACCTTAATAATTGTAAACACAAACTGAACGTGCCCATTACAGTGAGCACTCTCAAGAGGAGTAACGGTATCAGCCCCTAGGCACCAGTAGGAACAGGGTACACGGTACAAGCATAACACGTGTGCACGTTTATATTCCCCTAAATCGGGAACCATGCGATGTCTGCCCGACGGTTTACGACCGCATTGCCAGCCGCAGGAGCGGTCGTCTTTAGGCTCCGTCCCAGCAGGCACTCCACGTGGACGTCTCATGCAAATTTATGCGACATAAAATGATAATAACTCTTTCACTTTTCATAATTTTGGTAAGCATTTACCTGCTTGTTTAGTTGAGAAAGCGTCGACTGCTCCCGCAACCAGGCAAACACAAGTGTTATTGTTGCAAGAGTAAAATAAAAAAGTTAAGACCTGTTTACAGCTATAAAATACCCTGTACACACTTTTTCCATATATGTCTGAAACGGAACTAATCGACTCCAAGGTGTTTGAAGATGAGTAGACTTGAAGATGGCAGCTGCATTCAACGTGTAAGGCATACCTATACTTTGCTATTGTTTTGCACAGGGTATGCAAAATAGAAAGAAAGCAAAAAAATAACAGAAATATTAACAACCCTGCGGCTTTTGTTGTGCGTATGTGGTCGTGGAGTTGAACCGGCTCAGTGGTGAAGACGGTGCCGCCTTCTTCTCAGCCATTGTGAGAGCCTGCAGAGTCACTCGTGTGCGAGTGCTCAGCATCCTGTCGCCTCCAGTTAAATTTTACAGCTCAAGCAAGACACTAAAAGGCATCGTATATGACAAAGGCACAAGGACAACATTCTTCTTTCGTCCCCAGGACCTGCCACTCTGCCACTCTCTAGCTCTTCACCGCGCCCAACAAAGATGCCAGATTAAAGCACATCTTAATGCGAACCGACTCGGGGAAATGTGAAACAAGCGCGTAGGCCGTGAAAGTTTCCGTTATCAACGCGACCCAAGGCGCCAGTGGAAGCCTCTGTACGCCAACTCTAAGTACACGCGCTCTACCAGAATTGTGGTTTTCGGCTGACTCTATGATTAGGTGGGCGGGCCTTAGCATATGTATCCGCCTGATGTGTCTGTGTGCGTTATCTATCGCCAAAAATATTAAAAAAAATATAACAACACCAACAACAAAAACAGACGCCCACGAAAACACAGCAATTGAATATTTATAGGGAAAGCGGGACGCAGAAGTAATCGCAAATGCCGCCCAATTTAATGTGAGTTGGCTGAGTTGCAGCACATAAATTGAAAGTTTCGGCCAAGTTAGTGTAGCAAACATGTTTATCTACCGCGGCCTTGAAATTAATGACCCAGACCGTTAAGCACTTGAAAAGAAAGTTTGCAGAAATATTTATTAATTACACTCGTAACCAAGTTCATGGCTTGCGCATATGAGCGTAAAATTTGTTGATGCCTTTTTTAAGCGCAGTTGAAAGCGTTGCCTGCGCTCTTATACACAGCAAGCTGAACCGTATAAGAGAAATGTGTGCGGTGTGTTTTGTGAAATACGCAATTTAAAAGTTCGTATTATTTGAATTGAATTGAATTGAATTGTTTTTGCCTGAGAAATCTTTGATAGATAAATGTACGGCAAAAAACAGAAGTGTATTTTTTCTGAAAGAATTTAATTTACACACATTTTTTGGAACAAAATATGGCAATTAATTTTTGGTAACTTTTTCAATCTGGCGATGGCCCCAATCGATAAATTCAGCAAATAATGAAAACTGCTGACGGACAAGGCAGAGACATTGGAATGAGTCATCTTTCCAAGGGACAACGCAAAAATTATCTTTTTTTTTATTAATGTCTACCCCAAGCACTTGTGTATGGATAACTATAAATACATATATATAAAACGAATTCTAAATTAAGCATGGATTTTATAAGAAGATTTGTATATGCACAATTAATACATACTATATATATTAAAAAAAGTCGCAAAGTAGTCCAGGGTCATGATTCAACATTCATGACTTTGGAGTGCAGATTGGCAGCGTCTCTATTCGAGTATCTACTGTGACGGGCAGTTAATTAATGTGGCTTAATTTATGAATGTTTGCCTTGGCTGCCCTATTAATCATTAATGACGAACATAAATATTTGGTCGCTCTCGCTTTTCAGATCATTTGTGAAACTTTGTCCGTAGACAATATTTTTGCAGCGGCGAACTGAAACTGGACAACGGAAAATACACAAAGGCCATAAACAGCCACTTTGTGTATATATTTGTGCTTAATTATGATTTATACACAAATACACACACATAAATATATATTTATTTATATATGTATATATATTTATATAAATGTTCACTTATATATACATATTTGGCAGAGGGCAACATGGCGGAAAAAGTGGCAGCTGAGTTCTGTTGGCAGTTGGGGTTGGCGCCTGCATTTGCCGGGCATTAGCTAAAAAGCGTCACAGGACCCAGTTTTGGGTTGAGCAGCGACGACAGGGGACTGTGGACGGTTATTGCTGCAGATAAAACGCCAAAACCGACGCGAATTTCTACATGTAGATGTGGCTGAAATGTGAAAAAAAAAAGGAAAGCAGAAAGAAAATAAAACAAAACATTTACCCAAAGGATCAACTCGATAAATAACTTCCGGCATGACGGGCCGCGTCAGCAGGCATACAGCAGCCACCAGCCAGGCGACTCTGCTCCAGCTACGGCCCCAGGAGCTCTGGTAGTGCACGTGCCGACATTTGCTAGGTTCGAGCTGTGGCCGGGGCTGGGACTGGGGACAATGCTGCCACCGCTGGCGTTGCAGATGCTGTGCGGGATTTGGCTCCGGCTTGGCCATTGCCACCGGCCGGAGTTCTTGTTGTTATTCTTGTTGTTGTTGTTGTTGATGTTGCTGTTGCTGTTGCTTTTGCTGTTGGTGTCGTCGGCTTAGACTCGGTGTTGGCCAATGTTATCGTTGTTTAGCGTCTGCTGTTGATTTGATGTTCTTTATGGCCGATTTTATTGTGCGCCCTCAGATTTGGCAATTTGCATTTTTTGAATTTTCATATTTATTGTTATCATCAGCGGCGTCGTATGTGATGGCAGTTACGACTGGTCAATATACTCTCATTCATGTTCATGTTCATATTCATATGCCCATTGATACTCATATTCATATTCGCATTCATGGCATTATCAACGCATCATCTGATTTAAGAAAGGGGAAGTTTAAATAAATAACACTTTGTTTTTATATACTTTTCGTTTAGCTAAAATCGTTACACGTTTCTCGATTTTCTTATTGTCCTCGTTATGTTTTAAATAGTATCCTGTTGGCTACTTTTTATTTGTTATTTGTTCAGCTGGCGAAACAATTAATTTAATTTGCCAGTCTTTTCACGCTTGTTTTTTGCATCGCTTTTTTACATTTTATTTATTTTTTTATTATTATTTTACAACTGCACAACGTATAACGTAGATATATAAAAAAAAAAAGAATTACTCGTTACTGATAACTCGATTGTTAAACAAGAAAAAAACCACCCGCAAAGTTCGCTTTGAAAATTTTGTTGTTTGCTTAACGATAATACAATTTATTAAATTATTTATATTTTCGATTGCGCGCCGCGTCTTAATTGGGTTTGGGGTTATTTATTGCATTCGTTATTAATTTTAAATTAAAACAAATTCGCCACTGAAATCACAATTAATTAGTTCGGTTAATAATTAGTTATCTCTTTTTTTCTCATTTTGTTTTATCACACCAAAGCACAAAAGAGATCCGGATTATCTGCCCAATCCCCTCATATTTTGACACATTCTTTTTAATCCGCTCTCGCTTTTTGCATACAATTTGAACATTCATTATTCGCGTACAGCCACGTTTTCCTAAGGGTGTCAATTAATTTTTTTCTTGGGAAAGAAAAGTTACTTTTGCTTAAATATTTAAGGAAACCGTCAAATTGTAACATATTTTCCCTGTGTGAGAAGCTTGATGCTCAAAGGAGAAAAAACAAGCGTTCGTTTCGTTGGAAATTCGATTCTAGCTACATTTTTAATGAAATAATATGCTGAGTGTTATTTTATGTCAAGACCTCAAACAGGATGGCAAATATTACTTTCTATGCGGTTCCAGAGTCTGCTTGTTTTTACTTAGCCCGACACAAGAGTCGTTTTATTTTTGAAGCCAGGTAAAGGAAAATGTTGGCCATAATTTTAAAACTTTCTGTTTTCCGTTCGGAAGACATGAAGAAAAAAAAAATGGTTTGAATTTATACCTGATGCGATTTTATATTTTCTCAGATGCGGAATGTTTGCTCTTGTTCCTATCGTGATTTGCCACCCAAAATAGTTGCTATAGTGATCGAGTGTCATAGTTTTGCCTAACAAGTGAGCTGGGGGCGCTCTGGCTAGATTAAAAGTACACAAAAGGTATCAATTGTGTTCATTTATCCATGAAATTCTAACATTGATGTGTGGCAAGCCAGCAACGGCAACGGCAACCCCTACGAGATGAGTAATGGGCAACTCTTTTCTATACATACACACGCACACACACTTTTACACACATACACATAAGCCCCAAAAATGTACAAAAAACACACGTAGCCGAATATGATAGGATGTGTATTTGCTCAGTTGGGACAGCTTTGGATGCTTCTAACTGAGGTTGTTGTAAATTTGTTGAAAGATGCGAGTAGTATGACAAAACATTCATTAACTGACACTTGCGGGCGGCTCACACAACATGACCAGACCGGAAAGCTGAGCTGATGTTAGCCCGCTGGAGTGACGGGCCAACACAGACTGACGAAAGCCGAACCTAACGAAATGGGGACGCAGGCTGCGTTTGTATCGGGTTGAGTATTAAGCGTGTAGAGACCAAACAAATCCCTTGTTATTCTGAGAGCCATGAGTGAGTACGTCAGCCGAAAGCACACACTCGCACACATATACACATACACACAAACACACACACTCATGCAAACATGCATATGCTTAGCTGCTCCGCTTGGCTGAAAAATGCTTCTTTATGTTGGCTTAATGTATTTCTCGACGTTTTCTTATTGTTCGCCTGTAAGAAACCCAAAAACCGCAAACTTTCAAAAGCAAACTTCATATTTTGCAAACTGAGCGGAAAGTGCTTGTCCTGCTCAACCCGCACGCCGAATAACCAACACCATAGTCCTGCCTCTGCCTCTGCGTCTAGTCCACCACTAGTGACACCATTACACATCCTTCTAGGGGGGCTGCAGCTGCAAAGGCATCGGCAACAGCAACAGCATCAATAGCGGCAGTGGCAGTGGCAGCAGCAGCGGCAGCAGCAGCGGCCAACGTTGACGTCGCAGTCGACGCTTGTCTTTGAGTTGCCTTTGTATCTGTATCTGAGTCTGTCGGCTTCTGACGTGCCGTCGCAGGCGTTTTAGTTATTTTTGCTGTTGCTGCTTGTTGAAGGTTTCGTAGTGGTTGTTGTAGAGCCACCACTCATGATGATGAACTTTCTGCCGAACTTTGGTTTATGGCTTTTCGATGTTTTTCTTTTTGCAACAGAAATTAATATATACGAATATTTTAACTTTCATCTTGGCCAGCATCCGCCGCCGCAAGCTGCACAACATAGCAGCAGCACAGCACCACTTGAGGGTCAACTGGCTTTAAAAAGTTCGGGATTTGGGGGCCACCATTCCATCCCATCCATCTAGTTGAATGGTAGCTGATGCCACTAACAAGTTGGGTTGCGTACAGTTATTTATTCGAATTTATTTAAGCGTAAAGTTGCGCTCGTAATTTGCTCATCTTTTGTGCTCAGTTCAATTTAGCGGAAAATTGAATTCATATTGAAATTTGTCGGTCAGCGAACTTATTCGCAACCACCGAAAATTCCATGGAAAATATCAAACAGCCTGCTCTCCTTTTCTAAATATTTTTATTTTTTTTTTCGTTTTGTTTCTCGCGATTTGCACACAAAACCAAATGAAATCAATGGCGCTTTTAACACATCGCGTCCTGGAATAGTTTGCCGCAAAACGCGCAAATGGAGAGTCTGCCAACCCGGCATAAAATTCATCAGTGGTTTTGGCCGCAGCCAGTTGAAAATACGCTTTCGGCCTACTGAATAATTTTGCAAATTGCTTGACTCCCTGATATAACTGCAAATTTGAATTAGAGTCTGGCCAATGAATGAATTTGCCTACCACAAAATTACGTTCAATTCTCAGACCGAATCGCAACAATTGCAGTCGAAACTAGGCCCAGTCTTATGTATGTTCAGCAGTAATTAACTAATACTGGAAAGCAAAGAGGCAAACAATGCAGTTAGATGAAATTCGATTTACCTTTGCAGTGCAAACAAACGATAGCTAGTAGCTGTCATAAATGGCTAGGATGCACACATAAATCTAGAACTGGGCAAATTACCTCAAAATACAAAATTCATATTCGCATTGTGTGATTGATAGCCCTGGCGGATAGGGTCCTGAATATGGTAATCGTCGTAGTTTCTGACGGTTGGAACCCTTTGCCTATCCTGGCCTGGACTGGCCTGGTTTGGCCGCTTGTCGACACCAGTGTTCGAAAAAGATAAATGTACGCTTAAGGAATCTCAAGCAGCTTTCAGAGGTCTAAATCAAAATTATGGCTTAGCGTCAGCTCTGCCAACGGGGATTGAAAAGTTTTGGTTGGTTGGTGGGAAAGAGTCAGAGAACGGGCCGGAAGTGAAGCTGCAAGGGGCTTTTGGGCAGTGAGCAAGGTAAATATTTATTGGCTCAATAATTTGGCAACATTTCGCAGGATTAATGTGCAAATTCCAGCGCCATAAATTATTTCCAGGCGTATTCCTAAATTTTATTAAATAAATAAAGAAAAAAGCTCGACGCAATCACGAAACACACACGTGTGTATGTGTGTATGTGTGTGTGTGTTTGTGTGTTGAGTGAGTGAGTGGGGGGCGTTGGTTTGATTTTTTTTTTGTTTTTTGCAAGGACACGCAACCATAATAAAAACTTGTTGAAAAATTTACGAGCACAGCAGCATCAAAGGACAAATCGGACAAAACAGGCCCAGGCAATTGGCCACGTGAGCAACCGCTGGCCGTCTGCTGGTCACGTTTCGGCCTCTGTACAGATCCCGAATCCCCTCTACTGCTGGCCCCCACCAGAGCCCGGGCGTGGGCGTGAGGCATTGGCCATTGGAACGACAAGGGCGTGTTTATTTATGTCGTGCCCACCGCTGAAAAGTTTAGTCGTTGTACGTGTCAAAAAGTTTTTGACAGTGCAATGGCTTCTCGACTTGAAGCAAAAGAAGTCGCCAGCTGCAGCCAGCCAGGGCCCCAGCTGTGGGCCTGTTAAATAGCACAGAACACACGCTTAAGCCAGCCAGCACCGATGTGGCCCAGACCAACGTAATGGAATGGTTGAGTAAGAAGCCCGACTAATTTGGTTAGCGGGTCTCGTACAACTTTCATTGGTAACTAGAATGTGTTATTAAATAATGTGTGGTACATGGGCTAGCTAACCAAAAATCACAAAACAGCCACGTGACAAGACCAAACCCATAGACGAAGGCAACGAAAATGGGCTGGTGGTGTCTTCATTCACTAAATAATTGATCAGGGTTCGTGCAAATCTCGGGGCATCCGTGTCGTGTAGAATATGAGGCATATTAAATGCGGCCTAGCGGTCCTGGCTCCGGCTTGATGAGGGCATAGTTAGGCCAGTCATGCTGACCACAATTGCTTTGTCCTTTATTACCTTTACAGCATTCCTTCTTTTTTTTCTTTTTTTTTTTTGTTCGTTATATATGGGCTCAACATTAATCTGGCACCAACGCAATTCGCGCGTGTGCGGCTGAGCTTTGCCAGGATTATTTCAATAAAGGCAGCAGAAGGAGCTTAAGTGAATTTCAAAACAATTGAAATTAATCTATGTATCTTTTGCTGCGCTTTCCATTACTTAATATCATTGAAATATGGCGACAACAAATGATATTTGGATGACACCTGTACCAAATATTCTCAAAAAAAAAAAGAAACAAAAAAATTGTGGAGCTCGTGGAACACCCAACATGAGAATATGAGAATATATGCGTACATATAATAAAGTGCGTGAGCCACAAAATAAAATAAAATAAAAAAAGAAAACAAACGAGTGAAACTTAACAAAAAGTGGTTCGTGGTATCAAGGGCAAAAACATACATTTTCCGCTTTACGATGGCATTTGGCGAAAGTAAAATGAAAGGGGCTCTGAATGGCCATAGGATGGCGTGAGACGATGGTCATGCTGCGGATGTTCCGAATACTGCGAATGCTGCGCAGCTGCGTCAAATGGCGAAAGAACAAAGGAACGCCACAAAAGAGTCGCAAGTTGGAGGAGCCGAACTACATATTCGAATGCGAGCCGAGCCCGAGGCGCACGATGGCTGCTCCGTTGTGGGGATGTGGGTTGGGATGTTGGGTTGCGGGAGGTGGCAGTTGGTGAAATGTTGGCTCTGTTGAAGGCAATAAAATGAAATTACAACTTAATTGTCATAAATAATTCAGGAGATTCCTTGCCAGTGAACGCCAGACTCGAAAACTCTGCGTTGCGAACAAAATCAGAGCGACCCGCAAATAAGCCCCGCCTCCAACTCCCACTCCACCTCCGTCTTCATTCCCCTTTTTACCCATACCAAGAAATGTCCACCTTTTACACTGGCGCACATCGCTTAACGAACATTTTAAAGCCAGCTGCTGCTTTAAGCAAAGAAATTCGTTCACGGCAGCTGCAGGAGCAATATTATGTGTTTTATTATTAACAAAGTTAATCCCCTGACCTAGTTAAGTCGACTCAATAGCGCACACACAAACTGGGCGCACACACACACACACTATGCACACACACAAACAAGCAATGGGGCCAAAAACGAAACCGCTCAGAATTTGAAGCCAATGCTGTTACCGATGCTCGCAGACAAGCCGCATGAGGCGTTAATAAAATATTAGCAGAGCTCCAAAAATAAATAGCTGATTACAGCATCAAATTCACAGTCGCGGCCAAAAGTCAAGTGGAATTGATTTTATTTAATTACAGCTTAAAATTGCGGTCTCTCTGAATTTCCCCTAGTTTCCACTAGTTAAAACAAGCAACTGTGGACAGATATATGTATGTATATATGTATATATTTAATTTGGGGCAAGTTCATGCTACTTTATCAACCACATTTTAATCAATTACATTACATTACATTCCATTGCCTTTATTTAGGATCTGAGGGCTGTGTACTTGCTTTTGTAATCCCTTAGCTGTTGCATATTTGTCTAAGACATATTCTTCAATTATGCAGTGAATATTTTTGGGCTGCTGCCAAACAAACAACAAGTAAATAATGGTAAATTAGCAAAATGACAAAAGTTCTACAACAATCACATGGCCCAGTCCCGCCCACCCATACACTTATAGGCCCACATTTTGGGGCGGGGGCGGGGGGGAAGCCAGCTCCTGATTGCCAGTTAAGAATGTGCAAACAAGCAAACAAACCGTCGCGACAGCCAGGGTCTGATTGTGATTGTTAGGAGCCGGGCCAGTACCAGGAACAGAGCCCAAACTACCAACGGCAGAGAGAGAGAAAGAGAGAGAGAGAGAGGGAGAGGCTGAGACCGAAAGGCGGAATGTGGCCGGACCCATAGAAATGGAAAAGGACATGAAACTGCTTACGAAACAAAAAGAAAGTATAACATGTGTTCGATGCGAAGCGCGTCTGCCAAAAGGGAACATCATATTTCAATGCCCCTTTGCCAATAAACCGCTTTTTGGGGGGGAGAGTAGCAAGTGGCACTGGAAGCCTTTAAAAAGTAACACTCTGTTGAGCAAACAATCGAACAATTTATTTTGGTTTAATAATAATAAAAGAGGGAAAACGAGACGCAAGAAACGAGACATAAGAAAGGGGAAATGGGAAACGGGAAACGGGCAAAAGTGCAAGCCAAGTGAAAACCGGAAAAAATGTATAAATGCCCGCCAGATATCCAATGAAACTGGAAGTCGAGTCCTTTACCCGCACATACTGTATATTAAAAAATAAAAATAATGTAAATAAACCATTCGCAAATGTACAATGAAAGAAAAACAATATAAAAGGACGAAAATAAATATAATGAAAATGTAAGCAAGTAAAATGCTGTTGCAGAAGGTGCTCGATTTGCTGATACCCTGCAGACGGACTTGATGGAGCTCCAAAATAAATTTAACTAAATAAAGAACAGACATACATTTAGAGAGATAATCATAACATTTGATTAAACATTTATACAATATGAACTTCTTTCAGAACTACTTGTTTTAATAAATTTCCAAATAGATACCCTGCTATTGATATTTACTCATACAAATATATACACTCGGATAAAAAGCAAAGATATTTTCTAAATAATTTAAGTGTAAGCAACATTATTCTTGCATTGAACAATTTCTATTTAATTGAAGAATGTGTATTTATTAAACTTCAATTATGGTTCAATATAACACCCTTAACTTACAAACGATTGAAAATAATATGATTTTAAAATATCAAGAGAAAAAAAATTAATAAAAAAGATATCTTAATTGGTTACTGCACTTTCAGTTAAATTATAAACTGCCTTTAATTTTTGTTTATTTTTATATACATATGCATAAAATGAAATAAATTTGCACACACCATTTAAGCCATTGTTTCGTTGGGTACAGGGTATCAACGGATTTGCATATGTACGAACGTAAGCACTGCGCAGAGGTTAAATCATATTTAAAAAACAAAAGTTACATGTTAAAAATGGTTTTAACAATTCGAGTAATTAAAAATTTAAAAATAATTGGAGATGTACACTTTCCATAAACTGAGGGGCAAACTTTGTTTCCAAATGTTTAAGCGAACTGCATTTATTTACTTAATGTATGTACATATATATAGTCAATTAAATTTGTGAAATTCGCATTTAAATTTAAGCTCGATTTCTCGTTTACAAGTCTCTGGCAAATGTACATTTACGTTAGATTGCCAGGAAGTCAAATCATGCATAATCGTTTCCTTTCTCCCTAATCGGATCTCATGTGTACTCGAGCTCGTTAATCCAGTCGGTTGATATTAGCTGCTCACTGTGATTTATGCGTGTTACAAGGGAAGTCATAAGGGTTTTGCGCCAAACATTTGACCTCGTTTGAATTCAAGCTGCATTTTTAGTTTAATGTTGCAGTTTAACTGCAGATTGCTTGATCCCTCCGTCCGTTCGTCCGTTGGTCCGTGCAAAAGTTTGTTCGAGGAAGTCTGATATAATTAAGTTGAAGTTGCTGGAAATCTAAGCACGTAATTAACTCAGTTCTAACTGAGATTCCATAGAAGCTCAGACATTTTCGGTTTAGCAGCTAACCGCCCATTTTCAGCTGGGTACTTTTTCATCTTCCGCGATAAACTTGCGATAATTTAATTACACGCGCAACTCGAAACTGATGCTGGCCGCGATAAATTCAGGCGGGGCAGGGCGGCTTTTGGGCCGGGGGGGGGGGGGGCGCAGGAATGTGGGCCGGGAATGTGACAGTGACAGAGACATGACTGAGAGTGCCTCGAGTGGCAGAGGCAGTGCCACAGCGACTGCGGTAAGTGGCAGCAATGTAAATTACGCGTATTAATATCAATTTATAATCTGAATCCAAAAACCGAAAATAAAAAAAAATTTCGCACAGTCAGGATGCCGACGATGATGCTGCAAATCCGTGATAAATCCTTAAAAATTACTTTTAATTTCGCAACCGAGAATGCAAAGCCTCAAATTGATGCCGCAGCTAGACGGCGTGCCAAGGCGAGGAGAGCAGACGTGAGGAGAGGCGTCACAGCCTCGTCCTGCTGCAATGTGCAGAGTGAAACTGAGATTGAGACAACGAGAGGAGCTCCCCCATCCGATAGACAGTGGCTGCTATCTTGCCCGAATGTAGAGGGCCGCATCTAGATTAAAATAAGTCGAGCGATGAAAATAGATTACGCGCGTATTTTGCGAATGCTGCGGCCCGGCGGAACAACGTAGACGCCGTCGGCGACGTCGCCAGCGACGTCAGCAGAGGCGTGAAAAATCCCCCCAATTTAATTTGAGTTTTCCGCCGCTGCCGTCCCTTTGTTTGATTAGTCGATTTTGTGGACTTTGGCGCTAATTGTGCACATCGCAATCGCACACCAACACACGCACAACCGAGTGTGTGTGTGTGTGCGAGTGTGTGCGAGGGAATTGCATACACAATTTGTTAAAGTGCGTGGGCGACGCAGGAAAACAGGCAGGACCAGTGCCGCATCCGCTTATGCTAATCAATTCGAGTTGGCTAACACACACATACATACATTCACACTCACGATCACACACACACACACACACACAAACGCATGCATATATATTCACAGTAGAACATTCTGTTGCCGTTATTTTTGCAATATTTGCATAATTGCTTTTGTTGCTTTCGTTTTGTCGGCTTTGGCTTGGTGCTCGGTGCTCGGTGTTCGGTGCTCGGTGTGTGCCAAATATTTACACATCGCCCGGCGACGCCGCCGCCGCTGCGGCCTCACCATCCGACAGTAGCTGTGCCGCCGCCGCCTCAGACAACGCGGACGCCTCCGGCCTGCGGTCGCGCAATTTTTGGCCAATTTCACAAGTTGCACTCGCTGGCGTTGGCACACACACATTAACATATTATAATTAGCACGTTTCCACTGGGCCGAGTGGCATATTTTATACGCATTGCACAAATAACACGGCAAGGCACACGGCAGACGGCACACGGCGCGGAGGCAGTTGCCGCAATGCGATTATTGGCAGGATTTGAGGCGACTCCGGCACAGACACGGGCACGGGCACGGGCACGGGCACGGGCACGGACACAGACGGAGACAGAGGCGTTGAGACGCGGTGGCGAACACAGAGACGGGCACGGATATGGAGCTCTCACGGCATTTTGGCGCTCCACTTTTCAAATTCGCGACCGCAACGCGCTGCTTGCCAAAAACGCCGAACATTCACGAGCTTTGGCTTCCCCGGTGCGGCAGCCATTGGCGATGGCCTTCGAACGTGTCAACAGCATCTGTGGTGATGCTGATGTCACGCCAACAGCAGCGGCCGCAGCAGCATCGGCGGCAGCAGCAGTAGAAACAGCAGCAGAACCAGCGCCAGACACTCGACACTTACAAAACGAACTGTGGGGGTGTTGGGCACCCATTACGAACACATTCTCTGGATGAACAGCAGCAGCCGCGCGTCGATGTTAACGTATCCACTGGTCCCGTTAGACTGGCGCGCTTGACAAACGAACGGGCACTGCGAGGCGACCGACGATAGCAACAAACTTGCTAGCGCTCAGTTGTCTATCGCTCTTTCTCGCTCTCTCGCTAAAAGAGCGCCAATTGCTTTCAACCCTCAGCAACAACACACTGACAACATGTTGATAGAGTTTGTTTTGATCCGGGTCTAACATAGGGAGATCATTTGAATGAATGAAAATGAAAATTATTAATATATTAATAACAATATTCATAATTGGACTCTCTCTCTCCCTCTCTATAAAATATTCTTGTTAAGCCTCGACACCTACTTAGTTTTAGAAACTTTCTAATTAACCCTCTCATTATAACTTTTGAAACTGAAACTGTAATATTTTACATAGCCATTTAAATGTTTTAATATTTAAAGTATATGCTTTAATATTTCTACATACAAAACATTGGACTTGAAGTTTAATGCAAGTGAAAGTGAACACAATTAAAGATAAGTCAAACAATTTGCTTTAAATTAGTTATTCATAAGTTAGTATTGTGCGAGTAAGCGCAAATCTTTGGTCACATAATGTGACAAACACAAATACAGTTTATTTATTCATAATTGCTCTGTGTTGCTGTTGGTGTTGCTAGCAACATGTTGCTAAGAGCTGAGACTGTAGGCAATGTTGAGAAGTGAGCGCTGGGAGCACAGGCAAATGGGGAAGCATCTCTTATACGAAAATGCGCAACACATGCGTTGACGGTCATTCTTGCATACTTTAGATGCTTGGCAGACCTAATTTGATTCTAATTTATGTAACTATTGACAACAATAGAAGTCGGCAAAAGCACTGATGGCTGCTTTTTGTTTACAGTTGTTTACTCGGTTGTTGTTCTTTTCCGCCCCAAAGAAGTATTAGTGGTAAATATGAATGGAAATGTGGCTTTGTTAGTTGCAGTAAATTCAACTCCAAAATCTTTGTTTTTGATATTGGTTGCATTCGGTTGTTAAACATATCAAAATACAATTACCTTAAGAGCAATTAAAGCTAAAAGCACATGTTTCTAAACAATAGAATTCACATTATTTATTATAGTATTAGCCTACTAAACTTGTAAACAAAAGTGTATGTCAAATAAAGTAGTCTTATGCTTTGCATAATATTTATATATCCTCTCAAGAGGATTTTAACAATTTAGTATACAATCTATTTAAAGTTCTTGAAGCGATTTCAATAACAAACCGTTTAGTTAATTCTTTAACCAATGTCCGCCTGTCAAAATAATTGTGACTTGCAAAAAGTTTTGCTGATTGAATATATGACTGCCTTTAAAAATAACTGTTTAGAAGTAAGTACTACTTACGCACACGTAAAAAGAACAAGCAATCATTACTATTCATATAAACATGCATATACTATGTACTTAGGAGTATCTCTGTAATATATGTAAGTGAGTTGAGAGCACACGGAATGAGGAGACTCGAGAAAATAAAATGAAATCATGTCTAAGCAGCAGATTCTCATGACAATCGGACGCTCCCGGGCATTTGCATAAAGCCAAGATAAATAAACTCCACATGCAGACGGACCGTGTCAGGCGCAGATCGACCGGTTAAAGGTTAACATTCGCATATATCCACACGTACTTTATATATATGGATGTGTGTGTGTATATATATGTATATTTGTGCATGTTCGCACGTATGTTTGTATGTATATGTTGAACCTGGGGGCAAGCCTTTGGATTGTTTATTTGTGTCGTTGGCTCGATTGAGCATCGTCGATTAAATCGATGCGGTGTTATGTCTGATTGAAATTTCACAATCTGGAATTCGAATGGACATCGGTTGGGATTTCGTTTGTGCGGTGTTCTGATTTTAATTGCGATTGACCATTTATTTGATCATATGTCCGCTCTGATTAATATAAATACTCTTATACTGAATGCAATTTAAATGATATGCATGTTGGATAAGGGACTGTCTGCTTAACTGACTGAAGGTCGAAAGTCGTGGCCCGCCCAGTTGAGCCAATGCGTTAATATAATCGACCCTAAACGTGCCAAAGATATATCCAAATGCAACACTCTGAGCACTCAATCGCATCAAATTATTTCGTGTTTAAATGCAAATGAATATTCAACGACAGGCACCTATTTAAATGTTAATTTTGAATAAATTATTTTTGGTAAACAATTGTACGTGGGCCTCACACGCACTCCGCACTCGTTCCGACCAGCCTGCCACTATTCCTGGTGATCCCTGGCGCCAGAGTTGCCGCTGACGACGCGTCGTTTATCTTGGTGAAGCGGAAATTGCGGTTGAGTTCACGCTTAAAACTTTGTTGCCAACTGATTATCGCTGACATGCCGTGAGCTTTTGGCCTCGCTACATCAAGTTGCAAGTATAGCTTACCGAATTCACAACAAGCGCACACACAAACTTATATATATATATATATATATATAAATATGTATCTATGTATGTAAGTATGGTTGTAAATTGGCGTGGGTGCGGGCTTGTGCAGGGTATAGACATTGGCATGGCATGGATAACCCACAGCGGCGGGCACATTTGCTGTCTACTGTCGCAGAACGCCAAAATCAGGCAGCCAACTCTTTGCCAGGGCCGTCAGCTCGACAGTTTGGCTATAATTAATCAAGACCATCTGCATTCACAGGGCGTAAAAATGAAATGTCACAATAAAACCATTTGCGAGTCCTTTCGCATGGACGTGGACACACACACACAGACAACAGACACACAGACGCACACACGCCCAACACTAGCGACAATTAGCTTTTGTCAGAGGCCATGACAAACGGATTATATAAACGCCTCAATCATTCTGGCACAACAGTGCCCGCGACAAGAAGTCAAGGCAACGCCTCCCATTCCCTACTAACCAACAGGCGGCTAAATAAACGATTTACACAGCGAGAAAGATGCTATACCAAATATAATTTACTCTTTTTCGTGACCTACACCAATTCGTCTGCACACGAAGCCGAAAGCCATAGCATCATATTTCGATACAGATACAATAACCTATGGCAACTGGAGTACCATTCATGTAAATTGACCGTGTGCCAAAGTGTTATGTATAAAAAATTATATACTCTACAGTCAAGAGCTTTTAGTGTACTTTATATATATATATATATATAGAGAGAGAGAGAGGACATTCAGACAACTGTTGTTCAGTGCGTTGTTGGTTATGCTTGTTTATAGTTGTTGTTGTTGTTGTGTAAATGATGAATCCCCTCACGAACTTTGACCGCAGCGACTGCTCGGGGCGCGACACTTGTAAAGCTGTCACAACATTAATCAAATCGAGAGTGCAAAACAAATGCACGCCATAAATTTACAGTTCAGTTGCCATGCGGCAATTGTGTGGTCCTTGCGGCTGCCCAGTGAAAGTAGCGGTGAAAGTATGTCCTGATGAGCCACTGGCCTGCGGCCATACGTCCTGAAGCCCTACAGAGCTCATGGCCTGAACTTGTGATAAATATACTCTCATGCATACTGAATCGTTTAGGCAACTGAAATCGCCGTTGAATTTACATGGCCAGGTTTATATGCGGCAGCAAAGTGTTGCATGTGCCACATTCACACAGATACACGTACATATGTGATGTGTGTTAATGTTTGTGCCCACAGTAAATACGACACTGGCTGCGATCAGGCCATTGAGGCGCGCAAGGACATTTGACTTTCCGGTTGTTGAACATCTCGTTTAATGACGGAAAGTCGTTGGCAATGATAATGATGCCGCTGCCGGCATCCGAGCCGAATCTGCTCCACATTTGCACCTGAATGACGACTCGCTAGCGCGACAAGTTTGCAATCAAATTGAGGCTCGTGCCGAGCTCTCTGACTATGACAAAGGCAATGCAAAGACCTACGCAAAGCGCCGTACTATCATCGTGAAAACAACCTAATTTGCTGTAATAGACTCACGTTTGGCGAAACCAAAACAAAAGCACTCAACCATACTGCATAGACTAAAGCTTAACATGCGCAGATAGTGGACAGAGGCTACTTTTAGTGGACATCCATGTTTACTTGCGCACTGACATATTTAGTAAATAAATTCAGTTAACTTAACATTTTGCACAATTTTGCATCCATAAAGCAAACAAATTGAACGTAGTTCGTGTGCACACAATATGAATTGTTAACGATAAGTCCGGCACACACCATTGGCCATGTCTGACAGCGAGGGTAAATGTTGGAATATGAGTCCATTCACACATACATATATGAATACAGACACGCTTAAGCATGCGCTAATAATGTATTCCATGCATAATTGCATCGATAAATAGTCAAATAATATGCGGTATTGTTAAGTTGTTAAGCTGTCCGTATTCACTTTTGGCCACTTATCGAAAATACGCACTAAACCAATAATTTTTTATGCAAAGCTTCTTTCTTACATTTGTTCGTGATTCAAATACAAAAATTGTATTCGCATTTTCTATTTGTACATATCTTGCTAACATTCCTTTAAGCTTAGCTGGATGATGTAGGATATTTGATTTGTTTGATTTCATATTGATATTGATTTCCTAATATGCTCCCATACCCCTGAGGAGTCTTTCAAAAGTTTGTGACATTAAAGGTAACATCTCCATCTTCAAACTAAGTTTTTATATACTAACAAAGTTTCCTTTTAGTTTTAAAGAGTCGTTATAAAACTTTGCATTGTTTAGTCTGGTGGGAATATACATACATTTACATACATATGAATTTACCTTGATAAGTACAATATTTTCTTTTCTTTTTTACATCCAATAATACATATGAATGGTCCCGCTTAATTCTTAAATCAAATGATCACAAATCTTGCAAGACTTAAATATAAAAATGCAAGAAAATTACTACTAAATAATAGACCAGATATACTTAAATGGAGGTGAATCACCCGCTACCAGCAGTCAATTTAGATACGATCTAAATTGATAATGACATCAATGTTTCGACTTTGACGTTTAGAGTCGTTTAACCTGATAGGTGAAGGCGTGAGTGGGAGGGGAGGTGTGTGTGTGTGTGTGTGTGTGAGTGGGACAAACCGCCGCAAGTGGTTTCTCTTTGATCCAAGTTAAACAGCTAACACGCTGTGAATCGCGAATCTCGGCAAATCCACTCATGTGGAATACACTTAATGCCCCCACATGTTGCCACACAGAGCGAGAGGAGCACGAGGTTGGCTGCAGCCAGCAGTGTCCTGATGGGTTCAACATGAGAGTGGCGTGGCTGACGCAGCCTTCTCTTCCGCAATTGCGCCAAAAATAAATTACGTTGTGCAGGGTGACACCGACACCGCCACCGACACCGCCATCGCCACCGACACCGCTAACCGCTCACAAAGAAACAAACGAGCGCTTTTTTATACCCACTAACACGCATATGTATAAACACATACATACATATATAGAAATATGTAGGTACCCAGGGCGACATGCCCAGAATCCTGCCGATCGACGCGGAGGGTAATACCACACGACACGGCCACGGGAGCTGAGGAACGTGAGACGAGCGACGAAATGAGAGGAGACCGGAGGAGCCAAGAGGAGAGGAGGGGAGGGGAGGGGAGGGGAAGGCGGCGCGTCGCCAGAGACACGGCGCAACCGTCGCTTGCCGCCTAATTCAGATTTCTGGGCCTGTCTGCGCTCTTCCTTTGCTTTTTATCTGAATTGCCGCCTGTTGATAAGGCCCCGCAACGTAACGCAACGCAACGGAACGCAACGCAACGCTTGACGTTGAAACATGTCATGTAGTTTTTCTTTCCCAACAACTGACACCCACACACACACACACACACACACACATATATATAGAGTGCTGGTGTGATTGTGTGCGCGCACACTGAGACACTTTCACTACAATGCGACACCACATACAGTGGGCATGTCTGCTGACTTTTTTCCCCACATGTTTCGGCTGTTCCGTTCAAGTTGTGTAACGCTGAGCGGTAGCGTCTTGTTGGCGTGCTTCCCTCCCCCCAGTTTCCGTGTATGCCACGTGCGTCAAACTTTCCACTTCCAGCGTCTGGCCCACACGTGCAGCTGCGGTTAGTTTTCTGTTGCTTCAGCCATGGCACAACAAGCAGCCCTTCCCTTTGAGCACAGTCCTCGTCTGGCTGCTTTGGTTTTGCTGTGTGTTTTTCCTCTGTGTATGTGTGTGTGTGTGTGCGCGTTTACGTGTGGTTAGTGTGTGGGGCATCGGTGCTGGTGAGCGCGGTTTCTTTGTCGCACCAACAAATGCGGTGGCGCTCATTGGGTGGAACAGATTGGCTTAGAGTTGATTTGATGGGTCGCAGAACGGCACGCTGAGCAGAAAGACAGACTCTTTGCTCAAAGATTACATCAATATTGAAGTTTAAATTCTAGCCATTTTGCTGAGATAATATTTAAAGATTATTTATTCGGAATAGCACTGCTTTTTTTGTCGTTAAATAATATTTTATTAACAATGTTGCATAATGCTTTCATTTGTTTTGCCATTTTTGTTAAAAAGGGAATTAAAAGATTAATAAACTGCATTTGCAGCTATTAATTTATATAAATTTTTAAATTCACAAAAACCTGAATATGAAAGTACAACAGTGTTAATTATTTTTAGAATTTCAATTTGTTTAATGGAACTACACAAAGCCCGAGTACATAATCAGTGCGCTCTGACAGTCTGCCAGCGATAGAGTCCAGTTGTCAACTAGCCAGCAACTCTTGTAGCAACTCCTAACTATAAAAACCATACATTGTGTTACTCCCCCTATATAAATGCCGACCATGGGCTTGGCACTCTGAACCGGCACACGCCTTTGTTTGAGCCGCGAGCGTTGTCAGCGCTCTTTGTTTGCCTGTGGCAAGCAATGGTAGCTTGGCTCATGGTGCGAATTCGATGACTGCGTCTGCGGCTTGTCGCAGGTCTGCAGCCAGAACTTGCCTGCCTCACCTCTGCTCTGATGAGGCTCCTGCTGCTGCTGCTGCTGCTGCTGCTGCTGCTGGTGCTGCTGGTAATAGTCGTTGTATTTGGTTGAGTTGTCTGCCACAGCTGCGCTCGGGGTAGGCACAAACAGGAATGGCACTTTGTGCCATTGTCGCATGGCTTACATCTTCTGTTCTCCGTTTGACTTGGTGCTTGCCACCAGAGTCACAGCAAGCCGCACCATGCTGAGAAATTGGCAGAACATTGTGTACAAGATGGCCTTAATGGCACAAACACGTATGCACATATGTACGAGCACAACGAGTATATTAGCCCAAGGTATGCCTCATTATGCGGCATACAACGAATAATTTTCGCATAAAATCCCGCAGCTGCAGCTGATACTAATCAGCAGTGCTTGATAATGAGTTTATAAGGCAATGTGTTATGAAAGTGATTTAAATACTTTGAAAGTTGCTGGGAATAGATACTCCTCAAGTTTTCCAACAGTTATTGATTTCAAAATTAACTTGATAATATATAATAAGTAAAAAAAAAAGAACCCCGCAGGATTGTTCCAACATAAATGGTTGCAACCCCTGTCCTGGTGGTTTCGGTTAAGCACACGTGGAAGTGCCAATGTTTCAACGATTCACCGTTAATAGCTTAAAGCCGTGGGCCGTTGGGGGAACGTGTGCGTTGTTTTGGTTGTTGCTTGGTAGCACCCGAGGGTGTTAGCTGATTGCGGGCTATTTTCGTTTTAAACACAATGGGTGTTAAATTGAATTTATCGCTTGACCAAAATGATTTTCCGCCTTTTGCCAGGCGCAGGGTACCTTAATTAAATTTCACAGTTTTAGTTTATTTTTAAACGAAGTTGACAACGAAAACAGGTCATTAGGAGCATTATCGCATCATAATTCTGTCAGTGCGATAACAAAGCTTTCAATTCAATTCAACTACCACATATGGACGCTGCCCCCATTCCACGTCCCACGTCCCACGTCCCTCGACCCTCACCCCAATCCCCAGACACGTCCAACAAATGTTGCTTGTGTGGATTTTCAGGCCGGTAATGCTCGGTGCCTGGGGGATGTCAATGGGTGGTATGGGAGATATATATATACATATACATACATACATTCATGTGTATTTGAGCCGTGTGGAAGGGCCGGATTCGTTGTATTCATATGTAGTTGGCCAACAGAGACTGTTTCGAGATTGTCATCCCTTCGAGACTATTTCTAGGGGATGGGCCACAACTGTTGTGGTAAATGAATGCAGTCGCAAAATGATATTGTATCATGTTTAGTTCGATGTTGTTGCTGCTGCAACTACTACTGCTGCTGCTGCTGCTGCTGCTGCTGTTGTTCCCGTGCTGCTGGTGTCATATATAATTTGAACAGAAACACAATCAAACATCTGTCAAGTGCTTTACAAAATTGGGTCCTTGTTTACTTTTTATCAACGTCCCCATAAATGAACTTACCCAAATGGCAAATGCTCCTGTTCATGTGCATGCGAATATGTTTGCATGCATAAATGCCAACTTTTGAATATATTAGTTGGATCGTTTAGAGCAATCAGTGTGCGGCTGCCACTCAAAAATGTCCGTCCGTCCCTCCTTCCCTCCCTCCCCCCTCCCACTTGACTTCTGCTCTCGTTGGCCCAAAGTCTGCGTCCGATTTCTGTTTCGTTTCGTTTCGTTTCGTTGGGCTCAGCGCTCGGCGGCATTTCGAACGTAAACTGCCAAGTAGGCATTTTGGCCATAAGAATTTGCATAATTTACTTAGTTGAATTTCCGACAACCCGCCGAGGGACACTCACCAGCGGGCAATACGACCAACCACACCAGACTCCACACTAGCCGAGCGACATCATTGGAGATGTATTTGTCCTCTTGTTTCTATCGCATCCGTCTGGCACCACCAACAACAACAACAACAACAATAACAACAATAATAACAATAACAACAAGAACATTTGGATTCAAGTGGAGCAGGGGCAAAATCTGTTGATAAAGTTGTGCAACTTAAAGTGTCGCACTTCGAACTGCGAAAAGTGATTCCCATTAAGTGTGTCACTTCATCCATGTCCATGTCCAAGGATTGTTATAATAATCAATTTACATAACTACCTTTGAATCAGTTTGTGTGTGGGATTTTGTAGGTGTCTGACAAGTTGAATTCAATTTACATATCACTTAAAGACTGTATTACATAGTGACACTTTTCGGTTGCTTTAACATAAATGCGATTTAAACGTCCATTATTCAATAATTATTTATATAATCCCATTATAACGCACAACACATTTGCATTTGTGTGTGTGCCTGTGTGTGTTTTTAGGTGTGATAGGCATTGTCTTTGGGTTTTTGTGCAATTTCGACAAATAATTAATAGTAAATCAATTCGGTTTCATCAACTTGGGCAATCTATCAATATATTTTATAATTACATTTATCAAAATTAAACTAGCCTCAATAGGCATATTTAATGCTTGCTTGAGTTCACATAACTTTCAACAGATCAATCTTGTGGTAAAGTGGCAAAATGTTTTGCTTGTGTATTTTTGTTGTTGTTATTCCATTGTTTGTGGATTTTTGACTCTAATACCGAATAGTAGATGTAAATGTAGAATGTAGCTGATTTACGTCTAGCTATGAAATTGCCATCTGTTTACTCTTATCGACCGTCACTAATTGCTGCCAGCATTCCCCACAAGCCGAAGTCACCCTGTTGTGGACTCCATGTGCTTCTTGTGCGCTTTAGAATTCTGATTGATTTTATGTGACTTGTAAGTAGATTGTCATAGATGGTCGCTTCCCTTTGCCAGAGCTCTCCCCGAAATATTTGTTTTTATGACACTTAGGCGCCCTTCTTGTTTGCCTGATGAGTTTGAATAATTTGAAAATGAAGCACGCACAGAATGTGAAGTGAAGTGACTCAAATGTAGGGGAAATAGGGACTGCCGCTGTCAATGAGTCGGGACGTACATATGTATGTATGTATGTATGTTTATATGCGTACAAGTTTGTTTAAAATGCACACACATACCTCTAACAGAGTTCATACGAATTGCTTTTACACAAGCGGCCAAGGTTCCCGATGTTTGATGTGGCTGCACATGAAGACGGGGTCACTTTTTTTGTCTATGGCATTGTTACAAAGAAGGCGCCAGGAAATGATTTTAACAAAAAATCCAAACACAAGTCAATATTGTAATTGGTGATTTAATGATTTTTATTTATTTTTAATAGAGTTTTATTAGCCTTACGAAAGTGCTACTGTCAAGCAATTTATAACGAATTAAATTTTAAGTAAAATCTTTTTTTAAGGCGACATTTTATTTATGCAATTATACAATTTATGCTCAATATTATTTTTAATTACCTAGGTTAAAACAAAACTCAAGAAGAAGTAAACTTTGTAAAGTCTTTTTGGAGATTTTGGTGACGGCTTTGAAAGCTTAAGTAGCGTAGTCAAAACCCTGTTAAGCTTGAAAGCTTTTGCGAACATTCAAACTTGCAAAAGAATCTATTTGCGACTTATCACAGGGTGTGTCAGGCATGAAAG
This sequence comes from Drosophila lacertosa, assembly GCA_004143845.1. Lineage (NCBI taxonomy): Eukaryota > Metazoa > Arthropoda > Insecta > Diptera > Drosophilidae > Drosophila > Drosophila lacertosa. The sequence continues at coordinate 93,133 of SCDZ01000042.1, forward strand.
CAAAGTTCGCAACCAAACATCAGTCAAGTGCAAAATGGTTTTTCACATTAAGAACAACAGTTATTTATCTAAATAAGTGAATATTGTCACAACTGTGTCTATGTCTTAAGTCTTTACTTATTAAACTTGGAGTATAAATTAAATTTGAATTAAATCATTATTTAAATATTTAAACTGAAATTTATAAATTTTTAAATTTATTTAAATTTGTTGGCTTTATTCTTTTCGTGTTTATTGTTATAGAAGGACATTATAAAATGTTTACCGTTCACTTTTTCTTTATTAATATTTCAACTTTATAAAACAATTTAACAATTCATTTAATTCACTTTTATATTGACAGCCAACACTACTTAAATAACTCACCTTCATTTTCTGGATTAATAAAACTTTTAAGAGCGTGAACCATTATAGCTCCGCTGACAATCCATAGAAAATTTAATGACATAACTAAAATCAGGGTATTGCACACCGAAAACAAGCACTAAACTGGTAAAAAACGCACAGTTCCGAGGGCAGGTCTGTTCCGGCTGACGATGGACAAAGAAATGAGCAACTGCGTCGGGCAAACTGCAGCTATCTGCTCAAGGGATAACCAGCATACGTTTTGTTTGCGTGCCAGCACATGCAGCGAGGTCCGGTGTCCACATATGTGTGAAAGGACAGTTGCCCCCGTGATTCGTTCGTCTAGACGACTCCAAAAGAAACAACAACAACAGCCACTGGAGGCCCACTATGTATGGTAATGTGTGCACACATGAGCTGCCCATGTGCAGCATGGGCTTGGCCAGCACACAGCTCGAGACGTGGATGGTTAAACCTATCAAAGGCCATGGAGTCCTTGCGGCAATGGGTGGGTCAACTCGTATCCTGTCGTTTACTTACGAATAAGCTACCGTTCCGTTGGGCCGGAAAGGGTGCAGCTATGTGAGTGTGTTTTAAGCGCAGCGACTAAGAAACAAATCTTTTTTAACCATTTACTATTATTACAGGAGCTTATCTTTGGCATTTTATGTTGTCCTTTCAATACACAAAAACTTCGGGTTCAATAAAAATATAAGATATATAAGATGTAATATTAAAATTTAGAACTTTAAAATTTTACACAAAATTAATCTATTTCTAAAAATAAATGTTTATTAAATTGGGTAAAATATCTTTTAAAAAAAAAAGGTCCTAAATATAATGCGCAAAGGAATGTTTGTGTATATATATATATATATATAGGGGTGCTTATTTTATTAACACACCCGAATGTACAAAAACAAAAGGACATTGTGAAACACGACATCGGTTAAAGGATATTCTGTAATATTAGTTTATTTTAAATTGCAGATCTTTAAAATTTTACACATGTATTAACACAAATGTATTTCTAAAAATAAATGTTTATTAAATTGGGTAAAATATATTTTTTAAAAAAAAGGTACTAAATATAATGCGCAAAGAAATATTTGTGTGTATATATATAAGGGTGTTTATTTTATTAATACACCCGAATGTACAAAAACAAAAGGACATTGTGAAGCACGACATCGGTTATAGGATATTCTGTAATATTAGTTTGTTTTAAATTGCAGATCTTTAAAAATTTACACATGTATTAACACAAATGTATTTCTAAAAATAAATGTTTATTAAATTGGGTAAAATATCTTTTTTAAAAAAAGGTACTAAATATAATGCGCAAAGAAATATTTGTGAAATAGGGGTGTTTATTTTATTAACACACCCGAATGTACAAAAACAAAAGGACATTGTGAAACACGACATCGGTTTTCCGCGCGTTTGGTTCGCAAAGATGCTGGAACTTCGTTAAAATGACAAAGCAAAATAAAACTGACAATTACTCGCTGGCTGCCGTGGTTATCAACGCGCCCATCACACTTGTTGTTGATGATTGCCAGAGACAATTGGAGACTCATTTACATTTACCAAATGAATGCGAATGCGAATGCGACTGCGAATGAGACTCTGAGTGCGAATGCCTCGGTATGTTGGTATTCAGTATTCGGCATTCAAAGGCGCCACCAGCCACCATATGACGGCATTGTTCGGCCAAATGCCTATAAGCCGTGAAAATTGAATTGCCAAGGTTACCCAAGCATTGGCAACCTTACTGCCATTGTGACTCTTCACTGAGCAAGCGAAACTTGACAAGCTGACGGACACAAATTGTGTGTCCAGCATCGTTAATATTACCGAAATGCAAACTCACACAAATTAACACAACATTTGCAATTAGCACTTTTCGCTTAACAATTTCCTATCGAAATATGTCTAGGATATTGTTTGTCAAAAAGTTTTTTGGTTTGCAGTTCCGGGAAAGTTCTGATTTATTTAATAAAAAGAAAAGTTCATAATCTTTTTGTGCGTTGCAACATTTATGTTTCCATTAAACGGGACACTTTAAAACAGATTTTTCTGTATTACTTTAAAACTACATTGTAAATTCATTGTGAAAAGTTTTCGCTCCGGATGTGCATTTACTATAGGCTTCAGAACTTTGCAAGTTCCCCACTAATGTATTATTTTTAATATTACTTGGCCACAATTTTTGCCTAGCGCTTTAAGTTTGTCAAAGTAAAAAGAATGTCGAGATTTGTTTTTAAGTGTGATATATCAGTTTGTTTCTTTTTATAAAAGTTGTTTTGCCTGTACAGGCACACATTTCCGACCTTTTGTATCCTGTTGCCAATTTGCTAAATAAAAAAAAAAAAATTCAATTTTGTAAATTGCGCGCATCACAATAAATACGAACCGAACGAGCAGAAAGTATGTAAAGAAGCAAACATTTACTTAAATGCCAACCGGGGATTAATAGAGAAAACCAAAAGCGAAGCAACCACAAAATATCGTCGACGGTATTTTTATTTAACGAGAAACAATCACAAAATATCGCAAAGTTTGCCCTTCCCCTCCCCCTTCCCCTTCCCCGCCCCATCCCTTATTAGGTGACAACGCACGCAGCAGCAGCAGCAGCAACAATGTCTTCGAAGGTCTTCAACTTTTGGGGTTTTCTGCTGCTCAACTGTCCTTATTTTGTTTAGAAACTATTTAATGGTTTTTGCTCAGCACTCGCCCCACGCAGTCCCCGACAATTTCAAGTTTAAGACCAATCCCAGGAGTGCAACATGAATTTCATTATGCAGCTTGGCAATGTCCTTGCAGCCGACAAGCACGCAATCAACCAACCAATATTTGTAAACTTCTTAGTTACTTTTTTCGGTTTTCCTTTTGGCCACAACAAGTTAACAGCTAAAATATTTGTTAATATTTAAGCACGTTATAAAAATTGGGAATTAAGAATGGGAAATGTTATATTTTGTTGATATTTTTTAGTATTCAAAAGTGATATCTTATTGATTACTGCAATTACCTCTGTAGTCTTCTATTTTGTTAGGAAGTGAGTAAACTGAATAACTTAAAGCTTACATAATAAAAAATTTCTTATGTTATTGTGAAGAAAGCTTATGTATCGTTTACCTTTATATATACATTAATGTCTGTTATTTTATGTTTAGGTCTTCTTCTTTTGCCTTGTCTATTCGATTGCCCTAATTGTTTTTTAGTCTGTACGTAATTTCCATATTTTATCGGCGGGCCAAAATAAAAGCTGTGCTCAGGTGGCCTCTCTATTGGGAGCCCTCGAACAGGAAGAGACATTTGGTCCATTTGCTCCTTCCCAATGTGACGAGGTTCAAGGTTGTCTGTTTTAAATGGGATATTCTATCATAACGGCTTTGCTGCTGATATCGGTTTTAATTCACAACAAGCCAACCAACACAGACGTGGCTGTTAAGGCCTACGTAAACTTCTGGGTAGTTAACTTTATTGGGGGTTTGGCAGCAACGAGACCAAGTCCAAACCACGCATCAATGTCATTTGTGCTGTTAAACGGGCATTAAGCAAATAGATACGTTTAGATAAACAAGGTAGAGGGAAACCTAAGCCGCAAAGTTTTGCCGCAAAGTTACGCTGGCTCCATGGCCGTGACCAATAAAACTTTAGATTCCTAATGACTTAAATCACTTTAAGACTCAATCAGCATCTCGTCGCAGAATTATAATGATATTGGTGCTTACGCTCGGACTCCAAACGCGTCCCACAAAGGCGACAAAGTGTGGGTGTTGAAGCGCTCAAAACATTTTCCGTTTGACCTGCCTTAAGTAGATATACAAACGTAGGCGTGTGTATTATAGGTACACGCGCATTGTGAGTGTAACTAATTCGACCGTGGCTAAAGGGAGGACCAAATTAAATTTGTCAAAGCAAAGCTTCCATAGTAAGACGTGTATGTTAAGAACAGATTGATTATAATTACTATACCATGCTTTGAAGGTCTATGCGTAAATTATATTATATTAAAAAGTACTGCTTAAAATCTGTTTCCCTTACCTTAACTTAGCTAAGAACAACATTGGGCATTGTATGCTGTCATTGTGCGTTAAACACTGTTCGCTATTCGACTTGTGCGTAAGTCTGGCTAGAGAAAGCTTTTGCAGCCTGATGGGCTCTCAGCAGACACAGCTAGTTGGACTGCTCGCACGCACAAGCAACAAAGCGCGTACTGTTAGAGCAGTGCGACTATTGAGCGTTGGCTGCAGAGAGCAAAGCTTTTGTTGATTGTTAGTGATGCTCTTAAAAAGTAGCTGCAGCATCTCGAATCTCTGCGTGGGCCATCGGGAAGCATCCTTATCTTGGCTCGTGTGCCGCTGAAGTACTTGGCCCGTTTCTGTGCCAGCAGCTGCGTTTCAGTCCTGCCTCGTTTCGCACCACAGTCAGAGCAAATCTCAGTGTATCGGACGCAACCCATCGAAGTCCCCGTCGAGTCTGGCGGCTCCTCAGTTTTGTCGCGAACTCTTCGCATCTGTCGAAAACTACGAGTTCAGAATGGTGCCAAAGGCACGTTTCCGCACCCGTAAAAGTGAATTGAATTAGCGGACGGACTATTTTTGAAAATTGATTCAAAATAACGAGGAAGTGTTTGTATGGAAAAGAAAACATCAAAATAAATATTGTGAACCTATATGAAGATTAATAAGAATAAATATAACAAGTAAAAGTTGATCTACAAATCGTAAAACTCCAGTTCGTATATGTAACAGTTTTTGGGATAGTTAAACTGCTCCAATTGTGACTCAACTTATTTTGGTTGGCCCTAATGAAGCTTGTTTACGAAATGGTTTTGTTTTTCCATCGTTGCGCATATATGTGAAATTGTGAAAATTGTTTGGCCATAATTTTGCACAAATTGCGATTGAAGGGGGTCAACGACAAATCAACGTTGAACCAAATTTGAATTGCTACAAACTCCCTCGCCGGCGACTCAGCAAATTAATATCCTCCCAAGAGTGAAATGTGTTGTTAACGGAACTAACACAATAAGAAGGGTCTTTGGCTCTATTACGACAAGATTCAACTAAGCAAACAAAAGCCAAGGCTAAGTTAGTGATAAATAAGCAAAAATATATATATTTGTATATACATACATATAAATATTTGTGCGCTCGATAGAAAACAGATTTAAAATATGTCTAGTGATGCCTATGAGCCTGTCTGACAAAGTTTTTCAAACAGTGTTGTGTATTGTTTTGAGTACAAGAAATTGAGATTTGCACAGTGATTTAAAAAGCATGACCGAAAAAAAAAACATAATAAGCCAAATTACCAAGAAGCTCGGGCTTAACTGTGACTTTGATTGAACGCGTCTCAGATTGCCAGATGCGAAATATTATGCTCCGTAGAGAGGCAAATCTGAATTCATATTGGATTACAAACCAACATATGAATGGTAAGTCATTTTCTTAACAGAAAACAATTGTTTCACAAAATTAAATTATGTAAATATTTAGGCTTGAAGAAAATCAATTTTCTGTTTGAAATATAAGGTATTATTTAAATGATTTAGATTTAAAAAAAAACTAAAGTGTTTTAACCCATTATATTATATTTTGAATTACAGATACAATTCTTCTACTTTTAAAGTGGACCAAATAAAACGAGTAGAACCTCAAGTTGGGCACAAAAAAAATATATACAGAGAAAGGGATCAAATTCTTATATTGATGCGATATTTGCTCGACAATTTGAAGGCAGCCAGCCAGAAGAAAAGGAAAAACAAACTTACAGCTTGAATTGAATTGGCCCTTCAGTAGGGTCTATTACCATATGCTCTGATGCAGCTGTTGGCTGAAAACGTCAAGCGAGACGGAAAGAAGTCCACTTAAGAAGCGGACAGCGCAAAAGGCTCCGAGCTCGACTTTAATTGCAGATGAGCGCCGTTGCTGCTGTCAGGACCCTAACGAATTGTGCGTAGGACTTGCAAAGAACATCTAACTTAATAGAGAAATCCTTTGTCTAACTAAGGGCCCTAACTGGTCGTTGGACTTGGTTTGCCCCGCCCCAAGGAGGCGAAGGGGAAGGCAAAGGCGAAGGCGAAGGCGAAGACGAAGTCGGAGGCGCCTCGCGATGTTGCCGCGACACAGTCAGAGGCGGAGCCGTGTTCGCTCCGGATGCCCGCGTCCAGGACTCGCACTACTGGCCTTGATATTGGCGCAGTCCTTTGACTATGCTCTGTGCGGCGAGAAATTGGGTAAGTGGCTTTATCGTTTTTCTTATTTACAGCTCGGCTCACATCACTGCCTCCCCGAACCGTGGATGGCAAAATGAAATCAACAACAGCAACACCAACAACAACAACACCAACAACAACAACAACAGCAATGCAATGTGTCCTTTGTTTCTATGTCTCTTATCTGTTATTTATTTGAGTTGTTATTTGACATTTTTCTGTGCCGTTGATTTGCTTGAATCTGTCGGGCCGAGTTCATTAAGGTCCTGACTTTCTTCTATTTACATTTGCTTCGCTTAAGTCGATGAAAAATGCGAAAACTTTAGACTCTAAAATACCCATCAGCATTTATTTTGAGAACTCCGTTTGGCACTTTTCTGACTTCTCTGTTTACCACAAAGATATTACGCTTGTCTGAGCAATCTGTTACTATCAGGATTATATATTTTAATTGCCTTCCAAGCGAACGATTTTAAGCGGTTTGTGTTCGTTTTTATTGCTCCTAACTAAGGTGCTTTTACAGCCCATTGCATATTTTTTTCAATGCCATTAAATTGTTTAGGAAGGATACACATAGTTGAAGAATTTATTTAAAGTTCTTAAGCGCATTGAATATGAAATTTTGACTTTTGTAGATCAACTTTTTTATTCTATTCATACGAGTCTCTATTGAAATGTTTTACAAATGAAATATAAAATTTGTTTATGGCTGCTGTATGAATTTAATCCTCAGCACAGGCCAGTAATTTCGATTAGAGCATTCATTTCTGTTATACACTTTATTTGTTTTTAGCATAACAGTGAACACTGTTTTATGTGGAAAGCCATAAATGTGCGCCCGGGGGAATTACAGTGCTCCAACTTCGGACTTATATAGCATCACATGTCAGCGGGGCGAAACTTTGGTGCTCGCTTCCCAACATGCCAACAACTTGATGCAATAATCAATTGGAGAAGTTGCCCCGATGTTTTACTCCTCGTGTCGTCTTTTTGTACCTCGCTGCTGATTGTCATCTGTCGTTGCTGTGCCTGAAGATTGATGGCTTCCAAAACGCCTTTTGACACGTACGTGCCGCGTGTGTTGTTGGCTCCGTTGTTTCTGTTATTGTCAGGCGGAACAGCAAGTAGGCAGTAGGAACAAGGAAGAGAGCAACAGGCGCAGGACCTCGTCAGATAATCGCAATATGCAAATGCCAGAAATTATTTGTGGTTAGTGGCGCTGTGGCATCTGCTTATAATTCTGTGAATTTGTTTTCCGGAATTTGATTTCTTACTTAACCGACGACAAGCAGCCCAGCGGAAGTGGGGGAAGTGGGGGAAGTGAGGGAAGTGGAAGCTAAGCCCAATCCAATATGTATGTAAAGTATATTGTGGGTGCATATTAAAATAGTATGTGAATGAGATGGTATGCAAAACATCTGCTGACTAAATAAACAATTTAACCAGCAACATTTTTTTAATTCGATGGCATTATAAACATCACAACCAATATTTGTTTTGTAATTATCATATTTATTTACTTACAAGTGAGTTCTTCAAGCAATTAAAAGCAAATTTAAAGTTATCAGATATTTAAGATGGCATTTAAATTTAAGCTTAAATTAACTCACCTTTGTTAATGACAACAGCTTGATTATTATTGTCGGAATATCTATAGGCACACATGTGTATATTTTTTGTAATAAGTACTTACACTTAAGCTTATGTGTATGCGTGTGTGTGAGTGTGTGGTTTGATTGGCGTGGGCTTCAAATTTAATATGAAATAATGAACGTGACACTCGCAATTGCGGGGGAGAAATGCGTTTTTGATTGCTGCTTGAGGAGGCATTTATGCAAGATAAGCCCAGTGCCATCGACACGGTAGCAAATGCACACACACACACACACTGACACACACACACACACACAGACACATACATACATGTACATGTACAAAGTGCGTACTTTTTGAGCAAGGGAGTTCGTTGAATAAAAATTCTTCCCTCTGGTACATCTGTATATGTATGTGTGTGCCCAAATGCGTATGTGTGCGTATTTGTGTGTGAGTGGAAGGGGGGGGGGGGGGATCAGTTTGGCAATGCGAGTAGAAGTTTTTGTCAAGCGACGGAGCAGCACTTGTTTGTAAAGGGCAAACGTCCGCATTAAAAAGTTATGAGCAGCAATATTCGCGGCAATAAAAACCGACGACAGACAGAGACGACGCCTCAAATTATCGGGGATATGTCGCTACTGCTACTGCTGCTGCTGCTGCTGCTGCTACTGCTGCTGCTGCTGCTGATGTTGCTGCTGCTGCTGCTGCCAGGCGACAGCGCCTCGGAAGCGCGGCTCCAAATGTATGCGTGCGTGGGGATTCCCCGCTCTCATGCCTGGCCGAAAGCGGCCAAAACTCAAGTTGGCTCTGGCGATTCCTTAGAGAGAACTCTCGGGTACATCCTAACTTATACTTGTTCTGACATAAGCTTCTCCCAAGCAACTCCGTTCGTTGCTTTAGTTTGTTGGCCTCCTTCACTCGGCTCAGCTCCCAGCATATTGTTGAGGTCCTGCTTATGTTTAAAATCACAAATAAATAAGGGATACACTCCAATTAATTTCGTTGTAGTGTTAAAGATGATGGAGTTGCTTCAATTTTAGTTTATGATCATTTTTAATTTGCCTTGGCTCCTTCAAGGCAAATTCAATTAGACCTACCAAAGTGTCAGCCAGAACTACTTGATTAAGCTGCTTAAGTTGAATAGTTTCGCTCCAAAGGAATTCAATATGTAAGTTTCGATAACATATGATATGGTTTAATATTACATCCGACACCTATAATTCTGCAGGACCCAGTTTAATTTTGCAAGTACTTTAACATTTGGATTTATTTTTAGGCCTAGTGTGGGCTGCTTTTCAATGGAAGTCTAAGCACTTGGTCCTTTTGGGCTGGCAGCCATGGTGGCTATCGTAGATGAATGTTTTATTTTCATGTTGCGACGCGTTAATTACCCAAGTTCAAAGGCAGTCGCAACCTTAGGTTGATTTCTTTGTTTACGACCCTATTTTGTTGTTGCTGCTGTCGTTGGTCTAATGAAAATTTCCAAATTTATTTGGCGCACCTAAACGTGCCCGGCATGCCGAACTGTGTCCCAGTTGGGCGCTATTTTACAGAAGGACTTCACTTCAACAAAACGTTGTCATAATTATGCAGTTATTTACCGCTGCTTAGTTAGTTCAGCCTTCGCATTTGTATTGGCCTAAACAGGCAACTAATGGCCGGAACGATGATCAGCTCAGGAGAATCAACAATGTTATGGCCTTGGTTGTGTGTGGTCAGTAACTGACTAAATCCAAAGCGGTTTGACATTGTTGCAAGTAGCCCTTGGGTCCAGCACGCTGATTTATCGGTTTGTTGCCCCCGGTCCCATTCCAACTCCTACCTGGGGATAAGCCCACCGCGCACCTGTTGCACTTTACAACAGAAATTCGTTGTGAAGTGCCTGACGTTAATACCCCCGCTCTATTTTTAAACTAAATTCGGGTTTCCCTCGCTGTCATCGGCCCCGCGAGCCGCAGCTATTTTAGGAACTGCCTTATGAAGTGGTTGGGGGCTCTGTTCTCCTCTCTTCTGTTTTGTTGTTTGTGGTTGCAACACGTTTTAACATTTTATTGTCATTTCTATGCAACATTAAAATATTAGTTTCAGCCTACAGTGAAAATAAACAAATGTTTCGCGGCGGCAATTACAGCACATTCTGACAGACCCCCAATTCCAGGCTGATCCCAAGAACTGTTCTGAACTCGTGTTCCGTTCGTTCTACTCCATAACTTTACAGATTGGGGTCGAATGGGAAATGATCTGTTAGTTGTTCCGCATTTACCTATAAATATCTGATAAATATTTTTAAATGGATCAAAGAAGGCGTCTAAAACCATTTGCTTACTTATACCCTATTAAGATAGTGAGAGGGTGTATTGAAATATTTACTCGTATATGTTCGATATATAAAGGATGAGTTTACTTCAAATACAAATTTGTTGTTTCTTTGTATTACACAATTTTCAATGATATTTGTCTATTGTTAATGATTAATCCAATCGCTTGCCTGGCAATCGTGACGTCATCAGATTCGCACCTTTCTCCCGAACTGAATGAGAATGCAAACTGTTGTGTAAAAGTTTGTTCTTGGTGTGAGTGCGGCTTTAACAGTCGCTGACTTAGTAAGTCCTGTTTGACACATCCTGTCGTCATCATTGACGCACACAAAAAGTTGGCCGCATGCATAAAAAAAAGTCACCCCTCCAACTGGCCGGCACTTATATTCCGGTTAAACAAGCAGCGACACACGGAAGCCCGCACATCCAAACTTTTCCAATGTATCACAGCAGTCTCCTCTATCCGTGTGTGTGTGTGTGTTGGTGTGTGTGTGTGGGTGATCCATACCTACGTATGTACATGGCTGGTGTGTGAGCGGCTCCAGGCTTCCGGTTTGCAGTAGCTCTTCGAGCCGCGTTGCTTCGCATTTTAATGGACACGGCACGAGTTCAATCTGTAGGCGGAAGGGGGGTGGATGGTGGAGGGGGAGGGGAAGGGGGGGATCTTTAAGGCGGAGCGCGTGGATCAAAATGAGCTGCATGCGGAATTTTAAGCAGCCATTGGCAAGCAACCAACTGGATTATGATGGCCCTTCGCCAAATTTTATTTACTAGCAGCGGCAACACTGAAGCACACATTGAACCTAACCGAATAGACGCTTTGTGTGTGTGTGTGTGGGGGTGTGTGTGTTTGTGTGAGTTGAAGTGCGCTGGTGTGAAATCGATGATACATAGCTCTTTCCACCTCTTGTGCTCCCGTGGTGGTTAAGCCGCGCCCAAGGCAGGAATTTCAATTTGACGCTCATTAGCGGCAATCAGGCACCGAAATTCGCGCACAATGCGGGCGTCGACTTTTCTGTCAGGTGAGCTCAACTGGTGCATGTGCTTGTAGGTGTCTCTGTGGGTGTGTGCGGCAACCAGCAGCCAGCAGCCAGCACTCAGTCACTCCGAGTCCACCGCCACGCCCCATTTGAAGCCCGCGGCACAGGAGTGTAAACAATCCGCGCGCGGAGAAAGAAGCAATTTTCTGCCTGGCTGCAGTAATAACTTCTCGAGTTCAGGACCTGTCGAAGAGGGCCGCCCAACGTAAATGCCACACTTTATGAGCGTCAGACCCGCGGCGCACTCTCCGCCTGAACGAATGTGGGTGAATAAGTCACCGTGTAACTGCAACAATAAATCCTTGACTAAACTTCAGCGTGGGTCGGCCACGTGGCTGGATCAACTGTCAGGGGCGAATATGTCTTTTAGCGCCTACTTTAGTGGTAAGCTGAATTGGGTTCAGATTGCTAAGGGAATTCATTAAACATAATGGGCGAATAGAAATTAAACATGTTGTAAGAATTCCTAACGAGTTCTGTCTCCTTCTGAACTTTAAACACCCAACTGCTTGCAGACCTATTTGGGACGCGGCTACTGCTTGCTCCACTTTTGGAACATGGTTACTGCTTGAAAGAACTCTGTTCGAAACCGATATAAAATCCGTGTAGCAAACATTCACTTCTACCTAGATTTAGTTATACACACTAATTGTGATAACTTTGAACAGACACCATAAATTGTTATAAGTGTCCCTTCATAAATTCTGTCCTACTTCTAACAGTTATATATATAACTCACACTCTCGTACTAACAGGAATACATGCGTAGAACACTCAGAAAATATGATGATCTAAATAGTACAACTTTAGCACAATATACCAGGTGGTATTCATAACAGTTTATAACATATCATATATAACATATACATGTTAAAAAATATAGCACAGTAGCAAAAATATAGTAAATTCTTTTACCATTTGCTACGTATAACACTTCATTTTTGAGTAATTCCATCTAAATAGTACATCTCTTAAAAGTGTACTACATAGCAGGTACACCTAATGTATATAATGTACAAAATATAGCAAAGTATCACATATATATTAAATTCTTTTACCATTTTCGACGTATAACACTTGATTTTAAAATGTTGCCAGCTTATTAGAACACCTTTGAAAAGTCAACTATATGCCAGTTGGTTTGAATTTATATAGCAGGTACACATTTTGTATAAAAGGTAAAATTTAATGAATTTTCTATAGGTTGATTAAAATAGCACAGTAGCACATGTATAGTGAGTTCTCTTACCAATTGCTAAGTATAATATTTAACGCGTTGCGTACAAAATAGTTTAACTATTGAAAAATGAACTTTATACCAGTTGTGATGTATATCCAATAGCAGGTACACCCAATGTATACTATGTACAATTTGATGTATTTGCTGAAGGTTGAAAAATGTTGCAAAGGTTGTAAGCAAATTTGAACAGACTTGGTGGATACTTTTACCATGTGCTTTGTACAATGCTTATTAAAGAATTTGAATACACTAAATAGTACAGTTTGAGAAAACTGAATAAAATAATTTAGTTTGTTTGTATAACAACACTCACGTACGCAGTTTTAAAAATATAATATAACAAGTTAAAATATACAAGTTAGCATGTATTCCAATTAGCAGGTACACTACTTTTCATATAACGGATTATATATTCATATAACTTATAGGTGCTGTAAGTTGTAGAAATGTTATATAGCTGATTTATTGATATAACATTTTAAAAATCACGCCATTATATTTCTTATATGTTACAAACTCAAAGTACAAAATAACCACAAAATAAGTATAACATGAAAACCCAAACTGTTTGCTAAATAGTACAATTTTCAAAAATTATTCGATATACTGTTTTATATATAACAAATAGCAGGTACACTTTTTTTGATTATAGTTATAACGGTTGGCTTAGTGTTGTAAAATGTTGGGAGGTCTTATAACTCATTCGCAATAGTACAGAAAAATGTTGTGTTCCCAGTATTGTATACCAGCGTGTATAACATTTATTATCCAATTCAACAACCACGTTAGCACAGTTACTCCACACGTGCTCCTCACTGTCCAATAAGTCCGCTTTATTCTGTACTATTTTTGGGACAAGCAGTGCTCCGTTAATGTCTCACTGGAAGTGGATTGTAAGTCAATTATTTATTCTCGAACCAACACTGCTTTAAATATAACTTATTTTTTCACAATTTTTATATTCTTACATATATATTTAATTTTTTAGGTAATAATATTTGAATAAAACAGAATTTTCTCCGCGTGGCATTGATGTGAATTATGAAAGTATGCCGTGAAGCCATATGTACCATCAGTTATACACTGAGCGAAAATCCTACGTTACAATCCAAGCAGTATAAAATTCATCTTTTAATCTCCTTTCGTTTGGGAGTTTTTAATTGAGGGATTTCTAATCAAATGAAACCTGCTAGAAAAGAGTTTTGGTTTTGGTGTAAGGATTTCTCTGTCAGATTTTGTCAGGACCTGCACTTGATTATTGCACTTTTCTCATAGTGCAGCCGCCCATCAATAGGGGAAGCACTTGACTGGGCATAATAAACACTGTTGACCATGGGCTGGATGGGGATTTGGATTTGCGGCTGGGCAGGAGCCAAAGCCAGATTTGTGACGCGACCGCGCAGAAAGCCAACGAGTGGCAGCTGACAAAGGGAAAGCAGAAAGTGGCATTTGGTGGCTGTGCATCACTCAGCTAACTAGCCACAAACATATCTTGGCCAGCTGGCAGACTGGCCTCGATTTGCCAGCCCACCTGCACGGTGCAAGGGACGACAGCTTAAATATGCGTGACAGTTGGCAGTGTCCTCGTGGTCCTGTGGACTGCACTTCCCGCAGCTGCAACTGCGGTCGCTCGCTGCGCATTTCATTTCAGGAGAAAGGACAGCGGACAGAGCCACTTGAATGTTAATGCATGAAGTGGCCATCGAGCCCCAACTTTGGTCAGCTTTGGCAGCACGTGTGCAAAATTAACAATGTTTTTAGGCAGCCAAAGGAATTTACAATCAAAGAGAGAGGGAGGAAAAGAGCATTCAGTGATCAAAAGTGATCTGTATGTTGTTGTTTCAACTTGATAACTATGCTAAGTCTGATAAGCTTTGTTTACATGCTCTCTTTAGGAACTCTTCATTAGCAAAGTTATTCTCTCGTGTTCACAAACAAGATTCACAGCTGCAACCTGCCATAAAAAACACATTTAAATTATTTTCTGCTTGACTTAACTTAAAAAAGGCATTCCACAAGCATTTCTGCATTCTTCACAGTCACAAAACAACCACAAAAAATCTAAACGCAACATATGCAATTTATTTGCCCTCAAAAGTATGCAATAAAATCATGTGACCAAGCAGCCCTCAACTCGTTACGTGTTTGTATTGGAAATCGTGCACAGCGCCGACTTAAAAAGCTTTGCGCTGAAAAGTAGGCAACATTTTTGCATTGTTAGCGTTCTAATGAATTTGTTCGCCAGCGTCTTAAAATGGAAGCTTATATTAAAAACAGTGGAATTAAAAAGGAGTAAAAGCAGGATAATTCCCAATCTGGCAGACTGCAAGATAGAGAGATATAGTTTAAAAGTGCGACTTATTTTGATATATAAAATAATATAATTTATCAGATTTTTTCACATTTTCTCAGCCCTGTTGTGCGTGCGTAGTAAGTTTCTATAATTTATTAAGGAAACTTAAAACATCAAATTTCGCAGCTTTCTTTCTTTGTTATGCTGGTCGCTGCTGATGTGTTGCTGCTGCTGCTGCTGATGCTGCTGCTGCTGATGCTGCTGCATTTGTCTGAGGGACAACTAATGGCTGTCAAAAAAGCAGCCACAAGGCAAAGCACGGACAATGGATACATGGGGCTCCCCTGCGCAATGGACTGAGCTATCCATCAAAACTGAATATTGCAAAATATCCCCGCGTTCAGCTTTCAGCTTTCATTTTCATTTTAGTTATCATTTCGCTTGTCCCTTGAAGACACAACTAAATTTAAAGAAGCAAACTTTAAATTATTCTATTCGCTTGTTTAGTGGACATCAATAATAATGCATTTCCCTAATTGAGGTTTAATATTGCACATTTTCACAGCTAATCAAAAGCGTATTGGTGTGTCCAGCCACAGAAGCAGGCCACATTGCTAATTTGGCCAACAGTTGTGGGCCCAATCGATTAGTTAGTTAGGTGTTGGTTCATTATTTACATGCGGAAACAAATATTTGGCCACAATAAATATTGCTTTCTGCAGTCGTAAAATAAATATGAAATGAATAAATAAATGCAGCCATGGAAAATGGCAGGGAAAGGCATTCCTTGGTAAAAGATACTCCTTTGAGCTAATGTGTGTTAAATGCTATCAAATATTCAACTTTAAAATCGCATCGACAAAAGAGCTGAACATGATTAATAAATTGATTTTATTTTATTTATTCTCGTTATTAGTTGATTGCTTTTTATATTGTTGTGTTTGCAATTCGCACACTTTATCTGCACTAAGTGAGCAAATATTTCCATTCTTTAAATGCTGCGCTGTTTTTTGCTTGGAGCAGGAAATTGAAAATGGGAAATCTACTTGGCAGTGGCAACAAGTCGCTGCTGTTGCTTCTCGCCTTGACGTGTCCTTGCCCAATCAAAAGGTGCACACGCACACACACACACACAGACAGACAGATACACACATACAGACATACATACATATATTTGGTGTAAGTGATAAAAGCGATTTGGCTGCGAATTATGAGGCCAATCTGAGCGGCAGCCATAATCACCCGGTCGCACGCACAGATATATCGTTCACACACACACACACACACGCACACAGACACACGCACACACTCGCACTTGGGTGAGCTGAGCGATTTAGGAGGCTCTGGCAGTTGGCCACTAATTTACCTACGATGGGCTAAATCAATGTGTTAAGTTGACTGTAAACGTTACATTCGATTAAATGCGGCTCGCAGACCAAAAACGGTTCGCGTCGCGCCGTTTGCCACACGGCAAGGCTGCTGGTTGGGTAAAGGGCGGGGGAATGGGTGGCTGGGCACACTGACCCAGATTTGTAGTTTGTCAGCCCCACTGTTTAGTCATCTTAGGCGCGCGCTCTCTTCGCTAGCGCTGCACACAAGCCACGCTCGAAGAGAGTATTTCCCTGTGGCCGCAGCTCGGCTCGCGCACGACGCAGCGAGCTCGGCTTCGTGCGTGTCGTAGCCGACGGCCATGCCGAGTGCCGAGTTGAACGTTTGTCAGTTGTTCGTCGACTCTCGAACGCGACGGACGTGTGACGCGCGTGAAAACTGAAAGCAGCAACAACGAAACGGGGCAAAGCGGCCGCAAGCGCATTCTTTACTTGTGTGTTTGTGTGTGTGTGTATGTTCAGCTGCGTCTCGGCAGCGGCAGTGTCGGTCTCGGCAGCAGCGGTGGGCGGGGCGTGCGCATCCTCGTGGCCAGAGCCAAAATTCGCACGTGCTTTCAACGTGGCCAAATGTGAGCTATTCCTTTGAGTGCGCGTGTGTTTCGCATTTTGCGGGCAGCGCAAAAAATTTAAATGAGCATTAAAAAAAACCTAAACAGCCCGAAGGCTCACCTGTAAAAAGAATGCTTAAAACTCAGCGAGGCGGAGCACTCAAAATGCACACAGCCAGCACCACCAACCACCAACTACCAACCAGCTGCCAACAGTCAGCGCTAAGCCCACCCACCGACGGGTTTGTGCAGCTGGAGAAAGCCGCCACAAATATGCGAAATTAACAAGAAATTGTCAGGTTGTGCTCTTGGCCATGATTAGCAAACGTTAAGCCGGTGCTTTCGGTCCCAGCCTGGTTAGCAGCTCAACTCCCACGTGGCGTGTCCCAGTCCTTAGTCCACCCAACTGTGTGCGTGTGTTTATGTGTGTGTGTGTGTGTGTGTGTGTGTATTTGTGGGTTGGTTGCCGCTTCGCCAATTTTTGCGTCGTTTCCGCCGCTTTATTTCAATTTTGTCGCCAGTTTTAGCAGAAATAAAGCCATTTCTGTGACCACACAGGCCACTGGGCCACGGACCACAGACCCACCTCGGCCTCATTTGCAATTGTGCTAAATGACAGTGGAAAAATTGTACCACACTCACGCACACATGTCTACATGCATACGTACGTATTTGTGGCTCTGTGCAGTTTATCCGGCCCACACACACACACACACACACACACACTCGTACACTTTGGCACGCACAGCAACTTTGAAGTGGAGCAGAAAAACTTTGGCCTGGCTCGCATCATTAATCAAATGTCGAGTACGCCGCTAGTGCTTAAGTTTTGGCCACGCCCCCGCCCCCGACCTGTCAGAACGAAGTCCAAATATGATAATTGAATAACAGAATTTGAGAAATGCCAGAAACAGTTGGTGTGTGCCCAAGGACTCTGACTTGTGCCCTTGCTGCCATCAGTTTGTCAGTTGGCCAAGGTAGAAAATGTCGAGACAGTCAATCCGCATCCCAATCAGTAGATATCTCTTTAATTGCTATCGCCTTGAGGCAGTCTGACGTTCCGTCAACTAACTGTCATTCACTAATGAGCAAGAATGCCATACACTCAGAGAAAAGTCCATTAATGATAAATACAAATGAAAGCAATCAATTAAGGAAACTGTGGTCAATCTTTAAAAGTAAGAAATGCATCAGAGTTTATTTTGTAAAAGTAGTGAATAGCTTTTCTCTCAGTGTGTCTTTGTGCGTGTCGTGCAACTCATTCACAATTGTTGAGAATTGATTAAGTTTACAGTTTGTATCTTGTCGATGCGCGCATCTTCAAATGCGCACTTGAAGCAATTGTTACACTCCTTACACTCGAGGGATAATTTAGTGTATTTGCATATCAATTTCATTTGTTCGAGTGCTTGTGTGTGTCAATCAGAATTACAAGCACAGAGCCGCAGGCGGTCCAGGGTTGAGAAATGCGGAATGAGGCTGAGGCTGAGGAACTATCTTTTGACACATAAGAGACATTTATTAAACATTTTAATGGTTGAAGTCAAATGAAAATAATTGAAATATTTTCAAGTTTTACACTCTAAGAGCCCTCCTGCTAGGCGGCAACTTTCGCTTGCTTGTCAAGCACAATTTTAATTAAAATTCAGCCTCTCCCAACTCCCCACTGCCACGCCCATCCAAATGATATGCTAGTTGGAGGACCATGTGCCATGTCACACTTGGGTCAGTTGACCAAATGTTCTTTGTTAATTGCCGATGGCGTCGAAAAGCGTTTTTAAGCGATCTGTTAACGACACACTGCAATTGGCATATGTGTTGTTACCCTGCGAGCTGCTACTTGCAACATGTCCTGC
Source organism: Drosophila lacertosa (assembly GCA_004143845.1). Taxonomy (NCBI): domain Eukaryota; kingdom Metazoa; phylum Arthropoda; class Insecta; order Diptera; family Drosophilidae; genus Drosophila; species Drosophila lacertosa. The sequence continues at coordinate 111,983 of SCDZ01000042.1, forward strand.
ATGTCCTGTGCCCTTAACAGGTCGGGGCGAGGGGGCCAATCAATGTGGCTTTTGTTTCATGGGCCTGGCCAGCGGCAAATTGTGCACTCCAAAGAAACGAACTACAATTTAAATGTGGCAAAAAAACAACAACATCAACAACAACAACAACAACAGTTACAGTTATCCTGGCCAGCGGCAGCGCGTCAATTGTAAATTCCGCATTTCTTTTAGCCAGCTTTTTTTTTCGCCACTCTGATTTGCATATGTGTGTGTGTGTGCGCACACACGCATTGCGATGGGCTTGTTGTGGGGCGTGGCCGCAGCGACGAGGTGGCAACTGGAACTGCAAGGATTCAATTGGCAGTTGGAGCATTACGAGCAGCCAGGATCGTTACCAGCCTGCCAGCGAGTGCCGTTGGCCGTTCAATTTGATTACCCACATGGCAGTTGGCTGGCCAGTTGAGGCTGTGTGTGTGTGTGTGTGTGTGTTTGTGTGCTTTTTATTGATCGACATTTGGTGGCTCGAACCGAATTGATAATAAATGCAGCATCGTTTTTTTATGCCGCAGCAGACAAATTGTGAAATTCGCGCACTTCCTGCAAAGCAAGCAACAAATGTGAAAACAAAGTGCCAACAAAAAGGACGACGACGAGAACGAGAAAGAGTTCGAGAACGAGTTCGAGAACGAGAAGCGCGCCGGCGGCAAAGCGAATCGAGTACAACTGACATCCGGTTGAAAGGACCCGAAAGCAAACAGCAGTCAGCAAACAGAAAACAGCAAGCAAAATAATATTTAAAAATATAAAATCAATAAAACGAATTTGTGCAACTGCCGATCGCCAGCAAACCAAACCAAAAGCCACGAAGAGTCCATGCGAAATTTCAATTGTGCAACTCAGCCTCAGCGGTGTGGCCGCAAGTGTGTGTGCATGTGTGTGAGTGTGTGTGCGTGTGTGTGCGGGCGGCAGCAGCGTGTAAGTGTGTAATGCCGGATGTGGATGCCGGTTAAAGCACGAATCAACCAAGCGCCAAGCAAGCCCGTCGGCAACTAGAGCTAAAGCTCAGCTGGCAGGATAATGGATTATACACGGGCCAAGTGTTTAATGCTGTCCTTTCTGTGCGCCCTGAGTGCGGCGAGCGCCGAAGGCGAAATCATATTTCGCATTGATCCCCTGGGTAAGCAGCATCTGTTTAATCTAAGCCAAATGAAAACAAATCAAATCAAATCAAATCACATGTTAATTAAACATCCTTATGCCATTCGTGGGCTTATTATTAAGGCAAAGGCTAACGTGAGCCAAATGACAAATTAGAGCGGCAAATGGCAAATAGCGCATCATCAAATTCCATTTAGTATGTTAATAAAATTTCACAAATGCGAAACAACTGCAGGATAAGGATAACATGTCGCAATATCCTGTCGTGTTTACTGCTCGCCTGTGCCACAAATATAACTGCCATTTCCCCAAGGCCCTTAAATCTATTCATTTACATACGGCCCAAGCACATGCCAACTGAATATAAATTCTGAAGATACTCACATACGAATATCCTTTGGATTTAGACTGCCTTGCATATTTAAGGCAACAGATTTAAGCGATTTTAGCGATTTTAAGAATTCTGTGTGTTGGCCGTAGCTGCTCAAAGGTAATACAACTTCATCTAATGTGCATATGTACGAGCAAATATTTCATTGCCCATCCGATAAAAGAAAACTCTCAGCGCGAGCTCATAAAATTTATGCTCTCAATTACGCAAAGTAATGTCTGTCTCGAGAATTTCGAGACTGACGAGTGCTGACGAACAAAAAAAAAACTTTATAATTCGACGTACTGCGTCCATATCCCGCTTGCCACATGCCACATGCCGCTTGCCACATGCCCCGCGCTTATCCGTGCCGTGAGTGGAATCTGTTGTTTTGCGGCCAATTCGGGGCAGGCGCTTGTGACAACAATGCGAAAAGCGAGTTAAATAAGCTAGATGTTTGTATTATTTGCACATTTGTCCCCAAAGGACTCTGTGTCCAGCTGTCGAGGCTGGCCGGGCATTCAGCTGTTCAGCCATCCATATATGACAAAACAGGTTCATAAATTTTGTTTTTGGTTCCGTCGAGCTGCCGAGCTTAAAGATGGATAAGCAGCGGGCGGATGGAAATGTGCAAAGTTTTCACAAAGTATTAAAAAAGCTCGTAAAATGTCATAAACTTTTGTTTCCTCAGGATTAGACCGGGGTCCACTACAAAAGCCCGGGCGGTAAACAAAGCCAACGTCAGCGAAAAGGGAAATATTATGTCTACATTTTACAATATACTTTTATTCTTTTCACTTTCGTCTTTAATATTGTTGCCGTTGTTTCTCTCACTTGTTATTCTCTTCCTGCACCCATTTCCGCTGAGTTCTAAATTTACAGACCCCATGATTTTATACAGTCCATAATTGCATTGTTTAGTGTAAGTCACAATGCTGTTTATTTAATGTTTCTTTCTCTCTCAGCTTTGGGCTTTGTTTTATGTACAATTGTTGTTTGTTCTATGGCTTAGATATTCCTATTAGGCTTTTATGGCCCGAAACTGTCTAAGGATCGATACTGTTTGGTCTGGCCAAATATGGATGAGCAGTATTAAATTTCATTTAATTAGATTTATTTGTGCAGCACACAGAATTGACTGGGCGCCAGGGCCAACAGATACATATCATATTTTATTGGTTTGGGACCACAGGACAAGAATGCCGCAACGCCAATTCGCCAATTCGCCCAATTCGGCCCGGGGCAGATTCCCATTTATTAAGCAGGGCAAATGGGACAATAAAATATGGAAGCTGGCAGCAACGGGCGCGGGATGGCCAAAAAGAAATCAACACAATTTTGCATGAGCATCAGCAAAAGGCCAACAGGACGGCAGGACAGCAGGACGACAGGACAACGGCAACATCAAAGTGGCAAGACTCGACAAGGCCCGGGCCCCGAGTTGAAGTTGAAGCTGAAGCTGAAGCTGGAATCCAAGTACATGGAAATAAATCAAAACAAATCAATTTCTTCTGCACCATTGACTCAGCAGCTCCCGATGACAGTTGCTTCTTTTTCTGCTCGGGTCCACATCGAATCCCGCTGGCTGCCAAGGCATTCAATCGTGCATTGGCTGTCCCAAAGCTGCGACTTCACTGTTGACAGTGCGGACCCGGGGGACGGGTCCGTTTGCCGTATGGCAAATAGAAGTGACAACTAAATTGGGGCTAAGAGAACGCATTGGCTGCCATCGCACAGGCACAGGCAGCTCCACAGAAGTAGAACAAATCGTCGATGTGTTCGCACAGACAAATATTGCGCAGGACGATAGAATCTATTCATATGTGCACACATATTTCATACAAGTATGCAGTTTACTGGATGCTGAACCCAAATTTATGTTGCATCGTAAATTGTATCTTAAGTTTACTAGAACAATTGACATGGCAATGTGAGCTCAGCGTTTTACGCTCAAGCTGCTCAACTTGGGAAAAGAAAGACTTCGCTTTTAAGTTATTCAGCTGAGCATTGATTCACTTATGATTATATTCCGATACATTCACAGTTGTTTGAATACTAGAACAACTTTCAAGCTCAGCCGTGAAATAAATATAAAAATCACTTTACAGTATAAGAGGGCTCAAATGTAATATATTTTGGCTTAGAATTTTATTACTTGATAATTTTGTCATATGTAGGTCAAGCGGTCAACGACCTCGTTTAAATAAATTTAGTAACCAAAGCTATATTATTTAACTATTACTTATTCTTTCTGCACGCACATTGGATTGAATTTTATTGGCCACAGAAATACACTTCATGCAAGGTAATGGGATAGGTTTTCTACTTGTTACCCGCAGCTGCTTTGCGAAACTCTGCAGACTAGATTTAATTCAATATGCCGACATATACATATAAGCATTTTTATAAATATTCAATCGTTATCTTCACTCAGGCGAGCGCTCAGTTTGCAGGAATGTGGAATGTGGGAAACCCCATATATTTAAATTATTCATAAGTATGTAAAACGATGCGGTGCACATGTGGAAAACTGACACATATACGTCCAACACACACACACACACACACACATATATAGGGGATATTGGACTTTAGAAGTTGGTAAAGTAATGTCGGTGCTCAAAACAAATTTCATGCCCGACAGTTTTCTGTCACGACAGGCTCTCCAAATGGCCGGCCTTTAAGAGCGCCTGCTACCGGCAGCTGTCTGGAGCGCTTTCAATTTCAAATCAAATAAAAAGTTTCAGCCAACAGCCCAAAAAGTGCGCCATCACCCGGCAGAGAGAGGAGTATATAAGGATACCATATAGTACGCATATATATATATATATAGAGAGAGTACGCTGAGTGTTTCCGGGGCGAACCGCAAGGTCAAAGGGACTTCTACTTTCCCTTTTTTTTTATTTTTTATTGTGTTTTCAATTTGAGGAACCCGCTGAAAATACTTTCGCTTTAAAAGGTAAACTTTTTTAGCACAGACAATCGGGCGGACGGGCGGACGGATCCAGGCTTTTATGGCCGAACGGAAAGCGAACTTTTATTTGGATTCGCTTCATACCAAAGTGATTCGATTGCCGAAGTCAAATGGCACCAATAAAAACTTCAGAGACTTTCGCTTCCGACCGGCAACGGCAATGGCCAACACATTGAGTCAAGGACTTGCGGAACCATTTGCAAGTTTCCCCTAGACCAGCGCAAACAGCTGTAAAACCATAACAATTAATTTCATGTACCGCCAGCTGGCACGAGTGTACAATATCACAGAGAGAAGGAGAGAAAGATATGAACAGGAATCAGGAATAATATAAGTATTATGCAATTTAATATGCATGTGCGCAGATTAATAAAGTAGGTGCGAGTTAAGGGAAGTCGTGGAGAGTTAAACACCTCTGGCAATCCATCTTGATGCTGCCAGATAGAGTTGCCCACTTGGTCAACCAATGTGGCCCACTTGCATCCGTGCGATAGGCGAATGGGCGGTCAAACTATAGACTTGAAATTTATTGTCGCTGGGCGGCGCCCAACCATTTGGCTATATGTCTGTCTGTTTGTCCGTTTGGCCATGGGCCAGCCAACGTACTCTCGGTGATTATACCATATATATATATATATATAGATAGAGGGAATATGTATATATGTTAAAATAATTACGAGCTGCGTTGTGTGTGCTCGTGTTGCCAGAAGCGAAAACGCACCATTTAAATATAATTTATAGCTTGCAATATAAATCAGTCCACTGTGCGACCACCGAGGTCGGCAGTCGCCCGCATTGGGGCTGCAATATCCTCAATCTCAGTGTCTTTACCATCCACATTCCCAACTACAGCTCCTCCTTTCCGTAGGCCTGTCACGCCCCTGCCATGGGCAGTCATCAAAAACAAAACCAATTCGCACGCGCAGCTTCCCAAACTCATTAGAGAGATAAAATGGCGAGCGAGCAGCGAATGGTTAACGGTAACAGCTAAATTATATTTCATGTCCGACATTCAACCCTAACCAGCCCCCCCCTCTTTGAGTCGATATTTAAATTGTTCGTCCTATAGATAGATAGGCGTTTTCATTTTGTTTTCTGGCTGTTTTTACAAATTGATGCATTGCAGCATTTAATTGAAAGCCCATTTCCATATACATGACCTTTATACACACACATTATGTAACCCAACTATGTTGTAGCTTTAGGTAAAGGTCTAAACAACAGAGAAAAAGAATCTCCAAAAATCTTGAATAATTTGGCAAAAAATGTTCACTTCGCGCCCAGCGTGAAGTGCGGAAACGCATTTCTGACGCCACGCCTAGAAATCCGCGGGAGCTACTTGAAGGTTTCAGCTACAGAATGTTGCTGCCACAACTGCCACAAGTTTGCTGAGCCGCCGCACCTTCTGCCCCACCCCCCAGGTTTTACCCAGCTGCCCTGGATTTGAATTGTGGCGAGAGTTTACCGCATGGACTCGCCTTAATCGCCAGCCAGGGCATCACTGAGGGACAGTCTGCTGTCAGTTTCAATGAAACACACAAATTAACCGCAACCTTGGCTGAACAATTCAAGCGAGTTACATAAAATGGCAAATTTAAATTCTGATAGTAGCTAATAAATAAATTAAATTAAATTGTCCACTTTCATTTATGTATTGCTGAACTCTGCTTTATAAATAATTGGGTAAAAAATAATATACAATTATGACCGTAATCAGTTTAATCTTAATTTTAATGGAATTTCTCTCTTCTCTTTTGCATGTCTGAATTTCCCGCTGAATGTCAATTTGGAAATCAACTCGAACATCGTCCTGTATCCTTGCCACAGCACTTTTATCGGCCACACTGCGCACATATCAGAAGGCGGCCTGCGATTCGGATCAGGTGGTAATTGCTTGCCCGCGTGGCACCAGCATTTCAATTGAATTTGCCCAGTACAACAAATTCGTGGCGAAAGGTAGGTGTCAACCTCTGTCTCTTTCCCACTCTCTGTCTCTCTCTCTCTCTTTTGGTTTACCTCCCTGGAGTATCATTTATTCTTAACACGTCTGCCATTTCGTGCCTTATGTCCGTTCCGCTTGTACAGATGGCTACAGCATCGAGGAGTTGTGCCCCATCACCGGCACCGTTAAGCCCGAGATTCGGGGCAAAGCCAAGCATTTGCTGCGCGGCTCCATCTTCGGCTCGAGCTCACAGAAGGTGCCCGCCAATCGCTATGTGAACGGAGGCTATGTCATGCCCATGGAGGTGACCACAAGCAGCTCAGGCAGCCCAAGTGCAGCCAATACCGAATCTTCAACCGATGATGGACAAAAGAGGGAAGGCTCTTCTGAGAACTGCATGTGGCCAAATGCGCTTCAGGTAAGTCGGCACGTTTTTAAGGATGTTTATGGAAAAGCTTTGTGAATAAAGGACAACACGACCACGAAATAGCCAGAAAGTAAGTGGAATATGGTAAACAGCAAGAGCTCTTTCTTCAAGTGGCCGTAGCAATTTAAAACGCTTAAATTGTAAGCCCTGAATTATGCATAGACAGAAAGATATTATAACACAATGGCCATTCATTCAGATTGTGTTACCAGTAATTCTTTGAACTTGGCCCTTTGGTAATTGCTGCAAAATGTTGAAATTTCTTTGACTCCGTTTAAGCTAACATTTAGCAGTTAACTGAATGTCGTTTTAAATTCCAGCTGCCTTTCTAAAAGGGATAAGGAAATGCGTTTATTCGCATTCCAAATAACGCTTCCAATTCATTAAACATTTCAGCTGCCTTTACCCCAAATTTGAAGGCATCCTTTGCTTTGAGTCCGCAGTCGACGACACTGACTGAAATGAATTTAAATCTGAAGCAAACTCAACAACAGTGAAAACAATACGAGACAGTTGAATTCATTTCATTTCATTTCGTTTTTAATGTTCGTTAAAACTGACAGTAGGAGCTGCAGATAGGCCCCAAATGAACAGCACAACGCAAAAAAAAAAACATTGACGAAGGCCAAAAGTTGCCTTTGTGTCAAGCAAAGTCAATGCCTTGTCTGGCATGTCGGCCAGGCCTACCCGCTGTGCTGGCCAAGATGCCTTCACGTCCTACGTCGTCCCATGGGGTATCATTAGGCCGAGCAGCAGTCCCAAAACTTTCTGCTCGACAGCGCCAACATGGCGCTAAAAATGGCTACCGCAGCATATAATTTCTCGCATCGTTTTTGTCTCCATTTCCCGCCATTGTTCGCCTAGCTGTTTGTGTTGTTCTTCCTCCTCTCTCTCTCTCTCTCTCTCTCTCTCTCTCTCTCTGTGTGTCCCTGCTGGGTGTTGTTGTCGTTGTTGGCGCTGTCGTTGTTATTAAATTTTGTGACGACTCGTCCAACGGCTGACAGTGCCAAGCAAATCTAAACCTGTCGTCCGTCCGTCCCTCCGTTTGTCCGTTTGTCTGAGCTCTCCGCCATCCTCGGCGGCCCGTGCTGTCAACACAAGATAGTGAAAAATAACTTGAAAATAAACAGTTTACGTTCTCGCTACGGATTACCAGCCAGCATTCGTGCGATATGCGCCGTTAGCCGTGGCCATTTTGTGTTGGCCTGAAACTGGACGTGTTTGTCAGTTGGCTGGCTGACTGTAGCACTAAATAGAACGATAAACAATGCAGAATTTCTAGCATAGTTCTGTGAAAAATGCAGATCGTTAGCGACAATGCAGCCCCTGATTGAGCACATGCCAGCCGCATGATGGACAACATGTTGTATACGTATTATGCTTGTTGAAAATATATGTACATAAACAATGCATAAATGCTGCCTTTATGTGAGTAAACGCAAAGTTGTAAGCCACAAGGAATTTAGACCCATACTGAAATATCTATTAAATGAAAATCAACTTTCCAGTGTCGATAAATAATAAAACAAAATCAAGCATATTTTAATACCTCGTCTTGCACAGACTAGTCAGAGTGTCCTTTCACCTACTGTGCACATTTTATGGTTTATTATTCAACTAAAACACAACTAATATAGAAGAAAAGAAGAAAATGAACTCAAACACAGCAGAAAACACTTCAATTACATTTTTAATGCAAATATTTTATTTCAATTTGTAAAAGTTTACAATTTCCGCCCAGTTGCTGAACTCGTTCACTTTTCAGCATCTTCTGTTTGCACACCAATGCGACAAGTACAGCAAAAAAAGTTAAATAAAATTGAAAAACTGAATTGCAACTGATTTCTCTTCATCTTTTTTTTTCTTTCTGTTCTTCTACCTTTGCTTACAGTACTCCCTGCTGCAGACGGTCGTCGAGGCCTGCCAGAAGAAGAAGCATTGCAAATTTCACGGCTCCCCGCAGTTTTACGGACTGGGCGCCAGCGGAGTCGGCGATTCATCCGGCACCAGCAGCTATCACAGCAGCACGGCCAGCTCCAATGCAATCAGCAACGATCCCTGTCCCAAGCGCCGGAAAATCGTCGAGGTCGCCTACAAATGTCGCCCATGTAAGTCGCCCAGCTGCAGCGCAAGTTTTGTTTAATTTGGTTGAATTTATTGGGCGTACAATGGGACACGTAGAATGGCTAACAAATTTCGTACAACTACAAACTGTGCTGAACAATCTCGACTGCCGGAATCGACACATAAACGTCCAGCCGAATGAGTTGAACGAGAGTTGGCTTCATCCGGACTTTGGCTTTCCTAGTTGCACATGTTTACATATTTATATATATATGTGTGTGTGTGCGGCTAAAAGGTCCTCGTCCTCGGGCATGACCTGAAGCACACAGTGCCGATATTTTGCCAAACAAATACTGTTGAAACTGATGCACACAGGCACAGGTACAGGGACTGGCAATGGCCCAGACACACGGACTGCCCGTCAGCCCGTCAGCCAGTCAGCCAGTTTAGCGAGCTGCTGCGCGTTCCAAAAACTCAACCAGGTGGAATGGAGGCAACGGCCCTCGGGCCCGGGCGGGGCATCGACTAGTCAGTTAGCACTAAACAGCAGTTGGCGGCCCCAAACGCTTGCCCAGCTGCCTGGGGGCAAGGAAGCGTATCGAATGTGAACCGGCAGAAAGGTGGAGCTGTTGGAATGCCGTGGCCCGTAGCCCGTAGCCCGTGGCAGTACCAGCCCAATCGCATTTGCACGTGCTTTGTATAACTTGAAAAAACATCGACGATACAAAATTAAGTTTCCGCACAGCCCCGAACTGAAGTCTTTCGGGTCTTTCGAGCACTTCAAATGCAGCGAATAAATATACATACATACATATATACATATATTTTATTTGTATATATATATTTGGCATTCAGCGCCATTGTCGATGCTAAAGTTAACATAATGAACAGAATGAGCCCGTGACTTCCAATTACAAAGTTCGGAATCATTGATTATCTTAATCAGCGTAACTTTATCATGCTGGCAACGAGATAAATCATTCTCGAGAAACAAAAAGGAAAAATGCATTCGCTTCGATAATGAGACTAAGTGAACCATTAACATGAAAGGAAATTACATATTTAGTTGCCTTTTATATAGATAAACAGAAAGAGCCCTGCAAAAATGTAATGTTGTCTGATTATTTGTGTTTTTGCTATTTCGCAGACGAGTTCCGCAGCAAGGTTGCCTGCCACAACGATGTTGCACAGTTGGAGTGCAACCCGTACTCTCGCATTGCCGTCTACAGTGCCAGCTTCGGACGCACGGAATATGAGAGTATTCAATGTCCACAGCCGCAGGGCGTTCGCGAGGAGAGTAAGTATTATGGGGCAAGGGGGCAAGGGGAGGGGGGCTGGGAAGGTTTGCGGCTAAGCCGTGGATGGCATCAATCAAACAGCAATCCATGCTACAACTGTGCTCTATCTCTCTATACCTGTAATAGCTTGCCTTGCCTCGTTCGCGACGGAGACTGTGATGCAAATTTGCCACGGACGAAGGCGTTGCAACTTGGCCGCTGATGCGAATACCTTTGGCACGCCGTGCCAGCCAAATTCGCGAATGTATCTGAAGGTTGTTTACACATGCGGTAAGTAGGTCGTGGGAAAAATTGAGGGGCGTTTCGTCCTGCCACTCAGAATGATTTAGGGCGCGCTCCTTTCGCATGCCATCCCATCACTTGGCATCGCATCGCGCGTCAGGGTGCAAGATTGATGCCTGGTGCTTGGCGTCCGACCCTCCGTTACCGGTGACTTGGCCAAATGATTTATGTTGCTCGTTTGGGCGCTCAATGTCTTTGTTCCACAGTGCCCAAGCAAGTGCTAAAGGAGAGCAACGAGTCTGAGGTGGAGGCTGACGAGACGGAGGACTTTGAGGGCGACATCAACGACCTGTACGACGATGAGCTCATCTACAAGGAGTCGGAGGCCATACCCAAGCTGTACAGCAACACAACCAAAACAGCGCTAGGCAACGGAACCAACGGCGCCGGACTCGCTGCCAATTCAAATACAGTCGGCACTCGGACTGTAACGAATGGTACGCTGGACGCAGATGCGGATGGTAGTGGCGTCAATCCGGTGATGACACACAGCGCAGACTTAAGTCTAGAGGGTAAGTCCCTTTCGAGTTGACCTAAACGTAAGGTTCTATTTGCAATAATAGAAAACACAAGTCAGCGCCAGTCCACAGCCCCAGGCTGTGTGCAAAAAAAAAGAAAAAAAAAAAAGAAAACATTCTTGAAATGTAGGCGTAATCCCACAAGGATTCGCTGTCGCAAAGGACGTCGCAGGCATTTCACGAAAGCCAAATCACAAACACAAACAGCTTTAAAGTCAACTTAAATTCAATTTGAAACAGGGAGGAGCCGTCCAGGCTTTTGTTGGCCTTATTAGGCAAATCCTTGGCTCAACTCAACTTGGCTCGACGAATGAATTTCTTTTATTAATATACGAGATTTGCCAACTTCATTTAATTTCATTGTCATGTCGTTGTGCTCCACAGACGACCAGCAGCGTCTCTATTTGTATCTGTTAATTATTGGAGCGGTCGGCGTCCTCAGCTCCATTGTCATCGTCGCCGCGCGTCTCGTCCTGCAGAAGCGCCGGATGGCCAGTGACACACATTCGAACTCGTCGACCAAGGGTGGCGCCTCCGGCGGAATTGGCGACGAGACGACCATTCCGAGCGGCTTCAACGACACCATTTCCGAGATCGATGCCGACATTGACCTAACCACCTCCATACCAGTGCCCAGCGTGTCAAAGAACGAGGTGCGTAGCTTAGCTTTTTCCCACCCAGCAGCCAACGCCAATGCCAATGCCATCTGTCATCTGACATCGCAGAACTACATCACATACGCGCCCGCCAGCAGCCTGTACGCCAGCATAGCGCCCAGCCAGTTAGCCCCAGTTGGGGGAGCCTGCACAGCGTCCGGCCTAATGGCCAATCCCATGGTGTTGGGGGCGCGACAGTCGCCGGATCTGATTGGCATTGCATCCAGTCCGTATGTGGCCACAAGCAGCGCGGGCAACGCACCTGTTGGCCAGGGAGCTATGGGAAGTATTCTGGCACCGGCCATTGTAATTGGTGCAAACGGTCCTGGCGGACCTTTGCCCGGCAGCAGTGGCATAAGTAAGTACTTGCAGCAGCCAACGCATGCAGCTGACCAGCTTGACTTGTTGGGGCATCTTTGTGCAAACTCTGGGAATTGTGTTTTTGCAGACACGATGGTGCCGCTCACCTCGCTGGCCCAATACACAACGGCGCCGACCATTCGCGGTGGGTACATCATCAATGCCGATGGCTTGGCCGTGCTGCAGCGGCCAGGCAACACGCCGACGCCGCCCTCCTCGCTGGCCAGCGGCTCCCCGGCACATCCGCAGGCACAACAGACGCCGACCACATCGCCACTGGCCATGACAACGCTAAGTCATGTGCCTGCCCCAGGCACGTCAACGTTGCGCCGCACAAAACCGAGCACGACGGCAATGTTGCATCCACAGCTTTCGTATGACGGGACGGCACCGCGTACTCTGTCGACTGGTTTACCCGTAAGCTCGCAGTTTTATTACGGATGACCAAGCATCGGGGACTGCGAGCCTCACGTGTACACCACAGCCATCAGCGTGACCTCCCCCAACGTCCATAGCTATAGTCGGCAGTCCGAGCTGCCGACTGCCGTTGATGCAGACGCTGCTCATGTGCCAGCTGGCAGGCCCTAGCCACAAGATGGCAATGGCTCAACAGTAGCCATGGCCACTTCCAGCATAAACGACAATACAAATCCGCAGGGGAATGACCTTAGCTCAGAGACTTCCAGCCCGAATCGGAAGCAGCAGCCGTCGCAACAGTCGCCGCAAACAACTACAACAGGTGTGTAAGGAGTAAATGACTCAGAGAGTCGGGGGCAACAGGACAACAGTGTCTGATGTCCGTTTTTAAAACATATACTTATGTACACATTAATGTATTTAGATGGAAGAGCTTCGTGTAGTTGTAAATTATTAATGTACGAAAGGGACGCATGCTCACAATGTCCTAGGTCGGCTCTTAATAGGGCGCCAGCATACTAAGAAGTTAGGGTAGAACAATTTGTAGGCTAAGCATTAAAATGATTGTCTGCATAGAGATTCCCGTGTGTGAATGAATGTGAATGTTGAAACTACTTGATTTAATATTATTTTTACTTCCGTTTCAATTGGATCCAACCATTTTCATGGAAACTGAACGCAATTACCACAAGCTAAAATATGCTCAGATGTTGTTCCTGTGCAGACAAGCGCCAGTCATGGCCCTTTATGGCATGAAATTATGCGATTCAAGCTTACAAATGAAAACAAATTGCGTGAAGCTCATTTAATGTTATCAATAATGTAAACGCACGCATAAATACAAGCACAGATACCATGAATACGCAGCGGCAGCAACAGCAACAATAACAAACTGAGGCATACATCAAGAATGCGTAGCAACAACAAAGCAGGGTAAACTAATGGGTTGTCAGTGCCGAGCGATGGGATGTGTTGCCAGCCCGAACACACACACACACACACACACACACACACACACACATACATATTAATGTGCATACACTCCCCATAAATTTCAGCACTCTTCCACTTTGCTACCAAAAGGAATTTTCATAATTGTCCGCACCTATGTGAGGGAGAGAGAGAGAGAGAGGGAGAGAGAGTGTAGCCATAGCTTAGAGCATGTGTGTGTGTGTGAATGTGTGCAGGACGAAGGGTCCCATAAACGCTTTATGGGGCGGGCTATCATAGCGGACAGGACCTGTAGTAGGAAGCGGCGTCATAACTCAACCACGGCGTACAACTTGTCGTATGAGCGATTCCGCGTGTGAGCATAGTTCAGCTGTGTGTATTGCGGATTAATGTGCTACAAATGGATGAGCGTAATTAATATCCGGTCCCGTAGCTCCGCCTGGGTGTAGGAAATGACTGGCCAGCGAGCTAATGGATTGCTCCTGCGTGCCAAGGTGAACAGCTCTCCAACTCTAGACACAGCTAGATGTAAATATTTTAAGCCTGCCAGATGACGTGTGTATGAGGGATACGAATGGGAATGCTGCTGTTGCAGACAACATTCTAGGAAATAAACGTAGACTTATATCTTTCTCAGTTGCAGATCTCTATATATGTATGTGTACATACTCTAGATGTATTTAATTTAGGCTGATTTAGTTGTCTCTCATCTCTTTGTTAAAGTTGACGTTATTGTTTTTAAATGTCAAGTGCCTTCCTAACTAGCATTTAAGTTGGAGTGCATCCAATCAACGTGTATTTAAGCAGTACTATATATAAATTCTGATATATCCGACATACATACAATACAATACAGTACGTTTTCAAACGATTCACGATTCCAATAGCCACCCGTCCCCCAATTAGCCAATTGTGTAAATAAGATGTATAGTAAAACAAAATTAAGCAAACAAATAGAACGAACAGTTGGCCACAATCAAAGCACAGTTGCATCCACCAACCAAAAACTCACTTTGCCAACTAGCAAATTGGGTGCATGGATGTTTTTGTAGTCTTACCGGTTCGTGACTAGGATAGAATAAAATTGAAAAGGAGCGGAAGGGAAAGGAGCGGAGTAAAGTGGATTGACTCAATTAAAAAAATAACTATTACGCATGTTCACAATAGAGAGGTTATAAATTAAATGTAAATAAAAAATATTCGTGTTACGCTACAAATTAGGAAACGAGCTCTGCTAAATGCATTATGAATAAGAAATAATCGCGTACACGAACAGTTTGGATTACTTGCTAAAAATGACAACTATTCGTAAATCGTAAAATAATTCACTAAAAATATATATATACACGTACATATATAAAGACCCACTGGCATTATGTAATTGCAGCCTAGGAGCTTAGGTACTGCGCCAGAAACAAATACAAAATGTTGGATAAATAATAATATGGAAAATGTTAATGGAAACTAGTGCATAGTGTAAAGTTTCTATTCAAACTAAAACTGTGAATATAATTTGGTTCTAGTTTTTTCAATTATGTATTGTACCTTTTTGTATTTTTCATTTAAATAAGTTCATAGTTCATGAATAAAATACTAACTGAAAAATCTAAAACCCAATGTGTGTGTTTTTTTAATGCTAAGTGAATAATTACTCTGACTAAGTAAAAAGTTTAGTTGTGATAATTATCTGTTCCACCACTTCAGCTGTGCTTTGGGTAATCGCTGTGGCTTAACTAACAAAATCCCCTAAAATATTTAGTTGTGTTTATGGCTTTGTTGTAGATAATCAAACTAAGTCTACGAATCTATGTTAAGCAGGCAATCCGAAGTGAACGAGTACGCCGTACGATTAGTTAATATTTGTACGGATTCGAATTAACGAAGCGTGAAGGAAATCTAGTTGGAAGTCGCAAGTACACGCCTTCCCCGGGTGTAGACAATGGAGCCAGGAGGGCTGGGAACTATGCGAAATCCGTTGGAGCCGTTGGTTGTTTGGTTGCGAAGGAGAAGAGGAAGACAATGGGAGCCGAGTGAACTGTTTGATTAAATTTGTTGCCAGCGAAAATTTATGGTTGTGCCATGAGCTTTGCCTGCTAATTGGTTTATAAATTAGAATTTCAACGGAACATTAAGTCCGCCATCTCAGCCAAATAAACCCACAACAATTTCAAACACCATCGTAATCAATATTTATTGTGCGCCAACAACAACGGCAGAAACAACAAAAATAGTATTCTGATATTGGGTGGTAATAAGCTGCCAAGTGCAGGTCGACCATGGAAAGTCTGTTAATAAACTAAATTAAGATAGCTGAAATTTAACTTGTGGCTTACTTTTTAACGAGCCTGATGAACACAAGGTGAGTGCTTTATTTATTGTTGCCATGGTACATAAAAACAATTTATTTCATACGAGTGCAAGCACAAATATTTAATGTTTAATCATTTTTGAAAATAAGCTTAATTTCGCATGGAGATAAAAATAAGCTTAAACTAGAATATGGAGAACACAAGTATTCTTGTTTGCTTGTAAAGTCGTGGCATTGTAAAACAGCTCGGCATAATTATTTCCAAACAACGACTTTTTTATTTATTTGTTTTTAAACAACAATAACTGTGCCTTACCGAAGTTTATACAAGACATGCACAAATCATTTGTTTACTTTTACTTCTTACTTTCAATTCATTTGTAATGCTAACGTAGTTTGGTCCTGTCGATCCTTTACAATGCCAGACATGTGCAAACTTGTGTTAACAGGCAGAGGGAACATGCCACTTTGGAAAAAGAAAAGAACTCAGCCCCGTGAAGTGTGTAAGTACTGGGTGCAATCTATTTAAAGATAATGTTACAAGCATTATTAATTAATTTGTGGCAATCAAGGAACATGTCCGGCCACACTCCATTAGCCAGGTTCGCAACTGTTTGGCTTCATTTTGCCATTGGCCACCTGCGTGCCACATGGCGCCGTAATTACTTTCGGTTGCATGTGCGCTGATTTCATTGCGTGATGTCATCCTTAACCTTTTGTCCAAAGGCTGCGCGCAATCTGACGCGGAGCTCTTTGTGTCAAAATCGCTTAAATGCGAAACTGTTGCATGTCGGCCCGATGAGGATTTAGCCAACTGACTGGTTAGCCGACGTCAACAGCCACTTGGTCGTAAATGGTAGAGAGTGCCAGCCAAGTGGGAGGGGTGGGAAGGGGGGGGGGGGGGCACTCATCATGCGAAGTGTTCTCGACCGCACGATGTTTACGATGGCGAGCGGGCAGGAAATTTGCCTGAAACACGCTGTGTTAATTACATTAATTTCTTTTTGGCATTTAACTTTTGTCTCTTTGTGCTGATGTCAACTGCGCCCCCGGCAAGTGCCAAATTTTCGCACTGACGTGGAATATCCTGTTGACTGACAGGCGCAAAAGGGAGACGCAGACAAAATACCTTCAAGGAATTTCATTACGTCAACAGCAACAGCCTCCGCATAGTTGTTGTTGTAATCGTTGTTGTTGTAGCCTTTGTCTCCCAATCTCTCACTCTCTCACTGTGCGCTTTATACGTTCTTAAATGATAATCGATAATTCATAAAACACTTTCCCACACATATGCGAGTGTGTGTTTCTGTGTGTGTGTGTGTGTGTGTGTGTTTGCATAAGTACTTTTAAAGCGACTATTGCCCCCGCATGTCTAACGAAACTTATGATAATTTCCTTTCCTTTGTCAAACTTGTGGATAATAGAAAAGAAAAAAAAAACAACTTAAACAGGTTTGACACAAACGGAAGCTGTGTAGAGATTCTATCCATTTTTCGCATGACCGCACCATTAAATCGATAATATATAGTGTGACCTTCTCCCGGCGATTATGATTGCACCTTTTCTTTTCTTTGAAGCACACGTTTATATTTGTGGGCATGGATAAACTGAAAAGTGAAAATCCTTGTGAAATGTCGTTAAGCGTTTCAAAGGAAAGTAAGCTCTGAAATTGAAGGTTTGTGTTATTTTCATAAATTATATTATTTGATTCCTTTTACACTTCTTAACACAGCTTACACGGCATTAAAACGAAGCTCAACAAATTTTTTATTTAAGTCTCATAAACTATATTTGTAAAGGTATTTCAAAAGAGGTTTCCTTTTTAATACTACTTTAAGTCTAAGAAAAAGAAGAGCTACTAGAAGCTTTTACAATAATTAAGACTCTCGGCTTACCCACTAAGCTAGTTGGTGAATAAGTAGAATATGCAAATTAAAATGAAAAAATGTAAGTGAGACAGTCAGAGACGACGGCCTGTAAACTTGCACTTTATTCTCATCATTTTTTCACTTTCGCCAGCATTGTGGAAAAAAACCAAGAAAAATGGCAAGCGCTCAGCTCCAGAAGTTCGTTAACCGGGTCTTTCGCGGCTAAAGCCAAGACCGTAGCCCCAAAGCCAGCGTAGTCAGTTCTGTTGTCCCTTGGCCGAGCTGAATAAAATATGAGCTGAAGCCAGAGTTCTGGACCGTCTTTTTCAGCCAAGCGGCTGCCGGCCAACACACTTGCATTTGGCTTTATGTACGGCTAAAGCCGACATCATTCTGTTGACGTTTCGTGTTTGCATTTCATGCGGGTCGCCCTTTGCCGCAAATTGAATGCTGCTCAAATAATTTATCTAATTTTTTACATACACTCCGCCGCAAAAGTCCTTCTTCCTTACGACCAGCCTCAGACTTACTAACGAGTCAGCAGTCAACAGCAGTTTGAAGTGCTTTGTTTTTCTGGTCTCTCTGTGTTTTTTTTTTCTTTTCTTTTCTTTTGCTCGTCTGACGAGCGAGTCAAGTAAACGATATCGTCTTGCCAACCTTTTTGACAAGTGAAAATTGCTACAAAGTATACATTTTCACATTTCATTTCTTTAGCTCCGGAGCGTGCCGATGCCTCAAATTTATGAAAGCAATTATAGTTGAAATTTTCATAATCATCACAGCCATCAAATGCTGGCTGGCAACCAAGTTTGTGAGCAGTTTATTGAAGTATTTGACGAAGGTCACCTTTCGTACAAATACATATAACATATATATTTATTTCTCTACAGACTTAAAATGCGAAAATTAAAATGGCCTTACTTTTGTTAAGTCAGCAATTTTGTTAATATTTTTTGATTCCTGTCAGAAACGCAAAATAGTTTTGTGCTTTTGTCTTGTTTGGTATGGCAACTGTTTGAAGGGTCTTCAACCATAATTGAAGTGATGCCCTTAACATCTTTGTAAAAGCCGAATTAATAGACAAAGGCATTGTTTGGTATACTTGAAGATATTCTGAACAGTTAACCTTTGGCTAACTAATACTTAATACATTTAAACGGGTACTCTAAATTGACTTACATTGAAAATTAAACAAAGTTTTCTTGTCTATTTTTCTAAAGCCAAAATCTCAAAGCCAGCCACTTTTAATAACTAAGTAAGTTGGCTTTCAGTTTTTTTGGAATTCCTGTTTTGCCATCCAAGGAGAAGACAATGAAACTGAAACAACTATCGTCATTCATCAAGCGAATTGCGAGTGGGGCGGGGTCAAAGGAAAATGTTCCTGTACGGAGCCCAGTGCATATTCGTCTCTATTAGCAGAGCGCTCGGCACTAATCCTATGCTGACTGCACGTCCTTCTGAATTTAGTTGTGCTGAGTTTTTGAGCTCTTTGACGTCGGCCACTCGATTTTTGCTACCAGAGGCAATTAGGAAAGTTTTGTGACGCCGAGTGCCGGCCCGGATCGCTTCAGATTGAGTTTCAGGCTGGCTGGCTTTCGGGCTGGCCCGCTCAGCCCAGTCAGCGTTTAGCAGTGCGTAATTTGGCCCATTGTTAGATCTCAAAGGCAAGCGAGCATTGTGTTGGAATAATGGAAAACCGCGAGTGCAATGCTAAGCGTAAAGATGGCCAATCTAGACAAGCTATTATGGCATTGCACGCGCATATGGCCCAGATAGTTTCTCAGATGCAATTTGCTACTTTAATAATATTAAAAGTGCTGCATTCGACGCAGCGCACTGGGGCAAGGTCGCATCGGTTGGGCACATGTGCTCTTAATTTGTTTGCCGGAATGATTGCACAAACTTCTTCATATGAACATATTAGTTGCACATGTTGGCAGCAAGCGTCTGGAACGTCTAATGGCCTCCACGAGCTCGGGGACTGCCAGTTTAGCATCATCATATCAGTTTGCCGTATCACGTTTTGCTTCTGATTGGTTGCGACACACAGCACACGCCCGGACACAGAGTGTGTGAGAGAGAAAGAGAGAGAGAGAGAGAGAGAGAGAGGCGGTCTAAGGGACAGTGGGTACAGCTTAACCTCGGATAATTACTTCAAATGACACAATAAGTTCCAAGCACCAGCCCTGTCTGTAGCATAATTAATAACGCAATCGTGACCCGGCAATCAAATAGTGCTAGTTGTCACTGTTGCCTGTTTAAGCTCAAACCACATGCAACACTAAGTGAATATGTGAGTGTATATGTGTGTGTGTGTGTGTGTGTGGGCGTTACGTGAGTGCATTATTCATGAACAGAGTGTTAGACGGCCCCCCGCCCCGTTGACAAGTTGTCGTTGCCAGAGAGACGCACAGTCGGCACATCACTCGACATTAGACCCGAGCAGAAGCAGATTGAGTTAATCATCAGTTGACCGCAAATGCAGACAGCAGCTAAGTGCTGACTAAAGTCCCAGCCATGATGGCAATCAGTCAAAGTCATCAATCAAATTTGTGATGCTGGTGCCCAAATGAATTTACTTCAGTCGCGCCACGCTCGTCAGCCTGTCCATTGATTTTGAGTCTCCTTCGTCCTAAGTCGCGCGAAGCAACAAATGCTTATCGAGTTATGACTAACGATTGGGGCCACACACACGCACACAAGCACACAAGCGCACACACACGCGCACACACGCGCACATTTAGTGGCATAAAAGCGCTACAAGGCAATAAACACAAAATTGCGTATACGACATGTTGCAGCAGCATCACGGACAGCAACACCACCACGTTGGCGAGCTAAGGCGCGAGCGGCAACTGTAAAAATCTCTTTTGAAATTCTACAATAAAAAATGTTCATTTCATACTCTACACGGCTGCCAAATGTGAGCCTGTGACCCAGGAAAGAGGTCATATTATTTTGCTTTTATTAGTGTTTTTGTTTACATTTTATTGGCGTTTCTTTTTTTTTTTTGTTTCTTCGTCTTCTTACATTTATGTCTGCAATGCAGAGTACGCACATTAAGCCTGGCGCCCAGTAGGCACTTGGCTGGCATGAAGGTCAAAGCGGTCAAAATAATGTTTAAGCACCTTATGGCAACGCGTCAGCCAGCCAGAACTTCTCCGGAAAATCAAGTAATTCAAATCCCGCGGGTGGCAACGCATGCATTGAAAGAACAAAGAATTGCTTTAGTTCGTATGCGATAAAAATGAAGGAGAAGGAAAATTCACAATTCGTGCAGTGCCTGCAGTGGCTGCGAGTGCAGTTAAAACAGATAGAGATCCATCCTTAAGGACTAGCTGTCCCAGCAACGCCCGCCGAGGGTTGAACTCATTGTCGTCTTCGGGCTGAGCCAAAGCAATTAAGATTTTCATGCAGATGCCGCTGCACGTGTGTGCGTGTATCTGTTTTTGGCCAGAATGCCACATGTAATTTGCATCCCGAAATTTGCACTGAAACTTGCTGAGGCGGCAAATGAAACTTTGATTTGTAGCTTAGCCGTCCCGTTATACAACATGCACATTGGGGTTATGCTATGCTGCCTGACAGAACAAGTTTTAATGTGCGAGTGTGTGCGAGTGTGTGTGAGTGTGTACGAGTGTATGTGTGTGTGTGTGTTTGTCAATGTGAGTTTACTCACGTAGTTGCTGTCTGGTGGTTGGGTATGCCCTTGCCTAAAGCATTTTTGTTCCGCAATTGAATTTGCAACTCATTAGAAAAGACACATTCGGTCTTTTTGACTGCAATTTTGAGAGCTGCTGCCGCTGGGACTTAAGCCCATGGTAATTTATCTTAATACAGATTAATGAGTGCAGCAGAGTATCAAATAATCAGTATGCCCAAATAGCTTTTAATTTCTATTGGTATTTAAGATGACAGCGCTTCCGCACAAAGTAAACAATGTTAAAAGTAATTAAATGAAATGCGAATATATTTTGCAATGTTTGCAGTTTGCCAATATCTCGGGACATTAGTTTCGAATAACACATGCAGAAACCCAATTAAACTGGCCTTTAATAGTTAGCCATTAATTGTTCGTTATATGTTTATAACAATAAATCCTTTTATATCCCTCAAGCTAAAATTTGGCGACTTCGTTTGAAGAAAATATCTGATTAAAGCTCTTTTAATGAAATTGCAAGTTTAACCATGACAACAAAATACGCGACATTCGCAGCTCTAATTAAATTGACATTTCGGGACATTTGAAGCATTGAATGATCAAGGCAGCCACCCAGTTACTCAATGGCCACTCAGAGGCCACTCACACGCCCTTTATCAAATCGAATGAATGTCGCCATAATGTGTGACCGGAAAAAGTTTTTGGGCGGACGAACTTTTCAAACGAGTTCGCTGTACACTGAAAGCCCAATAAAGTGACAAATTTGTGGTAAATCTACAAGAATATGAAATTAAATTAACATGGCACTGTTGCCCAACTTTATTGGGAGGCGCGCAGGAACAAGCAGCTGATGGACGGGCCAAGGCTGGCTGATTAGAACTCATCTATCGCCGAGGGACAGGCAGCTTACTTCCCCCGGTTGCGAAACTTTTCAAAGATTTTTGGGCAAGGACCAATTTGATGGATGGTCTGTAGCGATGATGCGCACAGGCTCCCACCCAGATATATATATATATATATATATATATATATATATTTGCTTACATACAAACACCAAAGCAGAGTTTAACAATTTAAGGTACCAACGAATTCAATTTTAAAGTGTGTGAAAGAAAGTGTTTTAATGAGTTAACAAGACAGACAGAAGTTGGCCAAAAACTGCTCGTTTGTGTTTTTCATTCTATGTCAATTAAACTAACATGTTCTTCTCATTCTTTCTATTATCTCAGCACTTGGCTACTGGGCTATTGTTCCATTGTTAACAACGGAAGCTCTGCCAACGTTTTCACAAGGTTGCTTTAATGTATGGCCAAAAGCTTAAAGCCTTAGTATCATATATTTTGAGAGACACTGTGGCTGACCTAATATTTGCAAATCTCGGACTTCACTAGATTTACAAGTAGCATTAGTTTCGAGTTTGGGTGCTCGAAGTGCGTTGAGGTCACTCGCTTCTAATAAAGACTCGAAGATATGCAACAGTCGATTAGCATAACAATGGCGGGTCGCTGGCACTGTGAATATATATTCATATGTTCACTGGCACACATATTAATGCGTGTACAGTGAACCTCGCTTAAGCCGAACCCGAACAAGGATTCACTTTTAAATTTATAAAAAATATGTATATATGTACATATTGTGAATACTGAATGGCAAAGTTGGTAATAAACAGCGATCTTTCTGTACGGATTACTGGACACGAATATTTTTTTATTTTACTGCAGTGGGTGGCGGTCATTGTACTGTATTTGCATATTTTGTATGTCACAAACTCATTTATTGGCTCGAAATCCTGCAGCGTTCATTTAACACATGCCTCGGCAACGGCAACGGCGGCAACTTTCCACGAATAAATTGAATTGGCAATGCAATTCGTGCGTTCATCCATCCGCTGCGTCTCAACAATGTTGCGTTATTTAAATGAAATTCATTTTTGCTCCTTTCATTTTTGTGCCACAAAAGACCAAATGGCATTCAGAAATAGATTTTAAAACAGAAAAAGAACAAAAAAATTCTCATATATGAATATGTTCGCAAATGCAAATTATGGTATGGATAGAGAAATGTTTCAGAGTTCGGACCGAATACAGAGATTTCCACATCCGCAGCGAATTTCGCTGGAAGATAAAAAAAAATTTTGCAACGGAAATCATTTTTCGGTTTTATTTGCTTTACGATAAGGAATATGTCAATGCCAATAAAGGAGAATATAAAATTGTCATAAAAAGTATGACGAAATGTTCCACCAAAATTTCATCAAGGTGCGTGCTTCTTTTGGCGTCGACAGCAAATCAAATCAATAACAGCGCCTCCGCGTCTCAGACTGTCCTGTCCGAGCAGTGGCCAAGCACTTGCCGGTGGCTTTTATGGTGCGCGTGGCACGGCATTAAAACCAACGTGCCGTATACGCAATAATTCAATTAGAGCTGAGGCATAATTAATTTTTGGACCAGGACATGCCTCGCGCTGTACTTGGCCGCCATAAAACAGCCTTTATAATATAATTTAAATGCAGCTCTAAAAATGCAATAAAGTTTTGTTTCGCCCAAAAGCCCTTTACATACAACGTGCAAATCTGTGTAAATAAACATTTATCTTGTTTTTTATTTTTGGTTTTTGGAAATGTGAATTGCCTTATTGGTTTATTTTCGATGCATTGGAGTAGCTCTTATTCAAAGCTTTTGGGCGTATTGCAGCAGTTATTGGCATTTATACATATACAAACAGGGTACACATAAATTGTGCACACATTTTCTGACACTTCGCACATTGGTTGCAGACACAAACTGATCTACGTGGACGTCACTTGAGTGGCCCTGGCAACACTTCTATGTTCTAGCTTTCGAGTTGGTGTTTTATGTCCTTCCTGTTTGCAGCTTTCGTTTTTTTTTTTTTGTTTTTTAGGGCGGGTGCTTATCAGGACTCCCAGCCAGCTATGCGGCATATGAATGTGCGAACAAAAACTTAAATAAATTAAAAAAATGTGTGTGCATTTCATGGCGTTGGAGAATGCGTGGTTTCTTTTTCGCCTTTGGGGGGCGAAAATAGTAATTTACATGCTGAAGTTTTCGCACCGTTGAGCACAAAACACAAACAAGCAAAACGAAAGTAAGCGAGGGGACCACCAAAACCACCCCAACCACCCCCAACCACCCCCAACCGCTGCAAATATTCGCTTGCATATGCAGAAAACGTTTTCCAAAGACCTGCGACCCACACGAGGTGTCACTGCCGCCATTTGAAGGTTAGCGGAGGTGTTCGCACGGCTGTGTTCCGGCCTGGCTGACAACCGACACTAGCTGCATATCTCAGATGCGCCAAATTAGCAGCGTGCGCAGTGAAAGCAACACTGTCGCCAATAAGTTAACACACAACGTTGCGCTTAAAGTGCGCTTTAACAGCCCATCAGATTCATTGGTATTAGCTTTGGCTTATTTAGTGGTATTTTCCATCTGTATGTAAATCGTATCTGGCAGTTTCCCATTCATCAGTCGGTCTGAATACGAATGCGATTCAGTCTATAATCAATTCAATAAGTCCTGTAGCCTCAAACTCGACTTGCCACTTTAAAAGCGGCAACTGCAGCTGAGGTTCATCAAAAAGGCAGCAGCAGATGCGCTGCAAATGATGATGGCTGATGGCAGTGTGGCAAGTGACTGGCATGATTCCTGCCACTGTTGTGAATCATCCCCCCTCTTCCGGCCCCTCTCCGCCCAACACTCACCGAACCACATCCCATTTGCTGCAGCTGCCAACGTTGCGGCTTCATAAAAGCGCACCCACAAGACATCGTTGGGTTGTAAATAATGATTTTGAGATGAAGAGTGTTGCCTTTGACATTGCTGCTGTCAATCACACGCAGCGTACTGCAACATTCTGGGCGTCAACTAGGTGCAAGTACGTCAAAGCCCCCAGATAACAGGGTGCATGATAAGCGTGTCCTTTGGCCCCTAATTATATTGACTCAACTATTTAGTCAGTGGTCTAAATTAAATTAATTAACAGGTAGTTGCTGTAATGTTCGTATTGCTGTTAAAGATCTCGTTAATTATGTTAAAAGACATTCTTTAATGAAATTCTTGTCGGTCTGGATAAATACGCTTTAAATAATATTTGTGTCAACGCATTCATATCAACCTGGGGACAGCCAGACAGCGCCAGCGTCCCAGGCTGAACACAATATTATTAAAAATCGAGCGGCTGACGGGGGCTGAGGGGCTGTGGGGCATGACAAGCTTGAAGTTCTTGACGTGATGTCAAGCGTTCGCAAGTCTGCTGCAAGTCGGGGGTGTGAGACGCATGCCGCATTCAAAGGCGGCGGATTCACAATGCGGGCTACAATATTTCTTGAAGGCATTCAAGGCACAAAATGTGCATTCAGCGCAGCTTGTCAGTCTGCTTGTGGGAAGGGGGGGAGTGGGTTGGTTTGGGGGGCGTCATAAAAAGCACAAAACAGACGGTCGCAGTTGTCGCCACACTTGGCCAAGTTCGCCAGGCGTCTGATTACCGCTGCACTGAGGCTGAGTTGTGGGTTGTGGGACGTCCTTGTCGCGAAGTTGTCATCGCCAAGCATGTGGCGCTGCATTTCCTTAAACACATAAAACTCTTTTAGCGCTTCCTTTTCAGCCGTCTTTTGCGAGGCGTTAATGGGCATAAAAACCCCACACATACATACATACATACATATATAGACGAGGGCTCAGCGTGAGAAATGCAGCAGTCACGAACCGCAAATGCAGCACGCCGACAAAAACCAGATACAAAGCCTCTTCCTCTGACTCTATCCTCGGTCCTCGGTCCTGTGTTCTGTGTCCTGTGTGCTATGTGTTCTGTAGTCTGTGCGCGTTCCCACACCGCGTTCTTATCCAACTTGGTCTCTGTGAATGCTCGTGGCAACTGTTACGCAACTACGACGTATTATCGCGCCACCTAACCCCTCATTTGCAGTCGTTTGTAGTCCTTACAGTGCTCGGACCGGTGGTGGTGGTGGTGGTGGCACCACCTCCGTCCGGGGCCCAGTACAGCAAGAAGTGGCAATTCACTTCAGTTCAGTGGTGGCCGCTTTTTGCAGTCTTCTTAAATGCTTTGCAACTGGGTGCGATGTCGCAGTGACTGTGCCACAGTGTTGGATCCTTTGTCCTTGCACGATAACGTTGTGGCAAGTAGCGCATTGTGTTGCTCTTGCTCTTGCTTTGCTTCGCTCTACCAAAACAAAGAGAGCCCAACTTGCAAGGACTCGCCGAAAAAGGGCTTTTAATTAAATAATTTATGGAAAATGCTGGTGCATGCGGACGAATATTGACAACGACAAAAGTTCGGCGTTCATAAGTTCAAGGCTTAAAAAATCTCAAAGAATCGAATCGAATTTCATTTGGCAATTGCCTTCATAAATTATTTAGCCCTCAGTTCATTATTTCTATGGCAATAAACTTCATTCCGGCACAAGTCCCTCCCAGCCCCTCCCAAACCCACCCGCCCACACAACACTCGCGCCGTTTACGGTGGCGGAGACAAATTACTAGGAACAATTTTGCACAGCAAGCTGTTTGCCATGCTGCGCTGCCAAGTGCTTCCATCCTGCCCCCCATTCATCCTTCGGGCCCGTCAGCCACGTTGGATCCCAGTCCAGAGCTTTGTGATTTCTGTACGCTGTGTCGAACAATTGCTGGAAATTAATTTCACATTTGACTCCTGATGGCCGTGCAGGCACCACGCTCCTACGAGGCTCCTACGAGGCTGCAGTGGGCTGCACTTACGTACAAAAGGCACTTATCGTGAGTGGGACTCGCATCCGTTTCCGCACGCCTCCTCCTAATGCACGCCAATCGCCAGCGCAGGAATGAAGAAGCGCACACCAGATGGCACAATATTTGCACAGCGTGTGCGCTCGGGAAATGAGCTGCATGCAGTTCCGACGATGGTGTCGACACTTGAGCTGGTGCTGCTGCTGGTGCTGGTGGTGCTGGTGGTGCTACTGCTGGAACTGTTTCCGGCTCGTGCTTGCCTACCCATCGCTAAATGCATTTAAATGTGTGCATTAAAATGTGAAAATTTGATCAAGTTGTTGTAGTTGCGCTTTGATTAAACAAACTGCCTGCTGCTCTCTGCTGGCTGATGTCTGTTGTCTGTTGTCTGCAGTCTGGCAACGCCTGTATGCCATACATCAGCATTTGGCCTGGGGCAGAGCGAAGCAGCCGCAATCATTTGAGTTGCGCGGAATATGTGCAGATCCTGGTCGATTTTTCGACAACCAAAAAAGAAAGAAAAAATGGAAAAACGGAAAAATAAAAACAACAACGTGCCGGAGCCCACATTAATTTCTTAAGTTTGCTTTTGGCATTTATATTCGCACGAACACCGAAAGCGCTCCAAACGATGGCAACAAGAACAACAAACAACTAAGTTAAATGGGGGCGTCTTATGTCCTGCGGCAGGAAAGGGCAGCACGGGCAGCGGCTGATGCGATAAAGTGCTGTGGCAGACATTTTTAGCGCCATGTTGGCCGCCATTACAAAGTCGATCTAATTATACACTAGCGCCTGTTATTGTTCCAACCACCCACCGCTCCACCCACCGCGCCACCCACCGCTCTATATTCTGACTAGAGCCGCCACAGTAAAAAGCAGCCAAATCTATTTGTATGTGAATCTTTGCGGTTTGTTTTTGTTTACTTACTTAGAAGGCGAAGCATGGCCTGTGGACGGAGCTGACACCAAACGCTTGACTGCCTCGCCTTGGCTGGCAATTGAGATTTGCATTAGGAGCTGGATGGTGCCAGTGACATCGACCCGCCCCAGCAGCATTTCTGGGCGGCCTGCCAGAAGGCCAAAAGGAATGGAGAAACCAGCGCAAATCAAGCGTAAGAACAACAGAATATTTAATCCAAATTTAATCTTCGTTCATACGCAACAGATATGCGCGTTTTATTCGCCATCGCTTAAATTAGCATGGTAAGTGTAAGCCGTCAAAAGGGAAATGGAAATGAAACCATCGTTTAAGGCCAACCCTGAACACACGCACCTACCTACACATACACATACACATATGTGCATTATGAAGGCAGCTGCGGCACATGTCGCCATTCATTTTGCCACTGCGACTAGCGGGATTGTTCCTGGCCCCATTCAGGTGAAACATCTCAGTCCGCTTAAGCCTGGCTGACTCGCCTGACAGTTAGAAGTCATTGCGCATCTGCCAGATTAATGCCGTGCATTCATCACGTGGACGTACGACCCGTGAGATACGACGAACGCAAACTGGAAATGCAGTTAAATTGAGTTTTGCACTTCGCCCATTCAAAGGAAGCGCCAGCGAATGCTGCGTGTGAATTCAATTAGGTAACTCAAGCCACCCAAGGCGTGGCTGTGGCCCACTGTGAAAGGCCTTTTTCGAATCCCCAGCTGACACTTCCTGTGAATAATGTAGCTGTGCGTTGAGCCTCGGTTTATGCAAAAGCTGCTTATTGGATTCTAGTTCAGTTTACAGTTTTCTTCATGACAAACATTTAATGCACTTGCAACTTTTACCTACTGCCAGTGTGTAAGTGCGTGTAAGTGTGTGTGCGTGTAGGATTGGAAGCGCCTGTGGGTTTGTAATGGCGCAATTAAAATAGAGTCCAGCACTTTCCATTATTTGCTCAAATAACCAGAAGATATGCACTCAAGCACGGAGCCGTGTTACCCTTTCACTTAGTAACGGCTTCATCTGCTCCTGCGGCTCCCACATTGCAAAGGGCTTTCGCATTGTAACAGTCGTAAATATTTGCAAACCGTTTAATGCTCGTTAAACGATGCCAATAACTGCGATGTAGACTATAAGAGGCCGCCAGACACGCATGCGGACACGAACGGATTCAACTTATATAACCCCCTTCACACACACCCACACACACACACACACACTCATACATCCACACGTGCCCAGCATTGCGAGTGGGCCTCGGTCTGCCTGCTGTGTGCTTGTGTGTGAATGTGTGGCATTTATATTAGTGCTAAAGTTGGCAAGAAAACTTTGTAATATGAAGGCGAACAAACACTTGCTGCGGAACACACTTAAAAACAGCGTCCTACTTCCTTGGGAAAAGAAAGTACAATAACAATTATGTGGCTGCATAAAAAAAAATACATGTTTTTCAAATAACTTCAATAAAATAATCATATCGATCTTAGCATGTTTTTGGCCAACTAACAAGCTATGCTAGCTTAGCCATTGAATGTTTTCAGTTAATTATAAGCCAAACATTGCTCAGAAACAAAATAAGCAAACAAATGTTGCATTACAAGAACAAGCCAGGACCTTAACATGCTGCATAAAATTGTGTATTTTAGTGGAGTTTTGAACTTTGCTTTTTGTGTGCTGGGCAAAAGTTTTGCAAATTCATTAGGATCGCGCCGAGTTCGGCGGTGACTTAATGAGTTTTCCCCAAATTCGTGTGCAAAATAGTTTGCATCGAGGCATTAACACATCGTTCCCTACCATCAACTATCAAAAATGTTAGCGGATTAGTTTCTCGACTGCACAACTTTCTACCAACTTTAATGCCGCAACTGGGCTGGGAATTATTTATTGGCCCCCCCTCCATAATGTAGTTTACCGGCCAAATTGTACTATATATTTTCGTGGTTTGCCTTTTGCCATTAAATTGTTTTCGCTTCCTTTGTTGTGTTTAGCATATTTGATATTCATTTTATACGCCCTAAATAAATAAAATAGAGTCGAAAAACTTAGCACACAGCATTATTTCCAAGCTGTAATATTCTGTTTTGTTGAAATATTTGCCCAAAAATAATTTCTATACTATTCGATTCACAAAGAAATTAATTGGTCAAAATTCAGGGTTAACTTTTATGTTTAAATTTAATGTTTAATCAAACATTTAAACAACAACTCGTACTGAGCATTCGTTTGTGCTAAGAGTATCCTGCAGGACAACTATATTAGCCTTTATTGTCGACCCACCTGCGTGGACAGCAGGAAAAATGTTATTAAAAATGTTGGTGAACAGCGCGAAATTACGTTATGCAAGGCCACCTCGGACCCATTCTTGGTCTGATAATCTCATTTGCCTTTTGTGAACCGCACCGCGTACCCAAAGAGTGAGCTGGCCCCCTAAACAAGCAGCTGTCAAGCATTGTCCTTGTCCGTGCGCACTCAGCAAACTCATAAAGTCCTGCTGCAGATTACACCGTTGAGGGCGGAACGCATTTGTGAAAGGACTCGTTTGCTTTCAGATTATCACTTCATCGAAACTGATGTTATTTCGCAACTTATTCTTCGTTTCCTGTTAACAATTTTTTTAAGTTATTGTTCATAGTGCTTTGTGCTTGGCAACCATTTAATTTAGTCTTTAAAATATAAAATTGCTGTTTATGCTTGAAGAAACAGTTTTAAGAACATGCTAACATAAAGAAAACCTCAAATATTAATCAAAGCACTTAAGAATTCTTTTGTATATAAAGTTGTAAATATTTAATGTGTTAAATTTGTGTTAAGACATAAATTTTATTGCCTGTTGCCATAGTAAATCAAATTTTTGGCAAAGAGTGTCAATTATTTGGTGAAACGCATAAAATAAAAATGACGAAAGTGTGTTTTTTATGCTTGTGTAGCAAAAAAGGAAAATTATTTTCTATTATATTTGCCCAGATTTGAACAGAAATAAATATATTTACATATGTATGTGTGTGTGTGTGTGGATGTATGTTTACCCTTGCGAAAATACGCACATGAAAGTAGCAGGAGCTATGAAAGATACTTATAAATTTGAAATAAACTCGATTCTTCCGCACAGAATCCTTCGACCATGTACACCAATACATACATATATGTGAATATATAAATACGTACAGGCATATATATGTATGTATGTGGTCGACACACACAGCACGATAAGAAAGTTCAAGGCTTATGCCGGTTGTGGCAAATGTTGACATGTTTGCCCCTTCGCTTGTTCCAAGGACTCGCCGAGGCGTGCTGCAGGAATAATAATGGCTGCCGCAGTTGCTCTTCCTTTTAACTACGAATATGGTTAGCTAGGGACTCAAATAAAAATGCACAAGCTGAACAATAACAAGAAACAATACGCAGAATTGGAGAACGGTGCCAGTTCTGGCAACCACTTAACCAAATAAATCACAAAGTAAATACCATCTATTGTTTCTAGTAAAAACTCATGAAAATTTATTATACTCCCACCAGCCAACACATGTGGGTGAAGCCGACAGGCATCACCAGCCCTCTCCCTCTCCCCTTGCTGCCTGTTTCTAAACTCTGAATCACACTCTCACACCATTCATTAGAATCCTTTTCAGTGCTGTTCGTGCTTTAAAACTAATTAAATATTTTTTCATTCTCTTTTTTTAAGTCCCATTTACCTGAAATGTTTCAAATCCAAGGGATTCACTTAAGTAAGTTCTGATGTTTTTGAATCATTTAAAAAGCGTGAGGAAAGCACAGGACCAGCTGAAGAGTAGATCCAATTATCCTGGCCAGTTTAGCTAAGCCAGGCGTAGTCTGGCTACTTAAAGCGCTAAGGCCATGGAAAAACGAAAAATTTAAATCTGAAAGTCGTTGAGAACATCGAAACAAAGCTCTTAATGCAATAGCACGTCCTGCCATTCATTTTTTTTCGTTAAGACCCAAAGTAAATAACATTAACTAAAGCAACTTTCCATTCGAGCTTGAACAGTTGAGTAGCTTATTATTTGATGGACTATTAAAGCTGTCAAAAGGTGCAATGTACATAAAGGATTTTATATATGCTACGAGTATGACTATATAAAAAACATTTGACTTTTAATGGGCCCTTCTCATTTTGTGAACTTCATAACAAATGAACATATATATAGTATGGGCCAAACTAAAGATGTTTAAAATAGATTTTTCTCTTGACCACAATCGGAGTCTTTAACAGTGCAGAGAACAGAACTTAATGGGAGTTTACATTAGCAAGCAATCGAGGCGGCTTAAAGCAGCAACCGCCAGTGCGGTAATCTGTATATAATCTCAGTGTTCAGTCGGTCGCAAGTAATTTGCCGGCTTACTCCTTCGGCTTGGGCATGTGGTAGCTGCAGGCGTGGCTCAGTTATTCATTCATCATTGTTGAGTCTTATTGTGAATAATAAATGTTGTTTTATCCCGGCCGACATTTTAATTTGTTGATGCTGGTTTATGGTTCAGTGGTTTGTTGATTTTGTAATTTGTCAATAATTACATCGGGTTTGGTTATGCGGTTTGTTTGCCTTTAAACTGTAATTCAAATGTGTAACCTATTTTGCATTTATTTGTTTGCTGTTGAAAATCTTAACCCCCATTTCGCTCTGCTTGGTTTTAAAATATCTGTATCAAATGAATTTTAACCCAAAAGATTTCTTAGGCGTGCTCAAATGAATAAATATCTGTAATTATTGTAATATTAATTTTATATGTTGAATTGGTTGAAAGGACCAGCCAAGAGTAAAATTGGATTTGTAAAGCTTGCGATACACTAAAATCAATTATAAAACCAACAAATGATTTAAATATTAGCAAGCAGCCTAATACTTAAAACCAGGAAATATGTATATATTTGGAGGCCTTGAATTTAAAGCATTTTTGTTGCGCATTTGGTAACGGCTGCATCAAAGCGGCTTGCCGCAAATTAAGAGACCTCTTAGCGGCGTACTTGTCATAATTTACTTTAAATAATTGAGGCAGGATGTGCATGCGCCAGCCCGAAATTAGGAATTTAATTAAAATCTCCAATATTAAAATGGAATTAAAGCGCCAGCCGTTGATGAAGAACGCCGACTTCGTATGTCAAATTATAGCCGAGATTTAATTACTCTACGCACGCAGCGGCAGAGACTGCGGCAGGATAACTGCAGCTGGCCTAGGCGTGTGCGTGTGCGTGTGCGAATGCGTATGGGAGCTGTTGGTTGTCTGGGAAACTGTCGCACCTAAGCCACTGGATATTAATAAACGCAAAGTGTTCACAATCTGGTGTAAATATTTAATTTATAATTTACGAGAGATTTTACAGGCTGGGTGGCGGCGACCTGTGGCGGGGTCGATTGTAGGCACGTGCTTAAATGTCATTGCGGATGTTGACGATTACATTTAAATTATTTACGAGCAGCGCCTGCCCCGCCCCCTCCCCTCCCCTCCTCCTCCTCCTACTCCTCCTCCTCCTCTTACGTTCGCAATGACGCGTCGGGGCGGCCAACGTCGTCACATTTGTTATTCGCTTAACTTTTATGACGCTGGCGCGCAACACGGATTTCCCCTGACCCCCCCGTCCGGCCGACAAGTGCCGCAACCCCTACACAACCAGCCACCAACCAATCACCCACTCGAGAGGTGCCCAACTACAACGGCATATGCCATTTGCCATATGCCCCGCTTTGACGACGCCGATTTACGAGTTTCATTTAAAATTCGCATTAA
Source organism: Drosophila lacertosa (assembly GCA_004143845.1). Classification (NCBI taxonomy): domain Eukaryota; kingdom Metazoa; phylum Arthropoda; class Insecta; order Diptera; family Drosophilidae; genus Drosophila; species Drosophila lacertosa. The sequence continues at coordinate 145,642 of SCDZ01000042.1, forward strand.
CTTTTATTAAAGCAACCAAATGAATGCGACGTTATTGTCATCGCCATCGCCGTCTTGGCAATTGTCTTACGAGTACTCCGCGTTGCAAGTGACTGTGTTATCGTTTAAGCGTCTTATCTGCACGCTGGCATTCATAGCCTTTTAATGCCAAATTAGCTGCGAATAGTGTCTTTGTTCTATGCCGCATTTTACACCTGCCATTTAGCCATTAACACGGAAGGGAAACTGTTATAAGCTAAACTCCTCATCCTGTGTAAGTCATCTGAATAATTTTTCAATCAAAACTTATTATTAGAAAGCTTTAATATACATAAAAGTATACCATATTTTTAAAAGTTTGAACAGCCCAACAAATTATCCTAAAAGTATGCAACATAAAATTTTGAGTCAGAACAGTCCGTTATAAGACCCAACACGTGAATTTAAATGTTTCTTGTTTTCATTTAGATCCAGTATATTATTTGAATCCTACATATATCGTGTGGTGAATTCATACTAATTTAAACTTTTTAATTTGGATTATTATATTTACCAGCTCGATGCAAACAATCATATTTGCCAACTCCAAATTGCGAGTACAAATTACTTTTTAATTTCATTAAATAGTGAGTATTGCCGCAGTCTGTGCCAAGAGTCGAGTGCAGATTGTTGGGCGAACAAAAAGCGAAATAAATCAAAAGTTGTGCCACTTTTTTTTTTTGATGGCTGGCACAGCTTAAACAAGCACAAGAAGTTTGGGCCAAGCGGCTATGTAGGTGGTAAGCTGGTTATGTATATGGGTCCTGTCTATGTCTATGTCTATGTCTTTGGGTTGTACTCCTATTTGCCAGAGGCCAAAACTTTCAATTATTTTTGCCATGACTAACATTTGCTTAAGCTGGAGTTTTTGTTGTTTTGCAAAATTTGTATGTACGTGTTTATCGTTCAGCGAATTCACTCTATTTGTGCCCACACACAAACACAGATTCACACACACACACACACACATGTTTGGGCCGAACAGAGCAACAAAAGCGCAAATGCCAAAATAAGAATTTACTGCAGTGGAAGGCATAAATAGTTTATAAACTAAGTGACACCGAAAACAACTGACCCAAGCACTAAAAACACTAAAAATAAAGCAGAGACCCGACGACAGCAACAACAACAACAGCAACAACAACAACAACAGCAACAGCATCGCAGTCATGTGAACATTGTACACAATGGCCGCATGGCGCTGGCAAAATATGAAAGAACAAACAAATACACCCACACACACACAAACACACACACATTTACACACGCACACACATGCGATAACTACAAACACTCGATTTACTTTACAGCAACAATAAAAAATAATAAATTTTACTTCCATAATTGGTGCCGCCACAAGCAGCCTGGCTGCGTCTTGGCCACACCACCACCCAAACCACCCAAACCACCCAAACCACCCAAACCAACTAAAGCACCACCTACACTGAGGCGCAGGCAAGCGAATTATTTGAAATATTTTCTCGTTTTATATAGGAGTATTTTGCTTGGCGCTCGATGTTTTTCATGCTGTTGGGGCTCGGCTCTTATTGTGGCTGTAGCAGGACACAGTTTCTTGCAACCACCGAAGCAGCTTGGAAGGCACCGCCATTGTCGCAATAGCCACGGCCATTGCTTGCACCGCAACCGCCAACTGCCGTGCTGTTGGCTCTTCCGCCTGATGTTTTTCCTGGCTCGGTCCGCGCTTCTCGTCCTTGTTGAGCGAGGTTGGCGAGGACTGTGCATAAATTTAATTAATGGCTGCTGTGAATTTGCCGTTAGTTCAGTTGTTTCATATTATTGTGAAATTTTTATTTAAATAAACAAAGTGCCGGCTGGCATTGAACCTCGCACCCCATCACATAAATTTCCCCCAACGAATTAGAGAAAACACCCTTTTATACAATAAACACGTTCAGCTCAACACGCGCCACTGAACCAATAAAATATAAACAAGGAGCAACTGTGGTCAACAATGAATAACAAACAATATTGGGTTTGATTTTAGAATACATAACAAAAACATTAAATTCGAAGCCAGCAACTAAAATCAAAAAGAAGCTCTTTATGATCTGCAGCACCATAAACAAGTCTTTAACTGATTAAGTGGATGGAGTGCTCCTTCAAGCTATTCGGTAAATCATATTAAACTTCGTTATGCTGACATTTAACTGAGTAGCACAAGGACTTAGAAAACCCACAGGAACACTTTGTTTAACATGCTGCTAACTTTGATCTTAGCACAAAGCTCAAATCCCATTTAAGCACACCGATGGTGTCGTACGTTATAGTGTTCACAGCTGCATTATGATAAGGTTTAAGGATGGTTATAATGGGATGGGATCTGGCTTTTGAGTTTTTATTGCTTACCGCATTTGAAGATAATTTCACAAATTCGTCTAGACGAGCTTCTGGGAGTCTCAATAGGGAAAGTAAAGTGTCCTTTGCCTAGAAACTGCAAATCTTTCTTGATGATGGGCGGGAAGGAGAAGAGGGCGTGGTTGCACCAATTTGTGTCGTATAAATGGTAGACAGTTTTTCGGCATTTGCTTTTGCTTTTGAGTACTCAACAAAGTTTGAAGCTCTCTTGACATACTGTCGAGGAAACACGTGTACACATCGCATTTAATTTTAATTTGCTGCTAGAGTCGAAACTTTTGAGCTCAACCGTGAGACATTTTATCTGTCAGAAAGTTTCATTAATAAAAAAGCGAAATGAATATTGTATGCATCAGTTTGCATAAAGAGTGGGCAAAAAGTATATTGTTTACATTTCATTTTTAACTGAATAATTCAATACCCTTTGAATCGATTCGTAAAGTTAATCCGATTATTTTATTACAGGCTTAACGTGTTGAAGTTCTTTTCAGGCTGACGTTTAAAAAAAAAAAACATCCAATTAACTCATTTCTTGCATCAGCCAGTGCAGAAAAAGAGAGAGCTTCCTTTCGGCTACCCATTAAATTATTGGCAAATAGATACATTTGTTTCAACTTATCAACGCATTGATAAGCACAACACTTTCCTGTTATGATGCACAATCGCCGCACCCAGCTATATGTGGTGGCGTTGTAAAACTTGTTTGGTAACTAACTGCAAAGTTTCTGTTTTCCGCATTGGCTCTAACAGTAACTGACGTGGCTCGTGGCTCGGATACAATTTTGCACCAATTCGAGGGTATATCAATTATTTGCCTAAACAAAGAACTCGACTAATTGTTGCCTGTCTCAACCCAACTGTGGCTGGCCAACAGTTGCACTTAGCCAGTATCGGGGAAGTAAGTGGTGCAAGACGCTTAAAAGCAAGGTCAGCCGGGCCCGGGCCGGCTTCACTTCACAGCGACTTGCACCCGACGCTTCTGGTGGCCACATTAACCAATCCACTCGAAACTTGTTTTCGCCATCAACTCAATCAGTTGCCAATTACAGGTATGAAATACCACTTCGAGAAACGAGTGCGAAAAGAAAAGCTTATGAAAATATATTAACTACTGTAAATGTAACAGCTAATGAATTCTTTTGAATTGCCCAATATAACTTTTTATGCTATATAAAAATATGTTGCCCTAGCATCGTTTAAGATTCTGCGTTGTTTTCAGTTAATATGCTATCCAGCAGACAGGTTTTTAATCCGAGCCGCCAGTTGGAGCATCACTTTTCCTTTCGAATGGAAGTCAAGGTCAGTTATTTTGAACAAAACAGAAACTGACTACGATAGCAGAAACAAGAAATAACGAAGATAAAAAAAAACACTCTGCTAGGGACAGCAGTTAAGCGATGCTGGTGGCAGAGTTAGAAAAAGATATCATAAATATTTATATTGTGCGGTTCAGGTTACTGACGTATAAAAAACCGGTGGTGGCACAAACGAGCAGAAACAATTTGTATTAACACATAATTTTCATATTGGACCGGTTTGAGGATTTGGCAATACTTGCTTCCAGCGCCAGCCTCGAGCTTTAATTTTGTTTTGTTTGTCATATAGTATTTTCTACATGTGTCCAACAACACCTATTTTCCATTTGGCCACATTGTATGCTAAATTAAATATTCACATTGTGCATTTTCTATATTTTTGTTTTCTTTGTCTGGTATTTTGATTTTTTTCTTTTTTTGTATTTGTTTCATGCATATTGCATTTTTATGCAGCTCGAAAAAAAAACTGTGCGGCTGGGCTTATTTTGAAATATAAAACATTGACACATCAATTGGCGCAATTACTCCCACACAATTGATAGACAACGCAAAACAAAAGCCGGGAAATGGGAATGTAAAAAAAAGTGTTTTTAAAATAAATTAAATTAAACCTTTTATGCAACATTACTTAAACACATTAAACATTTTGTATTTTGCCGTCTGTCGCTGGCTTCCTTTGTCAATTCACAAATTAATTAATTGCAATTTAATATGAAAAGCCACACATATTACAAAGCTGCAAAATGCATATTGATTTAATGCCATTTAGCTGATGCGTTAGCCAAAGCACAAATTTAAATTTCATATAAGTTAATCCGAGTATTAAAAAAATACGACGAATACGAAAAAAGGCGCATTGAGACATTTACCCGTTAAATACCAGAGTTCAATTGAAATTGGCTTTACGGGTAGATAACGTCAAACGGGTTTACCGTTGTTTTTTGTGGCCCTGCATAGAAGTCGAGCAATTACCGCCATAGCCAAAAGTGCAACCAGGGAGGGGTTTACTTATAACTGATTTCTAATGAGCGATATTTTTTGGCCAAGTTGTCAACACATTTTTGTGCTTTTAGCCGGCAATTTGATAGCTTTTTGAAAACCAAATTTAAGATTCATTTTATTCAAATAACATATTTAAAAATAGTCTTTTAAGTTATGTACACAGTTGCAGTGCTGCGGAGAGAGTGGACGAGGCTAAAAGCCGAACCCGAAGCCAATTGTCGTCGTCGGCCCCGCGCTCTTTAACGCTCGCGATAAGCGCAACTGTCTTTTGGAGCATTGGATCGTTGGAGCATTGGATCGTTGGAGCATTGGATCGTTGGAGTATTGGAGCGCGGTATTTGCCGTTGCTGCTCTCAGTTCAAGTATTTGGGATTGAGCATGGCTAGCGAGCGTGAGCGTACTGAGTCAGACTCTTTGCCATTATCGATCGCAGCGCTACTGTGGATCTGGGGCCGACGTCGACAGCGACGGCGACGGCGACGTCGACGGTCGGTCGCCTATAAAAGCAGCGTATTTAGTGTGCGTTGCTTTTCAAAGTGAGCTCAGTGTTAATTTCACAGCGGAGTTGGCCAGCAGCAAGTGCGTTTTCAGATCCGGACCAACCAGTTACCAGTTACCACGTCAAAGTCAAAGACGGCAACGCACAACCAATTAAATAAACCAACCACAAACTGTGTGAGTGTTGAGAGTGTCTTTAGTCGTACAAGTTGTTTCAACAAATTGAACGTCGAGTAACTAAACGTGCCGCAATTAAAAACAACAACAACCAAATCCCACTCAAATACAAAAAAAAAAGGATCGACAATTGGTGTTGGACGGGACACCTCGCGCATTTTAAAATTCGGTCTCAGAGACTGTTTACTGATTATTGTTGAGTGAGTGGTGCGGATTGGGTGTAGTTGCGGTGGTGTGGTGGTGTTGCCAGCGCAACAAGCACTAATTGAATTATTTAATAACACACAATGCAAAAGCTGCAAAACAACAGCACGAAAATGTTATGGGGCAACAAAACTCGCTTTAAACCCGAAATTGCGGTCAAAATTCGTTGTCTCGTCTTATATAAAATACCTGTTAGCTGCCTGCAGCGCTGCTGGCTTCTCTTTCGCGCCGCAAAAACACAAACACACACATACAGTCACATACGTAGACAGGGCCAGCGCAATGTATACTTCCAAAAAAAAAAAAAATAATAAAAATCATAACAAAACAAAGCCGATAAAAAGTTGCATGTAGCGCGATTTAGATGCGGGTGTCCCTTGAGCAAAAACATTCAAAACAAACAAAAAAAAAACTTAAAAATATGTGGCACCGTTTCTTTTTAATTCCCTACAATTCACGCACAAACTGTATAAACAAAACAATGTTGCCAACTTGCGCCAACAAATAAGCCACGGGGGCAATGCCAAGGCGCGGGCCGGCGTTGTTTAGAGTTTACTCAACTGGCTGAAAAGCCCAGACTCGGGCCTAAAAACGGATGCATTCAAGGTGTCAATATCAAATAATTGCAATGCCATTTTCGTAATTGTTTATCACATCATTGTACAATTATTTATAGTTCTGCGGCGCGTTGTTCCGAAAATAATGAGCTGATAACTGCCAGACAACTTCCCCACTCCAAATAAACTACGCCGGCGAATTGGCTAGCTTTTTATTCTAAGGTTTCAAAGGCAATTACCAGAACATTAATGAATGAATACCTGGTTTAACTGCTGCAAGCAAAGTAAAAAATATATATGGAGACAACAATTTAAACCCTCTTTTTTATGGTCTCATATTGAACAGACTTGACTGTCTGTTGATATCTGCTTGAGCCCGGCGCACTTTTAACTTTTATAGTTGTTTTTCGCTCGGCCCGGTCAATTAAAGGTGCAGCAGAGTCCCTCAATTTTCCGACTCTTATCTACGAGTGATAAGTCGTTTTTTTTTTTTGGGGTCTTGCAGCAAAAATTGATTCATTAGTGGAAATGTGAAATGTTTCTGTTTACAGTTGTAAAGAAACGTGTGCGAGGTGGAGGCAGAGTGTCATGAGTGCCAATGTGAGCCGGTACCAAATGATTGCAGGTGAATTCTGAATGGGTAAATCGCTTTAATTACCGTACTACGCTTGGCTTCATTTCTGTTGGCCACTCGAAACTGTGAGCTCCAGCACCCGGCCGGCTCCGGTGAGCAAATTAAAAATGCCAATCACAGCCAACGGGCGTGACTGAGCGGCGGCTGGGGACCGTCAGGGAGCGTCCGGGGTCGGGCTGGCCAAGTGTGTTAACTATCGACGATGGCCGCTGAAGAGCTGCAAAGAGAGGACGTGGCAAGGTGGTGCATGTGAGAGCTTTCAAGAATTCTGTCACACTCAACGACAAAGACGAAAACAAAGACAAAGACAGTTGGGTACGTGTTGCACCTGAATTGGCCGTAGTGTCGACTCCTCCATTCCCCTCCCTGCCGCTGACCACCTTCAAGCTGCAGAACGAGAGCGGAGCGCAGTAAACACGTCTTCTACTAAATGATAAAAAATTCCAAATTGTTACGCCCTTTCAAAGCAAAGGAAATTATGCTCGGTTGTGATTCCGAATTAAGTCTACACATACTATGTACATAAAGTCTATGCATACATGCTAACGTACTCAGCTCGCTCTCAGTTAAAACAGAGACCCGGACCTGGAACAGCTCCCATTTATGTGGGCGACAAACATACAAACACACATACGTACACACATACATATGTGTGTTTTTCTTGCGACGCACATAACTAGATAAAAACAACAACTGTGCAGCAGCTGTAAAACAATACAAGTCTGTTTGGTCCAATCATGATTGCCAAACTAAGTAATACCCTCTATGAAATGATTGCTCTTATGGTCTAAACGAATGTGTCTAGTCGCATATGCAGCTCAGATTGCCGTTTGTCGTTTTGTTACAGGGTATGAAACACGCAAAACCAAAACCAGAATGTTGAATACAAGAAATTGCCATTTGATTTAGAACTGAGAAATCATGTTTACCAAGTAGCAGCGGGCACAAGGACGGCACCTCGAACTAGAACTAGAACTAAGTAGCCCGGTAGCCGCAGCGGAAAGAAAGATTCTGAAAAGTTGACGAGTTGATAAGAATGCCCGTGTACTTGTAAACACACACACACGCACACACATTTAAGAGTCGGAGCAAACAATTAGCCCTCTTTGAAATGAAGGCTCTCTTTGCCTGGTTTGCATGACGAAACCAGGTTTCATTTGTGGCAACAACAACGCAAATAAAACTCTTTCAAAGATAACAGATAAACATTATTGTCTTTCTCTAATGGTTTTAATTGTTATTCTTTATAATTAATTTTTAGTATTGACAGAATTAACAGAATTGCTTTTGACTAGCAATTATAATTACGTTCATTTTTTACTTTCATTTTAGTTGCCATTCGAAAGGAAATAAACAAGCCATAAAATGTGTGGTAAGTAAAAGAAATACGAAACTAATAGAATAAATTGAATAAATTTTTAAAGAGTGTAATTTAAAGAGCTTCCGATTATAAGAACGGCAAAATAAACCTTTTAAATAATTGTCTACATGCAACTCGGACTTGGACAATTAAGGGAATCAATTTAGCTGGCATTTATGCACATATTGGATTACATTCGATGGCGTCGACGGCCTTTCGCATTCGACTCCAAAAATAACTTTTAGTCAGTCACTTGCAGAGCCCCAATCCCAAACTGGTTTTTTCCTTTCAATGCAGATTTCCTCATAACTGGTTGGGCTCAATAAGTAAAGCTCTTGCGAAATATGTTTGTTGCATATTTACTTAATCTTGATATTAATTTTTTTGGACTGTTTGCTTAAAGTTTTCCTACTTTTTAAACTTGTTAACTGTAAACTGATCCGATCCTTTCGTTGCAGGAATCTTTGCCTACTTGAACTATCTAACACCCAAGTCGCGCCAGGAGGTGCTGGATCTGCTGGTGACAGGCTTAAAGCGACTGGAATACCGCGGCTATGACTCGACCGGCGTGGCCATCGACTCGCCAGACAACAAGGACATTGTGATGGTTAAGCGCACTGGCAAGGTCAAGGTCCTGGAGGATGCCATTCAAGAACGTAAGCAGCCACAATTGACGTTGCCACCAACACTTCTAACTTCCAACTTGTAAACCGATTCGCATTTGCACTTAAACAGACTTTAGCGGCGGCGAGTACAGTGAGCCCGTCAACACCCACGTGGGCATCGCACACACCCGGTGGGCCACCCACGGTGTGCCCTGTGAGCGCAACTCGCATCCGCAGCGCTCTGACGAGGGCAACAGCTTTGTTGTGGTCCACAATGGCATCATCACCAACTACAACGACGTGAAGACTTTCCTGGCCAAGAAGGGCTACGAGTTCGAGTCGGATACGGACACCGAGGTGTTTGCCAAGCTGGTGCATCACCTGTGGAAGAAGCATCCCAACTACTCGTTCCGCGAGCTGGTCGAACAGGCCATTCAGCAATTGGTAAGTGCAAGTGAAAGGTTCATTAGAAGAGCTCTGTTAAAGCTCTGACTTCTTCTTCTTCTTCTCCTTGCAGGAGGGCGCATTTGCAGTTGCCATCAAGTCGAAGCATTTTCCCGGCGAGTGTGTCGCCTCACGCCGCAGTTCCCCGCTGCTCGTCGGCATCAAGACAAAGACCCGCTTGGCCGGGGATCATATACCCATTCTGTACGGCAAGGGTAAGTGATGCAGGCATTAAAAGGAATTGCGTTTATTTAATTTGTAGGCCTTCCGTTTTCTATATACGATATCTATTGTCTTTTATCTTTTATCTTTTATCCCTATATATGTACATACTCGTATCTGTCTGTGTTAAACGTGTTCGTTCTTTTCCAAAAATAACCAACTGTCGCTCCCTGCCGTCTTTTTGATACTCTTCAACACTATCGCCCCACTACATCCTACGGCGACCCCTCCTCTGCCGACCCCCTGTGATGCTTTCCAACGTTTAGACGACAAGAAGCAGAGCCTCGATCAAGGTAGTCAACTACATCCTAGTCGCTACAACCCTTCGCATTATCCTTTCTGCCGGTGGCTGGTTATTATTATTCGTATATTGGGCCAACAACAATATTAACAAAAAAAAATTAATTCCATTTTCGCTTATTTACCCCATCAATTTGCAAATTCAATCTTCTGGTGCTGGTTGATTTAAAAAAGTATATTTACTGAACTTGTCTTTAACATTTAACTCAACATTTGATTATTTATTTTTTCCCTCTTGCGTTTTTCTAGACTCCGACAAGCCCCAAGGTAATTACAACTTTACATAAATTTACTATGAAAACTAGATTTAAATGCTATGCATGCTTATTTGCTTTTATGTCGGCATACAAATTAAAAGAAACCACCTGCACTTTCTCTCTCTATCTCTCTCTCTATCTTTACATTTCTCTTAAAATTGGCAAAGAACTGAAATTTAAACATACAAACATTTTGTTTCTGCACTTTATTAAACCAAAAAGCAAATTTTTACTCTCAAATGGCAATTACTTATTTATTGAATATTTTGAATTCAATGTTTAAATTAAAATCCCAACTAACTTAATATATACATTTGATGCACATATTTAATTTTTGTGCAATTCAAAAACACTTTTCAGTCAAGTTTAGCCGTATGCAATTTTCAGGACATTTAATATGGGCCAGTAAAAAATCATATTTAGAGATTCTGTGATATTCTGCCTTTACTATCAATTATTCCAATCACTTTACCAATTAAATTATTTTCTATTTTGTCGACGGCAGACACTGATACGAGAAATTTAATAAAAGCTCATAATTGTCCAATGTGTCAGCAAGAGTCGAATTTTAGTTATTATTTGAAAAAGAATTTTGAGCATAATTAAAAAAGAAAAAAATATATATGAATAATTTAATTGATGACGCTTTATAACCAATTGACTTTCATAAATTTTTCAATCATATTAACCGAAATTCCCATGTTTTTTTTTGGCGGTGTTCGTTTTACTACTTTAAGCCTTGTTGTTGTTGTTGTTGCCACATTGCTGATGTTGACAATTCTATTTATTTCGTTTCTGATTTGCATTACCCGCACCATAAAATCGGCCAAAAAACACACACAAACACAAATATACACCTACACACACACACGCGCACACACACACACATGCATACATGCATACATGCTATCGCTTGCACTGCCGACAATGGCGTCCCGCCTGCCTTGTACTGTCCCGTCCTCATTGCGCTGGTCAATTTGGTCAAAATGCAACTCTATCGACATCGACATCGCCATCGACATCGACATCGCAACCGCAAACGCAAAATGCACTTGCAACACTTCTTGCAACTGCAACTGCAACTGCAACTGCAAATGCAAATGCAAATCGGCAACGTCAACACTCAACACAATCACAAAATGCCAAACTAACCGAACAGAGTTGCGTCCACATGGACAAACTCGTGAATTGCCAGTGTTGCCCCGTTCGGACAGCACATCGGAATTCATGCCACTGGAAGAGAAGGAGGTAGAGTACTTCTTTGCCTCGGATGCCTCAGCTGTTATCGAGCACACGAATCGTGTTATCTACCTGGAGGTAAGCTCAACGAAAACTCAACTAATTAAATATCAACAATAAATATACTCGCCTTTTAGGATGACGATGTGGCCGCTGTTCGAGATGGCACGCTGAGCATTCATCGCCTGAAGAAGAGCCTGGACGATCCGCACGCCCGTGAGATAACCACACTGAAGATGGAGATACAGCAGATCATGAAGGGCAACTACGATTACTTCATGCAGAAGGAGATCTTCGAGCAGCCCGAGTCGGTGGTAAACACAATGCGCGGCCGTGTCCGCTTCGATGGCAACTCCATCGTGCTGGGCGGCATCAAGGACTTCATACCGGAAATCAAACGCTGTCGCCGCCTAATGCTGATTGGCTGCGGCACCTCCTACCACAGCGCGGTGGCCACGCGCCAGCTGCTGGAGGAGCTGACCGAGCTGCCCGTCATGGTTGAGCTGGCCTCCGACTTTCTGGACCGCAACACGCCCATTTTCCGTGACGACGTCTGCTTCTTTATCTCGCAGTCCGGCGAGACGGCGGACACGCTGATGGCCCTGCGCTACTGCAAGCAGCGAGGAGCGCTGATTGTCGGCATCACCAACACGGTGGGCAGCAGCATCTGTCGCGAGTCCCACTGCGGCGTCCACATCAATGCCGGTCCCGAGATCGGTGTGGCCTCCACCAAGGCCTACACCTCGCAGTTCATCTCGCTGGTCATGTTTGCCCTGGTCATGTCCGAGGATCGCTTGTCGCTGCAGACGCGTCGTCTCGAGATTCTGCACGCGCTGTCCAAGCTGGGCGATCAAATTCGCGAGGTGCTCAAGCTCGACTCCAAGGTGCAGGAGCTGGCCAAGGATCTGTATCAGCATAAGTCGCTCTTGATTATGGGTCGCGGCTACAACTTTGCCACTTGCCTGGAAGGCGCTCTGGTTAGTCCCAATCTTTCTTGTTACCCCTCATCCAGCTAAATTTTTATCTTTTCTATTTTGCAGAAAGTCAAGGAGCTGACCTACATGCACAGCGAGGGCATCATGGCCGGCGAGTTGAAGCACGGTCCTTTGGCCCTCGTCGACGATTCGATGCCCGTGCTGATGATCGTGCTGCGTGATCCGGTCTACGTCAAGTGCATGAACGCCCTGCAGCAGGTCACCTCGCGCAAGGGCTGCCCCATCATCATCTGCGAAGAGGGCGACGAGGAGACCAAGGCCTTCTCATCGCGCAACCTCGAGATTCCCCGCACCGTCGACTGCCTCCAAGGCATCCTCACCGTCATCCCCATGCAGCTGCTCTCCTATCACATAGCCGTTCTACGCGGCTGCGACGTCGACTGTCCGCGCAACTTGGCCAAGTCTGTAACTGTGGAGTAGGCACACCTTTTACCGGGTCCCTTTGCCGGAGCTCTCTAAGTGCCTACCCATCTCTATATGCATTCACTCTCACCCACATTCACTTGTGTCTACCGCAACCGGAGCACACACAATTTGATTTTATGGTTTTTCCATCACACACACACATCAATATGCAAACTACTTTCTAAAATTAAATTGAAATTGTTTTGTTAAATGCATTTTGATTTCGATTGTGCGGGCAGTGAAAACTCGAGGTTTCATTTTGAAGAAAATTTAAGATTTATTAATTAATTTAAATAAATCTTTTCTAATATGCCTATATACAAGATTGCAAGTGAATTGGTTATGTTTAATATAAATATACAATATTCAATATATACATATGTATTTAAATATTTTCTGCTCTTGTATGTATTCAACATAATTGCAATCCCTACGGGGCGACTTTTGTAAGCTGCAAAGTTCAGCATTTAATTAAATTCAACTTTAAATTGGATAACATAAAAACCTAATGCTCTAAATATATGCCACAGAAAAAAAACACAAAAAAAGTAAAGAGGGAAACCAAAAAAAAAAAAAAACAAACACGGACAACGATGTTGCCGTTGAACGGCACTCGTGCGGCAAACGTAAAGTTCGTTTTTATTGAATGCTGCGGTGGTATCAGCAGTAAACGGTTATGTCTTCAAGCCAAACCCGAAACCAACTACCAAATCCAAGCAAAACACCGACGAATAAATGGAAAATATCAAAATGGCCACCGCTAAGCCAAAATCGCTGTGACGTCGTCCCCTTTCCTGTTTGGGGGCCAGCAGCAGCTATTGCAATCGCCAGGTACTCGAACACACACACAAACACACACACAAACATACACATACACATGTATAGAGAGCTTTCACTGAATTGAACATGCTCAGCAGTGTTCTTATTATTTTCAGTTCGCATTGAATTTTGGAAAGGGCGCATAATCTAGATTAAGGGCTACAGAACGTAGACCGTAGACAGAGTTGGACTCCGGCCAGGCGTTGCTTGGAGCCAAAAGGCGTTAGACATATTTGGGTTGATGTTTTCATTGGCAGCAGCAGCTAACGGCCAATTCCGCCAGTTAAGTGTATTGTTTTTCTCCAAAATGGCCGCAACGGAACAAATTTTAACAGAAATGTTGTTTAAAACCATTCCGGCTGACGATGGCCAAAAGGCAGTTACTGATTGAGTCTTTCCGCAAGTGAACGTCTCGTATGCCAGAAGATTCTTACAATAAATATATGCTATATATAATATTAAGTTTTTTATCTAAATATATCTTGTTTTTGCCCATTGTTAATGGTCGATGGTTAATTAACCCACGGACTGTCAATACGGGCGTGCGACTTACCAGAGAAGAGTTAAGCTGTCGGGGATTATGTGGTATGTGTGTGTGTTGGCCAAATTGAAATACAAATACATATACTATATCAATAAATATATATATTTATGGGAACGCCTGCCAAGTGGCAACTCTGCCAATTGGTTTTCGAGTGCATTAAGTTTAGTGGATTTTATAAAGTGTCAGCGTATTCAAAGTCTTAAGCCGCAAAACCCAAAACTCAAAGAAAAGTCTCAATTCTCGAACTCGTAACTGGTGCTCGGTCTGAAAATGAAATGAAATGAAAGAATGTTTATGCATTTTCCGACAGGGCAAAAACTTGTGAAGCTGTTATACAAACACGTTCAGGTAATAACATAAGAAACTTTTATCTGGCCACAGTCGTGAGCAGTCGCCTCTACCTGTCCCCTTAACCAGTACCATTTTCATTTCCCGCAATCCTCGCTGGTGCTGTCGGCATCCTTGTCGACCTCGATGGCGGCACGTTCAGCTTATTTCTACAATTGCCTCATTAGAAACAGTAATGCATATCCGGCTTATGGCCAATTTTCACATTGCCGCACATTTTTAACTGTGTCTCCAATTCAATTGCGGAAAGTGTGAAAGTTAAATCCACTTCGAGTTGGGAACTTGTATTAAAGCAATTAATGATAAGCTCGGCAGTTGGGTTCAATATATATATATGTTTATTATTTAGGTTAACTTTGTGTACACAGGCTTTAAGTCGGAATCGCACCACACTACTTAGGACGATTGTGTAAATTGTCAAGAATTGTGTCGTGTTGTTGTGCCATTGTCATTAGCTAGATAACAGCTTGGACTCTACCTATAACTCAGATCTGATCTGCGGCAGGGTAAGCCACAAGTCAACGGGCGCTTGTTGACTTTCTGCTTCAGCACTCAATTGATTGGCCCAATTGGTTGGGCACTTGTGGATAGGGACGGGGGTAAGGGAGGAGGGTGGATTGACGCCATTGATTGATATCAAATGGAGCGGGCAATGGGCAACTTGGACTCTTGGGGATTTGCGGTATTGTGGTCTTGTGGGGTAGTGCGTCTTTGCGCCACGTTAGCAGCAGACGCTGTGGTGTCAATTTATTTTTCAACGTCAGTCGCCGTCCTAAGCTTCTATTTAGGCCCTTCGACAATGAAGACGACAGCAGAGATTCCATTTGTGCAAATTGTAATTGTCAGGCACAGGACAGCACCCTTAGAAATCCCACATGTCTGCAAAAAAAAAAAAAAAAGTAATGGAATATAAAAAATAAACGGGAAAAACGCGTTCTGTTTTCGTGTCCTGCTTAGTTGGGATGCGGAACTTTCAACGGGTTTCCCTATCAATGTTTAGCAGGTGAATTTACCTTCGGGATGATAAATGCTTTTTCGAGAAATATCCTAGAGGAGTGGGCCAAGGTAATTGAATATACATATTTGCAAAGTTATCTCATTTCATTCGCCACAGTTCTAAGAGCTGCGCGTAAACCCGTTTTAAATATGCAACAAAAAGTTCACAAAGTTAGTTCAGAAAATAACTTTTGCAATGCCGCGTGCGGACTTTGTTGATAGCTGTTAGGGGGTTAAGGGGTCTCTGCTGCCTGCTGCCTGCTGCCTGGTTCTGTCCACGTCCATTGGGGCTTTGCAGACGTCGTCGTCGTTGTTATTGTTTAACCAAATAAAAAGCTGGTTTGGGTTTGCCAAGTGCCAGTGTATCAGTCAGTTTAAAAGTTTCGCAACAAAGGCAATCCAATATAATTCAAATGATAATTGTTATGTCTTTTGTCAGGCAAACAAAATAAACAAATAAATGGAAACAAAACAGAAGAAGCCAGGTGGCCAGATTTAGGAATATATGTACATATCCAATGGCCAAATAGACAAACTTAATATTCTGCTGCCGTCTAATAATGAACAACTGCGCCGGGCACATGGCCCAGTTCTGGGCCAACAAATGGTTTTTAGATCTCTTCGCCAAATATGAGCCCTAGTGCATAGCGTGCAGCATAAAAATATGTATCACTATAAACATACTGGCATCCAATAATAGGGACAATGGCAGGGGAAGCAGCCGCTTTCTGCTTCAATAAGAGCACCTACGCACATTGGGTTTATTTGCAATTCAAACGCAAATTTGCTAACCACGAGGGACTCAGAGTGGAGATGCGTGCCACATAAACAACGGCACAAAAGAATATGCCAAAGCAAAATTCTTGACAAAAACTAACATATTAAAGTTGGCATACCCTGTAGTATGTGCTAAGGTTGATCATTTACACGTATAAGTTTTTCATCTCTTGTTTCTTTTTTACTCTTACGCCCTACTTAAAATGCAGTTTAGTTGAACCTTTTTAAATCTGTTTACCTTATAAACAAAACATCTATATATAGTAGCTTGGAGTCGAGCAAGCTCAACTACAGTAAGACAAAGGGACAACCAGCTTCATTCGGCATTTCGAAGTCCCGGCGCAAATTTACGCTCCGAAAGGCAGCTGCGACCGCTTCAGACGTCTCTTTTCTTATTTCTTGTGTTGTTTTTGTTGTTGTTGTTGTGCACGCCGATAGGTTTCCAATGGGTGGATGCGGAAAAGTGCTGCAACGAAGGCACGACGACGTTTCCGAAGCTGATGCCATTTTGCATAAAAGAATAACGTCGCTCATACGCCATGTTGGCTGTAATATTTCGTGGAACTAATGAACCAAGCTGCGTCATGTGCGTTGCCACTTTCAGTTGCGGTGTGAGTCGATTGCTTGGTGGTTGTGGTTGGGTGGTTGGGTGGTTCATGTTGCGTCTTGGTAATATTCCACTCTTGTTGCTCTCTTGTGGCTGCTTTTATTTACGTTTGCTTTTGCCTTTGCATTTGCCTTTGCCTTTGCTTTTGGCTCTGCGTTTGCCTCTGCCTTTGCTCTTGCCCAATCAAATACGCACACACAAACACACACACACCTACCATTGAATGCATGTGTGTGTGTGTGTGTGTGTGTGCGTTGGTAAGTGCACGAACAGCGTCCCACGGCAGCTTCGTATACAAACATATTTATGTGGCTACGTGATGCTGCATATCTCTTCAAAATTTTACATTTCACCAGGACACCGACAGGCAACCAGTGAAAACATTTCCCTTGCTTTATTTGCAGCTCTTCAGGTCCCTCGCCAATTCAGGCTCAGGTTTCAGGCTCATCTGCATACACACACACACACACACATACCGAACACCTACAACACGCACACAACCTGCCGGGGGAAGTGGCCGGAACGCCGAGTGTGTGACAAATAACTTTTGACACATGATGCCACAATACCCACCATGAATTTCATTGCATAATTCGCTGAATTGCAATAGGAATAAGGAATTGTTACTTTTATTTAAGAACAAACCAATGTTAAATAATAGTTGAGAAATTAAATACAATTAGTTACAATTGTTTGGCATTAAATGACAACACTTGATGCTGTTGAACAAGCCTCCAACTGCTTGTTATACGAGACCTTAAATAAAATATTCCAAAGACCAAAAGAAAAAGAATGGCACATATTTGCTAAGAAAGTGTAGAACATATGCCTCATGAAGCTGCACAACATTAAAAAGATTTATTAGCGCAAAGTGGATTTTAACATAAATCAGATAGCTTTTAGGGAACACGAAAGACGCGCACCTACCCAAAAGTAAAATAGATGATCTCAACACCCTTCGCCTTTGTCGGAGAATTCATTTAGCTGAGAGTCTGAGAGTTACGCTCAATAGTTGGTTGCCAGCAGGCACTCGGGACCAGTTTTAAATCATAAAATATTTATGCTACCCTCCGGGCGCGCCTGTAATTCTACTTAGTTTACGGCCCTCCATAAATTGAGTGGGCATAAAATACTTACAGCGAAACACATTTAATCGAAATCTGTACAGCAGCCCTAATGGACAGGCGACGGAAGAAGAAGAGCGACGGTTGAGTCCAACTCCTTCGGTACGGCCTGGCAGTTAATATTGCTCAAGGACACAACACTTTCAAGGACATGTTTGCCCGCCACATGGGCTGAACATGAGAGCTTTCTCGATTGCCCGGCACGTGTCCTGTCAGACAAACAACCTTCGACAACAATGTGTCTGATCTAATGGCTTTCATATTTCTCTAAAGTTGATTGTACCGCCATAAAAATATATGGGCCCACTAACCCGAGGTGTCTGGGCACAAAAACCAAGACTTAATGTGCGCTATAGAAAACTCTGATAACAAATTAATTTTTATCTATGTACGGCAATAACAATGAACGATTATATTGGATTTTAGGGTGAGAAAATGTTTGCGAGACACATTTAACACGTCGCACAACTTTGTTGGGAATGTAATATAGTTGTCTGGAAGTCTGTGAGGAGCTATTGTTTAACCTTTAACCCAAGCAATAACCTCACCGTTAAATTCTATTAATATTCCACTAATAGCCATGTAAAATTATAATTATTAATAAGCTGCTTGTAACTTAAAATAAACAAAAACTCGTTTGTTCTTCTTCGGGGTATGGGTGAGAATAACAGCTAATTAAGACATGTCTGAATTGTTTCTTATATAAGAAAAGACATTTCCATGCTCGGCATTAAATTAACACAATATTCGGAACAGGAAAAAAACCCCAGATATAAATATATACTTAATGATTGTAGATTTGAGCTTAGAGTGGTTCAGCCGGTTTGTGGCCTTCAAGCGAAAAGCATCTTTAATAAAATACAAAAACGCGTGAATGCTCTAGAATTAATTCACTTTCATAGACATACAAATTTATATTTTATTTGTATTTCCTGACATTCGTGTATCCAGGCGCACTTTAAACCAATCCAAACATATTTCTCTCTGCTCGGAAATGAGAATTCGCTCTGACTTTGACTTCTCAACTTCACGACTTCGACAATCAATCAACAAGTCTGAGTGAGTTTTAAGAACCCAGAATCAAGTTCAGTTTTGTTTGTCCCCTCTTTTTGAGTTAGTGTCTGTATCATCTGCTCAGTAAAACTGGTTTCTATGCTAATTGGCCACACAGAACCAACCATTGTCAATAGGAGCAATGTGCGAACTAGCACCGAAACACTTCCGCACCAAGCAAAATATACTCTGTTCGCGAACATTAAAAATGTATTCTAATTATCGATTTAAGCTGAGTATCAGTTAATAGATAGACATTCGATAATTGTGCTTAACTAATGATATATGTATATACCTACACAACTGCGAGTATGTACATTCGAGTATATACTGAGACATTTAGGATTCAGAAGTTGGCAAGTAATAGGCGTTCACCGAGTTAGAGTTGGAACTGGAGCTGGAACTGGATGTGGGATTCTCATAGGAGTAGCCATGGGTGGTGGGTGCAGATGTGGGTGTGGGTGTCTGGTAGGTGTATCCAGAGGTAGTTCTCGTTGTGGTCTCGTCCGTGCTCTCGGTGGTGGTGCTGCCCTGGGTGGGTATCAGTGGCGTTGACGTTGTAATTGGCTTGAGGGGATGTACTGTAGGCTTCGGCGTCGCAATGTCGCCGTCTGTTGTTGTTGTGTACACAGATTGAGTGCTGGAGCTAACTTCCGGTATAAAATCTGTGTTTACCTCTGTGGTCTGCTGGGTGACTGGCTTCTCGGTGGTCGTTGTCGAGCCCGATACAAACGATATCTCCTTCCGGATGCCAAAGCCGCCGAAGGATGACTTCGCCTGCAGTATGCTGTTCAACAAGTTAATCTTCTGCGATATCAGACTAGAGATGAACTGAGTGTTGACGGGTGCCACCGTTGCTGTGGAACGGACCGTTCCAGTGGAGTAGCCTGCGATTAACAAGTTTAGATACGATTGTATAAACTGTCCTTGCCCGTGAATTGCTTTCGTGTTATTTTTTTCATAAATTTACCACCAATCGGTGCAAAGACCTTTACGAAGATCGGCTTCGCTTCCGCCACAACGATCGCACTCACTAAGAGCAGGGCCCAAATCGGAATTGTTCTAGCCATATTCATGTTCAGGTTGAGGTTGAGGTTGATGTTGATGGCAGCGTCCACGTTATAACTAACCGACCGCCGCGTTTAGCCGCTCACTTTTATACCCAGGGGCAGTCGGACTGTGTTTTTTGTGTGTGTTTTTTTTTGATTTTTTATTTTTATTTTGTGTTCTGTGCTTTGTTAGTTTATGATCAATGTGTGATTTGCTGTAGACACTTTGTGTCTGGCGCTCAAGTGGCTGACAAATACGATGCGAATTCTGATCTGTCCCTGAGTGACGCCTCTGTTCACGCCGTCATCTCTCGGACTATCTGTGTTACGGTTACCAACTTATTATACAAAAACGATAACTTTAAGCATGCAAATGTCGTCTAATCGAATCTTTGCAACATTTGTTTTCAAGCAGTTTTTTATACATCTTTTTTTTCATCATATTTGGCCTTCCTGTTTGCATCGCATCGACTAGTCACAACACAACAAGCGTTCTTATTATTGGGTTAGTTGGGCTGACTCAGCAGAAAATATTGTTTTAGTTTAAAGTTTAGTGCTTGCATTCAAAATCACTCGAGTTAATTTGCAAAGTACAGACTGTTTAAAATATAAACAATTTACTACATGCTAGCATTAAATATCGAATATTAATAACTTCTTTAAGGAAATAATTTAACAAACAATTCACACTTAGCTTTAAATTATAGAAAAATGTCTCATTCACATTGTGGATTCTTAAAGTGACTTGTGAGTACTCAGAAGCTCATACATAAATTGTAGTTTTCAACTTTATGACAACCAAATGTTTGCGTTTGTGCTCATCCCAATGAGCTGCCCATAAATCGTTACATCATAATCTGTTTTCCCTCTCTCTCTCTCTCTCGCTCTCGCTCTCTCTTAGTTTGGCTGTGGTAACACTCATAAAATATTTAAAGTATTGCCAAACAGTTTTACCAACTACCATGTTCGGGAACGTCTATATATGTACATACATATATAGTAGATGTGTATACATAATATGAGTACTATGTATTTATTTATTGGATAAGTGGGTGGCTCTCTGGCTGAAATACACAGAAATTATATGTTTGCATTCATTTATGCAAACAAACATGGACACACTCTGTGTAGCAGTAAATTTTTATTGGCAACACTTTGGCTCGTAAAGAAAAACGATGGCTTTGCCATTGCCTTTGCCTTTGAGGCTGAGGCAGCGCGCTGGGGCATTTAATAATTTAACCACGACTATTTAGTTTCCATTTCCGCAAAATGCTTTCGTGTTAACGCCTCGAATGCAATAAATAAACCGCTGTGGTCAATGCTAGCCGCAATTCGGCCGCAACAAGGCCGGGATCGAGCCAGGTCAAAGTGTTACGTGCCACATGATATATCCCTCTATACAAATGTGCTGTGTGCACGAGCATTGGCATTTGTGTGGGAGCAAAAACCAAATCCCTTAATGTTAACCCATAAATATTTCATTTTATTACTCAACCTCAAACAAGGGTTACGCTCGCTTGAGAGACGCGGCATCAAAAAATGTTTGGCATAAATTATCGGACTTTCATGCCATGAACTGGGTCAGGACCCGGCCTGGTCGAGGATCTGTTCCTTAGAATTATTACAAAATGCGAGTATGTTAAGGTTGTTTTGCTCTCACATTATTTGCAGGCGCTTGACTTTGATTTCATTAAATTTAAAAGCAAATCTCAGTAAGAGAAATCCCACAAGCTTACAAACTGATGGCTAAGATTAATGACATAACTTTCGGTCGGCTCTAAATACTGGTTTATTGTTATGTTCTTCAACTTGCTTATTCAAATTCTCACATTTACAAACGTTTCCAATGAAATATTTAAAAATATTAATAGCTTACATCTGATAACAAAACTAACTTCCTGTATGCTTAATTCAATTATCCAGCAAAGTGTGACTTGACCTTTTATGTGATGAGCTTCTCTTCTGTTTGAAGTCAAGTAAAATCGACTGCAACTTGTATTTGCACTAATTGGCTGTGACCGAAGGGCCAGGTGCCGGACATGTTTGAACCGAACTGTAAACAGAGATTATCGGGGGCGCTTGCTCAAAGTTGACAGACTGAAAATCAAATGATGTTGCAATTTAGCCAATGCCGTAATGTAAAAGTGGCCGAGATGGCCTTTGCAAGTTTTGCGCATTCCTCTTTTAGGACCGGCTGTGGCTGCGTTCTTATTGGAAAGTGCTATTCAATTGCCTTGTTAGAGCCCTAGTCCTGGCCACCATAGCCATGGCCAGCTGCCAGTAGAGTTGCCAAGTCTGCGACTGGCTCTGACACAAGTGCTTGAGGCCCTTTCCCCCCCCCCTGAGTTTGCTTGAATGGGAGCGCTTGAAGTATTTTTTATAAAAAAAATATTCTATGCCATTTTTTGCTGGCTTGGCTGCTGCGAAAAAGAAAGTGCGAAATTGGCACACCAAGCGACCAAGCGACCAAGCGACCATCCTGTGCAAAAAAAAACTCCTGATCCGGGCGCGGGTCTAGAATTGGGATTGGGTTTTGTGACTCTAGTCGAAGTGGCGGGCAGAGCCGGTTAGCGGCGTCTGTGCTATTGTCGATGTAGATGTAGATTTAGTGGAAAAATGCCATAATGTTACAACTACAAACAAGAGAACAACAAAGTGCGTAAAAGTTTTAAGTGCTTTCGAACATTTTGACAAGTTGACTTTTTGTTGCTCTGAATGGGACCAATAATGTTCCAAAGTAAACTTATTTTCCTGACATAATCAATGAAAATAACGTGAATGGCCATCAGTCGAGCCTTTCCCTTTGCCTTTGGATATGGCTCTAGAAAGAAGGGTACCCGATCGACTTTTGACTCGTTTGTTTTTCCGCTCCAAACTTATTTCCTGTCTGCCAAAGGTGACATACACTTCGACTTCATCACAAAATCATGCACAATAACAAATACTTTCGCATATTCTAATAGTTTTGATTTCGAGTAGCTTAAATTGACAACAAAGTGGTTGCCCATTGTAGATTGCCAATTTGAAATGTGGTGGAATTCGTCTAGAGCTTTTGAAAAGGTATTCGAATCTCGGTGCTGCTGGCCCAAAAACGTTACAAGTGATTTTGCATATTGGGGAAAGTCAAAAGTTGGGCGGCATTTGCTGCTGCTATTGACGGCTGTTGAGGGCAGCAATTGCACGCGAATGGCAAACTCCACCTCAACTCTTGGTCCCCACCCACACACCCTCACACCCACACACACACACAGTCATTTTGGGCTTCGTCTAGGTGTACCTAAAGCGACGTCAGTACCAGTTGCTGCAATTTTGAGCAAACAGACATGAAAGTTGTGTGAAATGGCTTCCTATGGGAATGTTTACATCTGGAATGAATTTGCAAACTCTGACAGTTGCTTGCGTTTTCTGTCAGTCAACGAGTCAGCGTCAGTGTCAGCGTCAGTGTCAGAAGGACAGACACACACAAACATACACACACACATAAATAGACAGACAGAGAGACAGGTATTTATTCGCTTGTGCTTCCGACATTTCGTCTCGTTTATTTAATCGTGAGCCCTTCGACAAGTTGAAGGGTGCGATTAATTTAAAAGCTGCCAATTTTTGCATTTTGCCATATTCCTGAAATAAAATACGGCCATGTTGCTCTATGTCAGGCTTCCATCCATCCCGTGTCTTGTGGCCGGCCCAAAAAAGGATGCTGGGTCAATGTCAAAAGCTGTCGACTCGAATGTGTGAAAGATTTGATCACGTATAGAAGCCATTAGATGGCTGTGCGACCAGCTCAACATCCAACCGAGACGCATTTACATCAATACTTTCGAGGTTAAGGACTACCAATAGTTGGTGGCGTGGCCGCAGGCCGTTTGAATTTCCATTACTGCGAATGGGCTTAATATGGCAACTCATCTTGCCGGTAATCGAGTGGCCCATAACCGTTACCATCAACATAATGATTGACATAACCATAACCCAAGCCAAAAACGCGACGAGCTTCGCCTCAACGAATAACCGTCAACCAATTTCATTTCCCAGTCGACAGTTGCCCGTTAGCTGGCCACAAAACTCGATGACTACAAGAAGTTTTAGACATACAGTTCTTCTTCTTCTTCAACTTCTTCTTCTTCTTCGACATCAAACTCAAATGCCACAATCGTTGGCGCCACTCACCTGGTTCATTGGCTTAGCCAATTCATAGAAACGCAATTCCTTTTAGCATTTTTGCTTATTTATTTATTTGATCAACATGGAATTTTCTTTAAATTGGCAAATCAAATGCTTAACTTTTCTTATTATGAAAGCTTTTCGCATTATAAATTCAAAGCAAACAACAGAACAAAGACTCATAGAAAGAAATAAAGAAAAACAACTTAGCAGCTGATGCACATTAAAAAGAATGAAAATACAACAAGTACTCAATTTATTTATATACTTGTTTTGTACTCGGCATAATAATAATAAGAACGGTAAGCGGAGTAAGTTATGTATCAATTAGGTAAGCGATTAGCTTTTGGCATATTTATTGATGTCAATTAAATTGCTTCATCTATAATTTCATCTGACAGCGCTCCCCACTGATTAATGCTCCGGGGAAGTACAGAGAATCTGACTCCCACTCCCTGTAAATACATTTATTGGCATGAATATGCGCATATTTGTGTACACATTGGTCCACTATGGCCCTGGTCTTTTGGCCAGGTTTAGTCGCAATTGGAGTGCTCAGGTGTAATTGGAGCGGGACAGTTACAAGGACCTTGACTAAGCACCGACTGCTGCCCGTAACAAACATAACAAACTAATTAGGTTGCTTCAATAATAGCACTACCTGGAGAACCAGAAAGAGCCACAATCTGTGGCAGCGTTTACCCTCGCTCTAAACGAACTCGAGCTTGCTCCTGCATAATAATCAGATGAAGAACTAAGCGATTTGCCGCCATTGTAGCTCCTGTAGCGAACTCGTGTCCAGGTGCCAAGTGCCAAGTGGCAGGTGGCAGGTACCAGGTGGCAGGTGGCAAGTGCGGAATAAGAGGTGCCCACGGAGTCACGGAGTGCTGCAAAGGGATGCGCTGGGCACGTATTAAATCCAATGAGGTCGCATTCATTGCCCAAATTGATTCAATTCCTGGCTGCGCAGCTCTATTTCTGCTCTACAACTACAACTGCGGATGCAGCTAGGCGGCCAAGTTAATTTAATAGTTAACGGCATTTGGCTCGCCATTCGTTGGTTTTATTAAGCAATCCCGTGTGTCGATGCCGATAATCCCAGCACAGCAACACATTACGGCCGTGACCAATGCGTACTTCAGCTGAGCTGCGACTATTAACCTCTTTATTTGCAACACTGCGCATTCAGTTTCAACTACCAATTAGTTCTAATTATCTCTAATTGCGTTATGATGTAGAGGATTACATAGGACACCAAAGGACGGAGCTCTACTAATAAATATAACAGTTAATCTTCATAAAAAAAAGAAGCTAAACGTGCATCTTTCAGTCGCACGAATATACTATATATAAAGTCTAATACTTAAATGCATTTTCACAACATCATTATGCTTTTTATGCCAATTTGTGTGCTTTGAGTATTCACAAACCAGTTCAATTAACAAACTTTGGAGAACTAAAAGCTAGCTTGAAAGAAGTTATGCCAATGAAAGAAATACTCTTTCTTTCACTTTCTTTCGCTCTCGCCCCTTCTCTTTCTATGTCTCAGCAACTATCACAAACTTTTGCCAACACGACTTTAAAGTTATGTCATATCAAAAATATCATTGATTGGGCATAAACAAATTTAAAGTGAACCTGCAGCAATTTATGTATTGGAAATTTTGTTTAATTTAGACAACAAATGGTAGCTAAAACTTTAATTATGTGGAATAGAAATCAGTGAAAATCAATCAATATTAAAAATAATACACAATACGAAAGGAATTTCTTATTGGCATAAATATAAATTTAATGGGGACCCAGCTCACAGCTCACAAATGATTAAACTAATTACAGTCTAAATATAAATTCAGCGTGCACAAGAGCGACTTTTACAAAAAGTACATAGGGATATTGATTTACAACTTGTTAACAGCATTGTTCTTCTTCCATTGTAATATGCATTACAATGGAAATGAAAGCGGTGCCTTGGAAATCCATTGTTGTGTTCCTGGCACCCGTTGTCGCTGAACTAAAATAAAACAAATACAATAAACAATAAACAATACAAATGATGGCGTCTTATGGTTTCGTTGAAATTCCTGGCATTAAAACCAACTTCAATATTTAAAATGGCATTTATTTTACATTTATTATTATATAAACTCTTTATGCTTATAGAGTTTATTTGTATGTGTAAAATGCGTATTATGTATATTTATATATGTATATGTATATAGCTCTGTTGGGGGCTTGTCTTTGGCAATTTCACACGTCGACAAAAATTGAATTTAATTTATACGCCTTGCCAAAACACATTTCTGGCACAAAGCCTGAGCAGAAAGAAAGAAGCTGGGCGAGAATATTTCTCGGCTATGTTGATGCGGTGTCCGAGCCAAGAATTCGAAAACAATTCAACTGGCTGCTGTACGCTTTGTTTTAGCTTCAAAAAAGAGCAGAAAAAACAAATACACACACACACAAAGGGAGAGAGAGAGAGATAGAGATAGAGAAAAGTACAGAGCGAAACAAAAGCGAATCGGAAATGAAATTTTGGTGTATGGATTTTGGGCGCACATCGATAAAGATTTATGTGTGTGCCTTTTGGAAAGCCTTTGCATTGGGTGCTACCATAAAAACAGACACATACATAAGTTGAAGCCTGCACAATTCTGACTATCTGTGTCTGTGTGTGTGTGTGTGTGGGCGCCGACACAACACGCGTGGGCGTGGCAGACAAACAGAATGAATTGGCATGGCAATGCAAGAAATTACATACTTTGATCTGGACATGCGTCTGGCTCCCTTTCAGTTTATTGACACACTATATATATATGGGAGTATTAAGCATTTAAGGCATACAAAAGCTTGCAAACTTGACTGCATTAGCATACACTGCGCATACGTAATACGTAATATGTTTGTGTGTAAACACATATAATTTAATGGCCGCAAAAGCTCCATCATTTTGCCAAAAAGCGTCGATTCACTTGCCTCTAATAACTTCAAAGACTTGACGAGTTTCAGTTCATTGGCTGAGGCCTCATTTGCATTTCATGGGCTCCGCACCTGCTCGAACATCAGGGCCAGGACCTTAAACGCCCACCGCCCAACGTCCGCAAACCCAAGTTGAAATGTACGCATTAGGTTGATTGGCAAACGATGATGATTAAAAAAAAAGTGAAATGAATCATAAGCTGGTGGCTCCTTCCTCCGAAAGCCGACATGTTCTGCATTTTGATCTGTGGAATTTCTTTATAATTACAAGCCCGTCAAATGCCGTGATTTTGCAAATTGCAAACTAATTAAAATTCCAAAGCAGGCAATACCAAAAGACTGGCCAGCTCTCTCTCTCGGGTATAGATATGTATGTTTGTGGCAGATTCTTCACGTCTTTTTTTATTATTTTTGAATATTCAACAAACAGTTTGATGCATTTCTTAGCACTTTAGCGAGCCATCGCGATTCCATCTGAGTCAACACTGTTGGCAGCTCTTGAGAGCTCTCATGGGTAATTTCACTTTGTGTGCGCAATGGGCGAAAAATTAAGCAAAAGAAAGCTGCACCAGAACGCACAAAGTTGGTGGAAAGGAAATGGAGCCGAAGGAGATCCAAATGATGGCAAAGGGAAAGCAAGTCCGCGAGTGCGAAGCAGAACGCTCGTAAAGAAATGATTTCGAAAAACAATATCCGCTTGGTTATTCTTTAGCTGAAGCTGAAGCTGCTGTTGCTCTTTGGGCAGTGAATTGGCGCATTGCATATTTCTGCAATTTATTTGCGCTTGAATGAAACCCCCAAGATGCGCACCAAGACCAATACCGTCAAGGGAGATACATTATTAAAAGGCTTTTAATAAAAATCAATTTATGAGCCATAATCGAAGGCCAGTCCGGCAGAGTCTGCAGACTGCGGAGCATAGAAGGCAATTGTGCGTTCATTAATTGAAATGCTTCATCCACCTGGTCCTTGATTGCCGATGAGGTGCGCCCTTAGATTGCAAATATTGAGTAATTTTCAGTTCAGTTTCAATATTCTTAATATCAATAAGCTTTGATTAGCGACTGCTAGAGAGAGAGAGGGAGGTAGGGCAACTGTGAAAGGATGCCTGATAAGTTATCAATAAGTTTGCGAATACACATAATATATGCCGAAAACTTACGCATATCCTTGCGTCAAATCTAAACTATTTAAGCTGCTTATATGTGTATTAAGGACCTCTTTTTTGAACATTCGATTGCCAATTCACTTTTATGCTGTCCCAAAAGAAACTCACAATAAAACTCCAGAAGTTTGGTTTTTTATTCAAATTTGCGTTTAACAATGCAAATAATCTAAAGAAATGTGCTGAAATCTAATAGTGTGCAAAAGGGATACATAAATAACATTAACTTGTTTACATATTTACACAAGAAATATGTGTATATGTGTGGGTGGGGTGGGATGGAGTGCCAGGATGTCTGTAAAGCCTCAATTTTATCTAATCTCAGATGTTAAATAAAATGTTTTGAACGAAATGCTAATTTTATGGATATTGTTCATAGGTTTCCCTGTGAAACAAAAACCGACAAGTTCAACTTTCTATAGACTTTTATTGAATTTTGGTGTAGCCCCCCTTGCACCGCCCTAGTTACTGAGCCACTGAGCCACTGAACCACCCACCGCACGAAAGTAAACGAAAAACAAAAACGAAACACGAAAAGTTTAAAGGGATCCTCCCTCCAGCGATGAGAATATGGTTTTTTTTCTCTCTCTTTTACTTTTGGGTTTGTTGCTTTCATTTTTAAATTAAAACTCTTAGCAAGAATACAAAGTATAAAACACATTTAAGCAAACAAAATTGGGGAAGTGGAAAAAGGGAAAACGCTGCGTATCGTTGGCTGCCACTAAGGCCGACGTGTAAACGATGCGAAAACATAAACATAATGAAAAATATAAACTTAAGCAAACTTAAACAGAAAATAAGTCGATAACGTTAGAATGAACATTGAGCGGGACGTTAACGCGGCCCGTAGGCGAGGCCATAATAGGGGAAAGTAGAGAGGAAAAAAGCAACAACAACAACAACAAAACGACTGGGAACTGACAGCGCGAACACGTTCCTTTGATGCTGCAATGAAATACGTGAGTCTGTAGTTGAGACTGGACGCGTCGCCGGTCAGACGCATCAATTCACATCAAGTTAACACGGCGCGTCGGCTCATTGCATAAGTTAAGTTCATCCGCAGCACGTGGTGTAAGCCAAGTCGAGTTGAGTTGCAGTTGCAGCTGCTTTCCTTTATCCAGCAATGCTTCAAAAAAAAAACTATGATATCAAAGAAGCACTCAATCACTGAATTGAATATACTTATAGAAACTGAAAGAAAAAATAAATAAATATATATATTGTGCCACAGCTGAGCGCGGCTTCCATTTTTCCCCTTTTTCTATCTGTTGAGATATCAGTCAAATCGAATTTTCATAAATCAACAAATTTGAAATAAGTCACAAACAGACAATGCGCTGATTACGTGCCTGCTTTTACCAATGGCCCAAAGCCAAATCCAATTTGTTCGCATTAGCATTTATAATTTGGAATTGTGCAACAATAATTTTTTTAACTTACAAATAATGGAAAACACAAAAAGAGGGCTTGATTTATTATTTTGCTTAGTTAACCCATAATTAAGCATTGGGTCTATTAAAATACTATAGAAAATGCGTTTGTTTTGTGTCTGTGTTTTTATTGAAAGACTCAAATTGAGCTGGTCGGCAATATGTTCGTGGGCATTAACACGGGCAGGAGAGCTATAAATTTACCAAACACTCTAAGCGGGATTTGCTAATATTTTGTTACCATGCCGACCATATCAAATGCACAGTTAGCGAGAGAAAGGGACTATTTATGGCGAACTCACCGAGCCTAACGTCGAACCAACCGAAGAGCTACTCGACCATATCCCGAAAATGCTTTACGTATTCCGTGCACGCTTATATTCTCAAGTATGCGTGCTTATAGCAGACACACCAACAACAGCAACAACAACAATAACAACAATAACAAAAACTGCGAGTAGGTGCATAAGTTCGCTTGTTCGGCTCTAAGCGCCTACCGCATACCCTACGCTTTGTGTTTGGGCCTGGCCTGCATCCCCTGGAGGTTTGTTCGCCGGCTAACTTTCCCCTTGGCCCGCTGCCAGAATGTGTGCCTGTGTGTGTGTGCTGTGTGTGTGTGGTTTCTGCTTGAATGTGTTGGTGTTTTCCTTTAGGTTGACCGCTCATTTATCACCGCAAAGTCAACCAGAGTTTGACCTTCATCAATTTTATTCGTGCATGAATTGCCGGCCTGTCTATGCGCATCTTTTCCGAAATGAGCTTCCGCTCTCGAACTGTATAATTTTGCACTGGCTGCACTGCCCGAAATTGCGAACATCGGCGAGAAATATGTACATACTATATAAACATATAATGAAATATGATTATGTACCATATGGGTTAAATTATTCTGATTTATTTGTGGCTCTCGCTGTTGTTGTGTTTATTTTTGGCTTGCGTTTCTGTCAGCTACACATTTTTTTTCCTTTTTTGGCTGACAGTTTATTATGGCCTGCAGCTTAGAGAACTCACGCCCACAACATGTCTATGTGTGCGTGTGTGTGTGTTTTTCAAAAATTGGTCTAACTTCGAGACAAATTGAGTCCTGGTCCTGGCTATGTTGTGTTTTATGGCACTTAGTTTAGCCTAAAACTAAGTAGTGGGCAGCTCAGCAGACTTATAATGCACTTTCGCGCTTTGGCGGAAAGTACAAATTTTACGATTTGGTTACACGAGCAAAGCGGTAACAAAAATACCCATAAAAGCACCTCGGCGCAAACGTTTGCTATTCCATTAACCACTCTACAAATATCTAGGCACAACTTGGCTCAAGTTAAATTATAGCAATTTGAACGAATAGAAAGAAGTAAGCGGCTCTCGTAAACTTGGGCTAAAATCTACTCAAGGTTTATGGTGGCATTAAACGGCCAACGCTTGGCCAAAAGCAGAAATGATTAAAAACCCGGATGAAAATTCGTTGAATTAAAGACAAGGCTATATCTGAAAAGTACACCATTATAGCACATATTAAAAGCTCATTAAATGTGCGACTGGGAAAAGAGGAAAGCATAGTGAAATCTAATACCATCTGGGCCAAGTGATAAACAACTGTCAACATTGGCCAAGACGCAGGTACAAGTTATTTTAATACGACCCAAGCAATGTTCTGTGGCCTGTAAACAAGCGGTTGTAATTTAATTTTCCGGCTTATGAAATATGAAGAGCCGAGCGACAACTCGCTCATAATAACATTTAATATTTAGATGCTGCCAAGTAAAATGTAAACAATTGTTAAAAAGTAAATTTTATTCATTGCGGCTGCCCACGACGAACGGCATTTTCCGTAGGCAAACAAACTGGCTGAAACAACAAAATGATTCTTGCAATCAGGACCAAAACAACACATTTCATTTTTCCCCCTTCTGCTCCTTCAAGGGGGAGAAGTCTGCTCCGATAGAAAGTCACATTGACCGTCAAATTGTAATCAAATGATAAATGTTTAGCAAAAAGGCGACCAGGGCGGAGCTTGGGCCCCAGCCCTGGCACTTGAGCGCTAGAGTTGTTGGCAAAATGACAATAAAGAAATAAAACGAAAGAAAAGAAAAGAAAACTCAAGTAGAAGGAGAAACAAGCACAACTGCCCACAAGACGATTATCACAGGTTGCCGAGGACATGAAACAGGGACAAGGACAGGGACAGGGACAAAGACAGAGAAAGGGACTAAAACAGGGACAGGAACACGGACACGGACACGGACACGGAGAGTGCTGAAACCGCAAAGCAATTGTTCTTAGGGATAGTAAGAGTGAAGGCAGCTCCGGAGCTGCTTCGTCTTGTGGCTTTGGAGGTTTGGAGCTGGACGGGCCTGTCCTGGCGGAACGAGTCGCAGGACAATGATTTGCATTTTCTGCTATTTCGGTTTCTGTCTCAGTTTATTCGTTTTTATGACACTAGAAACGCAGCAAAGGGAAAACCAGCGCTTCGCTGACCACACTCAAACGCGACCAGTTGCAGGCGGGACACAACAGAAAAAAAGTAAAAAAAAAATTAAAATAAACGCGTCAGGACAAATTCCAAGTATTTCCAGCTGGCGGCCAAGGCTAGGGCGCAGGCAAACTTTTGGCCGGATACAGCGACTAAATAAAATATGAACTAAGACCAAAGCCAAAGTTTGCGAGCTGCCTTTTATTGCCCCGCTCGGAGATTAGAGTGCGGCCGTGGCGCGAACCTCCCGCTTGGCTTGGCTTGGCTTGGGCCCTGCTGCGTGGTCGCTTCATATTTTTGCGAATGTTATTTGTTCGAAATTGCTCTCAAGTTCATAAGTTTGCTCTCCTGTTGCTGCTGCTGCTGCTGCTGCTGCTGCTGCTGTTGCTGTTGTTCTTCCTGATGCTGATGCTGATGCTGCGAGCGCTTTGCGTGTCGCTGTTGCTGTCAACGCTTTGTGTCGTGCAACGGGAACTGTTTTCTGCCGTGGGCGGATTTGTTTCTTTCAACACTCAGCGCCTCAAACAAGGATGGGCATTCAGCTGAGATGAGTTGCTCGTTTTAGTGGAATTTTCTTATTTATGCTACCCATTCAAATGCACAAACAACTCAAATCACTAAAATGTTGTTGGGTTAAGTTTTGTTCAATTTATTGCAGTTTAAAGTGTTTGTTTTTAACCCATTCGTTTAAGTTGTGTGTGTTTATCCTTTTCGAATGTCCTTTTCCACAATTGCCATTCATAGTCACCTGCGCATTAGGCAAAATTAGCGCTAATAAATCTTGGCGATTTATTTTACCTTTATCGCAGACATTAAGATAAATCTGATTAAAAAGAAAATCATAAATCCCAATATAGCACGGCACAGACGCCGCAGCCCGCCGACCTGCCACGCCCCCATGCCCGTTGACGCCCCCCACCCCCGGGCCGTGGTCTTGTCGCATGCCTAATTGCGTTTTAGGTCCCGCCTCGGGCGCTGGCTTTCTTATTCCTGGCTTGACGGAGGGCGCTCTGCCTAATCCTTTGGCATGCCAAAGGGTTGCCCCGCCCCCCAAATCCGTATCCGTATCCGCATCCAAAGCCGAGCACGAACCCGAACCTGAACCCAGCAACCAGCAACCAGCAACCAGGCGACCTACAGCCAGAATACAAACTCATCTGCTGCTCGTCTGCGTGCGTAGCGAAGCTGCAATCTCAACGTGATAAATTATGGCTATTTGAATTCCTTTCGCTGGCTTCGCCCTCCATATTATTGCTGTTGTTGTTGTTGGTGGCATTTGTGTTTGTGATAGCAGTGGGGCCTAGCCTGCCAGCCTGGAAATGAAGCGCATGAGTTATGAACCCGGGCAGAGCTGCGCTGCGCTGCGTTGGGCTGCGTTGGGCTGCGCCTGCCGCGTTACGTTGCGTATACGCCGCGTTCGCCAAACACATAATTGCCGCTAAGATTTACGTTAGCCCTTTAAATTTATGTTACAAATTGCGCCAACTTTATGTTTATTACGTGCAGAATAATAGGCTTTTGTTGCTGCCAACTACCAACTGCCAACAGGCAAGCATTATGCCTCAATGCCAACCCCCGCTGCCATCTACCTGTGCATCCTTCCCCACCCCCCCGCTGGGCGCATTCACGTGCCAGCACGGGCTCGACCCGAGCACTTGGCGTCATAAAAGAGGTATTATCTTCACACATAATTGTATAAATAATGCACTTTTTAGCGTTGACTTCATTCAGCTCAATTTATATACAAACATATAAATATATATACACATTTTTATACTTTATTTTTGTATTATTATTTTTCTTTTATTTTTTATTTTTTTTTTATGAATGCGCGCCGAGTCGAAGCCGCCATATTGTGTTCATTATTAATGGCGCTGATAACACCAAAACGTACTTAGCCCAGACAATTTGAGGCAATTAAAGCACCATAAACGAGGACGATTCCACGACATCGCCGTTAGCCAGTGAATGGGCTAATTTATGTATGGATTCTCCTTGTGTATTCTCGCTGCCACGCTGTTGGACCGGCTGATTGCATATTAAGCTCATATCGTATTCAAACTTGTCCTTTTGCACTCGAATGAAGAATGCGGAGAAAGGGCGCGTTGAGCCAATAACAAGTAATTATCAATCAATGATTGACCGCTTGCTGTTGTTGTTTTACATTATCTCAATTTGGCTATCCATGTATGTCGATTGCGAAATGAATCTGTTATTAGCAGTGATTACTGCCGTTGAACTGACTACCCCCATTTGATCAGTATGTGTTTATCTTAGTAATGAAATGCATATAATTAAACAGTTTATTTTCTGCGTGCTTTTTAAACCAACACACAGCAAGCCGTTTAAGTCCGCTGTTTTTAACTGCACAAATATGGAATTGGTTCAGAAAGCTCGATGATACTCGAGCTGTGCTGAACATTTAATGAATATTGAATATTTGAAAAAGTATTCACAGCGTAATTGTGAAATAAAAGTAAAATAGAATGAGCTCGTACTCAATGCTGTACTCGAAAATACCCTGTAGGCATCACAGCCTTTATTGGATCACCAATCAATATTTTTCTTCACCTTTATAATATTTTTTTTTATGTAATTAAAGCCAAGCTTGTCTAAATAAACTTTAATAAAAATTAGTTACTAATGCTAATCAAGTATTTATAAAGCCCACATTTAAATGACATTCGACATTTTTTGTAAAGCTTTTAAAAAAACATTCTACATAATTGGTAGCAAAAACAATTTATTGTCCAATTTGATCATTGCAAAAACTTTATTGCGATTGAAATATGCATATAATTGTTTTTTCCAATATAACTTTTTTTTCAAGTTAGAACTAAACAACGTGTGATTTTTATTAAATAACCATTTTCATATATGAACAAGTAAACATCTTTCAACATTTAAAACATTGCTAAACAGCACACATATGAAAACATATAAATAGAAAAGGCTCGAGAGGCTCACAGTTATTTTATGGATGGGTATTTTATTTTTTTTTTTTTGTACTTGTGGGTACATGGCACATATATTTTTGGGCCAAAAACAAACATTAGGCGAAGTGAAAAATGTTGGACTAGGATTTCGTTTACTAAGACTTTTCTTGCCGCTGCCTGGTTGTCACGTACATGGCTCGGGCCAAAAGCAACAACGTGGCTAACAAAAAATGTAAACAACAACACGAGCATTGCGGTTCACAAAAAGCGCTTTAAGCGCAAAAGCCAAGAAGGAACAAGGAAAAGTGTGCAGCGAACCTTTGTTGATTACATTTCGCAATTAAGGATATTTTAATATGCCGCAAAATGACATAAAACTAATGCATAATTTTACAACACATCTGAGTAGGCACGCACTCACTCATCAGGGGTACAACTTATCTGTGTGTGCGTGTGTGTGTGTGGGTGCAGCATGTGTGTTGTCAGCCATTTTGGGTACTAAGGGAAACCTATGTAAACAGAGCTCAGAAATCCGCTGACTGTTCCGAGTTTGTATTCCGGCCCCTTACCTTACCCTAACTTGGTTGGCTGCCTTTGCCAGCTTTGCCTTTTTTATGGCGTATTGTAAAGTATCTTGTTAACATATTTGAGGCATTAACTGAGAAAACTACACAACCAGCGTACAACGAACACCAAACACACACGTGCACACGCGGCGGGGTCGCCGTGTATCCTGTGCCTGTGTCTCTCTTTGGGTCGGTGGCGGGGGTTAAGAAGCAAAAGTACAAATTAATTAGTTGGCCAAGATTCAGAGAGCAACAGCGGAACATCAGATCCGACGGCTGCCACAGCAAATGTTGCACACACACACACACATACATAAATTCCACTCACCGTGTGCAGTTTGCGCACTCGACCAATTTGAAATGGCTCAAATGGGGTAACAACAGCGCCCAGCGGCATGAAGTAAAGTTAAACCAACAAGCGAACTTCCTTCTAACTAATTAGCCGGCAAGGCGGCGAGAGGAACAGGCAGGCGGAAAGGCGGGTAGGCGGGCAGGCGGGCAGGCGGCCATGCGGAAAGGGGCAAGGACCAGGGCAGGATGTCAACATCAGGCTGGCAACATCTGCATTTCCGAGGAGTAGTCGCAGCATATTACAAATCATTTAATTTGCATAAATTTAGCATTAACATTCAAGTCCGCAAAGGGATCCCTTTAATTGGCATAACGTGCCGGCACTTTGTTTATTTACTCGTCCTGGGCTCCATCGCTTTTAGGCGCCCCCAAAAACGAAGATACCAGACTCACATCCGTAAGATACATAAGTATCTATGCATCTTTAGCTTGCAGTTAATGCACAAGTGCAACTTTTGTGCACATATATACATATCTTGCAAACTGAATTATGAAAGTTTTTACAATACGTTTTTCGATCATGCCATTTGTTTTAAGCCTACTTACTTGTATGCTAATTATATAAGTTATCTTAATATTACCTTTTTGGCTGAGTCTGTTTTGCTGCTTCGTTTTGGAGTCCCTAACTTGTAAAACTCATCAGTCAAGTGCTCTTTGAGTTTTCCGCAAGGCGTCTATCCACAACCCACTTCTAAAAAAGAACACACACACCTACACACACATACACACACACACACTAAAGCGTCGCCAGAGAACGCGAGGAACTTTAGAGTCCACGTAGCGCGTAGTTTAGCAAGCAAATAGGCGCCTGCCTGTTAAATTATTCCAAGCGCTGCACTCAAAACTTTCGAGCCCTGGGCGAGCTCCAGACTAAACTTTCGCCAAACTTGCGTAGTCTATTTTCATATATTTAAGAGCTGAGTTGAGGAGTTACGCAACATTACGAGCTATTATGCTCGAACTTAATTCGAGCAATTACAATTTTATCATTACTAATAACGTTCGAAAATGACAAACATCAAAGCATGCTGAAGAGTATATCATAAAACAATAAACACATATACACATATATATATATAGTATATATAAATGTTTTCAGTGCATGAAATTTGTTATTAAATTGTAATTAGTTGCGCGGGCGTAGCTAAAGTTTTGCAATCGATTGGAGTGCAACCAGCTTACAAACCTGACCGGCATGATGAGAGTAGATGGCAAGGCGATGCTGCTGGCAGTCGTTGCAAGTTGGCTGTGCAGCGTTGCCGGACTTGACAATGGCTTAGCCAGAACCCCGCCCATGGGCTGGATGCCGTTCGAGCGATACCGTTGCCTGACGGATTGCACGCAGTTTCCCAGGGATTGCATCAGGTGAAAATGCAAAGCTTATGGCTAAAGCTGTCAATTGTCGTGCTCTTATTCTTCGTGTACAGTGAAGCACTCTTCATGCGCACTGCCGACCTCCTGGTGTCCGAGGGATATGCGGCGCTAGGCTATGAATATTTAATAATGGACGATTGCTGGATGGAACTTAAGCGCCACCAAATCACACGTGAATTGGTGGCCGACCGAAAACGTTTTCCACGCGGACTTGACTTCTTGTCCGATTACGTAAGTCTGCTGTTAAATACTTCACTTCCTATTAGTATGTCGTATCCAACAGGTGCACGCGAGAGGTCTTAAATTCGGCATATATCACGATATCGGTGAGAAAACCTGCATGCATTTGGGACCCGGTGCCAGGGGACACTTTTCACTCGATGCCCAAACGTTCGCCAAGTGGAACGTGGACTACGTAAAGTTAGACGGATGCTTTGTAAAGGGAATGGACCTGGACATTGCTTACCCGGCCTTTGGCAAGGCATTGAACAAGACGGGTCGTCCCATGGTCTACTCTTGCAGCTGGCCATACTATCAGAGGAAGGTTGGTAATCGCGTCCGCTTATTGCCATCAGTCTTAACAATCAGATTTTAGCCAAACTACGAACTAATAAAGAAGCACTGCAATCTGTGGCGATTTGCTGATGATATTCGGGACTCGATGGCGTCTGTATTTAGGACAATGAAAATGTACTACAACAACCAACAACAATTAAAGAAGAACGCTGGACCCGGGCATTGGAATGATCCAGATATGGTATGGCAGCAAGAAAATTTATTTAAATATAAGTAAAATAAGCAACCCTTGAATATCAACTTTAGTTGGTGTTGGGCAATTTCCACCTCAGCTATGAATCAAGTCGTTTGCAACTGGCCATTTGGGCTGTGCTGGCAGCTCCACTGATTATGACGAATGACCTGCAGACAGTTCGTCCCGAGATCAAAGCATTATTACAAAATCGGTTAGGTTTTCCCTATACGATATGTACAACAACTGACAAATGATAAACATCTTTCAGAGATGTGATAGAGGTCAACCAGGATCCGCTGGGCATACCGGGTCGTTGCGCATTGATCGAAGAAAATATTCAGGTAAAATTTGGTGCTTTATTTTTAGAGGGTGAACTAAATTTATCCTGCTAATTTAGGTTTGGCTGCGCCCTGTCATGCCCGTGAATAACATGAACTTACACTCATTTGCCGTGGCCTTTACCAACGTGGGAGACTATCCGCAATGCCCACTGTGTCCTCTACCATTTAAAATAGTCCTAGAACTCTTTGGCCTCAACAATATCATGGGCTATGAAGTCTATGTTAGTAGAAAACTAATACAGATTATAGCATTTAAATGTTATCTAAGTAAATTTTTCAGGATTTGTTTAATGCCAGCAATAAATTGGGACTGTTTAAGCCGCAGGACACATTCGGGACTTCAATAAATCCAGGTGGAGTCGCGTTTTATAAATTCAAGGCTGTCGATATTTACTGAAGACTATAATAAAAGTAGGTCTTAACTTCTTCTAGCTTAATAAATAAATATATTTTAAATATTCTCTATGTATATTTTTGGTTGCATTAGTTAAAAAAATCCATACCCTGTTTTAACAGTAACTTATGTCGACATTAGCTGAGAGTTGATTTGATTAGTAGAAGGTGTGAATATGTGGGAAATTCACCCACAAACACACGCGATAGCCGGCAATAGTTTATGTGGAGCATGTACCGGCTAGGGAAATTTACTCTTTTGGGAAATTCTCGCTCTTCGCTGGTAAAAGTACATTTGAAACGGAACGAATCATTTGCATTTTATAAGCTTCATGGGTGGCTTTTATTGCCAGAACTTGTAAACATGACATTTCCATATTTATCTCCATGTGGCGGCGCCCCTCGTCCTTCGTC
The DNA here is from genome assembly GCA_004143845.1 of Drosophila lacertosa. NCBI lineage: Eukaryota > Metazoa > Arthropoda > Insecta > Diptera > Drosophilidae > Drosophila > Drosophila lacertosa. Next base: position 184,896 of record SCDZ01000042.1, read on the forward strand.
CGTCCCAGCAGCCAAACACATCTGCACGAAATCCTTGCTGGCTTCAGTTTTGTAACCTGCTCGTGTCGTGGCACGTGTAGAAAAATGAGGGACAGCAGCTGAAAGGTGAGCTGCGAGTTGAAAATGAGAAAAAATTTGCATAATTTGAACACGGTAGTTATATTTAATTTTGAATAATTTCAAGCTTTGTTGCAAATAATTTACATCGATTTATTTTGTAAATCGGATATATATATATATATATATATATATATATATATTTATATCACGGGTGTCTTGTGTGTGTTTGTGAGCGAGCAGGCGAACGCTTCTTTAATCCATAAATTTCAGAAGATACAGTAGTGGCAACCGCAGGAGCAGCGCCAGGACGCTTGCTGTGACCGATGAACGACAGGGCCGTTAATACCATTGAGGATGCTATTAGCTTCTGTCATGTTCTTTTATTACCCTGAAATCAATATTTATTAGAGGATAACGGCACAGCTCACAGCAGCTTTCGTGAGGCGCAGGTGAAATACCGAAGTTATCCTCCCTTCGTCCCCACCCAGGACCTTTTTGATGTTTGCCAGACGACAGCGCAACTTGTTTTGTGGGATGCCCAAATTGAATATATTCGCTTTAACTGTACGGCTTATCCCTTGATCAAATTTGGTCAATATTGAGCTTGACAAGAGACAGAGGCTAATAAATTGCCAATGAACACAGACACGTACACACAGATATATACATATATACATATACATACATATATTTGTTTATAATAAATATTAAGATGAAGGCCTTTCGTCAAGTTGTCAACAGATTTGTTTGTTTATTCCGTTAAGCTTGCGACTGAAATTTATAGTCCAATCATTCTTATTGATTTCCTAAAGATTGCGATATTTTCAAAAAATATTTGCAAGAAGCGTGGCAAATGTTTTACACAAATGAAATTACCTAAACTAAGTGCTGCTTAAATAAAAGTGGAGTGGACTAGTTGGTTGAACGAGGTTTAGATATTCAAGTGGCTGGTTTCGCCAACACCTGAACAAATTCCCTCCAATTACCCAAAATATTGTTTTGACTCCGCGGCGAGCTGGAAAAGTGTTGCATGCATTTTGAAATAGCAATTAACTTGGAACAAGCGTGGCCAAGCTCAACATAATTAATTCATTTCAAAGCAGCCAGAAGTGGTTGTCTATTCGTGGCCAGCTTGTAGCCAACTACATTCGCTCCTGCGCACACACACACACACAGACACACACACACACAGGTCCTTTGGCTGGTGCTGAGCTGCTGACATGCCAATATAAGTAGCTATTTCATGAACGCGTGTTCCGGTTTGCCGGCTACGCTGCTTTCCACACCTTACATAATTTGTAAGACGGGAATTTTCTTTATTACTGGCCCGCCCGATGGCAAAGTGGGTGAAAATGACGGCGCGCAGTGGCAATTAAAGGACCTGCCACCGACAACTTGGTCTGGCCCCATTTTAAGGACTTGCGCCGGCTACCAACGTTAAGATATTTACGCGTGTTCCCCATTAAAGCCATATTAATTTACCTCCAGTGCAGTTGCCAAACAATGCGAATATTTAATGTATTCACCAATGCCTTATCCCTGCCAGGGACACAAAGTGGCGCCTAGCTGTTTTCAGCACGGCTTTCACTATTCGAGCTCAGTTAATAATTGAAGCATATTACGAAGTGGTTTTAGCTTATTTTAAGCCTTTCACATAAAACCAATTACCTATTGAAACTGTTTCAGTAAGACAATATAGCTGATAAGCTTGCTTCAGCTGCAATAAAATATGATTAATAATATGAATAGAGAGACATTAATTAAGTTTACTTCTGTTCAATAATTATCAACTAAAGTTGCTTACTTTTAAAGTATGTCTCACTCTTCAAACTCAAACAAATGACAGCTTAAGAACTGCTAAAGATAAATTTGCAGCACGGATAAAAACATAACGATATCCAGACTAGAACATTGACGATGATTTGCTGCAGCAGCAATTTATCAAACATATAATTCAGACCGTGGCCCAGTGAATATCTGCGAGAGAAACATTCGTAATTAAAGCAAACAACATGAGTGAAGTATGTGTGAATGTGTGTGTGTGTGTGTGCGTGTGTGTATGGGGGCGATAGAATAAATAAGCTCACACATGCAGTGGCTGAGAGACTCACACACGTGCCCACTTAGTAGTTGCCAGATGGTGAAGAGCAGAAACCAGCAATTTAGCAATGTGGAAGAGAGAGCGTCCATCTCAACTGTCCTGCGGCTGGAGAGATAGACTTAACAACGAGGCGAACCAGAACGAGCTAAAGCTCCATTGTCATCATTTTTGGCCAGAGACCAGAGACCAAAGACTTGGGACCGGAGACCTGCAGAGCGCCAACGAAGCAAAAGCAAACCGTACATCGGTGCGTATGAGCAATTAAATATAATAAAGCCAAGCAGATGACATCCAAAAAAAAAAAATAATAAAAACATTTAGAGGAAGAATGCGTATGAGAAAAATCATCTTCATTGAAAATTTTGTGTCGGAAATTTGCTCGAATGCCTTTGTGACTTAAGTTGACACACAGAATAGAGGCCACGACCTTATTCCCCATATTCACAGCCACCCACAGGACATGTGGCCCATTGTCGTTGTAAGTATTTATTATCCGCTTTAGTGTTGCCAAACCATGTCAACATAGACTCACATTAATATTAAACGTTTGTAATGCACTGCAAGTTAAACAAATATAAATTAAATGGTATAATTGCGTTTGCCAAACAATTTCAATAAACTGTCATTAATAGGATTGGCAATGGCCACTGAAATAAACTGAATCGCTTGTCTATATATTCAGCAAATATATTTTAAATATCAATTAGTACCGTTAATATGTAAATGTCGCTCTGAGCGACGACCAGAATGATAAAGATCAAAAAGTTGTTAAAATATGGTTAACATTTTATTTGCATTGCAGAATATGAATGCTGTTTATTATTTCCTCGCACTCTTTTCTCTTCGGCTTTGTTTACAGTCATACATATATGCGAATCTACTCGATTGGTTTTCATTTGAATCTTTCTTATATCTTTTTTAAATATTTTGCTAATAAGTGTTTAGCATTCGTGCAATTCAATTGCTGCTTCCTCATTGTCTGCGCCATGGCAACAATGCTTGAATGAAACACAATTGGAGAATACGTCGAGGACAAAGAACAGAGCTCATACTCGTCGAAACACGTCAAATGAATATCGCCCTTTAAAAGTCCTTAAGTCAACTTTTGCAGAAGTCAATCGAGCAGACGTTCAGTGTTCGGCTTTTTGGCATTTTCCATGTGATGGTGGAAAATGTTGGGAACGTCAACAGATGCTACCCAAGAGCTCATTGCGTGTGCGAAAACTTTGATAACCGAAAATGTTGGTCTATTGTTCAAGGCTTCCTCTGTGTACAGTTTGGCATTTTGAATGTGAAGTCTTTGTGGGCACCCAAAATATCAATACAAAGACACAAGCAAAGGTCATTCATTCAGCTCTACATTATTCGTTTTGCGAGACAATTAAGTTGAAGAAGTGCAATTATGAGTTTATTTGAAACTCAACTCAACAGAAAGGCATCGTTTTTAGTTAACTGCAACTGGCTGCTGCCAAGCAAAGCTAATTTTCTATCGTACAGGATAATTGGCTCACCAGCTGCTTTCAATTTGCAACTTGCAACAAATACTGGAATGCATTTAAGGCACACAACACATGCAATCGGCAGGTAATTAAAGCTGGTAAACAATGCCGTCGACGGTTTAATGGTCTTATTGAAGGTAGAAGGCGCCTCACCTTAAGGTTATTATTTCATCATTAATGCATGTATTCTGTGTTTTGTAGAAACACATGTTAAATACAGGCTACAACAGAACTTCGAGCACCTAAAACAATATTCACACAGAGGACGTGGCAACATTTAAGGTTCGCAGCCCTAAAACATTCGGTGCCTGCCCCACGGGATATCCGAACATGCGAGGTCAGCGGGGTCAACGAAGGAGTTCGCTCGCTGGGAAAATGGCGCGGATCATCAGGCAGCCGCCGTCTGTGGAATTTGTGAACCGTTTTGCTGGCAGACATCTGCTTTTAGATCAAAGGGTCAACTTGTGGGTGATTTATTTATGCCCGGCACTGTATTCCTATATATATATATTTCCACGGCCAAATTGGGTTCGTAGCTCAAGCAGCTGTTAACGCTTCGTGTGGCTAAAAAGGGTTTCATTTTAAAGCCAATTCGCTGCGTCCATATGGCTAAGTATGTTGTCTCGAAGAGATGCCTAAAAAAACAACTGGTATAATAAATGAGTATATTGATTTATTGATCTGTCCTGGCTAATGCCCATTCACAACTTGGGTTAATTAAAAGGGTGTTGCCAAAGCAACTCAGCAGTCTATTTATAGATTACAGCCAAATGAAACTGTTTATATTATATATGTTTTCCATTAAAAGAATGGACCACTTTTCATTCGCCCGAAAGCGACAAGTTCTGCAAAAGTTTTGCGAAAGTTGCAGAGATACCGTTAAATGGCTTCGGAAAAGGGCCAACGCCGATAATGGCGCACAAAGTTGAACGTTTTGCCAAATACATTAACTGATTTATTTTAGAGCAGGCAAATGGCACGCAAAAGACACGGCTACCTCAAATTGGGGTCAAGGCAAGTTCACGAATTTGTAAGTTGGCCAATTGGTAAGTGGACTAAAACCTTATTAGCCACACACCGTGACCACCGGCAATCATCGTTGACCCATCGTTGGCATTGCAGGACGCCCCGAGGACGACTTGGGTCACGGCAGTCAAGCGTCAAACGGAGACTCGATTCTTGTCAATCGATTGTTTTGAGTCCTGGGCAAAACAAAAGAGTTTAACTGAACTAGACGACAAAGCCATTTTCTGCAGCTGAAGGCAAAATGGGGGGAAGATAAATAAAGAGAGAGAGAGATAGAGAGAGAGCCCTGGCTGGCTGCATGCAAGCAACGGCATATGCCGTCAACTCTACTGGCCAAAATTTGAGTGAACAAAGCAAAACAGGCAACAACAGGAAGGCGTACTTAGGGGCTTAAAAGAAGTTTTAACTCCTTCTCATGGATCTCTGTGCTGGCCAGTTTCTTTGGCCATAAGGCAAACTAAAGTTTAGACCATGTTTGAGAGTGACGCCGAGTGGGCTGCAGTTGCCCAGAATTAAGAATTAGACTGTTGAATAAAAGTGCTTGCTCGCCCGTGGCCGTTAACAATGGTACTCATTTAGATGCCGCAAGTGTTTGAGTTCAGTGAGACTTACGAGCCGGAAAATGAACAAGAGCTACCAATTCAATTCAGCTCGTCGAAGCAGCTGACTCGGCCAAAGGCCACTGGGGACCACCGGCCAGGGCCGAGCACTGACCACCCCCAGATGACAGCAGCAGCAGCAACAAGCAATTCGCACTTAAATGGCCAACGGAAGGCATTCCGCTTTTGTACAATTTAATTTTGTAGTAAATTAAGCAAAGCACAAGTTAAATCAGCCTTTTTCTGTAAATTTGTGCAAATGTTTATCCCGTCCAAGCGTTTCGTGCTCCCTTGAGCATCCTGCTCGACTCTACGCCGCACCGCAGGGGACCCTTGTCCTTCTAGTTCTTTGGTCGTCCTTGGCATGGTCCACGTCACATTCACTTGACTTTGTGGCAGTCTCACACTCAGCAGCTGTGCGGTTACGTTCGAGTGTGTAGGCTTTGTCTTAATCAGCTTCAAATCGTAAAAGTGCGGCAGGACGATGACAATGACAATAAATACACATACGCCTAGTCTGCCGTGCCACGAAGTGTGAGGAATTAAGCTATAAGTGGAATTAAAGGCTTATCGAATATGTTGAGTAGCAGCGTTCCACACAGTCCCCAACGATGATTATCTAAATAATGTTTGCGCTACTCTCGACCGGACCACAAGCCACTGTCCCACACACATTTTCAATTTCTCCTACAGCTGTATATCTGTTGTTTGCTAGCCTATAACACACACACATACATATACATATATATATATATATATACATATTGGTTAGTCTGTGATGTTGGTTTGCATTTAATTAACGCCTCGCAGCAGCTCGACAGACTTGGCTACCCTAGGGAGCGACTGTTGCAGGCGCAATTACAGGAAAGTGGCTTTTGATTTCCGCCTTGCAAGCTCCGTTAACCACATCGTCTTGAGTACTCTGGGCTGGGTTCTCATTGCTTATTCACTGTTCGTTCATTCACAGTCCGGCTCCATTGTAATTTTGTGCATTGTATTTTGTCTATTGCCATTTGCCGTCTCCTTTCCGCCATTTCTATTATTCAGCTTCAATTTGGAAGTTTTTTTCGCGGATAATTGCTGAACACCAAGAGAGAAAATAAGAAGCCACAGCTGAAGCACTTTCTTATTTGTGTTTAAGACCTTTTAAGGTATGTTTTGCTTGGCTTTAAGTCCTTTAAGTGCGCCTCCCCCCTTGGCTGACGTCAATGTTGCTGCATTTCAGGCGTTCGTTGTTGTAATTGCTTGTCCAACAAATTAATGCGATTATTTTTACGTGGCGAAAATAATCCATCTGTAAGCTCATTTGACACTTTTACGCGCACTCGCAGCTCAATTCGATTCCCGCACCAAAGTTCATTCAATATGAAATGGGAGTCAAAACGTTCCACAATCCTCCTGCTGCCCTTTTGTTGTCTGCACTTAATTTAGCTCATGTACAGCTTCTTAAATTAACAATTCCATTTGATAAGCTCTATGAACTATTTGCCTAAACGAAGCTTATCAATTGCATTTAACAGCCGAGGATAGTTAACGTATTTGAATATCGAATTTATATTTATAAATTGGTAACTCAAACTATTCAAATAAGTTTACGTGAAGCAAATATTTGTGTGTAACTAACTCGCTAATTCAGAGGATGTAAGGACGCTTATTCAACCGCTGCAATCCTTTTGAGCCTAGACAAACATCCTTGCGCTTTGCCAGCGGCCAATGTAAAGAACAAGCGATGAATGAACTCACCTGTCTTCCACTGTTTGACTGCTCGCAGGTGTTTTCTTTAGAAAGCCGTGTGTGCTTTGAGCCTGTGTTCTTTACGCACTTCAAATGGGCTTTGGCAACCCGGCAAGAGACAACGCGACGGCACATTTTTCGCTATTAATTTGTGTAAAAGCAAACAGCACAGATTACTAAGGATACCAAACGGCCTGATGATGTCAATAATAGGCAACGAACTGAGCTGAGCTGAGCTGCGCTGAGTGGAGGCTGAGTGGGACTGAATAATGATTGGAAGGAAACCCCTTATGCGAAATCAAAACACCCGAGGACATTGAGCCCATGTGCGCATACATAATTGACGTTGAATTCAGATTCGCTTTAATCTTTGCTTGTGATTTGTTGGGCTTCTCCACTTTGAGTCTGGAGTCTTAGGAGTTTCTATTTGGTCATGAATGATTTACAATTGTGCAACAGAGCTGGAGTTTCACTTCATTATTTGACTTTGCAGCGGCAGCTTTTAGCTGCTCACATTTCACGGAGTCTTACACATATCCGGCGGAAATGTTTCGGTCGTTGCTACCGAAAGGCGGTTTTCACGAAATCTTATAAATCAAAGAACAGCTCCTGACATAAATTCTTTATTCATTAATAACACAAATGCAGCCATGAGTTTCCAGTCAAAAGCGTGCGAAACAGACAGAAACAGGCCCAAACAGGCCCCTCTACTACCAATCCCAATGCTTATTTCAATCGCTGTGCCTGGTAACGGTTTCCATTTGACTTGCCGTGTAGACCCAGTTTCGAATCGTTTGTGGTTTTTTGATCAACGTCATCATCATTTTTCGTACAGATGATTAATTGAATGAAATTCAATATTCACAATTGAATTGGTTGCTGGCTCGCTGATTTTTACTTGGCATTGTTCACGGCATTCACAATGTCCCGAATCCGATTAACTCCGTTTCGTCCGTTCCGTTCGCCTGGCTGTGCGAAAAGGGTTTAAAGCTCGCATATTTTTAACACAGACATCCGGCGGAAACGTGTGTTTGCTGCCCCCACAAAAATTTATAAAAGGAAATTTCTTTCGCAACACAATAAATCCATATGCGGCTTGTAGCCGGAATTCTTTGGGTGTAATTTCTCAACCGAGTGGATTTTTGTGTTCCTCCACCGAGTTGAGCAAAAACAATTGGCAAATCAATTCACTCGCAACTGATGTGCGCATTTCACAGAATATAATTCTGGCTTATTCGAATGTCACTCAACCTTTTTCGGTAATGCCAGTAAAACTGACATGTTTCAGACATATTTTTACTGGAATAGAAAAACAATACATCCTATTTGAGGATTGCATATATAAACAGAGTATAAACACACGTGTGAATGCGTAACATTATATTACGTATACGCAGTGTTGACATTCAAAGTTAATTGCAGAATCTTTAGTTTCCATCTTAGTTCTATATGCAGATTTCTATTAAAGTATTAAGCTCTCCATTAACCGTAAGCAGTTAAATATAATTAAACTAACACTATTTGATTTGGTCTGTTTAACTTTCACTTTCACTCCTATAATATAGCCATAAAGCATATATTCGCATAACCCTGGCCAAATAAACGTGTGTGTGTGTGTGTGTGCATGATGTGTGTTTGCTTACAGTTGGCTGAGAGTCCGGACAGACAATACAGAAATGATTGGCAATTCGGTAATGATGGCCTCATTGAAATGCGATGGAAGCGCAACAGGATTAAGGATGGAGGATGGGGGAATAAACCAGACAGCAAACATTTGCATGCACAATAAATCAAAACGATCCAATAAATTTTTCGTACGTACTTTTAAGCGGTGCTCAGTCGTATGGAAAACCATTGGGCCAAAACGTTGTTAAAATTGTTTAAACAACTTGTTAGCAGACAAAGACGTGGCTAATGCGTGGGCACGGTTTTGGCCTTCTCTTGTTTTATGCCATAAACGAATTAAACTGACAATATTGCTGGAGCTGTGCATACTAGCAGCAGATAAATCTGTTATAATGACACAAGGATGAAAAGCTTAAGCGACTGGGTGAAGTTAAAAACAAATCGAAATTTCACTTTGCCTTCGAATGCCTATTCCTTTTGTCGCAGCCCCGACTCTCCATCCCTCCGTATCCCTACTCAATCCCAATGTCGAGCCCTGCACAGTATTGCGCCAGGCCGTAAAATTACAACTGCGCCACTTTTGGCTTTTACGGCGCCATAAATCGAAACAAAAGTGTCGTTTAGCAATTGAAAGCGAAAGGAAACAACAAAAAAAAAAAAAGAAAAAAATAACAGAATTCTGCTCCTGACCCTGTGCGCCGGCAGAAAATTTAAGCCAATCGTCGTCTAACTCAGATATGAGAGCTGAACTGCGAGTGTCGAGGATTTCAGGCTCACAGCGCACAATTATAGCACTAAAGCAAAAAAGAATGCACTTGGCCATTATGGCGTCCGGGCCAAAGGATAATGCTCGGAAGCTGCTGCAATCAAAGTTCTCGCCATGCTCATATACATTTCAGGTTGCGGCAGAGTCCGACGTAATTAAATTAAGCCAAGGCCCAACTGAAACCGCACCGAATTGGTTTACAAACCACCCACGGCCAACCCACCAAACCACTTCTCGGCAGCAATCGGGTTTTGGTCACAGTTCCACCAACACTTAATTACTTTTGATACGTGACAATTTAATCCTTTGCTACCACGTTACCGAAAAATCGATGTGAACGACCACGGCGTGGCCATATGCCAAAGGCTTTACACACACACACACACACACACACACACACACACACACACACACACAGATGCATTAATTCTAAGTACAGCGCGGTAATTTAACGGCCAATTTTGTATTTAGCGGCCCTCGCGCAATTGCGGATCAAATTACAGATATAAACCTACTTTATTATAATTGTTATGTTTTTGCACACTATAACTATATATGTATATATTTTTATACTGATCAAATTTAACTAAAATATATCTATATAAATATATACTTATTTTTAGCCTGGAACTTTATTAAAGAGTTATTTTGACCGCGACCGCATTGTTAATTTAATGAGTCTGTCACTTAGACAACTTGTTGACCACAATTCGAGGCGCAGCTTAATTATATGATACTTTAGATGCGCATGACAAAATTAATTAAAATAAAAGGGGCGGAGGACGAGCCCACGCCTACGACAATGACGAGGGACCTTTGCATAACTGAGCCTTTTCGTTTAATCACTGCGCTATTATTAATCATTCAATTGTATTCCCAAGGCAATTATGTTAATGCGCAGCACATTTTTAATTAACCAAAAACACACACACACATGAATGTGCACATATTCATGCACACATTCCCACACACACACACACACACACACAGGCACACACATTATCAAACCGCACACAGGCATCCAAAGTGTTTATGGTCGAGTGAGGCGATTTACGAACTTGAAAGGGGGGATTTAAAGCAGACGCTCTGAATTCCATTGTTCCGATTGGGCCTTAGAATGCCATTAAATTTGATAAAGAAGTATTTCAAATAGAATTTATTCACCTGAAATTTGCAAACATTGAAGCCATTCCAAAAAGGACTTCAATTACAATCCTAGACTAAATGTGTTATCGTGCTTCTCGGCTAAAACACACTCGGTGTGTAATCAGAGATTGTAAAACATAAATATTGTCATGTTAATTTTGCAGCATATCTCGGTGAAGTTTTTTGAGTGAATTCCTCATAAAAGAGTAAACTTTTCACATAAAGGATATAACCGAGCATACATTTAAGGATCTCGGCCACATTTATGTGCACATTTACATATTTGCCAGAGCATAATTGTCTGTGCGAAGCTGTGTCTGGGCATGAGAGTTAACAAAGTCTTGCATTGTGCCAGCCCCTCTCCTGCTCCTGCTCCTGCTCCTGCTTCTATTCCTGGCCCTGACAATGGCCGTGACTCTGGCGATTGCCCGTTCCACACACAAAAAAGTGCGAAAATAAGAACATTTTCAAATGCAAATGAATCCCGCTGTCCAATTTATTCCCCTCCCAACTTTGAAACGAGCTATGCTCATTACATCATTATAAAAAAAAAAGGCAATCCGCAAATAAAATTGTTTATTCTGTAATTGGACTCAGATAATTGAAACAGAAAACTGATAATAAAAAAACATTTCTTTTGCTTTTCTTTCTTTGCAAATCTGTTGTTGTAATTATAAATTGGGTTAAGTTTAGAGAAAAAAGAATGATGACAAAGCAATATTAATGATAAAAACTATATGTATATATTTATATAAGTATATGTATATTTTTTCTGCCTTGACGATGTCTTCTACGCCCAGTGCATTGAATAAATGCAAATCAAAGTTCACAACTTTACGCCCCCGAAGTGCGGAAACTTGCACCGGGTGTACCGGACACGTATGCAAAGTATGTTTGCAGCCAAATTGAAGGCAACAGGACGAAGGACGAACGACCCGGGCACAGGCACAGGCTCAGGTTTAGAGACAGGTGGCAAAAAACCTCCGGCATTTCAACTTATAAGTAAAATCGATTTTCGATTATCGTTTAGGGCGTTCCAGCTATCTAGCTTGAAGCTGCAATTGAAACTTGATTGTGGACACGGAACAAGTTCCAAACGCTTCAGCAAACACAAACACAACAAAACGACACAGAAATTACGACCGGGCAGCATACGACAAAGGGGGCGAGGGGGGTGAAGGGGGTGTGGCAGGTGAATGCAGCCAACGATTCGTTGCATGTTGTTTTGAGATAAAAGTGAATATGCGAATGGAGGGAGTTGCCTGCAAGCGCAACACAAGCACTGACAAAATATAAAGAACAACAACAACAACAACAACAACAACAATAGCAAATTCGTTGCATTTATTTATGCGTTTACCTGTGTATGGAAATAATTGTTATAAATTCTAAATGCATTTCCAATGCGTGTAGATTCTGCCAGGATAAGGGCGGGGCCGATTGTGTGTACTGTGTTTATTTCCCTGCAGCAAAGGTCGACAATTGGCTAAAGGATCAGCAGAGTTTGCATTTCATTGAGGTATGTATATTGAAAAATACATATAAACAGAGAAAATTAAATTTTAGCTGTCATCGTACGTGCCTCGAATGCAAAACAACAACAACAACAACAACCATTTTTTTTGTACTTTTTTGGGTGTGTGCGCGTGTGTGCGTAGACTTTTCACTGGTATCCTGTGAAAAGTAGATTTTCGATTTTCGGAGTCACGTGAAAATGTGCGAAAATGTCTTTAAAGCGTACGAGCTTATGGCCGATAGTGCTGGTAATTGTGTGAGTATGTGAATATTCAATACAATTTAAATATACTATATGCCCTGAAGTGTAGACTATGCCAAAAAAATAAACGAATAAATGAACTCACCAAATTGAAAACATCTGTAGCTAGCTAAAAAATGGAGTCCCTAAAGCCAAAAGTAGCTGTTGAGCTTAAAATGTTAAAATAAAATATGTATATGCTATTTAAGTAAAAAAAAAATAAAAAAGTGGCGTATACGCAATATTTTCCTGAGGGGACAGCTTTAACTTATTTGTAATTGTTTTAAGGGAAAAAAGAATATAAATTTAAACTGAAAATGCTAATTGAAAATATGAAGTATAAGAAAGTAATCGCTTATTCTATTTAGAGAACTGAGCTTTAAGCTACCTTCACCCCCGGGCTGACACAATATTTTATATAGAATTTGCATTGTGAGGAGAATTTAAAATAATGCCGACTATTCGCGAAAAGCTGAACTCATACTTATAGAGTGCTTGGCACAGCTGCATACATATATTGAATAAATTATTGTTGACAGTTCTTGCACTATGCCATTAGGGTCGTGGGGGGGGGGGGGGGGGGGGGGGGGGGGGGGGTGAAAGGGTTCCTTTGACTAGGTGCATCTTTATTAAGCGCTGTGCTAAAACCACAAGCGATGTCATTGTCGCTGTCGTTGTCGTTGCGGTCTGCATTTTAATTACAGTTCTTTGCTTGACAAGGACGCTGCCATCATTTTAATGACACAAAGTCGCTCAGGATACGCACTATGCTCTGACTTCAGCACCAGCTGGCTTAGCTCTGTCTCTATGGGCAGCGGGCACGAGCCTTGCGACCTGTTTGTGCCATATGCAAATAGGCATCGCTCTTCGTATCCTTTCTGCGTGTGGCATGCGTAAGCGGCAACAGCAGCCAATGTCGATGATTCTGATGCAACGCATAATGGGCCTGCAACACAGCCAGAGACTCAATCGAGTCGAGCTGCAGATGGACCTCTAATATCATGGAATGCAAACTCGAATTCCCGACGTAGATGCTAATTGATGGTTGAGCCACAGCCAATGACTTTTCCCAGTTTGCTGCACAAATATTTGCCAGATATCGAGATCTGAGCTCGACAACTGCAAACTTAATCTGCGGAGTGAACAACTGCAGGCATCTGAAATTGCAAGCACTAAGCTGATTGGTTGTGTTATTGGGCTAATAAATATCTGTAAGGCTTCAATTTAATATCAATTCTATTAGGCTGTCCTCAAATTAGGAGTTGACAAAATGTTGTCAAATTCCCTAATTAATCATTCACAACTGATTAATTTGCATATTACGCATAATGGGCGTCTTCCTTGCAGCTGCTGCAATCGAATTGAGTGCATACACTCAGAGAAAAGCCTTTGTTTAAGCATAAGAAATTTCTTCTCTATTCTTACTTTATTTTTGCTGAGTGTGCACAGACATTAGCAGCTGTCCTATGCACAATACAGTTAATATATATATATACTATATAGGAGAATATGTTCACACTTCGATAGAAGCCAGAACAGGAGTCCTTTGCCAGGATTTCGATTTGCTCGCTGGCAGAATGAGATTGTCTGGCGCCACCACAAAATTAATAGACTTTGATGTCGATGCCCGACGAACTCAATTTGAAAGCTGCGTCCCAAGTGGAGCCCCACAAATGGGACGCGGGCCGCATAAATTTGGAAGATTGAGCACAGAAATAATGTTGTTGCAATAACGAAATGAACTAATTTGTTATAGAAATCAAGTTGGCATTTGCCTGGTCCTGAGAATGGGTCTGGGCCATTCCGCTGTCATATCCAATATTAAATCAGTTATGTTCGCTTGAACAATAATGGTCTGTTTATGGAATGGTCGCACACACACAAACACACAAACACACACATGGCCATAGACAATATAGTAATTGGTAAGACAACAAAATGTCTATGCGATGCTCCATAAAAGTAAAGTGAAATATGTCAACTTACATGCATATAATACGACAAGTAAATACCCTGTAAATGTGCACAAGCTGAAGCTAGTTCGCTTTTCACTCTTGTTGTACCCTTCTATGCTCATATCCTTTGGCAAAGAGCATACGAATGCTAAGCGCGAGCTGGTCGACGGATTAAATTGCCTTTTGGTAGGAGAGTCGAGCAAGGACGAATCGGAAGCGACGGACGGCCGTCTCATCATTACGAGGGAAAATTGTTTTTGAAAACGTAAATCGAGGACAAAAATGACCAGAAGCTGCCTACGGCATGTCAACGCAACAATGGCCCAAATAGATAGACAAACAGCCACTAACAAGAGCTGCTAGATACGAAGGGGGGGGGGGCGGGGCAGGGGCTGTTGTTTAGGGGTATGTGTCCTGGTGTTTGCTTGTGCTCTTGGTCGTGGTGGTTCCGTTGCGGTAATCATATTTATTTTTGGTCTTTGGGGTTTTCAAATGCATTCGACTGTAAACAATTCTTTAAACTCGTTTCGGTCGCTTGGCTTGGCTTGAGCTGCTCTGAGCTGAGCTGGGCTGGATAAACATGAAATTAACTTTGAACTTGTTTGAGATGTGGGGCTTTTCTCGTTTTTCACATGCACATTCCATTTGATGGCACATCTCTTATATCTTTTATTTCGCTGTACGCAATAACATATTTATACAAATATTCTGCATGAATTTCCCAAGTGTGGCCAAAGCCTTAAGTTTTTATGCTGAGATTGGCCCCTTGAAACTAATTTCGGGGCGTGGCACATGAAATGCACTCAATTTGACAGTTTACCGAATGCGACAATTTTTATTCATTTCATAAACTTAAGATACCACCAGCAAGCAGGTACAAATATATATGTATGTATATATACTTTCATATACTATGTATGCACATAGGAAGGCTCCCTTATATACATATATATGTATGTATGTATATATATAAATGTAGAAGCCGCCACGTCTCAAGCAGCAAATTGAAAAGGCAAACGACAGTTGAGGAAAGCAACGCGATTTCATTAAAGCTTTTGAAATATTAAAGCGCATTCAATGAGTGTGTGTGTGTGTGTGTGTGCGGGTGTGTGTGTGTGGCTGAGTGTGCGGAATATGGACATATGCAAAAACTGGCAGACACAGCGCCAGGTTCAGGCCCCAACCAGGACGTGTTTGGGCGCACGTCAGTTGGAGGTGATGTTTATTTGTTTGTTTGTCGTCCTTGTTGCGCACGTGGACGCGTGTGGCGCATCCTTGCCGTGCCGTGCTCCTGCCGCCTTCCTTCTTTTGTTGTCGCTGGAGTCATCTTTTATTTCATTTTGTCTCATAAGTGTCAGAGCATGAAACGGACAATATAATTTAAATTCTGCATGCACACACACACACACACACACAAACACACGCACACACACGCACTGATGGCAAATGTGTTATCCTGCGTCGCCATTGCATTCGGAAATGCCAAATTTACAATAAAAGCCAAAAAGTTTGAATAAGTAATTTCAGCAAGGAGCCCGCAAAGGACCTCATGAATTCCAAGGCCTGCGGCTGTTTCGCCCGCCACGCTCTCAAGTCTGTGAATAATTTATTTAAATCATTATTTATTATAATTTTATTTTAAGCACTTGCAGCGGCCACTTTATTGCACCGCTGTTACAGTCAAATGTATTTTGAAATGTGACTTTTTCATTCAAATTGCAAACCTCATTCGGGCATTATATTAAATTCAATACATCACTGATAATTTATACTTTGTTCCCTGTAGCCAGCAAAAATGGGTTAAGTTAAGGGTATATAAACATTATTTAAGTATTTGACTCCAATTTGCTAATCTCTTAACATTTCTGCTTGATTGGATAACTGTCTGTTTTTTACTTAATTTAAATGTTATTTTTACCATTTGAATGCAATTTTAACTTTAAATTTAACTTTAAAATATTTTTATTCAGATGTCTGAATTCCATTTTTGTGCAATTTATTTCACTGCTTTCAATCGAATTTTAATATGTTGGATGGCTATGTGTGAAATAAAATATTTCTGAGTTGGCAGCAGGCTGGATTCAGGATTTGATGACGAGTATTAATCACTTGGCGTGTGCTACCGCAAATGAGTTATGGCCACGTTGATCCGCTGATGCGTTGGCCATAATCCGCTCAAGGGTATTAAACAAATGTGGGCTCCGCATTTATTTAGTGACTGACTGACAACAACAACAACGACAACAGTTGTTGGTTGACAGTTGCCAGTTGCCAGTTGTTCTTGGCTGTTTGTGTTGGCCACTTGCTGGAATAGTTGACAGTTTTAAGTTGCATTAATTTGGTTTCACGCCCCGTTGGGCTTTCGGTGAGGGCCACAAAAATATTTCGCCAGTGTCAATATTTTGGCGCCGGCTGTTGCATCAACTCCGGCCGAATGTAAGTGCACAACAGCAACAACAGCAACAACAACAACAACATGTAATGGAAAACAAACACGAAAGGGTGGCAAGGCCAGAAGGCGCTGCAATAGCAAAGCAATAGCAATAACAGCACCAGCAGCGACAGTCGAGAGCCAAACACAGGCAAAATAGCTTTGCTTTTAGCTGTGCTGCCAGCTTTGGCAAAAAACAAAAATAAAAACACAGGCAAAGCAAAGGCAAACGCACAAACAGGCAATCAGGCAAACAACAAAGCAAGCCATCTACATAGACGTCGCGATGGCCACTTCTCACTAGTCCGCTCAGCTCCGACAGCAGCCACCTTGAACAAAGACGCCTCTGGCCAAGTGGGTCGAATTCGGGCGCATGGACTTGTTTTTTGCCCAACCGCGACCACAATTCGTTTTTTTTGTTTTCCTATTTTTCTAACGGCAGCCAGGAATGGCAAAGGGGAAAGCGCCGAGAGCATAGCTGAAAGTCTTGACTCAAAAATTGTTTGGCTGTTATTAGTTTCTGCGCGTTGCTTGAGACGCTTTTAATTAACGCCGCCAATGAGTGCAGTTCAGCACAGTCAGCTGCTCGCACGACCAACCAAATCCAAATCCTTTTCGGCCACTCGCATTCTTCCGCAATTAGTGCGACCAGCACAGCCAGAAGACAAATCCTTTCCCTCTTAAAAAGTTTCATTCGACAAAGCAGAAACAATACAAAACTCGTCAGCTTTAGTTGTAAAGCAGCTTGGCAAAGCTGTTCTCGACAGCCAGACAGACCAATCAAGTTTGTCTTTTACGAAATGATTATTGAGATGAATTGACTTGATGCCATCTAACTAGAACTTCGACAGAAGTTCGTATCCCATCCTTGTGTTGAAGTATTGTCTTTGCTGAGAGTCTATTTCAAAGTTTGATTGATAGCTAATAATAGCAAGAATTTTAATATTTAAATGTTCTTCATGGCTTTAGTCAAGCTAAAGCCAAAATTCTGCAACTAAAGTTTTTTCGAAAGAGGCTTTGTTATGTTGCTCGCGATTAGTCTTGTGTATATATTGTTGTTCCACGCATATTGCCATCAGGAACACATACAAACACACATTCGCATTTGAATGTGTAAGTGGCCACTAATGTCTTGGGAATCTGAAGAAGCCGCGGCAAGTGTTTACATTTAATTCGTTTAAATGCACGACATGTTTGCTTAAAAGACCCTCCCACTTATTATACCCTGTTGCCATAAAATGTATGAAAAGGGTTTAAGTTGAACAAATATCGGTCACAAAAGAAACGATTGAATTAGCCTGAAACTAACCATTTAATATACACTTTTAAAAATTCATTATACTAATTGGGCAATAGTTACAAGATTTATTTAGAAAAACACGTTCTTTGTATTCATCAAGCCGACATGTAGGTAGGGTATTTCAAAGTTTATATCTTGCAGGGTATTGCCCTTGTTTTCGTATGAAAGTGTTAGCTGTCGTATTTGAACAATCAAAAATGTTCCTTGAAGTACAATTTCTTTATGCATTTTTAAATAAGCAGCTTGATAAACAAGCGTGCTTAATATTAAATGTTTGTTTTTCAATATAAGTGTGTATGTGCACTTAAAACGAATAATTTATGGCTGGTCCTTAATTCACAAAACTCCTTCCTTACAAATATCCCACAGATACAAGAAACACGACCTCTAGCGATCAAGACTCGCAAGCAGCAAGCGCCAATAATTTCCCGCTAAGTGTTGCGCAACCGTTGATAATATAGAACGCACACTGTTGAGTTCTTGTCAGAACGAACGCGAACTATTCAATTGATCAACGCTATCGACAGATGGCGCTAACAAAGAACATTAAGGTGGGTTTTTTTTTTCAAAGTGCCCGGCAATTTGGGAAATTTTCAAATAAAAGCCAAAGGTGCTTATCAAAATTTGTACTTTAAAGAATATATATATTATATAATGAAATAAAACCATGTTCTGCCATGATACAGTTGCTGATGTGCTAATAACGTAACTGCGCAGCCAATTCTCAGTCGAGGTTACAGACCATATCTGGCCATGACGTCAGTTATCCACTGCACATAATCTGCCACATTGGTATAGAGGCCCGGCAAGCTGATCTGGCCGCAGGAGGTGACGCCCATGCTGACAATGCCGAACTCCACCATGCGCAGCTTGTACTCGTCCAGATAAAGCGCAGGTGCTTGCAGCGGTCCGCCCGAGTCGCCCTTGCACGAGTCCTGCAGGTCGCCGCCGCCCACGCAGAGCTGCGTGTGGGGCACTTCGCGCTGATAAGCCTCCGAGCAGGACGAGCGGGACTGGAGGGGCACACTCGCCTGCAGCAGCACGTCCGAGGCGGATCCGTTCTCGGTGGTGCCCCAGCCAGTGACAAAGTAATTGGGCAGCGTTTCCGCCTGCTGTTTCAGCTCATCGCTGATGGGCAAGCAGATGGGCTTAATATGCTCTGCAAGCAGAGGAGCGGATTAAACTGGGATCAAAAACAGAGTTGTGGCCAAAACTTACTCTCGAATTCAACGGTCGTGTTCAGGCGCAGCAGAGCAATATCGTTGGTGATCCGCCTGAAGTCGTATTTGTCGTGGAGTATGTACCTCTCGATGCCCACATCCTTGACGGGCGGCGCGCACTTCTGTTTGCGTCCCTGCTGGCGGCAGTCCTGCTCCGTGGAGATGCGATGCTCTCCCAAACGTATCTCAAAGCTGAAAGGAAACAACAAAAGTGGAGATAAGTAACGAGTCGTTTAAGTTTTGCCTTAAGCACTCACAGCTGGTCCTCGAGTCCATATACGCAATGAGCAGCGGTCAAAATGTAACCTAAAAATTAAAAATAATCATCGGTCTGATCAGTAATCGCCACATATATTGAAATGCTTTGGGTTTGACCTACGGTTCGAGATAAGCGTGCCGCCGCAGAGGTAACGGGCTTGGCCGAAGGTTTGGTAGCGCAGCAGGGCCATCCAGGGCCGGGAGGAGAGCTGCACCTCGTAGCCATTGGCCACGCGCTGGTTGAGAATGGAGCCGCAGCTGAAGTTCTCGTTCTTAAACAGCTCCATGGCCCTGGAGTTGTGCTGGATCTGTTGCTGGGCACAGCAAAAGTGGCGCTGCAAATTGCCAGAACGATTAGTTAAGTCCCGATTAACATTGGTCAGCTGCTATTTACCACGCCATCGACCTCGGCGCAGGCCGCCTTTTGCAGGTAGGCGGCATATTCGGGCGGTATGCGCCCGCCCGCCAATTGGGCGGTCTGCAGGCGCCGCTCGATGTCCGTGCAGGAGGAAAACGGCATGCACTGGCCGCGTTCTCCATTCGGCGTAGTACAACTATCCGCGTACGCTAAGCCCACGTCAATGTACACAAGCAATTAATATGTAAAATCAGCCACAAACGAGTCATGATTAGTTTCCTTCACTCACCCGCTCGCGCAGATCGAGCGCCGATCAGGCAGGCGACGGCGATGAGAAAGCCGCAGCGCAACATCTGAAAAATCAAGGCAGACACCGTTAACAACAGACACAGACTGACTTCGACTGACTTCGATCTAAACTCGCGCTCCAAGTGCTACTGGGCGCCGCACGCTCCACGCACGCTCTTTATACGAGCCCCGACAGAATCTCAGATCTGGGCTCATCTCTCTGAGTCGCCGAGTCGCTGAGTCGAGCGTTGAGCACTCGCCAGATTTATTGGTTTTCCCCCTTGTTGCCCAGACGAGCACTTGAGCGTCTGGCCAAGTGTTTAGCTTTCTTTAAACTTGATCGCTCTGGGCATTTATTAGCTGCACAAATATCAGCCGCAGCCGCAGCATCAATCAATGCTGCAATATATAATAATAAAAAACAACTCATTTGCTGATATGAATTGAACTTCTGCTTACTCGTTTTGTTTACTTGTCCGCTTCGTCTAATGCGACTTGTCTCCGACGCTTCGCATTTTCGGAGAGGGCTCTCAAGCTTTTGTTCAGCTGTCGCTCTCAGCTAGAAGGTTGGCTTAGCAGCGTGTTTTGCCCTGGCTAACTCAACAAGTTCGAGTCGAAGTTAAAATACTCTTCTTTTAATGGCAAACATGTCATATGTTTCAGCTTCTGTTTAATAGTCCTAAATATGTTATTATTTATTATCTCTAAAAATATATTACTCACAAATCTTCACTCGAATTTCTATTTTTTTAATTGTACACATTTTATTCCTGGTTTCACGATAAGTAATTTTTATTTTTGATTTCACAGTAAATCGCAACTAAAAAAGCCCTTAAAAGGGCAATGAAAACTAGTCGACTTGAGAACTTCGCTTGGCAATTTCCCAAGAATTATATTAGGCTAATAGAATGCAGTTCTGTGGGAAATTCTACTGCCCAGAAAACAGCGGAAAACATTAAACTGAGTGCCGATCTTTGGGCACAAATCAATTTTCTTCCGGGAAGTACGAAAGTAATCAACACTTGCATATATTATAAACCAGATTACGCCCATTAACAGCTCGTATTTTTCTTATCAAAATAAAACAGTGCCCACTTTAAAGGTGAAACACACACACACACAAAGTTTTGAAATAACCACTTGTTCTATATATTTTATTGTTTATCGCACATCAGCTGGTCAATTGTACAATTGCTTGAGGATCACTCCACCATATTTATGCGTATTATGTTTTATGGTAAATTAAAATTGACGTTTGTAACAATAAATTAAAGCAAGGCTATTTAATAAATATCAGACATGGATCAACAAAAATCATTATTTCTATAGTCATATATATACGTATATATATATTTTTCATATACGCTATACATATATATATATATATTATTAATTAAAACCTTTAACTTAAGTTGTTAACTTTTAGATTAAGAGTTAATTATTAAGGTCAACGGCTGCTCTTTAGCTTTCATTTAGGGGTTGGGCAGAATCTCATCGTTCTGCTGTCTATATATGCCAATGGTACTATGCGGTCGGTGTGGGTTGGATAATTTATATGATTTCTTCGCTTTCTATATGTCAACGAAAGGGAAATAGCAATAGATCAATATCAATCAATTCTTGAATTTTTCACTTGCTTTAAAGTTGAGAAAGGAAGCAAAGTTTACGATAATTGCATTGCGGCGCTTCGAGTGCCGCTTTCGGGGTTAGTAAGCAATCAATAGGAAAAGCGGGTAAGAGAGATACAGTTAAAAGCAAGACAGGCAGGAGAAAAGAGAGCGAGATAGAGGGAAATTAAAACCAGCAAGCCAATTAAACTTAATTTCCAAGATGAAAGTTAGGCAAGTCAAAAACAAAGCAGTTAGTTAGTTAAATAATAGTTGTAAGATAAGTAAATTCGCATTCAACGCATTATTATCATTATACCGATTATACACAAATTCACATGATAATTTATACAAATAAAAACATTCTGTACACATATATAATACTATATGAACATATTTCAAAAATACATTAAAGTCTTGTCGCACACGTCGCCCGGCTAGCTACAACAGCTCGGATCTATGACTAACAATTATTATGAGTAAGTTTAATAACAATCTTGAAGTTCGCTTGAGTTTTAGTCACCAATGAGAGCTGTAGAGCTCCACAGCCACGCGCCGGCTGATCATGAACTTGGCAACGTGGCGCTTGAATCAATCATAGCATTCAATATATATTATGTAGACAGTGTGAGCCATTGCCGAAATAATCTAGGCCTATGCTTGGTTAGTGTTTGGTGCTGTTGGTGGTCTCTTGGAAGTAGTAGTAGTAGTGGAGGTGAAGTAGCAGTACGAAGAGTGGTTAGAATGCAATACAGAGGTGCCATCAAACGATCAACCAATAGAACTGAACGATTATCTTATTTAATAGCGGCAATTAGCGGACTCTCGGCGCCTGTAAGTGGAATAGAAAGAAAAATAAAGGTTAATCACTTTTTTTGCCGTAGAGTTTGGTGGGCACTAATTCACGAGTCTTAATGTAGGGCATGCGTGGCCAGGTCCAGGTCACTGGCATCGAGCACTCATAGTTGAAGTTATACAGCTGATCCTCCAGCCACTTGCGCTTGTCCTGCGGCTCTGGGTATGTGGATGCCAAGCCTAATCAAAATTTATGAATCATTAATATATATTAATAATAAGCGACAAGTTTAACAAAACCCCAAGAACCATCATACCCTTATCGTAGGCACACTTGGTCACGCCAATGGCAATGTTCATGGAGACGTCGCGAATGCTCTGCAGCGGCGGATACAACGAGCCGCGCTCAATGTCACTGGGCTCGACAAAGTTGGCCAGCTCCTGGGCGGCAATCAGGAACATATCATCGGGTATGTGGTGTGTGCCCGTGCAAATGACGCCCAGACCCACGCCGGGGAATATGTAGGCATTGTTGCCCTGGCCCGGATAGTAGGTTTTGTTGCCCACGGTAACCGGTGGGAAGGGCGAGCCAGACGAGAAGATGACGCGAGCCTGCCAAACAATCAAATACATCTTTATATTCAGCAAATGTTTAAATAGGCAGACAACTCACATCCGTATTTGTATAAGCCTCCTCAGCTGTGCATTCCGCCTTGCTGGTAGGATTCGAGAGTGCAAATATGATGGGCCTTTCGTTATTGTCCGCCATGGTGCGCAGGATCTTCGGAGTGAAGAGGCCGGCACAGGCCGAAGCGCCAATTAGAACCTGTGGAATTACATAAACTATTAGTTTGATTTCCACTTATTTAGCCAATTAAAGACGTACACTTGGTTTAATGGCCGACACAATCTGCTCGAGATCCTGCATTGGTTCAATGTCTTTGGCATAGTTGACCTTATGGCCATCTAAAGAGCCGACCTTGCGCGATTTGGTCAACAAACCATCAATGTCCACCATGAATATCCTGCTGTACGCCTCCTCGATGGGCACGCCCTCGGCAACCATGCCCTTGACAACGAGATCGGCAATACCAATGGCTGCCTCGCCGGCGCCTGCAAATAGGAAAGTATAGTCCCTGAAGGACTTGCCCGTAATACGCTTCGAGGCGTACAATCCGGCCACAGCCACAGCGGCTGTTCCCTGAATATCATCGTTGAAGGTGCAGTAGGTATTGCGATACTTGTCTAGGAATCTAAATGCATTGTGATTGCCAAAGTCCTCGAACTGAATTAGGGTGTTCTGGCCATAGCGCTTGACGACTGCCTCCATAAACTCGTCAATGAAATCATCATATTCGCGGCCCACGACGCGCTTCTGTCGCAGACCCACATACAACGGATCCTCCAGCAGATCGATGTTGTTGGTGCCCACGTCCACCACAATGGGCAGGCACTGATGCGGCTTAATGCCAGCCAATGCCGTGTACAGCGCCAGTTTGCCAACCGGTATGCCCATGCCGCAGGCACCCAGATCACCCAGGCCCAGGATGCGCTCGCCGTCGGTCACACAAATGGCACGGACATTCGGTTCGGGCCAGTTCTTCATTACGTCGAAGATATGACCGCGATCATTGAACGTCACAAAGAGACCGTGCGGACGTCTGTAGATGAGGCCGAAACGCTGGCAGGCCAGGCCCACTGTGGGCGTGTATACAATGGGCATCAGATCCTCAATGTTCTCGGACAAGAAGCGGAAGAACAGCCGCTCATTCCGATCGTGCAGATCGCTCAAATACAGATATTTGTTCAGCGGCTCTGTATAGCGGTTGACGGCAATCTTGCACAGCTGCAGCTGCTCCTCCTGGGTCTTAAAGCGCGCCGGCTGCAGCCCATGGATACCCAGCACCTGACGCTCCTCCAGGGTAAAGGCCAAGCCCTGCAAAGCAAATTGAGCCACATCAGAAAATTGCAACAGAGCAACAATTGAGTTTGTTTACCTTATTCAAGCGCGGATCGCGTATATGATCGATGCCGCGCACCTGAGAGGGGCAGATGATGTCGCCGACAACCTCATGATAGCCACGGGCGTCGCACAGCGCCAGCGCCGACAAAGCCGGCAGTGTAGTCCCAGTTGTTGTTGGTGTGCTCGTCACAGCTGCAGCTGCGGTGCCGCTGCGGCACAATTTTCCTAGGTTGCCACATAAACTGCAATAATATAATTTAAAACAAGCAAAGCCCAAAATAAAGCAAATATTTATGATTGTGCCAATTGATGCAGCGACATTGAAAAGCCAAGTCCAAGGCCAACGTCAGCTGTTTTCGATACTCCTCAAAGTACAATCGAAACAAGGTATGCATGAAATAAAAGCCAACTTCGATTCCATTAGAAGCACTTCATTTGATGTGCTTAACTGCTGATAAGTTATTTCAGATTCTTATCTGTTGCCTGCTGCACAGGGTATCTCGACGTGAAGCACTTTTGAGTAGCGCAAACTAGTTTGCTGTTTATCGATGTGCCGCTAAACTAAGCCGCATTGTTTACGGCGGAGGCGCGATAAGATTCCAAGTGCTACGATAACAACATGACGACAAATGTTTTCTCGGCGATTTTGCATAATTGACGCTAATCGCGGCTCCCTTGTGACTAATTTTCTGAGTACGGTTCATTGATGTTCACAGCTGGGATTAACGCTTGCCACAGCCACCAAAAACCCAACTACCAACAAACAACCACCCAACCCAAAAACCCGTTAATGACGCGCCTTTGGGCGCACGCGCTCATGACGTGTTGCTCGAAGCACTTCGGGCTGCTAATTAGCGGTAGAGTGTCAGGGGCAGGGGCAAGCGCAGAGGGGCATAGACAAGGTATCATTAACATTATCATCATTCGTCATTTTGTTACTATTTGCACAACCCAACGGCCAAGCAGCGCTCACATGAGCAGCGCCAAGTACTTAATAAATTCGCATATGCCCCACATACAAACATATGTAGTATGTGTATTTGTATATACCCTTTGAATATATATAACAAATGTTATATCTAATCACGCATACAAACGTAAGTGCATGCCGTAAACATTTCCGTATGTACTTCTGCGATTAAACGACGCGCAAATAACGTAAAAATGTTTAACATCACGATATCCTCATATATGTATGTTAATACCATCATCATCAGCTTCTGGCATCTGTTTTTATTAATTTTAATGTCACATACGATGCTTTATCAATTTAGACTTTTAATTGGTCGCAACGTATTTTTTGTAAAATTTTAAATTCATAGTTTATATATAGATTTTCAATATTTGCATTTGTAAAAAGTATTTTTAAAACTAAAAAACCCTTACGCTCAGTTTATTTGTATTAGATTTAATAACACTTTTATCAATAATTAAACAATAGCAACTTTTTCCCATTGGTACATGTTACAATAAAAAAATTCTATTATTTAATAGCAAGTAAGGTTGTTTTAGATGGAAGTGTCCGACTAGGAGATACGCTGACCCCAGCGAGTGGAGGAGAGATGTCATATCGCAATACCTCATTAAACATATACTTTAATCTGCCAACATTTGCACAAACCATATACCCTCTTTTTATCTATTTTCAGGGCATAACAAATTATATGACACATTCCGCTATGATCTCACAGTTGATATGTGTGTGTGTAAACTTGGTTAGTGTGTGTGCGTGGGGGTGAGCATGAAACGGATAATTAACCAAAACACAAACCCCACGACATGAATGCAATAAGGTACTGTAAGAGCTATATTTAAGGGGTATCCATGTTATACGGTATTTTTTTTTGTTTATGCAAAAGTTTGTGTAAAATAAATATTGAAGAAATTATTGAAATACAGGGAAATACATTTTTTAGCTATTTTCCTCAAGTACCATTCGTGGAGGTATGACACATACATACAAACGTACAAAAAAAAAAATAAATAAATAAACAGACCTAATCATTTTTTTAATATATATTTTACTGTGGTTTTACCACTTAGTATTCTAAAAATAAAACAAGTTTAATTATTTTGTTTTCTGTATATTCATTATTTTTCAATTTGTATGCATATGCATATATTATTTGCTTTGAAAACTATATAAGCCCACTTTGTTTATTATTTAAGAGCAAACAAATGTGTTTTTTCCCAGAAATATTTTCGGTGGAAAAGCAAAAAAAGACTTTAAAAAGGAAACTGTTCGTCATTAGATCATTCACTGTACTTGCGCATGAAACTTCTAAGTTTACCGTGTTAATAGAGCCAAAGACAAGTCAACGTACTCGAACGTGTGAATTTAGAATGTGGCCATTAGCAAATAGAAGAGAAGCGGAACAAAAGACAGAGACAGCAGATGAAGCTTGGCAGAAAAAAAAACAAAACGTTTGAACTTGGCAACGAAAAAAAGCAGAGAGAAAAACAACAAACAAAATAATAGCGCTACTTTTTTTTGTGTGCACATACATATATTATGTATGTACATATGTATTAGCTTGGGTGTATATAATTTTAGAATTTGGCATAACGATTTAGTTCTATATCTGCAATTAGTATAGACAGTGTCCGTGTCCATGTCCATGGACGTGAAGGTGGCCAACACAGACGCAAGCACAAATACGTTGACGTTGGAGCGAGCACACAAACACACAAACACACACATGCACATAGAGCTTACGTGTGTGTGTATTGATTTTTCAGCTGTTTTGCTCAGTACGTGAGTGTGTGTGTTTGTAATTGGCGCTTTTATTTTTCTTTAGAATTTGTATTTGGCTTTTTCGATTTTTTATTTGTATTTTTGCTAGTAGCCAAGAAAAGCGCACTTGAGCTGTCAACTCTTACGCAACGAGGAAAAGGAAAACGAGCTGCAGCCAGCAGCTGTTGCAGCCACCAACGGGAGCTAGCTAAAACCAGAAACAGTTAGGTCAATGCCAAAACATGTGCGAATCTTCGCCCGAACCCATCGACGCTAACAGGAAAGTGTGTGCGTGCCTGTATGTGTGTGTGTGTGTGTGTGTGTATTGGTAGTGCCAATGAAAACGAAAGCTGCGCAGAGCTAGCTAATGGGGTGGGGAAGTGGGCAGGCAGGCAGGCAGGAGAGGAAAGGCCGCCTTGGCGCACACTCGTCTGCCACGAAATAGACTAGGTCACTGACAAAAACAGCTGGGACGCGGAGCAGTTGTCGGACAATTGAAATTGCATAATGCTCCGCCAGTTCGCATGTGTACCGAAAATAGTTGCAAGCGAGGCAAATTCCTTTGGCAACTTGATGCCAGGGCGAAATAGTAGCTCACCTGGTGCGTGATAACATTTTGCGCTTTTGTGTTCCTTGAATTGCTTTTGATGTGTTAACTTTTGAAGTTTTGCGTTTGCTTTGACACTTATCACTAGGTAATAATACTTTTGGTTACGCTTAGCTTTTTTTTTTACATGCGGAAACACGACAATTACGAGCAGCCACCCTTATTAGGCCCAACAAACAAATCTGAGTATTCAACGCGGCGCGGGTAAAAACTACCTCGCGAAGCTGTCGGCGAATGATGAGCGAATGCCGAATTCGACAGAATGAGCTTATGCATGGCAAAAGAAACTTGCGCGGCACTGATTGAAATGAGTGTTGGTAAGCGCTCATGGACGCGTAGTGCTGCCATACTGAAATTCTTTTGTATCGATGTATATCGATATAAGTTCTGCGATTTAAACTTACAAGCCGCGAATAAAACATATAAAAAAAACACTCCAAAAATAAAGAAAGAAATGATTTTAATATTATTATTAAATCCACTTAGCTGTAATAACAGCAAGTACAATTATGCTAATTTTGGGTATAAAATGTGCTCCACTGGACATAAAACTTTGCATGTGTTCGCCCAAATCCAAGTTGCCAGAATTTTTGGGTGACCTGGATTCAAAAGTGTAAAGAGCGCGAAAGCCATTGGCAACAAAACGATCATTCGAGTAAAAGGATACGCGAAAGAACCTTCCATCGGACCGCACTTCAAAATCCGGCAGTTTTCCGCAATATTTGTTGAACTTGCGATCCGTGCTCATGAAATTTGAGAATTCCACGTAATCGCTCGCAGTTTGATGATCACATCTGCGAGCAGAAAAACTTGAATCTTATGTCTTGTATTAAAAAGAAGTGTAAGCTTACGTGCTAATGCCTTCGACATCAAAATATGTAAACCGCAAGACAATGCGTTCGTCGGCACCATAGAAATAGTAGTTGCATACGACATTCTCCAGATAGTAGCCTGGAAAATTTGGCGAGTGAAAAAGGCCGCTAATCCGCTCGCTGCTGTTGTAGACAAAGGTGCACTCGCTTCCCTGCTGCACGCCAGACATTATACCATAATCTAAAAAAAGACATTGCTTGAAGTAGCTATAAATATGAATAGTTTGTCGCATACTTGTGAGAAACCGATACTCTGCGCGAAATCCATAATAATGCACCTTGTTGGTCATTTTCGGGGGATATTTGCCCACAAACTGCAGCTGCAGCTGCTGCACACTGGACATAATCGGCTTGGGCAAAAACGCGCCGCATAAAAGTTCCTGAGTCTCGTATTTGCCGCGCACCTGTGCCAGCACATGAAGTGCATCCTCATCCCGACAGTTGCTTGAGTTCTCATGCTCAGTTGGTATGTTAAAGTCGTGGAACTTTATTTGAACCCGTTCTGTGTTTTGCGCTTCAAACTCGTAGCGACACTGCACGACTCTGGTGGTATCGATATTTTCACTTATCGATGCACCGATAAACGTGCCCAACAGCTGATTCGATTCGAAGACACCAGACTTGTTGACGCGCGAATCGTACATCTGCCTGCAATACTCTAATAGAAAATAAATAAATAGTTGTTTATAGTGATTTATGCTTAGATTGCTGATCAATTGTCGTGTGTGGCATATTACTGGTACTTGGAGCAGGGCTATGGCCAGCAAGCAGGTACAGAATGAAGACAACAAGCTGGACACGTTTCGACGCATTTGTGATGAAATTGCCGCTGAGTCAAGCTACCTGCGCAAGGTTGAGAAACTTGAGCACTTCTTCAGCAAGGGCAGCAGCGGGACTGGCTTCCAGGGCGATATGCTGCAATGGGTGCAGTTCCTCATCCCGGGCGCCACTCAACGTGTGTATAATTTGCAGAACAAGGCATTGATAAAGCTATTTGCACGCATCTTTCGTGTCGACCAGCAGCAAATGCATCTGGACTTGGAGCAGGGTGAGCAGCAATCACTGTTAAGTTGGCCCAAGTCTTTAAATGTACTTTTATATTTCTGTTAAAGATGGTGACATCTCGGAAACACTGCGCAAACACTTTGCTGACACCAGCAAACTAAAGCCGCAGTCAAAAAGCAAACTCTACTTGCATGAAGTGGAGAAGCTCCTCTGTCAGCTAGAGCAGCGCACAAAGGAGGATGAGCAAACGGAGGTGCTGCACGATATGTGCAAGCAGGCCACTGACTTGGATTTGCGCACCTTTATTAGGCTGATCAAACAGGATCTGCGTATTAATGCGCGTGCCAGGCATATATTGGATGCTTTTGGGCCGGAAGCCTATCCGGCGTATCAGAGCTCTCGGGATCTAACGGCAATTGTTCAGAACTTTGCTGGCATCCAGGACAAGCCTACAACATCTCACAAAAGTCCCGCAAAGGCGGTCGGCAAGAAGGCGAAGAAGGCAACTAGCTCCATTCAGGTAATGACTCCTGTTTCGCCCATGCTGGCGAATGCCTGCAAGTCTGTGGAGGAGGCGTTCAAAAAGAATCCTGGCGGTCTGTACAGCGAGATCAAATACGATGGCGAAAGAGTGCAAATTCATAAACAGGGCAGTGAATTCAAATTTTTCAGCCGGAATCTGAAGCCTGTAATGGATCACAAAATCAAAGACCTTAAAGATTATATTCCGCGTGCTTTTCCTGGTGCTGACGACATGATTCTAGACTCTGAAATCATACTGGTTGACACCGAAACGGGCTCTTTGCTACCCTTTGGTACTTTGGGCGCACACAAGAAACATACGTTTGCCAATGCCTCTGTTTGTCTTTTTGTCTTTGATTGCTTGCTCTATGATGGCGAGGATCTGACTCAACTGTAAGTGGGAATCTACTTCAATGAACTACGAAGCTAATGCTGCTTTTATTTTTAGCGCCTTTTGCAAGCGCCGCGAGATTCTAGAGCAAAACATAAAGCCTATCAAATCTCACGTACAGTTGTCAGAGTCGGAGTTCTTGAAGACTAAGAACGAGCTGGCCATGATGACTGCCAAAGTGCTTCAGGCAAATCTGGAGGGTGTTGTGCTAAAGAGTCCCGCTGGAACCTACCAGCCGGGCAAACGCAACTGGCTTAAAGTGAAGAAGGATTATCTTTTTGGTGGCAAGATGGCTGACACGGCAGATTTGGTTGTGCTGGGTGCCTGGTATGGGTCCGGTAAAAAAGGCGGAGTGCTTAGCATCTTTCTCATGGGCTGTTATGATGCACGCGATCGTCTCTGGAAGACGGTCACCAAAGTACACTCCGGTCTTGATGATGCGACTAACGATGAGATACATGAAGAGCTTATGAAGCTAACGGAACGTGCCGACGCCAACAAGATTCCAAACTGGCTACTCTGCAAAAAAGCGCTAATACCTGACGTACTCGCTAAGTCGGCGGAGAAGATGCCTGTGTGGGAAATTACGGGAGCCGAGTTCACACAATCGGAAGCGCACACCGCTGCGGGCATTTCCATACGCTTTCCACGCATCACTCGTCTGCGCAGCGACAAGTCCGCAATGCAGGCAAATGATTTGGCACATCTAGAGCAACTCTATGCCGCCTCTAAGCAAAATGTGAATGTAGATCTACTGCTGGCCAACTGTGAGCCGGATAAAAGTGAAGCACTGACCAACGGGCTTAAACAGGAGAAGACCCCACAAAAAGGCAAAGCACCAAGCGCAGCTACAACTAGCAGCTGTAAAAAATCAAAACGATCCAATGGCAACTCTGACAATGACGAGCAAACCCCATCAAAGGGACGCAGCTCGCGAAAAATACCAAAGCTGGAGGCGCCCACATCAACGTCTCAAGGTAATCTTAAAGATTTCTTTAAGCCCAAAACGGAAAAAAAAGCTGTTGGGGATGAGACTCCGGAACCTCCTTGCACACCGCTCAAAGCAACAAAGGCACGGGTCAAAACTGAAGATGATAAATTATTTAGTGGCCTGGTAGCGCACTTTGAAGCCGCTGCCGATGCAGCCCAGCAAAAGAAACTCATGGATGAATTTGTACATTATGGTGGTAAATTAACCATGAATACACAAACGGCCAACTTGGTGTTCTATGATGGTACAAAATATTTGGATTTGACCAAGCTGAGGTAAGTTCAAATATCACCAAAGTTAATTATTGAAATTAATTTAAATTAATTTTCCAGACCCCTATACCGTCGCAGCTGCCGTCATCTCAACGTTCAATGGCTGGAAGCATCGTTACAGGCCAAAACACTGGAGCCTTATCCACTCTATGCCTTACTGCTGAACTCTTAGTCAAGGGTACAATATTATTATTAAATGTTATTATTGCAATTACAATTACTTTAAAATTTATAAATAAGCAAAATCACTTTGCATAATGGTAATAGTTTTTATAATTACTATTTATATTTTATTTTTGCTTGTTAATAACCGTTTTATTAAATTTGCAATCGATAGCTTATATATTATATTTGAGGGCATAAGAAGCACAAATGGGATACGTCACATAATTTAAACACAATTGCCTTTGAAATCTATTATACAGTAACTTAAATGAGATCTTTCTTTATGTTATTAATTATCAACCTGCTATTTATTTTAAGTGGAATCTACAATATGTGAATATCTGTTTTGCTTGGTGGAAAACTACGTTGTCATTTAACTGTTTCCACTAAGGTACAACCATATTATTTATTTAGTATATGTAGGAAGTCTATAGCAAACCTGTCTGGCAATAATATCATTTAAGTCTCATTGAACTCGAACACAGCTGGAGCTACTCAATGGGCCAAAACTACAACGTTTTGCAATTAACCAAATAATCTTTACTTTGCGTTTTCAAAGCGTTACGGGTCTTAACTTGGAGCCCCTACTTGGAGCGGAACGAAAATAACGCGCCGACTGCAAGTACAGGTTAAGAGTCAAAAGTGATTCGCAAGCAAATTTGCCTGATTCGCGGATCATAAACTTAATATGCCTTCAAAGGTGGAAATTAACTTTCGGTGCATTTTCAATCGAGCTAGTGCGGTTTTATTTTCAAACTCTACTGCTGGATGAAAAACTTAGCTACATCTTTTACGATACTACATAAAATGCACTTTATGCGGTTTTTTTACTTTTGCTTGTTTGCTTTATTTTTGTTCCTACTTTAAAGTGCCAAGTCTCTGTTTTGGGAGGAGAGTGTGTGTAAGTGAGTGACGATCTCTACGATCGTTAGCCGTGTGCAGCTTATTATGTGTAATTTGTGGTTCTTTCTGTTATATCACACATTTTCAATCCGAGTGCTAAGCTAACTGCTTTGCCACCGGGCAATCGGCCCTGGTATAAATAACGTCGACGGGTTCTGAGCTCTTCTCATTCAAGCGGCGGCCGCGACTGCGTTAAATACAAATCGTTACTTACTAACTTAATTCTACTGTATTTGTTTTCGGAGCTCGGATTTGTGAATTGTGCGAGATTATAATAAAAATTAATAATGGATGTTACGGACGAAATGGAATCTGAAATGCAAACTTTTTACAAAAACAAAACGATTTTTTTGACAGGTGGCAGTGGATTTTTGGGCAAAGGTAAACAAAACTTGGGAAGTGCAAAAGTGCATTTTTTATGTATGTAAATTGAGTTTTTAACTTTGAATAATCAATTTAAGCTAAAGCTGAATTAATTTCATTATGTTGAACCCAATAAATAATTAAAATTAAGTATGCGTAATAAAAGTATGCATGCACCTTTTAATTAATAATATGTAAGCATTTTAAGCATCCACGTGTATTTGCCTTTGTCGAAGTAAGTGTCAATACACTGAGAGAAACCCAGTGTGGAAAGTTGTATGATGTAAAAAAAAGTTGTGGATTAAAATAATATCATCAGAAAAAAGTTGGTATTATTAGGAAGTTTTTGCCAGTTGAAAACTTGTTGACTATCAACAAGATTTTTATTGGACTATGAATCCGCTTGAAGCATTTAATATACCGTACTTAAAAGGTATTTCAACTTTGGACTCTATCGAAAAAAAAGAATTATGACATTAAAAATAAAAAGTTAATAAACGAATTAATCGCTGTTTAGTGGGTGGTAACAAGAATTGCATCATGTATTGAAATAAAAATGTTATTGTGAAATCTGCTTATGGAAATAATTCATATATACAAATTTTAAGGAGCTGCCAAGAATTTAATACACAATAACAAAATTGTGTGCTTTAAAAAACCCGTTTGCAATGCATTAAATTTGTTTACCAAGGTTGAAACAATTAATGTTCATCATGAGCAAATGCATTGTTAAATTATATAAAGGAATTGTATATGTTATTATTTTTAATCTGCCCTCGTATTTCGTGCGATTGTGAACTTCTTAATCGTTAAAAATCAATTTAAAAATAAATGCTAAACAGGTCTCGTTCAATGAATGCAATTCAAATTCAAACGAATCTCAAGCAATAAAGCAAAATCACTTCAAAAAGTTACAAAGTTCTAGTTAAGACTGAGCTCGCAATATTTTAACGACTTCGACTTCGACTTCTTTAGTGATAATCGAGAAACTGCTGCGAACAACAGACGTAAAGCTCATCTATGTGCTAATCAGGGCCAAGCGCGGCCTGGACATGCGGGAGCGGCTAGCAGCCTGGCAGGATGACGCCGTAAGTTAAGTCAAGTAGAAAGTTCAACTGGACTCCCATTGGTATCTGTTCCAATTAGGTGTTTGGGCTGCTGCTCAAGTCGAAACCCGATTGCTGGACGCGCATAATGCCCATAGCCGGCGACTGCCAGGAGCCGGACTTGGGCATCAGTGAGGCGGACCGACAGCTGCTGGCGGATGAGGTGCAGGTGGTGCTGCATGGCGCAGCAACGGTGCGCTTCGTGGAGCCACTGCACTTGGCACTGGACATCAACACGCGCGCCACGCGACTCATGCTGCAGCTGGCCAGGCAGATGAGGCGACTGGAGGTTTATGTGCACGTGTCCACGGCGTTCTCCAACTGCGTCATTCAGCGCATCAACGAGTGCTTCTATCCGGAGCACTTGACCTGCAGTGCGGACACCGTCTTGGCGCTGAGAGCCCAGCTGAGCAATGAGCTGATAGACAACATGGCGCCGGCCCTGCTTGGCAAGTTTCCCAATACGTACACCTACACAAAGGCGCTGGCCGAGCAGCTCGTCCAGGCGGATGCGGGCGATTTGCCGATATGCATCTTTCGACCGGGCATAAGT
Source organism: Drosophila lacertosa (assembly GCA_004143845.1). Taxonomy (NCBI): domain Eukaryota; kingdom Metazoa; phylum Arthropoda; class Insecta; order Diptera; family Drosophilidae; genus Drosophila; species Drosophila lacertosa. The sequence goes on from SCDZ01000042.1 coordinate 219,868, forward strand.
GAGTGCAATCAACTAATTGGATATCATTCAAGTTATTCCCATTCGTTTCAGTTATTGGCAGCTATAAGGAGCCTGTTTCCGGCTGGATTGACAATCTGTACGGGCCAATTGCGATACTTTTCGGCACAGCCTTCGGCGTTTTGCGAATTGTCCGCGTAAATGTGCGTACGCAGGCCAATATGGTGCCGGTGGACTACTGTGCCAACCTGATGTTGGCCAGCGCCTGGAAAACGGCTAAGGACAAGGCTAACATTGCCACGGAAGCGCCGTTGCCACCGACCATCTATAACTATGTGCCCAGCGATCTGAACACGCTGAGCTGGGGCGGCTTCAAGGAGAAGGCGGAAAATCTGGGCCATGTCTACCCGTTGACCAAAATGATATGGCTGCCATTCCTGCACACCACAAACACACTCTGGCTGTTCAAGCTGGTGGCCTTCTTCTACCACATCCTGCCCGGCCACTGCATCGATCTGGCACTGCGCCTGCAGGGCCGCAGACCGCGCATGATCAAGCTCTACAAGAAGATACACAAGAATGTTGAGGTGTTGTCGCCGTTTGCCGACTCCAATTGGTATTTTGAGACGCGCAACACGCAGCAGCTGTGGCAGTGCCTGTCGGCGCAGGATCAGAGGCTCTTCGAGTTCGACATGAGCCGCCTGGACTGGGACGATTATTTCTATCGCGCCTTGGGCGGCATGCGCATCTATCTGGCCAAAGAGGATCCGGGCAAAGAGTCCCTGGAGAAGGGCAAACGCAAATTGGCGCGGTCAGTCCAATCAATCGAATATAACTTAAATCCTAATCTTCTCCTTCGTTCTTCACAGATTCTATGTACTCCATCGACTGCTGCAGTTTGTGCTTTGCAGTGGAGCCGCTGCCATTTTGTGGTCACTGCTTAAGCTTCTAGTTATGTGCTAGCAAACTTAAACTTATGCTTAGAGTAGTTCAATAAATAGTTGGTATATATGTAAAGGGAGAACTCACTGCTCGGGGCAGGTCCTGCACAGGATACGCAGACGAACAAATAGAGCAACGATAGAGACACCATTTCGACTTGTCGACAACTTAAAGCAAACTAATAGCAATCACAGCCACAGCCAGCGAGGCCGACGCCTTATCTCGGCCAAGTCCCAAGTCGATTGGCACTTCCGCCGCCGAGAGCGCCGTCTTCCGCCAAACGTCTGACAGACGAAAGCTGCCAGCGACGCCAGCAAAGAAATTTGCCGCCATTTGACAACGATTAGCATAATTCGATTGGGTCTGAATCTATAGCTAATTTATGGGGCGCCAACTTACGATTTTTGCGCGAGCCGCGACGCGCATCCTCCTCCTCCTTCTTCTCCTCCTCCTCCTCCTGCTGGAGCACACTGTTTGACTCGTCGGACGGCTGCTTCAGTGCGATGCTGGCCGCTTCCAATATGGGAGGCGCCGCCTGCTCGTTGGGCACGAACTTGTACTTGCCCCGAAATCCTTTGGCGGTGCGATTCGAGCTGGCATTAAACTCCAGCAGCAGATCCGGGCCGCTGCTCAGAATGCGGCGCGTGGGACAGGACGTGCACAGGACATCGATGACGGCGTTCATGTGCGCCGACTCGGCATCGAAGATGGTCAGAGCGTCCAGTTGACAGCCGCCGCTGACCACCGGCGGCAGCTGCAGCTCCTCGAACAGCAGCTCCACACGGCTGTCGGGTCGTCCAATGAACTTGTAGGCGCACTTGATGTGCGCCGGATAGTGGGCCGGAAAGCGCGGCGAATGGAAGTAGCCCTGGCCCAGATTGCCCGCCAATCCCGTGCTGGCAAAGAAATAAAAGTCACAGAAGCTGTGCGGCACCAGCCGTCCGTCCGTCTTGAAGAGCTCTGCCCGCAATCAAAATAGGTTAGCTTGAATAAAGTGTTTTGGCGTTCCATGTTTGCTTACCTTGCTTGAGGAATCGATAGGAGGCCGTTAGGTTCAATGGCCAGTCGGCCAACTTTGTGGGCGGCTGCTGAAAGCTGAGCCGCAGTCCGAGCAGTCGACCGGCGCTATAAATAGGCGTGGCATTGCGTGCGGCGGTGCTGTGCTGGCACCAGGTGTACGCCGACAGCGTCGAGTTCTCGATGACGGGCTCGCGCAGATACGGAAAGACCTCCACGGTGTCCAAGCTGCTGTCACAAAATTGCATATCAGAAGGTGCGGCAGTGTTCGGCTAATCATATGGCAAAATGGCCGACATGGCCAGAACGTAATGATGTTCAAAATTTATTGGCCGATACTTTTGGGACTGGCTCGTTGGCCAGACCCAAAAATAGACCTGCGGCCAGCAAATGTTGCATAGCTATTTGGTTCTCCGCCATTTATTTTGATGCAAATTCTAACAAAAGTTGGCGTTAAGGCCCACCAAAAATAAAAAAATAAAAAAACAACCCAGCAGATGCTTACCAAAATGGGTTCAATAACAAAGTATATTGATCAGTTAAAGCACTTGATTCTTTGGGCTGTGAAATTAGGCAAACTTTGATTTAAATCATTTTTTTGAATTATAATTATTAAAAATATTTTCAAAGTGAGTTAGACACATTTTTTTTTTTTTTTTAAATAGAAATAACAACAATTTTGTACGCAATTTGTTTATTTTTCCCAGATAGGCAGGTTAACTAAAATATAAAAAAAATGCATAAAGGAAATAAATATAAAATCGAATAAATCAAAAATAAAGAGTAACAAATAAATAATATATTAATCGAGGCAAATTGAATAACAAAAATAACTAAAAAAGAAAAGGACGAAAAATATTCTAAAAACTATGCTATAGAAACTTGAGAATATAGAGGAAAATACTTAAACATTTTAAATTGCAACATTGTTTTAATAGTGTTTCACTGCTCGGTTTGATTTCATTCAAATCGGGTCGCCTCGACTAGTTCTTCCGTTTGCGCATCCCGCCGAGCATCCGACAGAAGGCAGGGTAGTCGATCATGGGCGGCTCCTCCAGAGTTTTGGGCTTGGCCATTGGCGCATGGCTGAGCGCCTCCTTGGCCTCTCTGATGGTCATTTTGTCGCCATAGTTGGTCAGCTCCTCGTAGATTCTACGACAATAAAAAGGGGGTTTACACTTGAGAACACTCGACTTGAAGGACGACAGCACGCACTTTCTTTCATCGATCTTGCCCGTGCCGTGATCATCCCACTTGCTCCAGGCTTCCAGCAGCACCTCCTCCGGATCCAGCTCGAGGGTGCGACGACACATCAGCTGTACGAAGGCCTCGTAGTCCAGGGGCTCGTGGGCCTCCTCCATCATTTGCTCCAGCAGCTGCTCGTTGGGCTCGTTGCCGAGCGCCGTGTAGGTGAACCGCAGGTCGTCTTTGGATATGAGGCCGTCACAGTCCGTGTCGAAGAGCGTGAAAACCTTTTGAAAATCGACGATCAACAGCATTTGGGGCAGTCCTTAAGCCAACACTTACTTCCTTTAGCTCCGCCAGCTTGGCTATGTCCAGATCCTGTGGCGACACATGATCGTCGGCGCTCAGCTCCGCGGGCAGTGTATAATGGCCAGTGCTTTCCGGCAGCTTCAGCCTCGGATTGAGTATCTCATTGATGACGGCCATCGCCTCCGAGTCGGTGCCCAGCAGCGGCGGCGGCTGCGGCGTCTGCGAGGCCTTCCGGACTGAGCTGGCTCGTCGGCGCCGCTGGACACGCAATGGACACCATTATTAAACACTTGTTACTAGCCACTGTAATGGACACTCACGCGTTCCAGATCATCCAGCGAGACCGAAGGATCCATCGACATTTTGGGCAAGCGATTCACACGCGTTTCAAGGGCGACTCGCGCGCGTTTCACAGGCGATTCAGACGCGTTTTTTTTCTGCACTTTTTCCACTTGATAAACTTGTCGCAACGACAGCGGCCAACGTTGTGCGCAACGCTCTGCCTGAGCTCCACTGAAATTTGTGGCGCCGCTGCCCACGAATTTTATTGACAAATCGATTTCGAAATTTGTATTTTTTTTTTTTAAATATTTTAATGCTGGCAAAATTGCTGCAAATTTCGCACAAATTGACACAAATTCGCGGGCGCGTCGACCATTTATATAAATAACCAGGCGTGCCGGGCGACGGCTCCACGGACCGCCCCGAGTGGCCTTCACAAGGTATTTTAATTAGATTGCATTCGCAATTGCATTCGCATTTCCCTGATGACTGTCGCACAGCTGCCAGTCGCAAATCCAACAGATCCAGATCTCTGATCGATTTGGATGCGGCCTGCCGCGGGTGGCGACTGTACGGCTGGCTTAGTCCGGCTGGCCGGAAGCGTTGCTACTCACCCGGGGCGCAGTTGCAGTTGCTGCATACGAAAGGCCACCAGCTCGTCGGCCATGCCGCCAATGAAGATCATCAGGCAGTTGTTCTTGGCGCCCAGCGCCTGGCTGGCATTCACACTCAGGCTGCCCCATGCGGTGGCATTGCGTCCGTTCGCATGCAGGCAGGCGCAATCTGTAAATAAAGTATCCACCTCTTGATTATGCATTCAGCTTCCTTTTAGCAGTTACTCACCCAGCCACAACTGTGACTGTTTGCTGGCAACAGCGGGCTGACCACTGGCCAAAATCACAGACAAGAGCCAAGTTAACCAAGCGGCCACCATCTCCAGCGGCCAAAGTGAAACTGTGCTGCGAGCTGTGCCGTTATCCTGCCAGTCGCCCACGTCCTGCAGATGCTTTAAAAATAGCTAAGCACCACCCACCACCCACCACCCCCAGCCCCAGCCCTAGCCCCAGCCCCATTACCTAACACACAACACGGGCACAGTCCGCTGCCAGTTTTACCTTTTTTTCGTATCATTAATTTTAAGTTGAGGTTTTTATGGAGCTGCCGCCACCGCCGCTGGTGGCGCCACCGTTAACCGTTAGTTTTAGCCATCGCCAGTGGCAGCGACACCAACAACAAAAGGAAACAAGCTATTTATAAGTGGATTTCATGTTTCTATGATTGGCAGTTATCAAATTGGTTACAATGAGATTTTATGCTCTGCTTTATAAAAGAGAGCTGTGAGGTATTTTTTTTTTTTATATGAGACACAAAGCACTAACTGGTTTACTTAAAATAATAAAGCCAAAATTACAAATTATTAATAAAAACAAAATAAAAATACTTAATAAATATTCAAAAAAGATAAACTTATATTCATTCAACACAATATGAAAGATACTTTTTAAAAATAAATAATAACTTGCAGATACATTTTGTAGATACATATAAATATATTAATAATCAAGCTATATCAATAATTATATAAATTTTTACTACAAAAGCTATTGACTAATTTTATTCGAATTTATTCAAACTTAATCATTCATATAGATAAAGAAGCTTTGGTTCAACTTGAATAATAATAGCAAAATGCCATATATTTATTTAATATAACATAAACACACACATACGATTTTAGATATATTTGATATACTTGTATATTTATAGGTAATTAGGATCCACCTGTCGGATTCATCTTCGCCCGGAACATGTCGGCCAGCATGACCGCCTTGGTGCCGTTCAGTTCTTCGTAGTCGTAGGGCTCCATGTGCTCCTTGCATCGTTCCAGCCATTGCTTGATGTGTTTGTAGGGCCTCAGTTCAAACTCAAAGGCCTCCAGTTGGGAGACGGTAACCAGCAAAGTGAGATCGGCAATTGTAAAATGATCGGCGGCTGCAAATTCTCGGCCCTCCAATATTGTATTCAACCAGCCGACGGCTTCAGTTAGCCGGGCGCGTTTGCCCTCGTCCAGTGGAGCACCAATGAAGATTGTGGGAAACTGGGCAAAGAGCAAGATGTGAGTATACAGAAAGGAGCTGGCGTGGTGATCTCACATAGAAGTCGGTGAGGCGCATGTAAAGTGTGCCCAGATCGAATTGTAGGCGTTGATCCACCAGCGCCCGCACTCGAATATCAGTGGGATAGAGTTCGTCCGTCTTGCCATAGGCGGCCACCAAGTAGGACAGAATAGCGCGACTGCAAGTTATCCTTGGTTAAGTTTCGGATGATAGGCAAACAGTTCTTACCTTTCCCACAGCACAAGTCCCTGATCGTTCATGGTGGGCAGACAGTGCTGCGGATTGAGGGCGACAAAGTCCGGCTTTAGCTGCTCGCCCTCCATAATGTTGACGATCTTCAGCTCAAAGTCCAAACCGAGCAGCTTGGCCAACAGCAGGATGCTGCGACAGGGCGGACTCGGTGGCAGATAGTAGAGCACTGGCGTGGACATTTTGCCACCACTGATAAGTAGGCAGTAGACAAATTCGGTTACAATTCGTTCGGTTTGGTTCATCAGAGACAACTGAATGGCAAACACGAAATTGGCCAGCAAACACAATGGCCAACGGCAGAAAATCAATGCATCGATTCGATATTGTTTATTAATGGAAATTGCCGGGAAAATGTACACTAGGTGCTTTCTTACGGTCAAGGACTCGATCAAGGTTAAGTTGAAAAGGTCATTTAGTACGCTACAAAAGGACTTACTTAACTGAAGAGAAGCGTCTGATTGAGTAGAGTATTTAGGAGAGATCAAGTTAGGTTTGAATAGAAAAAAATAAGTTAAGCCTTAGCACACATTTTTATAGGGTATCGGTAAAGGTAGGCACTTAAGGAGAGTTCAAGTTAGATTTGGATAGACAAAAATAAGTTAATCCCATCTTTAGTAGAGTTTAAGTTAGGCTTGGATAGAAAAAAAAAGTAAATCCCATCTTTAGGTGAGTTCATGTTAGGTTTGGATAGAAAAAGAAAAGCTAATCCCATCTTTATTTTATTCACCTTAGCACACATTTTTTTAGAGGGTATGTGTAAGTCTGGTGGAGCAGGTGTAACAGGGCCAGACCAGCACGTAAATTAACGCTGATAAATTAATTGCAGGCGTTTTAGGAGAGTTCAGGTTAGGCTTGGATAGAAAAAATTAAGTTAATCCCATCTTTAGGTGAGTTCAAGTTAGCTTTGGATATACAAAAAAAAATTAATTCCATCTTCACTTTATTCACCTTAGCACACATTTTTTATAGGGTATGGGTAAGTCTGGTGGAGCAGGTGTAACCGGGCCAGACCAACACGTAAATTAACGCTGATTAATTAATTGCAGGCGTTTTAGGAGAGTTCAGGTTAGGCTTGGATAGAAAATACTAAGTTAGTCCCATCTTTAGGAGATTTCAACTTAGGTTTGGATAGAAATAATGAAGTTAATCCCATCTTCACTTTATTCACCTTAGCACACATTTTTTATAGGGTATGGGTAAGTCTGGTGGAGCAGGTGTAACAGGGCCAGACCAGCACGTAAATTAACGCTGATAAATTAATTGCAGGTGTTTTAGCTCACTTATTTAATGGTTATTGCCGAGGGAAAGCTTTCGTCCCCCACCTGCTGCATACTCACACAATCCTTTGCACCAGCTTGTGCTGCACCACGGCCACGGAGTCGATGTCTATGCAGTTCCCCAGTGTGCCGGCGAGTGTCGAGCTCAACTGTCGCCTCGACGGAGCTCTGGTCCTGTCCGCTGGCTGCTGCTGCTGCTTCTGCTGCTGCTGATGTTAACGCTGATGATATAATCTCGTTGCGTTAACTTGTCGACGTCGACGTGAATGTCCGTCGATGTATCCTGTGGCCTGGCTGTTTGAATTTTTCAGAATTTCCATGTCATCGGTGGCTGCCTGGCGCTTTGTTTCATGCTTTTATTGTTTTGCTATTTTCGTTTAGTTTGCATAGCGAACGTTACCTGGACGACCATCGCGTCGCCTCGCCTAATGTGTGCTCACCTGAGGCGGGTGGAAGTGGTTAAAGTGGGTAAAGTGGGTAATGTGGGTGAGTGGGTGGACAGTAGCTGCTGGCTGATTGGGGACGAAAGCCGAAACTCGGTCAGAAAGTCTTGTTCGTGTTTTTCGTTCTAAAATTAAACCACTACATAATTTGTTGTAGCTACGTGTTTTATTTGTTATTGATTGTAAGTAAGTCTTTACGACTGAGTGCAGCTTGGGGGTAGGCGAAGGCAAAAGTAGGGCCTGACTATACAGTTAGGCTAACTTTAGGCACCAAGTCAAGTTAAAGGTGTCGCAATGTATTAGCCTACTTAAATGAATAATCAGGCACCGGGCACTTTATTTCGACCGGCAGTGTTGAGCCGAGAATTTGCTCGTCTACCTGACCCGCTGCTTGGCCCAGGTACGGCAATAACAATGGCTGTCCTGGAAAATTATGCTGAAAATCCAAACACATTAACAATCAAATTCCTGGAAAATTTGACATTAATTGCCAAAGGGACAACAGAGTCTGTCCTGGCCAAGGATAACAGGTATGCCAGGCCAGCTCAAAACCTATAAAGGACCACGCAGCGCAAGTGCAGCAAACAGTTGTCTGTGCAAGTGAAGTGAAGCAGCAAGTGCAACCGAAAATGAGTCCTTTAAATCTACGTCTGATGCTGCTCCTGGTGATCCTCTACGAGGCATTCGCAGTGCCGGCGCTGGAGACTGCGCCGGTGGCAACGGGCATCAATACCATAGAGGAGGCTGACAAGCTGCCGGATGGCAACTTGGAGGCGCAAGAAGCAGGCCTAGTCAGTGCCAATGGAACGAGTCAGGCAACTCCGAGCGGCATTGATCCATCAGATCAGACAGTGGTGAGTAGAGAATACACTTGAAGAAACTAGATCTGAAAGAAAGCTTTGACAGCCCGGTGACAATGTGGCCAGTGGCAGCAGCAACGAGCCGGTGTCCATCTATGCGAGTGGACTCATCACGCCCGAAGCCTTTCAACAGTATCTGAGCCAGTACGGTGGTGCAGCGGGCTTGGCACCACTGGCCGCCGCCTATCCGTCGCCGATGACGGGCGCGCCGGGCATCTATCCGTATCCGGGGCCCATAATGGTGCAAACCGGCTACGAGGGCTTCTTGGTGCCCTCAAATGCAGCTGCCTCCGATGGCGTCTCGGATGTGAGCACCACAATTGCAGCTGGGCCCAGTTCGGGCATGAATCCTTTGATGGCGTTTGCGTCCAGGCTGCTGCCCACCATACTCATGTCGACGCTGTTCCGCATTGCTGCCGTTGTCCTCTCCGCCGTGGGCGTGATTATCTTTGGCGGCGCCATCACCAGCGCCCTCTGCCGGCTGACGCCCATCTGCGAGATTCCCAACAAAGCCGTCAACTACCTGCGCTCGGGCGGGGCTCAGGACGTGGGCCGCATGCTGGCCGAGGAAATTACGCCGGAACGCGTCCGCCGCACCACCGAATTCGTCCGCAACGCCATCCACAAATATCGCCAACTCCAAAAGCTCGTCGAACCGGAATCGGTAACCAACTAGGGCTGGATAACTGGATAATTTGTGGGGCCTTAATGTTTAATGTGGTAATTGCTTGTAAAACCAAGGAGAACTGAAATATATGTACTTTTAATCTTAGTTAGTGTAATTTTTTTAATAATGTTATGTATTTGGAGGGGGGAGGGGGGTATCTAATTAGTGTACTATGACCTCATTTGAGTGGGCGGACTTTTCGATGACATTTTTTAAGTAATCAAATATTTATGAACCTGCCCCTTTATTAAAATTTTAATTCTAGCATACACTTGAAAATAGTTTAGAGGTCTTTATTCAACTCAGTCTAGCTGAAGATTGGAGTCGAATAAAAGACTCTCGCTTTTTCTCTGAGTGTATGACATCATTGTATTCGAAATTCAAGTCACATCAGAATATTCAAAATATAATTTCATATATGACAAATTAATGTTTTCAGACACTGCTCATAATTTTATTTTAACAATAAATAATACTTTACATTTAATATTTTCGAGAATTAACTTAGGCCTTGATTTCCTTCAGTTTTGCCTCAAACCAATCCTTCATTTGGAGCAAGCCCTCCCAGTTCTCGTCCCAGCCGGGAGTTACCTTCTGGGCATGTTCGTACCACTTGGCCACGTTAGCATATTTGGTCAGCTCAAAGCCCGTTGCGACAAGAGTGGAAACTGTGGCTAGAATGGCAATATCGGCAATTGTCAGCTGGCTGCCAGCAACATATTGCTGACCTTCCAGGAAGGTATCCAGAAAGCCAAAGGCAGTTTCGATCTTCTTGTAGTCCTCAGGATTTCCCATCTTGTTCTGGCGGAACAGTGGGTAGTAATAGTCAGCGAACGACTTGTACAAAACACCCATGTCAAAGTACAGGCGCTGATTGACTACGGCCTGTTCCTTGGGATTCTTCGGATAGAGCGAATCGTCCTTGCCGTACTTCTCAACCAGATAGATGAGAATCGCACGCGACTCCCACAGAGCGAAGCCATCGTCCACCAGGGTGGGAATAGTGTGCTGAGGATTGATCTTGATGAATTCCGGCTTCATTTGCTCACCCTCCATGACGTTGAGAATCTTCTTGTTGAGCTCAACACCCAAAGCCTTTGCCGTCATTATAACTGAACGACAGGGCGCTGAACCGGCCACATAGTAAAAGTCCATGTTTAAGTTGCGTGTTATGTTGTCGAATAATGAGCTTCAACTGAATTTGAGGCTCTGGCACCTGCTGCTTTTATAGCCAAGCCTACAAAACAATTATCGACTTCGTTTTGTGCTGTTTGTCGATTTTTGTTTGTCATTGTTACTTTTGGTTTTACATATATACATACATACATATGTATCTATCTACATAAAAGCGAGTGGGACTCATCGGTGCTATCTTCATACGTAAGATCTAAAGTTTTTGGAATTGATAAAGCGAAAGTACTTAATTTAATCGTGTGGGGTATTCTTATCGATAAGGTGAACAAAAAGTGAGCACAGAAAGTAGAACAGAAACCATAATATAAAATTTGCTTTGTCACTTACATATGCATGGGATTCAAAGAACTCATATAAACTAAACTATTAGAGCTAAATTTCTTTATTTTAATTAGTATATAATTTCCAGTTGTTTCGAAAACCTATAAAATCACCTTTAAAAGCTCCACAAAACCTGTTAGATAAATCATTCTATTTAACAAAAAAAAAAAGCATGTGTATAAATTACATACATTTACTTATAATTATTTCCATAATGGTGAAATAGTGTTCCCCTTAATTATACTGAAATCTGTTAACGATGAGTTCAAGTTTGCGAGCGACCACTGTTAATTACCGTTATCGAAGTAAATAATTATTGTTCAGGCCAACAACAGACGGCAAACAGCTGCTAAATATTTTATTAGAACTTTGATTTCATTTTATTTGATTTGGACTAAACAAGCTTGACATACGTACATATGTGAGTAAATACATATATATGTATATATATACATATCAAAGATGAGGGATTGTCATAAGCTGATAAGACATGTTTGCTGAGGAATAAAGAAATAAACAAAATATGTTTTCAAGAGCGTTTTTCTTTGCGTATACTAATAAAATATTTTTTACCTACATTTTAACATAAGGCTGTATACAGAAGTTTTACAACTCGGCATATAAAAAAACAAAAATGTTTACGGTTAAATATGAGAGTTAACTATACAGAATACTCATGAGTGAGTAAAATGCGATAAGGCTTATCTCATCTCTCTTTTTCAGTCACACTCTCCCACTCGTACTCTCTCTCTCTCTCTCTCTCTCTCTGTGTCATTATCTGTCATTAAGTGAATAATTGCCTTCCATTTCGTAAATAAATAAATAATACAAAGCTTAACTTTTAGTATGCAGTTTAATTAAATTTTGACATTTATCGAAATAGCATTTATAGAATTTTGATCATCAGTGGGTTAAATAAAATAGGAATACTTATGTTACAATAAATATGTGTAGAGTAAAGATTTTTACTGCTTGCGCATGGCGGCAATGCGTTCCTTGAGCTTCTCCAAACCAAGTTGGTTCTCATCCCAGCCAGGAGTCACCTTTTGGGCATTTTCGTACCACTTGGCCACGTTGGGATAGTTGGCCAGAGGGAAGCCGACGGTGACGACAGTGGAGACAGAGGCCAGAATTGTAATATCGGCCACGGTCAGCTTATTGCCGGCCACATATTGCTGGCCCTCCAGGAAGGTGTTAAGGAAAGCGAAAGCAGCCTCCACCTTCTTGAACATCTCGGGATCAGCTGGCTTGTTGAAGCGGAACTGGGGATAGTAGTAATCGGCAAAGGCCTGGTACAGCACACCCATGTCGAAGTACAGACGCTGATTGACCAGCGCACGCTGCTGCGGATCCTTCGGATAGAGCGAGTCGTCCTTGCCGTACTTCTCCACCAGGTAGACGATAATGGCACGCGACTCCCACAGAGCGAACCCATTGTCCACCAGGGTGGGAATAGTGTGCTGCGGATTGAGCTTGAGGAACTCCGGCTTGAGCTGCTCCTGCTCGGCTGTGTTGAGCAGCTTCTTGTTGAGCTTGACTCCAACTGCGGCCGCAGTCATCAGAACGGATCGGCAAGGGGCTGAGCCCGGTGAATAGTAAAAGTCCATGCTGACAGTTAAATATTAATTGCTCGTGTCTAGCGCTTTCAGTGTGCGAACGACAACTGAATTCTCTCGGGTGGTGCTATGGCTAATATAGAAAAAGGTGGTGCTCCAATACGGCCCCCGACGTGCCCGGCTCGTTATCGCTCTGCCACGCTGGCTCATTATCTTGGGGCTTTTAAAAGTCGCTGGTCATCGTTGGTTAAACACAATGCAAACATGGGATGGGCATTAAATTGATAACAACAAAGATTTGATCGAATGTGAGCAATACAATTTGTCATTTATTAAATTGTTTGACCAAGTCAAGTAACTATCTCCATATTGACCATAATAACCATAATAACCAGTGCATAGCATTTCTAAATGAATTAATTTTATGCGTACATAAAAGGTGTGAGTCAATTGAATACCTTTTCGGTGTACCCTTTATTACCCTATATGCCCTTTCTTACCCTCAGCTCTACGAGGTATCATCCTCTCATCTGCTTTGCTTTGTTTTAAGTCTATCACAATAAAAGTGAGATTCAGAATTGTGCTTAAAAGGGGCATCAAAAATTCTATTTGGCAAATGTGTAAAATAAACGAATAATAGTCAAAGATGTGTATGTGTGTGTGTGAATATGATAATTAAAATGTTTTGTTTCTGCCACCTATTATTAGCTTAATACATATGTACATACATACTTATGTATGTGTATATTTTAAGAAAAAACAAAAGCTAAATTCCAGTCATAAGTCAACTATTAAAAATAAAAAAAAATAATAAACCTTACAGTCGGGCATAGCCGACAACTCCATACTCAATCGAAACAGTTTTAACTGGTATGTAACTGCACAAACCCAATATGCTCTTTTCACTTTGTCAACTAGTATATAATTTTTCCAAACGTTCGTGAACCTTTGTTTAACAGAAAAATATATATACACATCTTTCTATGTACATAAACACATACAAAAGTCTACTAATTTATTTTTAACAATCAACAATTGTTAGAAAAAAACAAAGCCTGACTGAAAGATACCCTTTAAACTATTTATGCAACATATACTGCAATAATAAACACATTTTTTTGTTTACTTTGAGGTGCTTATAAACCAATCAGCATGAGTTAAAAATTGGCTAATATCTGTTCACATTTTTCAATTATAGGCTATCCAAGTATAAATAAAACGCAGGGTATGAAAACAAATTAATGTTTCTCTCTTTAATTGATCTCTTAAATGTTCGCTGCTCTTTGGCTGCTAAAGCTCTTCGTGTTTCGCAAGGGATCTATTATTTTATGGTTGTGTGGGGGTATGGGGGAGTGAGGGAGGGGGAGGGGGGGGTCTCATGACGCATGCGTTGTTGGTGGAGGCAAACCGGTTGTCCAGGCAGTCATCTGAATATATTGTGGCCATGGCATAGACGCCGCGACCTTTCTCTATATTTTCTGGTCTTTCGTCAGCAAAGCGACTTGTTTGGCTGGTTCCTCTTTTGTTTATGTTTTCCATTGATTGTTTAAAATTATGCACAAATGAGTAAGCCGGTGACTTCCTCACCTGCACATACATATGTTTTTATGTTGTGGGGTTTTCTAAATGCTTCGAATATTCTGGAGATCAGAGATGTGACTAAGCTGATCGCTCTCCGCTCTTCGATGCCGGCTAACTATTTATTCACTTTTGTCGCTCGTTCGCTCTTCAATGCTGACGAATCGGGAAAAGTCTCTGGTACGTATTACTGACGTGTACCATAGAACAGAGAGTGCCGGCGAATGCTCGGATTGTTTATAATTAAATATTTTCGCAGTGTCATGCTGATAATAAAGTTTGCAACTTGTGAAACTGATAAAAACTACATAATATTTGGGACATGCCGTGATGTTAATAGAATATTCGAGTCTTATGCGCAAATGATATGCAAGTCATTTATGACCTGTTCGAAATATGTAAGAACTGGGAAATTTCATCACTGATTGACATGTCAGAGTACTAGGTTTTATTCTCATTGAAAATCTGGCATTTACTGGATTGGCTCAAAAAGTTGATGTATTCATCAATTACGCGGCCTTGACTTTCAAGTTGGTAACTACCAAATAATTGAAAATCTTTAATTATTTACCTATGTAAATGTGTAATGTAATTTGAGTACACATCGCGTGTTTGCAAATTCAGATGGAAGAGTAGCCATTGGTTTCCCAGGTAGTGCAATTATCCCCTATAATCATCATTAAAAATGTTGTCATTAGCGTCGGTCACCTTTAATGGCCATTCAATAACTTTGTGGAATTCACATTTATATGAGGTATATGCAGATATTAGTGTACAAATTGACATGCCTTTTTCGGAAAAGCTTTTACTCTCAATCGCATTTTAAAGGCGTAGGTAGCTGACCGTCATGGAGAGTTAAACTACAAATGTACAATTGTATGTACATATGTGTAAATGTATGTATGTATGTATTCACAGATGTATATCAGCCCGTATATAATTTGACACGTTCAAGGGCGTTGGTAAATCAACTATTATAGTATACATTTATTATAGTTTATATGCATGTACATACATACCTAGCTAACAAGTTCTTGGCGATTACTTTAATGTGAACGCATTACTTCCAAAAATATGTTGGCATGTAATACAAGCAAACACATAGTGTGTGTGTGTGTGTGTGTGTGTGTTTAATTGTAACAGCAAAAATGCTGTGGTGATTATTTGCAAATGTGAACTCAAGTGCTTTGAGTTCGCATGTGCAGCTGCAAAAGTCGCCAAGAATTCCCAACAAAGGCATAAACAAATATGTGTAATAGAATATTGTTTATATGATATACACGCCCATATAATTGAATAGAGTGTGTATTGTTGGCACAAACAAGTTGACACATCTAAAGAGACTTAAAAAGAATGCGTTGAGAGCGGAGAGCGCAGAGAAACGAGAGCAGAGAGCGGCAACAAACAAAAAAAAAAATTTAGGTGATCCGCGAATGCGGTGCAACGAGTTCATTAGAAAGTTGCCGCTTTCTGCGGCACCACCAAGTGAAGGGAATCCGAATGCGATGCTGCATGCTCTACAAGTTGCTTGGAAGCTATAATTTGGATTATATTCACATGTCTGCCACATATTCAACGTTTCTACATACAGATAAAAAGCACACGAAAGCAACGACAAACACGCAAAAACAAGCAGCGATAGTCGTCGCTCTTTATGGCAGCTTACTTTGTGTATACCCTCTAATACATACATACAGTAGTGTGTGCATGTGTGTGTGTGTATGGCACTCCCCGCGAACCGTTTGTTTGTTTGCCGGTTTTATGGCGGCCGGTTGCCAACTCGCTCGCGTCGCACTGATACAGTCAGCCCCAGCCCCAGCCGAACTGATCCGAACCCAACCGGGGTCTATAAAAGCCGAACGCCTCTCCAGAGTCCCAACAGTGTTGCTTGTTACTTGGTACAGTGCGCCGCGTCTTTTCTACAAAACTACAATAAGTAAGTGTCTCAAATATTTGTATGTATGTCTGTATATAAAAGTGTTGTGCCAAAGAACTCGTTATGCCAAAAAAATACTACTTGAGCTGTGTGAAAAAACCGAAAAAGAACCGAATTTCAATTGTTAAAACAAAACCCATTATGACATCACTGGACTATGAGTTTAATAACAAAAAAAAAATAGACAACATATGGAATTTTTATGCTTGGCTCTTGATTAGTTTTTGTGCTTGGACCGCAACTAATTTGGCTTCTGTGTGCTTTTCTAATTATAGTAAAATGGCTGACTTCTACTATCTGCCCGGCTCCGCGCCCTGCCGCTCCGTCATCATGGTGGCCAAGGCCGTCGGCGTTGAGCTGAACAAGAAGCTGTTGAATCTGCAGGAAGGCGAGCATCTGAAGCCCGAGTTTGTGAAGATCAACCCACAGCACACTATTCCCACCCTGGTGGACAATGGCTTTGCTCTGTGGGAGTCGCGTGCCATTCTCGTCTACCTGGTGGAGAAGTACGGCAAGACCGACTCTCTGTACCCCAAGTGCCCCAAGAAGCGCGCCGTCATCAACCAGAGACTGTACTTCGACATGGGCACCCTGTACCAGAGCTTTGCCAACTACTACTATCCCCAGGTGTTCGCCAAGGCGCCCGCCGATCCCGAGGCATTCAAGAAGATCGAGGCTGCCTTCGACTTCCTGAACACGTTCCTGGAGGGCCAGACCTATGCCGCTGGTGACTCGCTCACCGTCGCCGACATCGCCCTGGTGGCCAGTGTGTCCACCTTCGAGGTGGCCGGCTTCGACATCAGCAAGTACGCCAATGTCAACAAGTGGTACGAGAACGCCAAGAAGGTGACTCCCGGCTGGGACGAGAACTGGGCCGGCTGCCAGGAGTTCAAGAAATACTTCGAATAAGCGTTTATTCACATTACTCGAGTATTATATTTTATATAATAATTTATTCATACTTAATCACAAAACGATTCGAAATCGTCGAAATGTTGTGTGCTAATTTGCATCAAGCGAGAGTTTGCTGCGAATGAATGTTTTTTTGCCTAATAAAAGAGTATTCATTTTTATTGAATACGTTTTAAGAGATTAAAACGCTGCTGCTTTTGATTTGATTGACTTGTTTGTGGGCACAAAAGCTCTTTAAACATATGTATGGATGTATGTTTACATGTGATGTGCCCATAAAATTGAAATATGCATACATACATATACACAACATATATATGTATGTATGTATATGGTTGGCTGAACAATTGTTCTCTTAAGAGAGTTCGCAATTGTAAATATTTAATTGTATTGCATGGCATACAGAGAACTCTTATACGTATAAGCTGTGCATCTATATGGGTATAAGTACCCTCTCCCTCTCTGATACTCACTCTCTGCCTCTTTGAGTGCTTTTTGATCTCACGCTGACGACAAATGCCGGCCGCTAGCACAATATCCCACATCAGTTGCTTTAAGTGAATACATCGGGCAGGAAGTTCTTGATTGCAAATAAAAGGTAAGTGAAAATTAAGTAACTAAAATTGCTAATGGGCACATTGCAAAAAACACACACATTAAATAAATTCTGCTGGTCGCACATTAAAAGCACTTAATCAATTGGTGTAAAAAATCTTAATATGGAATTGTTACATATTTTATTACAAGAAAAACAGATTTTCCTATTATAACTAAAATTATAAATAAAGTGTAATTCAATTACCAATCGTTGAATCATATATTGTAAACAGATCCCTCGAGCTTATGTACAAAGTAATGGAAGTACAAAGTTTCTTTCCTTTTAAGTGCATTTAAGTATAGTTCATAACTTTGGGACTTAAAAAGTATTTCGATAAATAATATTTATGAAGGTTAAACAAAGGCCTTGCCAAGCTATAAGTTAACGGATGTTTTCAGCTGCCAAACTAAGTAACTTTTAAATGCAATCAACTTATCATTGTCAAACAAGTCAAACTAATAATTGAATTTAGCTCAAGATTTATTTAATAGCCTCAATTATTTCAAAGAATATGCCGGACTTTTACTACATGCTGTTCTCGGCGCCCTGTCGCTCAATTCTGATGTTGGCGCAGGCTTTGGGTGTGGAGCTCAATAAGAAGGAGGTGGACCTGGATGCCGGGGATCAATTTAAGCCAGAGTTTGTGAAGATTAATCCACAGAGCACGATTCCCACTTTGGTCGATGGCGAGTTTGCTCTGTGGGAATCGCGTGCTATTCTCCTTTATCTGGTGGAGCAGTATGGCAAGGATGATGCCTTGTATCCCAAGGATCCCAAGCAGCGAGCTGTCATCAATCATCGCTTGTTCTTCGATTTGGGCACATTGTATCAGAGCTATATCTACTATTACTATCCGCAATTGTTCGAGGATGTGAAGAAACCTGCAGATCCTAAAAACCTACAAAAAATCGAATCCGCCTTTGCTGCCCTCAATAAACTCCTTGAGGGCCTGAAGTATTCAGCTGGCAATAAGTTAAGTGTGGCTGATTTTGCACTCTTGGCCACCGTTTCCACTTTTGATGTGACCGGATATGATTTTAGCAAGTTCGAAAATGTGGCCAAGTGGTATGAGAACATCAAGAAGGAGGCTCCAGGCTGGGAGGAGAACTGGGAAGGCTGCTTGAATTACAAAAAACTGTACCTATCTCAGCTTTAAAAACCTGTTCCAGATATTGATCGATGTTAATAAACTGTGTGCTTTATAATGCTTCAATTTTTTACTTTATCTTGAAGTCAACGGCTCTGGCGACTTTATCTAATCGGTACTCTGAAAGTCACTGGGTCGTTGGTTGACTGTTGTTGGGGGTACTGATAACGGTGAGTAGCAAGAAACAGCTTTGAGATAAGATGTCTTTTACTTAGATTGCCCAAAACCTAATGCAAACACTGAGAGAAAATAACTGACTTAAAGAAAGTTTCAGATTATGCTTAAATTGAGAATGAATTCTTTTTGACCTAACAAATAATTGTTTATGTTGCACAAATGCGGGATACATTTTTAATTAATAAACACTACAAAAAGAAACAAAAATTGTTTATTGATAAAAAACCACTAGAAAATATTTCGAGTCAATGCGATTTGTCATTTCCAAGCGATAAGAGAAATTTAAGAGAACTAAATTTAAATTTTCTATACTGCTCAGATTTACGCTCTGTTCCATCAATTATCACTTTTCCATAAACATATCTATCTATATAAAAAAAATAAGTTGGCATCGGCACTTGTTCAGTTGCCGGCGGCTCTTTGTGAGAAAAACTAGCAAGTGAGAAACCCGAAAGCCGAAAACAGGTAAATAATACACAAAAGTTGTGTTTTATTCGACGTTCGTTATGTCATCCAAAGAAAGCGATTATCTCGCTCGGTTGGTTTTCTTTGTCTGTTTGCTTGATTGTATTTAGTCGCTTTGTGACAGCTTTTGATGGCAACAAATGCTTTTTTCCCAACAGCAATATGGACTTCTATTATCGACCCGGATCTGCGCCCTGCCGTGCCGTCATAATGACCGCCAAGGCAATTGGCATTGAGTTTGATAAGATGATTTTTATCAACACACGCGCCGGCGACCAGTTCAAACCGGACTACCTCAGGATTAATCCACAGCACACGATACCCACCCTGGTGGACAACGGCTTTGCGCTGTGGGAATCGCGTGCTATTATGGTTTACCTGGTGGAGCAGTACGGCAAGGACGATGCGCTCTATCCGAGGGATCTACAGAAGCAGGCGCTAATCAATCAGCGTTTGTACTTTGACATGGGCACCCTGTACAAGAGCTTTGCGGACTATTACTATCCGCAGATCTTCCTGAAGCAGGCGCCCAACGAGGAGCTCTACAAGAAGATGGAGATTGCCTTTGAGCTGTTGAACAGCTTGCTGGAGGGTAAAAGCTATGCGGCTGGAGATTGCCTAACACTGGCGGACATCTCGATTCTGGCCAGCGTTTCGACCTTTGATGTGGCTGGCTTCGACTTGAAGCGTTATGCCAATGTGGCCAGATGGTACGAACAGGCCAAGCTGGCAACGCCCGGCTGGGACGTCAACTGGGCGGGCTGCCTGGAATTCCGCAAGTACTTCGACAGCTAGACCAACTAGACCTCGAGCTCATGTCTCTAATAAAGAAAGCTTCGTTTATTGCACTTGGTTCTTATCAGTGTTTAGTTAGGAGCTACACACTAAAAATTGCACTTGTTTCACTTAAAGCCTAAAACAGCGAGTTGGACTTGCTGAACTCGAGCGGGCGCCGAAAGGACTGCTCCAGATTATGCAGTCTCTGCTCCAGATCGTTCATCGAGTTGCGCAGCGCGTGTCCGCGCGGACGCAGCGATATTTGCGGCGAGTGCTGCATGAGGTCGTCCTTGACGCCTGAGAACGAGTGGCGCACGCAGGACGAACGCTTGTCGAACTTGGTGTTCTGATAATGCGGATGCGGATGCGGATGCGGATGCTGGTGCTGATGGTGCGAACGATGCTCGCAGCTGCTGCTGCGACAATTGTGCGCCACGAGGGGCTCGTCCGTTTTCAGCGAGTCCTCGTAGGTATCACTGCGGCAGGAGCAAGGGCAAAAGTTAAGGGCAACGTGTGTTGGCAACTGTTTGAACCCACCTACCTGCTGTCCGTGTGTGGCTGCTGGCGCAGCTCCATGTGCGCCTTGGCGTGCCGGGGACAGAGCAGCTCCGCATTGCTCGCCCGCTTCGAGCCGCCGTGCTGGAAGGAGTCCGGCGAGGTCTCGTACAGCTCGCGACTGCTCAGGAACTCAACGCCCGAGTCCTGCCCGGTCGAGTGCAGCGAGAACAGCGAAGTCTCATAATTGTTGCTGTAAACAAAAAAGGCAATTGAATTAGCAGAAAGTACGCTTTTGAGTAAGGAGTAACTATTAGTTGTTCTTACTTGCTACTGTAAATATATATATATTTTTTTAATTTTTATTTTTTCCAGTTTAGCTCAAGCCATTTATTTACATATTTACATGTGTTTGAATAATAGAAAAAAATATAATTCGATTCTTTCCAAAAAAAAAAGAAGTGAAATAAAAAAAATAAAAAAATAAAATAAAAATAATAAATAAATAACCTAGAGGTCTTCCTACTTGCTACATATTTTATAAATATTTTTATTTTATTTTTTTATTTATTTTTTTTATTTCTTTCAATTTTGCCCCAATCCATTTATTAATATGTTTTTAACAAATCCTTTCCAAAAAAAAAAGATAGAAAGAAACTGAAATAAAAAAAATAAAAATAAATAAAATAAAATAAAAATAAAAAATAAATAACCAAGAGTCCTTCCTACTTGCTACCATAAATATTTTTATTATATTGTTTTTATTTATTTTTTTTAATTTTGCCCCAATCCATTTATTTACATATTCATATGTTTTTAACTAATTTAAAGTGTTGTATATAATAAAAAATAATTAAATCCTTTCCAAAAAAAAAGAAGAAACTGAAATAAAACAAATACAAAAAATAAATAAATAAAATAAAAATAAAAAAAATGAATAACCAAAAGTCTTTCCTACTTGCTACCATAAATATTTGTATTTTATTTTTTATTTATTTTTTTTTTTTTTTTCAATTTTGCCCCAATCGATTTATTTGCATATTCATATGTTTTTAACTAATTTAAAGTGCTGTATATAATAAAAAAATAATTTAATCCTTTCCAAAAATGTGTTTGAATAATAGAATAAAATTATTTAAATCCTTTCCAAAAAAAGAAGTGAAATAAAAAAAATAAAACAAAAATAAATACTAAATAACCAAGAGTGCTTCCTACTTGCTACCATAAATATTATTTTTTATTTTTCTATTTTTTTTATTTTTTTCAATTTTGCCTCAAAGCGTTTATTTCCACATTCATATGTTTTAAACTAATTAAAAATGTTGTGTATAATAAAAAAAAATAATTCAATCCTTTCCAAAAAAAAAAATATATATAAGTTAAATAAATAAAAATAAATAAAATAATAAATAAATAAATTTGACTTACAGATTGTTCACCGGCTGACAGGAATTGTATTTAAGCACAAATGGAGCATTGGCATCGGCAGCGGTGGCTGCCGCAGCGGCCGCCTTGGCAATGGACTTGGGCAGGGGGACGTCAATGTATTCCCGCTGGCACTGCTGCTGCCTGGAAAAGAAAAGCAGAAGCGCATTAAAATGGGAACCAGTTTGATTTTGATTTGTTGGCACTCACTCGTTCAGGTACTGATGATGCTGCTGCTGGGTGACCAGCGCCTGCTGCTGGTGATGGTGATGCAACTGCTGTTCCAGTTTCTCGGTGGCCGTCGCCGTCGACTGCGTCTGTGCCGAGGAGCAGACCGACTCGTTCATAAAGCCGCTCGCCGGCCGCTGCCCGTTGCCGCTGCCGCTGCCCTTGCTGCAGCGCTGCGTGTGCCGCTGCTGGCGCTGGCGTCGCTGCTGCGACCGGGTCTGGTTGATGCCGGCTATCGTATAGGTGAGGCCCGCCTCCGAGGCGGCAAAGTCGCGCTGTGACCACAGCTGGCTGCAAAATACAGGATGGTCATATTTGTAGACTAGGCTTTGACAATCACAGTCACATTCACATTCGCATTCACATTCGCATTCACATTCACATTTCTATTCGTTTGAGTGGCAGTTGTCAACGGTTCTGCAGACTTAAAGCTAAGCTTAATTGCCAGCTCTTTTGGATGCTGCTAATGTTGCTGTTGTTTTTGTTGTGTGACTTTTTTTTACAGTTAGAATTCCAACGGGCAGGTGAGCTGCAGCTGCAGCAGGTTTACAAGACCAGCAGCACAACAACAACAACAACAACAAGAAAAGCATTTGATCTGGACTTAAAGATTTATTAGACGGCCTTAAGCTAAGCATATATATATATATATATATATATCTATGTATGTGTGTGTTTGTGTGTGTGAGCTACATTAGGCAGTCTTTCGTTTACCGTTTCTGCCGCAGGCACAGGTAACAACAGGCAGCAATGAGTGCACCCAGGCTGATCAGCGCCAACAGCACCAGAGTCACGACTTCCAATCCGCCCATAAAGCTGGAGGCGGAGGCGTGGGTGGGACGAGGTGCCTGCCCGAACTCGGCCAGTTCGATAATACGCGGCATCGACTTGCTGCTGTCCACTTGCTGCTGCTGCTGCTGCTGCTGCTGCTGATGCAACTGCAGCGCATCCAGCTGCAGTCCAGCCAACGATCTGTGGGGGAGCAAAATTGAATTGAAGATCGGAAAACAGGTTAACAAAATTCGTTGTTTACTCCTGGAGCTGTTCCATTTCCACGATGGCATTGGTGTGAGGATCCACGGCATAGATGTAGGCATTGGTGCTGTGCAAGGATAAATTAATATGAATAGATTGAATATTGCCTAAATAAAGTCCACTCACGCCACTTCCGATCCACCCGAGTTGGGTTCCAGGAGCCGCACGCGCACATCCTTCCCAATCGCCGAGCTGAGCGCCTCCATAAGGCTGTCGATGCGTCGCTCGACGTCCACGGGCATCCCAGCCACCACGAGGCGCACCTGCTTGGCCTCGTCTATGATGTAGACAAAGACATTGACGATGCCGCTGCGACCGTCGTCGGCGCCCATGCGATCGGTGGCCTTCACATCGAAGCCGTAGATGCGCTCGTCCAGCGGCAGATCGCCCAACAGGCGAATGTTGCCCGTCAGCTCATCGATGCCGAAGAGTCGCGTGGGTTCATTGAGCAGGCGATAGCGTATCTCGGCATTGAGACCCTCGTCGGCGTCCGAGGCGACCACACGGGTCACGTGGTAGCCAAAGCTGGCGCTGCGCGGCAGAACGGCCACGATGGGTTGGCCATTGCCGCGGAATCTGGGCGCGTTGTCGTTTTCGTCGGCGATGCGGACGAGAATGCGGCACTCGCTGGGCGAGAGACCCTCGACGCGTTCGTCGACCACCGGATAGGAGACTTTGGCGTAGTTGCGAGCGCCGCGACTGAGGCGATCGGCGCGGACTCGAAGCTGGTAGCGCGAGATGTGCTCGCGGTCGAAGGACTTGAGGGCGTAGAGCAGCATGTTCTTGGGATCGTATTCGAAGGGTGGATGGGCGTCGGTCTCGTCCAGGCCCTCCTCCAGCCAGAGCGACCAGCGATAGTTGTCGGCATTCAGGCCGACCGTCAGATTCAGCCGCATCACCTCAATGGGCGCCTCATTGTTCTCCGTCAGCCGGACATCGTAGTAGGGATGCTGAAAGACGGTCACATTGAATGGAATCTCGGGCTTGGGCGGCGGTGTGGGCTCGGTGACTGCCTGGCCCTGCAGATTGATCAGCACAATGGCCGTGGCCGAGAGCGCCGGACTGCCCAGATCGGAGGCAATAACGGAGACATTCAGATGCTCGTAGTCGTTGTAGCCGCGTATGTTGGACACCGTGCTGATGGTGCCGTCGCGGGAGTCGATCTGAAAGACGGGCGCATGCAGCTCCTGGTGCAAGATGGAGTAGAGCACCAGCCCGTTGCCATTGCCCACATAGTCCTTGTCGATGGCCGTCACCTGCTTCACGAACATGCCCGGCAACGTGCTGCGGTCCAGATACGCCTTGTACACGGGCAGCATCAGCGTCCGATCCGCCAGATCGGCTATGTACCTGACCGCCTTGGTCTGATCGTCGTAGCCAATGAACTCGGGTCGATTGTCGTTGATATCCAGCACATTCACCTCCACATCCACGCTGCTCGACAGTCGCTGCAAAGGCTCCGCATTATCGCTGGCGATCACCTGGAAGTTGTACTTGGCGCGCAGCTCGCGGTCCAGCTGGCCGTTGATCTTGAGCACGCCCGAGGCAGGCTTCACTGTAAACGGCAGCTGCTGATCACTCAGCGTGTACGTTATGTTCGCGTTCTCGCCGTAATCCATGTCTATGGCCAGCACCTGGCCCAGCACGCTGTCCTTGTAGTCGCCCTCGGGCGTGTCGAAGCTGTACCAGGACTTCTTGAAGGCGGGCACATGATTGTTCACATCGATGACCGTGAAGCGCATGCAGGTGGTGTCCCTAAGGCCGTCGATGTCCGTGACGCTGAGATTCAGCCAGATCTCAATGTTGGCCGCCAGCGGATAGTTGACCGTCAGCTCGCCGCTCAGCTTGTCGATGGCAAAGTGCCGCACGGCCTGCAGCTTGATCATGGGCATGCCCGGAGAACGTTCCACCTGCTCGCCGTACAGCTCGTAGTGCAGCTGGGCATTCCTGCCGTAATCCTCGTCGCTGGCGCTCAGCTGCAGCAGCTTGGCGCCCACCGGCGCGTCCTCATAAATGGCGAACAGTGGACACTTTACCGCAAGCGCGCGGGCCATGCGACGTCGTGACTTGGCGCGACCCACAACTCCGAGGGATCCGCTTTGGATCTTGTCTTTGTCCTGGTGCAGTCTGGGCGAGCCGGGTATGTGGTAGGCTGGTGGGGCCATCATCATGCCAGCAGCGCCACCTGGCGGCGGCAGCATGCCCTGCGCGCTCTCCACAAAATAGATCTCCATGTCCGTGTTGTACTCGCGTATCTCCAAACGGGAGTCCTTGAATACCGAAATCCGCTCGAACATCGGCCCGTTGTCGTTGACATCCGCCACGAGCACCGTTAGATGCGCATAGCCCGAAAGGCCGCCGGTGTCCACGGCCACAATCTTCAGATTGTAGAGCTGTTGCTTCTCCCTGTCCAGGCCACGTTTGCCCGTGTAGCTAATGCGAAAGTAGGGCCCGGTGATCAGCTTGAAGTTGGTCTGCATGAAGGAGTTGTGCAGTTCCTGGTACTTGAACTCCTCGTTCCACTGATCGGTCAGGTTGAATATGTTGAAGGCGCCCGTGCTGGCCGGCAGCTTGTGCTGGCTGGCATTGCCGCCGGCGCTGCCATTGATATACTCGATGGTGAACTGATCGCTGTAGTCGCCCTGCAGCTGCACGCGGAACTCAGCGTTGATCCCTTCGTCCGCATCCCGGATTTGTATGGCCTGGTTCATGGACAGCTCGGTGCCCACGGCGCAGTTCTCGTTGATTAAGCCCACATAGGTCAGCGCATTGAACTTGGGCGCATTGTCGTTGACGTCGTCCACCTTGATGTTCACCTGATAGATGCCCGCTCCGCTCACCAGACCCGTGCTGTACTCCACGATCACAGTCAGCTCGTAGCTCTCCTGCGCCTCCCGATCCAGTCCGATTAGCGTCAGCAGCGTGCCATCCTCGGTTATGGTTATCTTGTTGATCACCTCCTGCTGATTGGCTATAATATAGCGCAGCTTCAGATTCGAGTCCCCTGCCAGGCGTCGCGGCAGTCGTCGCTTCGACTTCGAGTTCCGACTGCGATTGCGACTGCGAAACCGAGTGCCCATGGTGAGATTGCCAGCGGTTCCAGTTGGGTTCAGCTCACGAAAGCTGCCCAGCTCGTTGGTGGCCACATTCAGGGCGTTCTTGTAGAGCAGCTGGCCAATAATGCCGCCCACCAGATTCTCCTCGACATGGAAATTGATGATGTTCATATTGATTTCCCTGCAAGTGCAAAATCGATTAATGTAATGTTATCAAGTCCGGACTGGGTTAACTCACTCTATAACTGGTCGTAGCGGCACCTTCTCCGGCTGGGGTTTGTTCACCACATGAATGGTTAGGTTCGTGATGAGCACACCCTCGTCGGTGAGCTCCGGTGAGGCGGCTGTCGTCAGCGGGGGCGAGCTGCGGGACAAGACCAGCGGTTGCGACGAATTGGCGAAGAGCTAAAAGTGATTCAAAGAAGGTAATCAGTTGTCTATTCCACTCCAATCCTTTACACTCCACACTCCACACTCCTCACTCACATAGTTGGCCACCGCTTCGAAGTTGTAAACCTGCCTTTTGAACTCCGACAGCTCGCGTATAACCGTTATAATGCCCGATCGCTCCTCGATGGCGAATGGGACGCCCTCGGAGTAAGTGTGTAGCAGATCGTACATGATCTCGTCCTCACCGTCGTAGATCAGCGTGGTGCGCACCTGACCCACCGAGGTGCCCAGCGGGGTGCTGGCGCCCACCCAGAACTCATAGGGCGCGCCCACAAAGTCGATCTCCTGGTCGTCGATGGTGGCATAAACCTCGATGGTGATGACCGCCAGGGAGAAGCGACGCTCCGAGGGATTCGTCGGCTGATCGCTGGCCTCCACGAAGACCGCAATGCGGCCGCGACGCAAAGGTCCAGCCACATAGATGGTGCCGTTCTTGCTGTCCAGGCGGAAGGGTATGTAGCCGCTGCCCTTGGGCCGCTGCAGCTCGTAGAGTAGCTGGCCGTTGGGACCCTCGTCCGGATCGTGGGCGGCCACGCGGCCGATCTTTGAGCCCACAGCTGCAGTTATGGGCACCTTGAATTCGTATAGGTTGCCATGATCGAACTTGGGATTGTTGTCGTTGCTGTCGAGCAATGTGATGTCCACACGCACCATGCTGGGACCCGGTGCCTTCATATGCTTGTCGTCCAGGTACGAGGGATTGCGCTCCAAAGCCTCCACCCTCAGCTGTACGGATTTGCGTTGCTCCCGGTCGAGCAGCCGATCGTCGCGCACGGTGATCCAGCCGGTGCGGGAGTCAATGCGAAAGGCGCCAGCAGCTGTTTTGTTCTCCACGAGATTGTAGAGGAACTCGGAGTTCTCGCCCTGGTCGCGATCAACGGCGTTCACCTGCAGGACACTGAAGCCCGTGGGCAGATTCTCCACAATCGATATGTTATAGAAATCGGCCTCGAATTCCGGCACATTATCGTTCAGATCCAGGACCTCAATCTCAATGCTGTGCAAGGATTGTCGAGGGTTGAATGAAAAGTAGATCGAGGAGTAGATATTTAACCGTTATAATTACCGTGCTAATGCTTTTTTAAGCGGATTTTCCTTTTGCCTTGCCTCCAGCTGAACCACAAAAGTGTTGCCCGGCAGACTCTCCTCCTCCAGATCGATCTCCTTCTGCAGATACATCACTCCGTTGTGCGAATTAACGCGGAACAGCTGACGTTCATTGCCAGAGATGATTTCGTAGACGAGGGTCGCATTCAACGAATCCTGATCAAAGGCCATGATCGGCGGTGCGAAGTACAGTGGAATGCGCACGGGAATGCCCGTCATGGGATAGAACTCATTGATCTTGGTGCGATAGACGCCCTCGGTGAACTTCGGTGGCAGATCGTCCACATCACGCACATTGATCGTAATTGTGGTGTTGGCCTGATTGGCCGGTGTGCCACGATCCCAGACAAAGACGGGCAGCCTGAACTGTCGTATGCCGTTGTCAAAGTCCAGTTCCCGCTTCAGTATCAGCAACGGTCGATGGGGACTCTTCAGTGCGAAGTAGGGTCGGCCATCGGACGAGAGCTGCTCGGGAACTGTGGACATGCTGAAATGCACCTCCGAGTTGGGTGTATTGGGCTTGTCCCGATCGAAGGCCTGCACGCCCTCGAAGATGATGCTGTCAACCGATGTATTCTCATCCACATCCACCACGTAGGGCACGTTGAGAAACTCAGGCGCATTGTCGTTGACGTCCTCGATGTACACCGTAATTGAGAGATAACTGCCCTGTGGGGTGTAGATAAGAAAGGTTAATTTTCGCTAGTTAAAGAAACCCTTGTTTAGCCTTAACCCACCTCCTCGAGCTTCTCGTTCTTGCCGGCGCAGAGTATGCGAAACTTGAGCAGATTGCGGGGCACGTCGCGATCCACCAGACGCTCCAGGGAACGGGCCAGGCTAACCACCAGGGTGGTGGCATTATGTTCGGTTAGATTGAAGTACTTGTGATCGCCGGTGGGATCGGCGCCCTTGAGGGCGACGCTGGAGCGCGGATACGCCTGGAGTCGTAGTATTTCCTTGCCCACGTGGGCGTCCTCGCGCAGTCGTATAAAGCGCACGCCCTCGCTTTCGGCTGCAACGCCATCTAGCGAGTGGAAGGCGCAGCTGCCGCTGCTTGCTAAAGTGGAGCAGAAAAAGATCAAATTTATATATGTAAATATAGACAAGTGCTGTGATTAAGATACGCCCAAAAGCGTTGACAAATTATTTACACTACGTTTTTGTTTCTCTTTTAAATCTGGAAATATACATTTATATTTTTTTTTATTTTATTTTTTTTTTTTGGCATGCTAATTGCGCGCTGAGAACCGAAAACGGAAAAAAACACAAACAATGCAATTGAAAATCTCCATAAGGCAACGTGCGAAGCGAATCGTTGGGCCAATTGTTTGAGGAACTGGCAAACTGGCCGAAAACTTTCTACGTTTGTCGCGTGGCTGGGCGCCCCCCCCCCCCCCCCCCCCCCCCCCCCCCCCCCCCCCCCCCCCCCCCCCCCCCCCCCCCCCCCCCCCCCCCCATCTCTCATCTGGCGGCCCCGCTGCAATCAGCGAATTATTTTTGCGGTACGGTTCCCACCCTCATGACATAATTAGACATTTTTTTTTTCAACTTATTTTATTTTTTTTTTATTTTTTTTTATTTGGCCTGCGAGTGCAACGCTGCAGCAGCAGCCGAATGCGCCTCAAGTGGCAGGCAGCCGCACAAAAGAGGCTCCAGCCCGGCGCTGACTTAGTGGCTCAGTGGCTGACTTTCTGACAGTTTTTTTTATTTTTTTTCGGAACATCTAGTACACGGGTAGTACGAGAAACTATCATTTGAGATGTCTTTTTGTCTTGTTGTCTTGTTGTCTGTTTATTGTTGTTGTCTTATTATTGCTGGAGTGAAATCTTCGCAGTCTTTCGTAGGCTTTACTTGTTTATTGTTACTCTTATTTCATTTTGTGTTGTTGTTGTTGAAGTTGTTGCCAGCAATTGCAATTCGAGTTGCAGTTTCTATTTACTTGCAGTTTCTAGCTCGTTTTGGTGTGAACTCAGATTATTGCCAGGTACACACACACATAACCATATAAATCTATATCTATACATAGCCATAAAAAAAATCTGCATATAATATGGAAATGTTGCATGGCAAATGTTCGGGCCAAACTTGATTGGGCCGGAAACGCAGATGGGGCTAACAATGGGGAGTCGCCATGGTTCAATATGAATAAACTTGAGAGCGTAAAAACTGATTGGAATTAATGCAAGTGGAGTTAAAAATCTGCTTTAAACTAAATTTAAAATGGAACAGAAAATGTTTTCTTAAATTATATAAATTCAAGGTTTGAGCAAAAGCTTAATATAAAAGATCCTTTGCAATAAAGCTAAATGTATAATTGAGCAGAAATATTTTGCTTAAAGTCAAGGGATTTGACATTTCAGAAAAAGAAAGAAAAGAATTAAAAAGTTTTTTCTTTTAAATTTTTTAATTATTTTTTAATTTTTTAAACTAAATAATTGCACACAATTATTTACAAACTCTTTATGAGTTTCCAATTATTTGTTAAAATCATTCTAGCAGTCGATCTACAAAAAATGTTAAGTTTTTGACAGAATATAAAATAATAAAAATAAAAATAATCACAAAATTACATTTAAATCTATATAAAACAAATAAAAAAAAATATTTCTTGGCGCTGAAGAGTTTTCTAAAGCTTATTTGATCGATTTTTTTATGTAATATGTAACAGGTAATTTTATGAATACTATTTAAACTGTTTGGTACATAATTTGATATATATGAATATTTAGCTAATTGTTATCAAGGCCTTTAGAAATAGTCTCTTTTATAAAAGATATGTTTAAATTAAATATATAATCTCTTCTTTGACAACAACAATACAAGGATTTAAGTCAGGTACTCATTATTCAACTACCCGAATGACTTACATTCAGAATGAACTGATCTGTTTATCACTAATTAAAAGTCAATCAATTAACGCTTTAAATCGAACACCTTTGTTAACTTTAATCACTTTTATCAGCATTAGTTTAAATGGTTCTGTAACACTTTTGATTTATGTGCCACGGTTTGAATATCGATCCAGTTGGCTTTATAAAATGTGTGAATGTTGTGAATAAGACAGTTTATGGCACATTCACTGCCACAGCACTTAATGCCATTTAATTTGAGTGCATTTCACATTTAACACATTTTACACTCGCACCCCACAGAACTGGGCTCAAACACAACAATTCACATTCATTTTAGTTGGAAGAAGAAGGGGAGGGGTAGGGGGAAGGGGGTCAACTTAAGCATTAAGTTCAAGCGGGCAGTGCTTTATTTATTCCGCGTAAGAGACACTCAGAGGCACAAATTAAGATTTAATTAGAACATTGCGGCACTCTTTAAGTGCTTCCAGTTGAGCTTGTCAACTGAGTTTGAGACTTGTTTGCACAACGTTTTTGGGGCGTTCTTCGCAGGTGGGTGAAGGTGTCGCCAGGAGCTGGTTGAGAAATGGGCCAACAGGTTTTTGGCCGCCACTTGCCGCCTGTTGCAACATGAGCAACAAATTGGCAACAATTATGGATCGCTTCCTTAGCGCTTATCGCTGTCGCAGACATATGTAAATGTGTGGCGTTTAAATTGAATTTGGGTTATTTAACGGTTCCCCAACGCCAGCCACAACGAGACAAACAAGTTGGCCAATGCAACAAAAAAACGACACAACAAAGATGAAAGACGAAAGATGAAAGACGAAAGATTTCAAGCTGCATTGACAAATACGCACGCACAACTCTCTAACACACACACACACGCACTTAGTGTGCAACAAGTCTTAAACGACATTTGGCCAACAACTTGCCTTGCACTAGTCCCGTTTGAGCCGCAGCAGCCCAAACGGCCAACAGCGAACAGAAGCAGCTAACGTATAGAAGGCTCAAAGCCATATCCTTTGTTGTATGTTATCCTGTTAACTTAGTTTTGAATACGCGCGTTTTGCATAAGTTTGAGCCAACACTCACATCGCGAACAACGACAACGACAACCAGCGAAACAACCGACAACGCAAACAACTCACGAACAACTGAATGATGTGCACGGCCCGCAAGCTTAGCCAACTCAAGTCGAGCTGTGTCTCTATGTGAGCATTTGATGAGACTAGTTTTGTGTGTTTTGTGCGGCAACAAGTGGCAGGAAAATGAAAATGCTGCAGCACTCGGATCGGATCGGATCGGATCGGATCGGGTCTGGTCTGGTCTGGTCCGGTGGGAGCAGAGTCTCAGTCTGGGTCAAAAGAACGAGCAGCTAGCGGGCTTATCCTAGTTTCCACTGGCTGCTGGCCAAAACCAGCTGACATGTGGAGAAGTTGTCGAATAACCGTTGGAGCTTTGAAACAAAAAAAAAAAAAAAAAAACAAAACAAAAACAAAAAAACAAAAAACAAAAACTAAAATAAAGACGCGCGCAACGGCAACAACAATAATAACAATAATAACAAAAGAGCAATAGAGTTTGCTGCTTGGTAATAATAAAAACAATAAACAGCCAAACTTATTAACATAAACACAAACACGCAGCAGCAGCAAAAGCAGCAGAAGAAGCCAAGTTAAAAGAGCGCCCCAATGAAATATGGTGTTAGCCGTGTGGGCCATTAACACGCCCCATTCTCAGTTGGCCAGCGATGCGAGCAGCTGCAGCTGGCCTGGCCAAATCAAAAGCAACAAAACACAATCTCAGACAGTGGCCAACAATAGTGCGATAAGCTGCCATCGGCCCAGATGAATGCACTTGGTTAGCATAGGCAGAGGCGTCTTAACGGTGCTGGCCAAAGCTGGAGATGCGCTCAAAGAATGCAGCAGCAACAACAACAGCAAAATGATCTCAAGACCAGGCCAAAACAACAACAACAACAACAATGGCAGCAACAACAACTGCATTTGTGGTTAATAGCCTTTACATAACACCAGACTGGAGCCGAAGTCGCAGCTGGAATCGGAGCTGGGGCCCAGGGCGGAGGGGGGAGGGGCGGAAGGGAAGTTGGATTACAGACGCAGTCCGCCCAGCGGCTTGGAAAATTGGCGCGTGCGAAGGCTCCTGTACTTGCGGTTAGCAGCAATGCTCAATATATGCTAATATACGCGAGGGTTGCCCGATTACTTGTTGAGTTGACTGACAAAGTGAAAGGAGGAAACTTATCGAACTAATTTGACTATGCATATCGTCATAAAGCCAGCTTACGAACGCGCCCTATTAACTTATGAATTGCCCAAAATCCTCAAAAGAAAACTAACAACAATTGGCGCTTTATACGTCAAATGATGCAACAATATCCAATTCGATATGGTTTGTTGCCACAGACGAGTGCGGAATGTGGCGTCGATGTGGAATTCACATTGCTAGAACTAATAAAAGCGAATCGAATTGAAGGCACTTTTGCTTATTGGCAGTGTAGTAAAATAAACTTGAAGGTACTTAAAGTATATCCCAAATAAAATAACTAAAGAAAACTTAACTATATAGTACTCTGCTTTCATAGCAAAAAAAGTATTGTTCTTCTCTCTCTCTCTCTCTAAATATAAATATCTGTCTACCCTTTGCTGAGCGATCTAAGTTGACTTAGGTTTATTAAAGACTTTAACCTTTATGGGAATTTATCTCAATATTCTTATAATTTTCCGTAATAATATGCTCGCTTTTGATCGAATTTAAGTTTCCTTTTCGTGACTCGAATTGAATACATTTTCTTTTACTAACTCGTAAATAGTACAAATTGTTTAGAGTATTATTAACAAAGAGCCAAAAAAAAATTAATAAATAAAAGCAGGTGTCATCTTTGCCGCAACTTGTTTTTGGTCACTTTCTTATCCAGTTTAAATGCTTACCCGAAAGCGCAATAAAAGATTAAAGACGAGTTCAAATGCAAAGTGCTTAAGCCGCAGCACACGACCGATAGATGGCGCCAGCTCGGGCGGTGCGTGTGCGCGCTAAGCGAGCGCACAAACCAAACGAAAGCTGCTCAGCGCTTAATGTGCTCCACCGTAAACTGTAAAATGATGACAATGAAGTTGACAGCGTAGGAGACGAGGAACAGCCAAAAGGCGTTGTCCAAATTGAAGAGGCCCAGAATGGAGAACTGCAGCTCATCCAAGGGCCACAAGAGCAGCCGCGTGGGCAGCATGGCCTGCAAGCAGAGAGAACCTTAAATAAACGATGAGATCAATTCGACTTTGGCGCACCTGCTGCTTGTTTAGGTCCTGTGGCAGGTAGCACAGCTGCAGGCAGCGCTGCCGCAGGCGCGTGTGCCGCAGCTGGCAGAGATGCGTGGCCAGAATAACGGCGTACAGCTGCAGGGCGACAATCAGGCAGTAATTGGAGATGGTCAGCGGCACGCCGTGCTGCTCCACGAAGTACGACATGTAGGCGTACATGTTGGCCAGTATGTTCACAAAGTTCCCGATCACCAGCAGAAAGATGCCCAGCTGCAGCACGCCCACAAAATGTGCGCCCACCCGCAGCAGGCGTCGCTCGCGTCGCAAGAGACGTTCGCGCTGCGACTCCTCGCCGAGCGGCTGCCACAGCTGCCACTGCTGGTCCAGCTGCTCCAGGCGGGCCAGCAACAGGAGCAGCGCAGCAAAGACGCCATTGCCGAAGACGCTGCTCATGTGCTGAACGTAGAGCTGGACGCCGTAGGCCAGCAGCTGCAGCCAGGGCAGCCGGGCGGCGTTCTGCAGCAGAAAGGGCACGTTGCACAGCAGCTCGTAGAGCGACAGCAGCAACTTGCCGCAGAGCAGCAGCGTTGAAGGCCAGCCGAGACGCGTGCGGCGCTGCAGTCGCTGCAGCCCGTTGAGCAGCTGGGCGAGACGCTGGCGCTGCCAGAGATGGGCGCCCAGCAGGGCCAGCGAGATGCCCAAGTCGCCGGCCATGGTGGCGAGCGCGATGCGTCTGAAGAGCGGCGAGTGCTTCACGTTGGTCGCCTCGTAAATGGCGACGCTCTCGCGCAGCAGCAGCGGCGACAGCGCCAGCAGGCCGAGCCACTGCAACGCAGCGCCGGCGGTCAACAGGCAGCGGCTTTGGGCGCCACGGCCAACGCTAAAGCTGAGCGGTGCCAGGCCCAAAGCCTGCCACAGGCGCAGCAGCAGCAGCAGGCAGAGCGCACCGAAGTGCGGCAAACGTGGCATGTCCAATGCAACTGACTGGGGCATGACTAACTTGCCACCGGCAGTGCCCGGGCCCGGCTATCTGGCCGCAATCTAAGCACTGTTATAAATGTAGCTTTCGTTATCGCGCCCCAGCGGAATTAGAGCAATTCCAGATAAGTGTGCCACAACACGATTGATAGATACAGATACAAATACAGATACAGATACAGCTACACAAAATACGAAATACGAATAATCAAAGAGGGAAATATGTTAACACATATCGTTTATTTTTTTTACTTTTATATAATGGAATACTCGGACATTTTAGGTTGTCCCCTAGATCTTTGGCTTGATGCGCAGCTGAAAGGTCTTGGTCAGCGTGGACATAAAGTTGGGCATCTCCTTCATCTGGTTGAGCGCCTCGTTCTTCGTATTCGACTGGTACTCGTAGGCCACCTTCCGGTTGACGGCGGTCAGCACTCGCAGCAGATCGATGCCCTCGGGCTGGCTGGCCTCGTTGCTCGCCGCGATGTCCAGGACACGGCACAGGCTCTGTATAAACCAGGAGCCATCGTCCACGTTCCGAAACGAGAAGAATTCTACAAAAAAAAAATACAGCTGTAATTAATTACTAGGTAAGTATTTCTCGCTTACTGTCAAAGGTGGAGTAGAAGACGAGCATGTCCGCTGTGCTGGGTATGGCGTAGGTCACGGGCTGTGGTGCAGAGACCGTCGGCGGGGCCAGCTCCCTGGTCATCACCGAGAAGGTTGTAAACTCCACGGCCTTCTCGAGGTTCTCGCCGCGACAGGCCTGCACAAAGAAGAGCTTCGGCTTGTTCACCAGCGTCTTGCAGTGGTCGCCCAGGAAGGGATTCCACAGTCGCTCCACGGGATACGACATGTCCTGCAGAAATTCAAAGTCATTAAGTGCGTATGTAAGTATATCAACAATGATACTCACCTTGGCATAGACCTTGCCCTCGGAACCGTGCGACATGACAACCAGCACAAAGCAATCGTTTTGACTGTGATCCTCGCGAGCCACTGCGAAAAGCCAAAACGAATTCCCGATTAACGTCTTTATGTCACTTCCTTATAGATACCCATTAGTGCACATGATGCGGGGGCATTACTCACCCTCTTTGAGCATATCGTTGATTTCGGCAAAGGTCAGATCGTTGTAGGGTCGGACATCGAAGCCGAATCTGAGCAGCGATTGCTGTATATCGTCGCGATCCCGTTCGGTGCCGATGCGCTGTTTCTGACCTTTGACATCCTTGTGATTGAGGATCAGGGCAACGCCGGCGCGTGCGCAGTTCTCGTAGGTATCGTCGGTGGTTGGCCTAGAAATAATAATCCGATTGAGATCCGCCTCCGACGAGGGCGTCTTCGCGGTTTGCGTAGCATCCGCTTTGTCTTTCTTGCGCTTGCTCTTGGCGCCGAACGTGAGCGAGAAGTCCGTGGTGTCCATGTCCGTCTATTGCGCGACTCACCCAGTGACTAATTGGGTTTATTTCGAACGGCGAAAGCTTTCGCATGAAATCTAACCAGCTAGCTGCTAGCAGCTACCAGCTACCAGCTGGTCTTATCTTATCAATGCAGTGCGTTTCTTATCAGCACTGAAGCCCCAAAGCTAGCGACGAGTGCTCCCCAACTTTGGCTGTCTGTGTGCTTTTCAGACGTTGATTAGCCTGCTACAAGGGAAGTTCTCTCCATTGCCGGCAATTGGCAGCTAATAAAATAAGTTTTCTGTTGCACGCAGACAATTCGATTTGGGCAACGAAACACGCCCACAACAAGGGTGCACCAGAAAGCGGGGGCTCTTATTCAAATCACAACCTCAATGGCGGCTGTCGTCATTGCCCATGGAAATTACAAACATCCGTGCCGGGGTTTCGTCCTCCCGCCCGGCTATTAATGTGTTTTCTATAATTGCAATACGCAAAAAAGTCAAAATAAAACTGAGTCGAGTCGTAGCGCGCCAAACTTCGCAACGCAATTCAAATTTTACACGCACACAAAGCAACGGAAACCGGAAATGAGTATGGCACCCAGAGAGTGCCGTACCCAAGTGCGTCTCCTTTCAGCTTACTATCACTATGCTCATGTCAGTGTGCCGGCCCAGCAGTGCCAGTGTACCGTTAGAGCGAGTCGTGCGAAGAGAGCGCGCTGCGTGGGCGCCTAAGAGAGCGGGCGCCGGTGAAGAGCGCAGCACACTCTGTGGAACGCGTGGCAAATGGAACATTGTTGCAGACCAGGCCGGGCAGAAACTATCCCGGCTAATTTATAGGGCTGGCTCTGTTATGGAATGCTTTGATTGGCCGTATGACTTGTAATTATACTATAGCGAAACGAAATGTAAATGCGTAAATTAAAAAACCCATCAAATTGTTTAAAATTCCCCTGCAGTGGTGTCCATTGTAATCAATTAAATGAAATCATTATAATTATTACAAGTGCTTGGCAAATTAGGTAGATCCCAGCTGATAAATCTGTGTTCGCTCAGTTTCTGTTATATTTGATTATCTACCAATTGTGAGTGCATATCTTAATTAATTTTACGTTCAATTGAATTTAATTACCGCTTACCCATCACATCATTCGCTTTATTTCACCGTGCTTTACTTTTATGCGACCGCAGACAAAAATCAAACGGCATTCGATGGCAATGGCGATGGCGATGGCGATTGCCAATGCGATTGCATTGCAGAGAACGGTCCAAATCGGCAGCATCAGCGTTGGCATGAAGAGAACATAAACACGATAGCAACAGCAACATCATCGCGCCACGCACAGTGTGGCAAAGCTGTTGGTTAAAGGAACTACTCAAATAGAATAAATAAACAAAACCAAAAACTTAAAACTGCAAAAACTCAAGTAAACTTATAGTTTAACGGTAATAATTGCAAATGTCATTGAATATTTTGTTTTTCTCATTTGCTTGTGGAAAAGAAAATATTATGACAAGATAAACGTGAACTAAATGCAAGTGTAATTTGCTTATCTAGGTATTTTGTTACCTTAAGCATAAGCTTCGTATACCAATTGGTTTTCGCACACAAAACACGACGAGTGAACCACTGTGCGGCGCCAGCAGCGGCTGCCGTATGAAGAGCAACAGCAACAACTTGGTTTCATTTCCAGTTTTCAGTTGCGCGACGACTTGCATTGCGAGTGGACGTGTTTTAACGGTGCGGATGTGAAGCGTTTGTCAAATAAACAGAAAACACAGCGAACGTCGAGTTTTATGAATACGCCTCTGTGTGTGTGCGAGTGTCAGTGTGAGTGTCTCGCGAATAATTCGCCTGCAGCACCCGTTGCGTCCAAGCATTTATTTGGGAGCTGCTTGTTTTCATTTTAGTGTTGTTGTTGCATTTCATTTCAAAGCCTGCCAACAACAACAGCAGCCGAAGCAGCCGAAAAAGGAAAGCAAAACCAAACAAAACAAAGCTGTAATAGCAACAACAACAACAACAACAGCCAAGAAGTATCTGTGTGCCAAGTGCTAGCATCAAATTGTTGTTGCTTGCGGCACTTTTTTTGAGAAATTAAATTATGTTAAGTGCATAAATCGTTCGACGCAGCATCAGCAGCAGCAACAACAACAACAACAACAACAACAAAGGCAGCAGTGAAGTGAAACGCCAAGGTGCAAGCACAAAGTATGTAAAAGAGTTGCGGCCAACACACGCAAACATTGTTACTCCAAGCTGTATGTGTGTGTGTGTGTGTTCCTACATGTTTGTACATAATGAGCTGGCTTTACGTTGTATACATGTAGAATGCATAAGAGTATGTGTGTGTGTGTGTGTGTTTGCTTTGTATGCAAAACGTGAACAACGACAACAACAAATTAGGGTGGTGGTTGAGCAAATGACAAAAGCAACCAACTCACAGCATAAACGAAATCAAATCAAAAGCAGCTTCAGCAAAAGCAGCAAAAAAAAAAAAAATAAAAGAAAAATCCAATTTAAACATAAATAAAACTTTAACAAAAATGCCAGCCAGCCTTTAGGCGAATGCCCGCAAAGTGCAAATTAAAATGCTTGTTTAAAGAAAATAATTAAAAAGAATAAATTTTGTTGGGAATGCTTTAAATTAAATACCATTTCATATATACACAAATTCTTTTATATAAAACTTTAGCTTTGAGCGTTTATGGTATGCAAGTCTAAGCTTATATAAAACATGTTTAAATACTCTTTATTAATCAACTAATCAAACCAATTACTTTGATTTGATTAGGCTGAGAGAGCAGATTTGTCTGATAGCCCACAAATTATTCTATATATGTACATATATATTATAAACATATGCAGCTATTAGCTGTTTATTCGATTTTATAATTAGAATTCATAAACATTAGACACCTGTAATTGCTTTCTTCAATTATGTTTACTTTAACAACAAATAGTATTTCATACAAAAATATTTACATTAATTTGATAAATATTTGATAAATGAATCTATTTAATGTTCTATCAGAATATAGTTTAGATTAAACTTGGCTCTTCTTACTACAATTTTAATTGCTTTATTTAGTCTGCGTTTCATAATTCTATAAAAGTAATAAAAAATCAATTGATTCATCGGGGCTACCATTTAAATCAACTAGAAAAGTTTAAAGCCAGTGTAATTAGCTGCATTTGTTGCTTTTCGCTTTACTTTTACTTCTACTTTTGCCTTAAATTCTATTTACACTTTTTTACATCAGACATCTTCTCTTAGTTGGCACAAATCTAATGAACTCCGGGCAACGGACTCTTAAATTACTGAGCACACCTCGCTCCACAAATGCTCAACATACTTTAGGACAGGCCCCAGCTGACCAGAGGCATCCCAGGCAGGCGGGCCAGGCTAGGTGTAAAGTCTAGCAAAAATATTTATTTATGTTGAACGTAGCTTGTTGCAAAGGTTGCGCTTTTTGCCACACAGCGACCCTTTCATGCTCCCCGGGGGCAATTGGTCGGGCTTGTTGGATTCGCATTTTCGACTCTTCTTCTTTTTTTTTTTTTTTGTTATGAACTTGGCTCTTATGAAATATGCAAGCTTTTAGCTGCTTTGAGAGCAGCATGTGGGGGGCGGATTGGGCTTTCGAGTTCCTTGGGGCTGCTTTGATGTTGTGTGCGTGCGTGGGGGGTGGGATTGGGATTGGGAGCTGGGGAGCTGGGAGCTGGGGGTAGGTGCGATGCGGGCGACAGGCAAACAAACATTAATTGTAACTGTAAATGGCGTGAAATGCTCGGATGGCTGAGTGAACGAATGAATGAATGAATGAACGAAATGAGTGCATGAATGACAGTCAAGTAGACGCGACTGCCGCAACTGAAAATTGCGTTAAGTGGAAACAAGTCGAGGGAACGGCCGGCGACAATTTTGATGAACTTAACAAAACACTTGAAAGCTTGTACACTGACAGGGTGAAGTGGCAAACAGGGTGCTACGAGGGGGGGGGGGGAGGAAAGTGGGTGTGGGTGTGGGTAAAAAGTGAGCACAGTCCATGCCATAAACGAAATTATGACGCTAAATTGAACACGAAACGGCCATCGAGCCAAAGAGCAGCAGCAATGCGAAAGCATCAACCATTCGTAGTTTCAATCGAATAGGAGGGTTTCATTTACAGCCCCCCAATCCCCTCCCCCTCCCTCTTCATCCACCCGCCGCGCATTTAACGCGCGAATGAACCAGCGACAGCAATCAGCCAAAGGGGAGGGAGGGGGGGGGGTTTGACACTGGGCAGTTAGTTCCTCAGCCTGGAGTTGTGCTGGGGTCGACGCGCCATTGTTGCTGCGGCTCTTGATAACAGCATCAGCAGCAGCAGCAGCAGCAGCCGTCGGTTGAACATAACAATAAAAGTCATAATAATAATAATAGACATAGAAATACGGAAATCATTTTTGGGTAGCCAGCACAAAAAAGGGGTTGAGCTTCACACGACCACGGTTTGGATTTAACAGGCTACGGGTCTGAGTACGGGATAGGAAGTGTTGGGCTGCTCTTGGTTGCGGTTGCCACCGCAGAAGCGGAAGGTGAAAATTAAGAAATTAGCGTGCAGAGCTGTCAAACCCAAATGGGGAGAGCTGAACTAACGCAAATTGCCAGCCGTCGCTCACTTTAACTTAATTATATAATAAACGAGCCAAAATGAGCAAAAGAGAGCGCACGAGATCGTTAGGCGTAGGGAGCCAGAAACAGGGTCGCTGTGTAAGCAGTTGGTTGCCGGTTTGGTTGCTTTTTGCAGCACGTTGCAAATTAAATGAGCTGAATGCATTTAAGGCTTAAAAGCCGCCACTGGCAACTGCCGCAAATCAGCCAAAGCCAGCGGCTTACTGAACGACGCTGTCTTAAGTGAGTCAGCAGACAGACAGGCAACAGAAAAAAGAGTATATGCTATCCGCAAGCCACAAAGCAATTATGCAGCGGCACAGACAACCAGACAACAACCAGGCCCAGACGGAGGCGACATCTTGTCAGCCGCTGAAAAATTGCATTCCGTAAGTAGTTGCAGCAGAGGGAGCCGAGTTAAGCAGCGACAGGTTGCAGGCAACAAATTACCTAAAGGCCAAACTGTGCTTAGCCTGGCCAAGCAGCGGCTGCTGCCTGCCTTTTGTAGGGGCTTAGTTGCGGTTTCGGCCCTGCAAACAATGACAGAACCTGTGTAATGAATAGAGCAATTATTATTGCAAACTTAAAGATATATAATCAAAGTTAATACGAAATTGATGGCATAATCTGTGGGTCAGTTTAAGCCCCTTTCAAAAGCTATGCAGCTATGGCAATCGGTTTGTCAAGGTTGCGCACAAATGCTTTCTAATCCGCTCAATGCAACCCCTGAGATAACCACGAGGCATGCAACAGAGGCAGCAATCAGGCTTTAGCTAATTTAAATTAGCTTTTGTTGTTGCCACCTTTAAAAGCAAAACAATTTTCCAAGTCACTTTAAAAGTGTTTGTTTTATTTTGCTACAGTTTGCAGCAAATTAAAAGTCTATAAATTTACTCGCACACATTTCTCACTTGGGTATTACATAAACAATAACTGCAGCAAAAGGGAGATTTATTAAACAATTTTCTCTTTTTTTTGTTGCTGTTGTTTATTATTCTGTAAGTTGTTGATATTGTTCCGAGAATTGTTGCGTATGCTGCTAAGATTAATGTCTTACCTGGCTGCTATCTGTTTATTATTAAAGCATGGACTTATTTATCATTTTGCTGGGTTCCTTTTATCTGCACTTAACCTTCAACTTAAACGCTTGCCCCCAAAAAAGAGCCAGCCACATTTGCTGGGCCAGTTCTCTGTGGCTTTAACCAAAACACACCGCACGACACAACCGCACACAGTCTTGTCTAGTTCAGGTCCAGGCCCTGTCCGGCTGGCTCTGTTTGCCAAGCTTGCCCTTTACAGCCTGGCCCAGTCAGTGGCAGCACACACACACACTTTTACTGAACAGACTTTAAGCTGCATTGAGCACAAAGCTGGCCAGTTGTGGGCTCTGTGCTTGCGCTTCAATTTACGCCTAATCACAGGCCAAAGCCACTGACCACTGGCCACTGTGGCGCCCTGAGGATGGCCTTTCGGCGGGGTCGCGGATTAACATTTGTTGCGCCTGCCGGACTCCATTCATAAAAACGCACGCAACTCAACTTTGAAACGTTGCTGCCCCGTGTGTCCACTCCAAGTGCAAGGTTGCATGTCTCGCCGCTGTCGCCGCTGTCGCCGCCGCCGCCGCCTGTGGTTACAAGTTTTATGTAGTTAGTCCAATTTCTTTGCCCTTTTCCTGTAAATTTTCCGTCTCTAGCGCGAGCTTTTGTGCAGTTAGGTGCTTAGTTGCGTGCAACTTTACACTGTTTAACAAACTCGCTTACCGCACGGCGGGTGGGTGTGGCAACCTTTGACTGCGTGTGTTGCACCATGCTCGGCAAGTGTGTGTGTGTGGCAGGTGCAAATAGGGTAGCCAAGCAAACAGTAAGGATAATCGTGAAAGTATATACTCGCCTACAACTCTCTCTTTCTTTCTCTTTCTATATCTTGCCACCTTGTCTGGTTTTATTACCGTTTAACTGCCTTCCGCCAACTTGAAAAAGCTTTTCATATGTGTGTGTGTGTGTGGGACTACTATGTGTGTGTGTGTGCGTGTTTTTTCGTTATGTGTGCATTTATTGCCACTTCATTTCATTAGAACTCGCTAATACAACAAAGTCTAATAATGTCTCCAATAATTTAAAAACTTTGTAAACTTTGCTTAGCCTCTTAAAATCTAAGTTAAGCTTTTTTAATTTAAACTTAGCATACATAAAGGAAACGTACATATGTATGTATATGGGGTGTGTGTATGTACATATGTATATATATACATCCCTTTTTCAGGTTTAAGAATGAAGTTTCCGTGATTAATTTAAAAAGTAATAGAAACAATCTTAGGCAACTATTCATGGAAATAAAGTTTATTTTTTTATAACAATTTAAGTAAGCAGTAAGTTGTAACTGACTCAACAATACCCTGTTAAAGCACTTTATCTAAAGCGGATATAGCCTTAATAAGGATAGACCCCAATATACCCCTTTGACTGCGGCGAACAGGGTATATACAACTGGTACTTAAAGTTGTGTTAGGAGTTGTTGTGGCCACAGTTTTGTTGTTGTGGCTGCTGCAGTTGCAATACTTTGCAGCAGGAACAAAAAAGAACCACACAAAGTTCTTCCTCTTCTTTTTTTTTGCATTTTGTTGTTGTTGTTACCCCTTAGCTCATGCTTGCCGCTCTGCTGGCTGTGAAATGAACAACAAATGCAATGGAATGCAGTGTGAGAAGGACGGAGGACAGTCGACAGGCGTCGTCTGAGCTGCCGACTGGATGCACAACAGGCATCGAGTTGGAAGCCAGTAAACAAAAGCAAACATTGCGTGCCAAAAATTCCGGAAATTTTTAAAAGTCACAACATGTGTAAGCTAGATTTTTACACACACACACGCACACACACGCACACACACACACACACACGCACACGCACTTTGCCAGCAGTCTATTGTTGCTGCAACTAGATGGTTTTTAAGCTGGACTCAAGCCCCTCCCCTCCCCCACCCCCTTCCCCTCCCTCCCCTCGAGTCTGTTGTGCTAAATTGAAATTCTGAAATGAAGTAATTTCTCCCCAAGGGCAAGAAATGGGCGTGTGACAGTGTTGTAAAACAACGCACATAAAACTACAAGCAGAGCCAAAAGACGTCTACAACAATGAATAGCACTAATAGTTTGTACTTTA
Source organism: Drosophila lacertosa (assembly GCA_004143845.1). Taxonomy (NCBI): domain Eukaryota; kingdom Metazoa; phylum Arthropoda; class Insecta; order Diptera; family Drosophilidae; genus Drosophila; species Drosophila lacertosa. The sequence goes on from SCDZ01000042.1 coordinate 263,955, forward strand.
TGTAGTCGACACATAAAAAAACAAAAAAAAAAGGCACCTCTCGAAATCGGCAGCTTCCAACAGCAGCCACAACATTTGGGCGCCGCAGCAAAACAAGCTGTAAAAATTATAAGGAAATGGCCAGAACATAAACAACAACAGCCACAATGTGTGTGTGTGTGAGTGTGTGTGTGTTAGACATGCCCCACGTAAGCCGAGTTCGGGCGGGCCGCAGTGGGGCACATCATTTACCCATAAACTGTTTTACTGCCTTCTTTTTTCCTCTACGCGCGAAATTGAAAAGCATTTTTTTTATAGGTTGCTTTTCTTTATTTTTGGCATTAGACGATTGCAGGGGAATTTAAGAAAGAATTTTACTTAAAGCAAAAATTATTGCAGAGTCTGCTTAAAAAGGTTTTTTCAGGTTTTTCCTGTTTATAAATGTTTCTCAGTCTAGTTTAAAACATCATCTTAGCTTCTTTAAATATTCAAGTTTAAACTCACTCACTTTAAATGTTATACACTATTTGGCAACTGTGAATGATAAGCGGCAAGATGCTCAGTTTCGGTTGCTTTGGGCTGTCAAACATTAACATTCCTCTTCTTTGACTTTGGCCAACGCTTTTTCAATTTCGGCGATGAAGCAGCAAAAAATTGTTGGCCAGAACGGGCAAACGTTCGAGTTGCGGGCCCAGTGGGCAGCTGAACGGGCCCGAGGGGGAAAGGGAGGGGCTTCCTTAGCTGGCTGGCAAGAAAAACTTAAACACTGCTTGCATTTTTCATATGACACGACAACTATTTATTACCCCTAACCCAGCACCTAAGGCCCAAAGCAACGTCTTGCCCCGAAGACGTTTGGTGTCGTATGTTGTTGTTGTTGTTGTTGTTGTTTGTGTACTTGTGTAGTGGCAACAATAAAGCTGGCTGTAGATGTTCTGTGACCGGTGGTTGTTGAGGCGTCAACTGCTGCTCCTGGCCACGGGCCACTCCTGCCGCCTCCTGTTCTTGATGATGATGAAGAATGCGCATGTGTTACTAACGGCCCGATTATTTTTATTGTTTATTTGCTTTGATTTGGCTACGTGTGTGTGAGTGTTTGTCTGTGTGTGTGCTGTTCTCTTTTATGTTTTCATTTTCTTCTCCCTGAATTGCCTAGGTTACACTTGTGTGTGTGTGTGTATGTGTGTGTGTATTGGTTTGCGCATTTGTGCGTAACGAATAAATTTAACAAAATAAATAAGGACAATAATCCTTTTGAATACATTGCAATTGAGCTTTTTACAGCCATTGGCTTCCCTTTGCTTTCTGCTACTACACACACACATACACACACACATATACATATATACTTGCCACACTTTAGTGAACATTGTGTGCTCAGTTAGCTGAGCCTGGCTCTTGGCTAGGATTGGTTTCGCCCATTGGCCCTCGTCCAGCTAATGCCATTCTATTTTGCTTGATTTGCATTTCAATTCGAAATCAAATTTTTCAATTGCCAGCTGGACACACATTGTACAAATGTGTGTATTCCCTTGTGTGTGTGTGTGTGTGTGTGTGCTTACTAAGTAGTGTCTGGTAACACACACGCACACACACACATCCTTCACCCACTCATGGCAGACACACATAATTGAATTTGTGCGCACAAAAATTCATAGCATGCTTTTCGGGGCCGCCCTTTTCCCCGAGCTCTTTTTGTGGATCCATGTAATTGACAAAAGCTGCGCGCCAAGCTGTTGAAATTTGAAATCAATTTATTTATATTGAGTTAGCATCAGAAAGCATTAACCTCTCTCTCTCTCTCGCAGACGTAACTCCAACTGCGCAGTCAGCAAAAGCAAAGCTTGTTCAGGTCAACATCGAGTCTTCCATTTGGCCCTTAAACTGGCTACTGGGTGGCTCTTTGTAGTCCAGTTCAGTTCAGTTCAGTCGTCTGTCTTTCGGTCTGTTTGTCAATTTGGTTTGCTCTTATTTGTTAAATTAAAAGCTTCATTGCATTGCAGTTGTTGTTGTCCGTTCGTTCGTTGTTATTGGCATTATTATTGGCCCCACAGCGCACAAGACTTTCAATTAGTTTTATTAGGGTGTACCAAACATTCCATTGACTTGCACCCGCTGCTTGCCTCATAAGCTGCTCATTGTTGCCGCCGTTGATGTTGTTGTTGTTGCTGTTGTTGTTGTTGTTGTTATTATTGTTGGCTGCTCATCGAAATTGGCATTTTGACTTTTATGCTCAATTTTTGTATTGTGGCTGCTGTGGCGCGTTCTTCGGTGCGCATTTCAAGCGTTTGTTTTTGAGTTTTATTACCGCTCCAGCATCTGTCCTGTGGTTGCCGCATGATTGCCCAATAGACACACGCACATTGAGAAGCTTAGCAAATACTCTTGAAACATAAGTTCAATGGATTGTGAACTAATATATATTTAATTATTTTCTTTCACACATTTCATTACTATATATAAGAAAAGTAATCTGTTTATAAATTATAAAAAATGCTTAAGTATTTTATAATATGTGAAGCGTTTCAGCTTTTATGCAACAGCAAGTTTCGTAAACATTTAAAGAAAATTTGGCCCATCAAGAACTCTTTAAACATGCACTTGAATACATGATTCATGCTTAAAAAGTTTTTATATAATGCTTTCAGTTAGGCGTCTCTTAAATTTTCCGACACGACAATAATTCTGTTTTATGGTTTTTATATTGTCTGTTGTTCTGTTGGTGGCTCCCATTCCCATTCCCATGCCCAATTTAAGAGTGGGCTACAAATGTTTTTGACACGCCAAGTCTGTGGGTCAAATACTTTCCAGCTGGTTGTTGTAATTGTTGTTGTTGAAATTGTGTTTTTCTTCTTTTCGCAGTTGTTGTTGTTGTTGTTGAACTGCGAAAAGTTGGTGGCACAAGTTGAGCTCGTCGACAGCCGCTAAACACGGCCGGGTGAACTTAAAACGAAGTTAGCACCAGGACACGTCACTGCAAGGATGTCGTCGTCCTCGGCCACGTTGCCTGCTTGATTATTGAAAATGTGTCGACTGGGTCCAGTTGCCATAATTCAAGCATGGCCAATGCGGCAAACGCCTGCGCCGATTTGCTACCAACTTTTGTAAACTTTTTTACCCAGCACTTTTTGCCACTTCACAATTCCCCCTTTTTTTTTTTGTGTACTACTTTTTTTTGGTTTTTTTGTAGTTCTTTTTTGTGACTTTTTCACTTTTCTCTCCATTTCGTTGCAGTGAAAAGAGCTCAAGAACTAAATAAGTTGCAATGTGAAGAGCGCTTGTGGGACAAGTGAAAACTGTGCGGTGGCCCAAGAAAAGTAAGAACGAGTAAAAAAAAAAAGAAAAACTCAGCCCTGACGCTGTCAGAAAACTTGTCGAGCCAGAAGCAGCTGCTGTGACGATTGACAAGACCAAAAACAAAAGCCACCACGGCAAGAGTTTGACAAGTGGCACAAGTGGCAGCAGCGCCCAAAAGCACGCAGCTAGTTTCCCAACTCAGACTTTTCGCTGCGGTTAACCAAAACCAATATCCACACAGCAGCAACAGCAGCAGCAGCAGCAGCAGCAATTGCTGTTGCAGTCGCCGTCGCCGTCGCAGTCGACGTCGCAGTCGATGGCCGCGTAGCTTTTGTATGCGGCTCGCATGGCGAGGCAACAATAGCGATGTGCTGGCCAAATACCGCGACGAAATAGAGCAGCGACAAGGACATAGCCAAGGCACTCGAGCATTGGCCAAAAAGCGAGCAGCTGGCATATGTGTGCGTGTGCGTGATGCGACAAGGACACACTTAAGCATTGAATAAGCAGCAGCAGCAGCAGCAGCAACAACAACATCTCTAAAATAAGTTTAAAACAGGCGACAATCTTCAATCGCAGCATGCGCAAACACAAAGCGCCGCCCGGCGGCCACCCAATCAGTTCCAGTTCCGTGGCAAGGACAATGCCAACAGTGCACAGCGACACAACAGCAACAGCAACAGCAACAACAACAGCAACAGCAACAACAACAGAGATGGAGCAGCAGCGCATGTTGCTCGGCCATGCGCCTGTTGTTGACAGCGCAACAGCAGCAGCAGCAGCAGCAGGAAGCACAACTAGTCGCCTTGGAGCGCCAACCTCAGCGGGCAGCTGCCAGCAGCAGCGATCAACAGCAGGCAGACCAAACAGCATTGGCAGCAGCTGCAAGGAACGGCCGCGTTATCCTGTCCAGCTGATGTCCTTGGTGCACATCGCCAGCTATGTGCTGTGCCTGTGCGCGTTCAGCTTTGCGCTGTACGCGAACGTGCGACAGACGCGCCTCGAGCAGCGCCTGCAGCGGCTGCAGCAGCTGGACGCGCGCATTGTCGAGCTGGAGCTGCGCCTCGAGCAGCAGCAGCTCGTCCATTGGCCAGCCGAACCGGCACCGATCATAGTCAGCCCCAGTGGCGACAACGGCACCTCGCCACCTCTGGCGCTCCACGTGCATCGCGAGCTTCATCGCCTGCGTCGCGATGTTTCCCACCTGCAGCTGACGCGACGCCAGCAGCGACGTCAGGCGGCCGAGGCGGCAGCCGCAGCAGCAGCGGCAGCTGGTTATCCGGCGGTCAACGGTGAATGCCAGTGCCAACCAGGTGAGTTCAATTCTTTTGTGCGAGGGCAGCTCTAAAACATTTGCCAAATTCTTATTATTATTTATTTTTTTCAAAGAATTTAATTATGCAACAACTTATAGAAAACTTATCAGCTTAGTCCATTGACTATATATATATGTATATTTTTTTTTTATTTTTTTAAATTGAATATCTATTATGCAACTATATTCTTTAGATCACCGCTAAGCAAGTTAATATATTTAGCTAAATATGTAAACAATTTTTGGTTGGTTTACATTTCAACATTGTCACTTGCCCTAAACTTAATGAGCAGCCCTCGCTCATGTGCGACACTTGACGATTTGATGGCTTATTGTTTATATTTTTTTTTAAAGGGATTTAATTATTCTGTTGTTATATATTAAATTCAACTTATAAGCAAACTTTCAAAATAAATTCTTCAGATCTTCAATAAACATGCTAATATATTTAACTTAAATTGAAATATATTTAACATTTTTATTTATTTAAATAAAACCATTTACTTAACATTCACACTTGCCCCAAACTTACGGAGCAGCCCTCGCTTGTGTGCGACACTTGTCGATTTGATGGCTTATTTTTTATATGTTTTTAAGGTGTTAAATTTTTCTTGGATAAGTTCTTCAGATCATCAATAAACAAGCTAATATATTTACCTAAATTTATAAACACTTAATTTAACATTTCACTTGCCCAAAACTTACGGAGCAGCCCTCGCTTGTGTGCGACACTTGTCGATTTGATGGCTAACGCGTTGACCGGCCACCGCCTTCATTTTGCGGTTTTGTGGCTTGAGCTTGGTTAATGCACAAACGGTTAAACATGTCAAACACACACACACAAGTCAACAAGTCAAATGTGTGTGTGTGTGTGGTGTGTGTGTGTGTTGTGCGTGAAGCAGGCGTAAAGCCAACTCAATTTAATTATTTGCGTCTGGGCAAATTTATGGCAGTTTAGAGATTTCATTAATTGGAAAAGTGTTTTTTTTTTCTGCCATAACATGTTCCTAACCCTGTGCCCAGATCTGGCCACACACATGTGTGTGTGTGTGTGTGAGTGTGTGTGTTGGGTGTTGGGTGTGTGTGCAATTTGTCTGAGCTGCTGCCAGCGGGCTTTTGTCCTGTGTTTGGCTTTCGGCTTGCAGCTTCTTTCTTTCGCTGCTCGTTGCCAAACTTTGATTACTCGGGGATTAGCCATGTCCTTTGAGTGCCTGCACGGCTGTCTGGCTGTCTGGATGTTTGGCTGTCTGGCTGCTTGGCTGCTTGGCTGCCAGCTTGGCTTGTGGTTTGCATAAATTTTGCTTAAAATACTTTTTAAAAACTTTTGCGACACTCGCACACACATCGCTATCGCCAGCGCAATCAGTCCCACCCCTGACCTTTGCTTATGGGATTTACCCAGAACATGAACAACTTTGTGCTCATCCTTAGCCTCATTCACGTCGCATTCGCAGTCGCTGGTGTCCTTTGTGCGCTTGGCGCATTAACGCAATTTGTCTTGACATTCGCACAATTAACTCATCCACTCGAGTGCCGCTAAGCTGCTGGCAAACTTCGCAGCTAATCCGGGCCACGTATGGACCACCACCCAGCCGCAAGGGAGCTGCAGCATATGACGCATACGCAGTGGTAGCCGGCCAATGGGTCCAGAGGTTCGCCGGCAACTAAATGCTCATCGCAATTATTTAACAACTTGGCCAATTCGCCAGGACCTTCAGTTCCCCGCACGGAGACAAGATACGACAAAAAGTTTTCTAATCGATGCGCACGCAGGTCGAAAGTTTCGCAACGGTCGAAGTTTCTTTTCAAAGTCACTGCAAATAAATAAATTTTGGACTCGGGCACTCCCGGCGGCATTGATAAGCGCGTGCCGCCCCAAGCTGCTCCTGCTGCTGCTCCTTTTCACAACTCTGAGCCGCACACAATAAATCAAAGCCACACGGAGGCAGCATACTTTGCTTATCTCAGCAGGAGAAGGAGGATGAGAGGTAGAGACAGAGAGAGAGAGATTGAGGAGAGTCTTCATAGCCAGCACTTGAGCTGTCCGCATATGCAGCACAGTTGTCCTGAAGTTCGTGCCAAGGACATTGCAGCTAAGCAGAAGGACTACAACTCAACTTCAGCTAAGTCGATTGGTTTGGATTGTGCACTTGAAACTGATAAAATTAAACGCAGAGCGTTTAACTGCAGCCAAGCGACAGCTAACCAATACAGTGGGCACCAGCTAAAGGAAACATTTATATTTTACTTATTAGCTTATTTATTTAAATGTCCATTCATTTAGTTATTCATGGAATTTATATATTTAAAGAATTCAAAATCACGTCGTTCACAGTTCAGCCCAGTGTCAGTTCTTGTCAAACTGCAAATGACATTTGGCCACTTCTCAAACAGTCATGTGCCCCACTCAACCACCTAGACCAGCTAACTCAGCTAACCCACCCGGCAATACACTCATTTAGCATCTGCTGCAGTTGGCCAAGTGCTCTGTTTGGTTGTTTTCCCTTCACTTCTAATGCTGACCATACGCTTCAACTCCTGCTGCTCCTGCTGCTGCTGCCCGCTGCGTGTCCCCCAATTTATCACAGCCAAGCGCAAAATCCACTTTGGCAACAACAGCAACAACAACAACAACAACAACAGCAATCAGCAGACAGCGCTTGACGCTCAACGGCCATCGTTGGCTGCGTATGACATTTTGCAAGCCAAAATATGTAGAACATGCCACAGAGAGCATCACACACACACACAGACACTCAACCACAGTCAACACACACACACACACACACAGAGGCAGTCACATAGAGACAGTTAGAGAAAATGGCATATGAACTATGGAAATTCCCAATTAGGTTTTAATGCGTACAAGTGCTTTTTATTCAGTGCAATTTCTCACAGAGAACGAACCTCTCTTTAGTCGCATTCAGCTCACGTGCTAAGCTACACACTCACCCACACACACACACACACCAGTGTCTGTGTGTGTGTTTTTATATTTCACAGCTGCTGCTGCTGTTGCTTTGGCTGCGTTTATTTTTGCCAGTCATAAATTTCAATCACGTTGTCAGGATAACACCGAGTGGATATACTCATATGTCTCCCGGCTGCTACAATGCGTCTTTCTGCATATGCTCCTGCCATCAGGTAACCCACCACCCACCCAGACCCACCACCACCCCCACCCACACATACCTCCTGTATTGGGCTCAGGGGCGTGCCAAAGCAGAAAGACCAGCACCCTCCTCCTCCTTTTTTGTTTGTGGCCACAGACGCCTGTGTTTTTCGGCCAGGACTGTAGTGGCTACCAAATGGGCATGGCTGCAGACCATGGCCAACACGCCGAGCGGACCACACCTCGGCATATCGATTGTCGCTACATATCAATTGATTTCCTCTTCGTTTTCAATTTGGTCTGAGCCCAGTTCTCCTACCCCATCTCCTTCTTCTTCTCCTTCTCCATCTTCTCCTGCTTTGTCGGCTGTTGCCTGTTTTGCTGCTTCATGCTGAGCATTTTGTTTATGTGACTTGGCGAGTTGTTTGCTCTTGGTCCGTGTTTGGTCTTGGGCTTACGTTTTGTGACTTTGCGTGACTTTCGGCTTACCTGGCGGACAGCTGGACAGCTGGACGCGCCTTGATTACCATTTAAATGCCGCGCTAATAGGCCAATAAACCATTTCGATTCACAGCAGACAGCAACAACAGCAATTATACAAGCAACAACAAATTATTAATTAGTGAAACAATATTAATGCGCAACTGTCGTCATTATTTGTGTCATCCCCAGCCCCAATCCCCAATCCCCATTCCCATTCCCAATCCCAATCCTCACCCGAGCAGCGGACTTCACCCACACACAACGATGCGACATTGGATGCCACATTTGTTGACAAATTTATTTATTCGCCGCCCGTTTCCCCTCGCCCGCCCATCTGCCCATCCTTTTGGCCTGGCCCATCCCTGTCGCATATTTTGTTTTATTTGCGGTTTCAACTTCTCATCGCTTGTGGCGGCTGCTGTGCGTCGGCATTCCACGTTCGAGAAAAAAATGCTATTAAAAATAACACACAAAAACGCGACACACGCCAGATAGACAGCCGACAACTGGCCCCTGGAAAATGCCGGTACAAAAAAATATCAGGAACAGCTATACATGAGAAACAAAATTAATTTATTGGCGGCAATAAAATAAATGAATTACCAGCAAAAGTTTCATAAATTTATTTAATTCTCATCCCGTTGCCGATGCTGATTGTGTCTCTTTTTTTTTTCTCTTTTTTTTTTTTGGCCATCTCGCAATTTATTTTCAGCACATTTTTCCACAAGCTCCAATTTTTGATAAGCATCCATGTCGCTCAGGCGAGAAGTCAATTAAAATTTCAATATTTAACCTGAAAAACAAGAGTTCTCTACTCGTAGATATTCTGTAACTAACTTATTAAGTGGCCTTTGGACACATGCATAAATTTACATAGAAGTGAGCCAGATTATTATTTAAATATGCTTTGCTTAAGTCAGATCAGCACTGAGGTTAACGAAAGACTTAAATAATTTCAGTTTAGAGTGAATATAGATAAAGTTTTGCTCCTAAGATATAAAGTCTAAAAAAGTGGAATAAATATTATATTAAAGACTTTACAGCTTGGTTAAGTACAAATAATTTATTTATGTTATTTATAGAACTTATTCAAACAGCTTCTTTGATTTGATCTAAAGGAGTTTTCTTGTTTGTATCGGACACAGCTGGATTGTTTTGATCATTAATATTGATCAGCTGCAGCTCCTTTCAGGCTTTTTTGCAAACCTCTGGAACAGGTTTATAATAGTTGCTGTGTGTTCGCTTTTTGGCCACAGGGCATGCTGATTTGGCTATTGAGTTGTTGTAATTGCCACGCTTGTGCAACTTGTGTGCTCAGCTTTGTGAAGTTATTGCAACAACTGGGCAATTAGCACAGTTCTCTGTTTGCAGGCAACACGTGCTGTCCATCAGTCAAGCGGACAGTTCATCTGCACAGTTGACCGTTGACTGCTCAGATATGCCAGTTGTATCTTGTATCTTGTATCTTGTGGATGCGGTCTGTATGAGTGTGTGTGTGTGTGTTTGTGTTCAGCTGCGACCGGATCTGCAACTGTCTGGGATGTTTGGTTAGTTTATTAGCCGCATATGCGCGGATTTCTTCTCCTTTCGGTTGCCTTTTTGGTTTTTTGTTACCAGTCTGCACATGAGGCTAGCTTTGACTTGGATTTGGGTTTGAGTTTGAGTTTGAGTTTGGTTGTGGCTTGTTTTGTGTGTGTGGTTGCGTTTTGTTGGCTGTTCCTGGAAAGCTGCTGCGTAAATATTTCAGCGCCAAACTGAAATTTATTCGACTCGGCGGCATTTGACAAGCGTCAGCCAGCGATACAGTTCCAAATTGCCCGAAACCGGGTGCAGGCACACATTGGGCGTGCATTGCCTGTAAACAGATTTCATTTTTATACTTTTACGTGATTTTCAGCGACTCTCGTTGGCCATCGCTGAACGACGCACATGCTCCAATTTCATGCCATGCTCACGTACACAGCCTCAGCTTCAGCTTTAGCCTCTGCTGCTGCTGCTGCTGCTGCGGCTGCTTTATGATTTATTGCCTTGACACTGCGTGCTCGGTGCGCAACAGCAGAGACACAACCACAGCCAGGGCTGCAGTCACATTTGCCAGCCCTCCCCCTCCCCCCTTCCCTTCCGCCCCTTGCCTTTTGGCCAGCTGGCGGCTGGTCGACGTTTATTTTTGCCATCGCATTGTTTGTTTGACTGACACACACAACAAAACTACTCGTCGTCTGCCAGGATTTGTCGTCGTTGTTCCATTGCTGACGCCACTCTGGGGATTTGCCCGCGTTAGTGCAACGCGTGGCAGGCAGCCGCGTCCCCCCGTTCCCCCCGTCCCCCCCACATTTGGCGATAAATACAAGTTTTATGATGGATAATAAATGGCTTCATTCGCGTTGACAAATAGTCTGGTTTTGTTTTCATTTGCTTTGTCCCCTGCTCTCAGTGTCGGGCGGAGTCCGCTTCCGCCTAACGGCGTTCTCTCATTGCCATTGTCTTTAGGTGGCCAGAGTCGAGGGGCGGTGGGCGTGGCACCCCGGCCACAAGATAAAGATGATGTATAGCCGGCGCGTCAGTTCGCGCGTTGCCAAGTGGGTGGATTATGCTTTCAGGTAGGATTAGCAATTACGTTTTAAATAGAAATTCCTGCAATTTATCATCTGTTTGGTTGGCTTCGGTTCAGCCAATCTGTGCATTAAATCGCCAGAAAATCCGCTGCTAAAAAAAAAGAAGCGTAAAACGGCGTTTCAAATGGGGAGGGGGGGAATGGGTATTTGAATTGAAGGCTCTTTTTGCTGGCTAACGTGAATTTTATTGCATCATTTGAAATTTGAATATGCCACCCAAAAAATAATAGGCGTCGTTTTTGTGGCCACTCCCCGTTTGAGGCTGTCGAGATGTCGGCTTTTATGGCCGAATAATGCTTTTAGCCTTTTATGCTGCATAATTTTCCCAGCCCGTTCGTGTCGCGGCGATTCATTTTCAATTTTCGACTATTTATGCAAATTAACTGTAAATATGCATAAAAGACGAAAATGTCATCATTTTTATACGCGTCACATCCATAAAAGCGCAAAAAATATCACTCATACGCCCCGCTGCGAGCGTCGCTGCACGGCTCATTAGGCCATGAGAAATTTTAGATTTCAACTGCGACAGACAGACAGACAACACTGTCTGCGAAAGTCTTCGTCTCTGGCGTTGTTTTTTATGTTTCAATCAATGAAAAATGAAAATGAAAATCAAAACCCCCATCAATGTCACAAATAAGCTGACCCTGTGTTGGCCACATTCAAACAGCTGGTAACACAATCTCTGAACGTAATGAGCCCCCCCCTCCCCCCTGCCCCTCTCCCGCGTCCTGCCTCCTTTTGCACAGCACACAGCGAAAGCCAAATCAATATCAATCTTTAACTTTGGCCATATCCATTACATTTATTTCATGCATTTCATTCTCGTCGAAACTCGTTCCCAGGTCAAGATATTATTTGAACAGCATTCTTACAAATCACAATCGATCATTGTCGAACAAAGTGTACAAATAATCGTTAAAGAAAAAAGACGAGAAATATGTTAACGCTTGCTTATAATTAAATTTGATTTTTTTTTTTTTTTACATCTTTTTCCCAGAAAATTCAATAAAAATCGACCCTCAAAAACGGGGCAATAAGCGAACGTTTCCCATTTCAGTTGCCACTGTGCGTGGTGCGTGTTTCGTGGTGCATTGCACCAATAATTGAGGCTGTTAACGAGGCTCTGGTTTGAAGATGGTCGAAGCAAAAGCAGAAGAAGAAGAGACAGAGACAGAGACAGGGTGACAGTTGAGGCGAACTGGTTTCTTGCCTTAATGCTGATAAATTATGCCTGATGTGTGTAATATGAGTGCCGTACGTCAGGGAATTTACAATATATATACATATATATAAAGATAAATATATATATGTGTATATATGCGCATATATTATAAGCGTTGTCTTCTTGAATTTCGACTGCCACAATTTGTATATACGCTGTATAAGATTACAATCAGCTGATTGAGAATTTCACGGTTAGTTGCCTGTTTTTTTTTTTGTTTTTTGGTTAACAAAATGTAAAACAACTACCGAAATTTGAGCCCAGATGAACTATTTATGATTGCCTATCTGATCAGAGGCTTATAATAATAAACACCTTTTTGGCCTTTAGTTTTTTTTTTTTTGTTTGAGTGAAAGTTCTGAAACCAGTTAGCAGTCAGTCTGAGCGACATCAAATAGAATTTGCCCAACCACATTTCGCGTCTCGTGTGACACCCTTAAATGGGCAAACATAAAAGAAAGGAAAGGAAGGAAAAGGAAAGGAAAAGCAAGGAAAACTCATATAGTGCTGCCTGAAATTGCCTGCCTTTGTTGCGGCTGTCTGATTCATCAGACATCCTGGCCATACTAACTATCCTGGCCATCCTTTGCTTTGCACTTTGGTGCGTGCTAAAACTCAATCAAAATTGTCGCCCGTTTGTCAACGGCTGCCACGACTATCAGTTAGTTGGCCGTGTGTCTGCCTGCCCCACCAACTTGCCACACCCCGTTCGGTGCAATTAAGTTGCGCTTTGCTTTGCGGGTTTTTCCTTTTTGATGGGCGCGCCTAGTCGGCTCTGCCTTCGTTCGCCATTTGATTTGCATTCGCATTTGCTTTTTGCATTCGAATTTGCATTTGCATTTGCCGAAACGCATTGTCAGACATGTCAGACATGCGATGTCGTTAGACAACATCGATGACGGCGACGACCGCGACTTGACGATGTGGCGATGTGGCCGCGTCTCTGTCTGCGGCCACTGCACACAATTGGAGCGCCAAAGTGTTGGTTAAATCTAATCAAAATGCGAATGTGTCGCGTTCGCTGTTCAACTTGCTGTAGTAGTAGTCGTTGTAGTTGTCGCCTCTTCAGCGCTGTTGTTGCCGCCTTTCTTTCGCACTCGGCAGTCGAGACTGGAGCTGCTCGCGGGTCTCACGCCGTAGGCCGTTCGGCCGCCATTTCGCCATTCAAATTACCAACAGCAACAGCAGCAGCAGCAGCAACAACAGCAGCAGCAACAACAGCAGCAGCAACAACTGCGACAGCAATTACAACAACAACAAGCGACAAGTTTTTCAAGTGCATGGCATGCAACACCTTTTGACATATTCGCTGGCTCTGTTCCCGACACGGTCTGTCTGTTCAGTGTGCTCTATCTGCAGAAGGGTATCATCAATATCAATAGAATTATACCAGAATTATCACATCTAAGCCAAAACTGCCACGTTTTTATAATTTATCTATATATATTTTTTTATTTATTAAATTTTTGAATTATTAATTTTTTATTTATTAATTTTGTCTAATTATTTATTTTTGTATTTATTTAATTATTTTTTTAAAATTTATTTATTATTATATTTATTTATATAATTATATATATTTATAAATATTGTGTTTTTTATTTATTTAATTTTTTATTTATATAATTTTTTATTTATTTAATAATATATATTAATTTTTTTATTAAGTTATTTTTTTATTTATTTAATTTTTAATAATTTTTTTTATTTATTTATTTTTATATATATTTATTTATTTTTATATATATTAATTTCTTATTTATTTATTTTTATATTTATTTAATTTTTTATTTTATTATTTATTTATTCCACATGGCTCTTATTTTACTTACATTAACTGGAATAGAAATAGGTTCATATATTTGAAATAAAAAAAGTTTGGCTTATTTTTAATAAAACAGGCCCTTTTTTTAAACATTTGTTGGCTCTCTTAAATATTTAGAATTTTATCTAAATATCTTTAACTAGATTGTGGAATCATTATTGCTGATATTCTTATCATATGTTCTAAATATTTTTTTCTATTATACTTTCGTATATGCAGGGTATTCTTTTGTCGGCTTGCGCAAAACAAATCTGGTTTGGTTTCTCATTTTCAGAGCCATCGTTCATAGCAGCTCTTAGTCGACGCCTCGTCTGACTCTAGCTCAGTCTCCGAGTCGACTTGGCTTGTTTCTGGGCTCTGTGGTTTTGTTTAAAAGCCAGACCCGGCCGGGTCTGTGGCGGCTTTTGTCACACTCATCTTCGTCGCGGCTGTCACGTCAGTTTCACTGGAATTGCATTTTGGCTGGCCGCAGACGCAGCAGACTGAACGCATGCGCAGTGGAGCAACTGCGGCTCCTGTTGCATTCCCTTGCCCCTGCAGCGACCCTTTGTCCGAGGGGCGACGAAGGCTGACCAGTTTGTCAAGTTGTCGCAAGCGCAGCTTACAAATTTAATCAGCTTACGGCGACATCTGCTGCGCTCGACTCTCTGCTCCACTTGCTGACTACTTTGTTGCCCCAACCCCAACCCCAACCCCACTTCGACTCCGTCTACGAGGGGCCATTCATAACTATGCAGCGCTTTTGATTCCAGTTAGTTTACATTTCGTATGCAAGACATCGCCGCATTCTGGAGCAGCTGCACAGTGATACGAACGCCGTCGAAAATTGTATTATGCAAAGTGCAGCGTGCTGGAAATTAAACATTTGCATTCGCTGCCCGCGAGCTTCTCTCACTTAACACCTCTTGGAACTGCACTCATGTGTGGCGCTTCATTCTCGTCGTTGTTGTTGTTGTTGTTATCTGACTTGACTTGTTGTTGGGTGCTCATATTTATTTATATTTGGCCTTTTTGGGTGTAAAACGTTTTAGCATCTTTCGAGTGTCGAGTGCCACACATACACATAAACAGGGCAACATTTACATAGTTAAACATATTAAGCATCCAAATGCATTTCGTTTGTGCACTTAGACGCAAGTGAAATTCTTAAATAAACAACGCCCGCAAGCAAGCAACAACAAATAGCTGGCAAAGTAAACAGTATATTCAATTCTCAATTCCCGGGCAGCGACTGCGATTGCGGCCCACTGTGCAGAGGGCGAGGAGGTTATGCTTGGACCCATGCCAAAGAGTTGTCAATTAAAGTCAACACAATACTAACAATAACAATAATGAATTAAACTCAATGCCAACCAGGTTCGCTGCCTTATCAAACAACAACAACAACAACAACAACAACAATGTGCCCGCATCTCATCTGAAGAGCCTAAAAACAAACTGCTGGAGAATCCACATTTATTATGTTTAACAAACCCAAATGGCGTCAACGTTCTGACACCTCGCCTAGTCTAAAGATACAGACACAAATATAGCTATAAAGACAGAGAAAGAGAGATATATAAATATATATATATATGTATACATATTTATATCTTAGTGCGAGTCTTTTTATGGCGCTTGGGATGCAGCTTATAGTTGTCACTACAAATTGGTTATGCTGGGAATAGGTTTAGGTTTAGGGTTCGCTGCTTGATTAAGCGCCATAAATCTTCAGGGTCGCAGCCAAAGCTTGAGATACATTTGTAACTAGACTAGAAAAGGGTCGCACCAGCTGCTCAGAACAAACGAAATCTTTTCTCCTCAACATTTTGTTAAACAAAATGCGTGTGAGATTTATATATATAAATTTTCTTTTTGTAAGAATGTTCTTAAATGAAGCGTCCACAGCGAGTTCAACGGCAGCGCTTTTGTATCTGTATCTGTATCTGAAAAGTGAGAGAGCGCACATTTAACACTTTATATAATTTATTGTAATTTTGTTGTTGCTATTCACGCATTTGGTTTCTTTTTCTTTTTTTTTGTGGCAGCTGTTAACAAAACGGTTTCCACATAAAACTCACACCTCTCTATGGATGAGCTGCATAGCATTTAACTGCAGCAGCAGCAGCAGTCGCAGCATCAGTTGCAGCATCAGTTGCAGCTGCATCTTGGCATCGTCAAACCCACTCAAAACTCAGATTATTTGTGTGTCTAGTGAAGGCAACAGCAACAAGTTGCACAAGCCGAGTTAATGCTAAGTTTTGATTTCGAGTTTGTTTTGCTGCGTGGGCTGTCGGCCGTGATTAGCAGCAATAGAATGTAGGCTTAAAGAAGTAACTGAAAAGATGGCTAACATTGCTTTAGATTTACATGATTTATAACAAACATTTGCTTTGGAATGGAGTTAATGAACCAGCTGACAGGACAACAGTTGCACAAGTGAACCTTTAACCTTTGCCACGGCACGCCCATCAATAATCCGGTGTGTAAACACTGTTGCACTTTTGCTGCCCCCTTTGACATTGCATCGAACTTGGTTAATTGCCGTTTGTTGCCAGCCCTTAGTCGGGTCTTTAACAACCCCGCCCCGCCCCGCCCCCCTTGAGGACTCGTTCGATCTCAGCGGCTTTTGTGCGGCAATAACTCTGTTTACATTCCTGTTAACCCGCCACACACGCATCAGCATCAGCATCAGCATTAGCTTAGGCTTTGGCTTTGGGTTTACCTTTGCCAGTTAGTTTTCTCGTTTCCTTTTAGGCCTTTGTTGCCGCTGCTCTTTGCATGTCAGCGTTCCTAAGCTGGGAGACGCCTCTGCAGCCGCCGTCGCTGTGGCAGCCTCCGCATCTGCCTAGACCATCACTTCCTGTGTAGTCCCTCACTGCCACGCCCCTTATCCAACTGGCTTTGTGTCTGTCTGCCGCCTCGTTGTTCGCCTTTGTGTGCCTTTTTTGTATCTCCATCGTCTGTGGATTGTGTTCTGTTGCTTGCAAAACTCGTTTGCATATTGTCATAATTTCTGCACTTGCACCTCACACACACACACACACACGCACACACAACACACACATACAACACACACACATACGCAGCGCTGCCTCTTTGCCGGTTTTGTTTAAACAGCTCAGTTGAGCTCAGCTCAATGTTTGCCTTATGCGACCCTGCGTCGCAGTCTCAGTCGCAGTCGACGTCGCAGTCGACGTCAGCGTCGCCTAGTTGTTATTGCCACGGCATCGCTGGCTGCCATTTGTGGCAAATGTAGCATGTTTTATTGTTATTTTGATTGCATTTATTGTATTCTTAAGCTGCATTGTTGTGCGCCTTAAGCCGACTGCCTCGCATTCACAAACGATTGCCACAGCACCACCATCGCACCACTGCACCACTTTCCACCACCAACGGGTCGGGCATGACGATTTTGCCGCACACTCTGACAGCCTAAATGGGTTTTTTGTGTGTATGTTTAATATGTTACAAATATGCTAGAATATTGTATTTACTTGCATTGATTATTGTTTAAATAAATAAAAGAACTAAACGTTAAAATCGTAAAGTAAACCGTTGCTAAAATATAGACAAATATCCTTAATTTTCCTTTCTATTTATTTATTTTTTATTTTGTTTATTTTGTACTTATGCTTGAATACTTGTGTACATATGTTTTTATTTTAATTAATTTATTTGTTTATTTTTTTTTTCTTCTGCAATTATTCTTTATTTTCTAATGCTTAAATTTCTTATAAAATCTTTTAAATATTTTACGCTCTTTAAAACATCGTTAGAAAAACTTATGCATTTAAATATGTTTGTATACTTGTGTACATATGTTTTTATTTTAATTAATTAATTTATTTTCATTTTTATTTTCACTCCAATTATTCTTTATTTTCTAATGCTTAAATTTCTTGTAAAATCTTTTAAATATTTTACGCTTTTTTAAAGGTCGTTAGTAAAACTTAACTTGGTTTCCTTTTTTTTTTTAAATATTTTTAAACGTTTTTTTCACATTTGGCAATTGCATTTTCTAAGTGCGGCTTTGGGAGATCAGCTCTGTATTTTTTGTTTCAGCCCCATTCTGGGGCTGAGCAGCAGCATTTGCCATTTGGTTAACGGTTTTGAATGCAGCCGCCGTTGCATTTAGCCGGTAATTTGCCATTTGCATTTGCCATTTGCATTTGCTCGTTGTTGATTGTCCATTAGCGCGTTCAGCCGAACAGCGAGGGTCGCTCAAGGGTTTTTGGGACGCTGCATTTCCGTCACACTTTGTGAATGTGTGTGAGCGTGTGTACGTGTGAGTGTGTGTTGTGTTGTGCTGTAAAGGCAGAGGTGTCAGTTTTTCAACGCCCCTTTCCTGTCGTCGTTTGCCCAGCCAGGCGGCAGCTCTTGTTCATTTCTATTCATTTTCACAGCATTCGACTCAATTGCGCGAGTCTCCCATAAAAAAAAAAAAAAAAAAAACAGAGAACCCATTGAGTGTAATTAGGCGTGTAGCCCTCGGCCACGCCTTCGATGAGTCATACACAAGTGTAGCTGTATGTGTGTGTGTGTGTGTGTATAGCACTTCTGGACGCACTTCATCAGTGGTTGCAGCAGCGGCAGCAGATTTCTATTGCATATGCTCGAGTTGGCCTCGAGTTGCTTTTCGGCTTGTTTAGTCTTGTTAATTAGCAAGTTTTTGCAACTGCCAAAAGTTGAACATTGTTTGTTAATTACCGTTCGCTGCGGGCAATAATGGCCAACTCTCTAATTAAAGGTAACACGCTGCAAACAAACAAATTTCTGACGCCCACCTGGTTACGCCCCCTCCCCCTCCCCTACACGAACGAGCAACATGTGTGTGTTGGATTGTTTTTCCAATTTTCCTCCCTCCACTCGACTCCATTTTCATTTCATGGTTGGTTTTGGCGTGAGAAAAAAAGCAAAACTTTTTTGCCACCAATTAAGAGTTGTTTTTTTTTTTATTGTGCAGCGAATTGGATTTGAATATCGTTCATTTTAACTGATAAATTAGTTTACATTTATAGATGTGACTTAACGATAACCGATGAGAGCTCAAAATTGGCAGCTATCTGTGTTGAAATTGTGATTGATAAGCATTCAAAATTTAGTATTATACAATTTTTATCTCAGCAAATTTACACAGCTCGGTCATATTTGTCTGGCCGTTAATAGCGTTAGCGCAAAGATCAAAAAGCGGGCAAATATACACGAAAAATAAAAGTTTATAACCCAGGACAACAACAAAAAAATAAACTAAATAAAATAAAATGAAAGCGAAAAGGCAAACAACAAATTTTGCTGAATGCCTGGAAAAATTCAACTTTTGTTTGCTGGCAAAAAAAAAAAAATTAAGTGCAGCCAACGAAAATATTTGCTGAAAAGCCCAACAACAATAACTCAGCAACTAAACAACTGGAGTAACGACGACAACAACAACAACAAGAACAACAACAACACCAAAGCACGTGGCAGTCAAAATTGAAAACTAGTTAAATATTCGCGGTTACACTGAAGGAGCAACAACATAGAAAGTAGAACTCCAGCTCTGCACAAAAGTGAACAAAACAAAAATGGGGAAAATGGAAAAAAAAATAAGAAAATAGAAAAACGAACAAACAACATTTTTTTTTTGTTGCTATTGATTTGCTGTTCAATTTGCTTGCAGTTGGTTGTCAGGGGGTTGTTGTTACTGTACACGTTGTTCACGTTGTTGTTGTTGTTGTTGTTGCCCAGCGCCTGCAACAACAAAAGAAACACAACCTAGCCATAAATAACAAGAAAACGTTGCTCACAACAACAACAACAAAAGGAAATACCTAAGCTCTAGTCGACTATTTGTTACCCTTACCTAGATAAGCCATAAGGAAAACATTATAATTCATTAGCAAATCATCTTCTTGTATAGATTTACTAATTGCATAGGATTTTCATTTATTAAATAAATCTAGTGTGGAAAAAGGGGAAAATTACTTTGAACTCCTTGCCAAATACTTTGGCCTTTTTAGCCAAAGTCCGGAAGCGCCGCAAATGGCAGCTTGGCTGCCTTTTTTCTTCTTTATTGTTGCTACTTGTCGACGACAACGACAACGACAACAACGACAACAACAACGAACTGCTGCAGGTTTTATTTGGGTTCTGGCACAAAAAGTTTTTGCAGCCCGGCGGCAGACAGAGAAATTGGACAGCTATCGCAGCTAGACAAACATAAAGTAAACAACAACAGCAACAGCAACAACAACAATGTAACACAAATTGTGGAAAATGCTACAGCCATGCCAAACACACACACACACACACAGACAGACAGACACACACAAAGCTGTACGTCTTTTTTTTAATTAATTGCCAAAAAGCGAGCCGGGCAAAAAAGCGGCCAGGCCAAACACTTGTGGCCGGCCTATGGAGTTGAAGTTGGAATTGGAGTTGGCGGACCGGAAGGAAGTCAGTAAGATTGTGCACAAAAGCCTGAAAACTCACAACCGACCAGCTGCCTGTGTGTGTGTGTGTGTGTGTTTGGTTGGCAGCTTGTAGCATACTTTTGTGCGCGCTGCTGTTTATGCGACTTGTAAGTTGGTCCTTGGGCATTGTTGTTGTATTTGTTGTTGTTTTCTCACTTCCTTGCTGATTGCCGGCAACATATTTCGCAAATTGCTGTCAAAGTGTTAAGGAAGTTGACTTGGGCGCCGTCCAACGAGCCAAGAGCAATGCAATATGAACACAGGTCGACTACGTGTGAGTGTGTGCGTGTGTGTGTGTGTGTGTGCGTCTCTAATTGCAGGCACAGGCAACAAAAACTGTCTCGAAGATGAATTGCTAATGGTTTTTGTATATATATTTTTTAGGGCATTAGCAACAGCAGCAACAAAAGTAGTAATAATAATAATAATAAGAATCAAGAGACGGGCGAGTTTTCATTGACCCAATGCAGAGTTTCAAGTGTCTTTCAGGCAGGCAGGCAACCATTCAGCTAACAAAAGAACCCGCCAAGATGCATGATAGGCTACTTTGAGCGATGGGCGCCCAATGAATACTGATGAAGATGGAGCGCTCCGATAGACGTAGCTCAAGATGAAGATGGAAATGAATTTGAGCGGCGCCGTCGTGTGAAAGTTTTTTGAATTTCAATTGTGCATTTAGTTTCGACTCGGGCCGAGGGATCTCAAACTACCTGAGTGAGGGCCGAGGGCCGAGGGCTGAGGAAACTCAATTAGTTGGCACTCGGGACAGGCAACAAGACAGGCGGATAGGCGAAATGACAACAAACATTTTTCAATTAGCAAAGGTAGTCAAGTGACTTGGCCGCCAACAACAACAACAACAACTTGAACTGCAGCAAGAGTTGCCAAGTTGCGGCCATGGACATGCAATTAACAGCATCACGTGACCTGCAAGCCAAGCAACAACGTCGTGTGGCATGAAAAATGAGGCAACTAGGCAAATGCAGCGGCGGTTCCGCCCTCTTGGCCCAATCACGGACTCACCCAATTGACTTTTGGGGCTGCCGTCAATGGCATCATTAATTTAGCCAGCCCCAAAGTCCGGAATTCGAATTGAAAGCGACTTTTGGGTTTTCGTTGTGGTTTTGGTTTTGGTTTTTGTGGCATTAGGGGCGTTCCGTTTGGGCCAACCAAATGAAAATAATAAAAATGTAATTAACGCCCAAGTCATAGACGTTGTTGTTGTTGTTAATGCGTTTGTTGTTCTGGCTCATTTCTTATACAATTAAGTGGCCCTGGCCAAGTTGCTGCCCTTTGGCCACTGTCGAAATCTTGCTTAACTTTGTCTATGCCGGTCATGAATCCCCTCGCAAGGCGTTTGTAGGCGTGTCCCTTTATTGTGGGCCCCTTTGCTGCTTGCTTATCTGATTATGCGGCCGGGACCGCAGGGCGGCCTTCGTGATTCTCCGTTTTAGTCCTCGGCCTGTCGCGGATGACACGTCAATGCCAGCTCCGTGGAGAGTTCGAAAGTTTAATTACCACTCACTGTAATCAGTGTGTGTGTAGGTGTGTGTGTGTGTATGTGTGTGTGTGTGTTGTGTACACAAAAATAGCTACAGCACAGCAAATTAAGGCTGTGGAATTCCAAAAAGAAAATAAACAGCAAAATTTGTTTCCTCTTTTTTGTATGCGACTTTTGAAATACCCTGCCTTGAAATTGCTTTAAAATTAGTTATTCTTTTTGTCACTTATTGCAAAAATATTTCTGCAAAAGACGGGTATAAGCCACTGCACAATACTCTGTTCACAATTTGTAAACTTTTTTACTTGTGCTTTAGAGCAGTTATAATTAATTTATAACTGTTTATTTTAAATAACTTTTATACTTTTTTTGTTTAACAAAACTAGCCAGCTTAACGATATGCTCGCGCTGAGTGAACTATTTTTTGTAGGGCAACCACAACACAACAAAAAACACGTTCAAATTATTTCGCAACATCCCAAAAAAAAAAAACGAAAAAAGAAAAGGAAACAACAAAAACCGAATGGCTTCGCTCGGACAGCTCGCATTGTTGTTGCAGCCACAGAGGTCGTGGAAGGGGCAAGAAGGGGAGTGGGCGGGGCAAGGTGAGGGCGTCTGTTGCGCTCCCCAGCGACTGCTATAGAAAAAGTTGATGAACAACAAGACAATGAACTATGTTAAACTTGTAGCCGCAGTAAACAGACTAAACGAGCGACGACCTGCCGACAAATTTTGCGCTCGACGAAGCGCGGGGAGGTTCAGACAAAAGGGTCTGTTGTGCCCTCAGGGGAGCACAAAATATGGGAAATGACGTTACAAAGCAGCTAATGGTCAAGAGGGCTGAATTGGTGGCAAAGTGGCGGCTGTGTGGCACGAGATAAGCGCGTTGCATTCAACATTTGGCCAATGGCGATAGATCGAAATTACACTTAAGTCGCACAAGACCTCAAGCAGTGAAAGGTAAGTGAGAGAGCAGACAAAGAGAGAGAGAGAGAGAAATTGGAAACAATACAGACGGCAACTATAAATTGATTAATGGATGCAAATGATTCGGGAACGAAATCAAAGCAGGTCTGTCAAAGCGCACATCAAAGCAGCTCGGCATTTGTTTTGGGCGGTCTTGAGGTGCAGCCATGTGGCTGAAAAGCCAACCGAACCGACCACATGCTGACCCCGTATAAGATGGCGAGCATAATTTCCAATCAATTGAATAAGCCGCACGCAGATGGGCCGGCCAATCGCTTTTTATTGCACACTATAAATGAGCCACAACGAGGCAGACTCGGTTTGCCTCTCCGGCTGACCTGCCCGCCCGTGGTTGCAATTGTTTTGTTTGCTTTAATGTCTGCACCGCAAAAACAAAAAAAAAAAAAAAGAAAAAAAAAACAACAACAAGGAGAAGATGCAAGCGATACTTCAGCACAAAAAAACAACAAGCTCGAAGACGACGACGACGACGAGGCAGAAGAAGAGAATTGTTTGTGGATTTTATTGAGGCTGTGGCTGCCGCCAATGACGTTGATGAATTTCTATTTACTTTGTTTAATTTCTGTTTTTATTTGCCATTCCATGGCCCGGCTTGACTTGACTGGGCTGGCCACTCAACGTGGGCCAGGGCTACTCCCAACTGGCTGGTTCCCCATTCAAACTGCGTGCAATTAGCGCAAAGTGTTTCTCGTGCCACATTTTATGAGTGCGGGGTCTGTGCCTCGATTTTTAGCTGCAATTACCGTTCGCCTGTTGCCCGTTTAATTGATTTTGACGCCGGTTCCCCCTCCCCCCCTCCCCCCTTTTCCCTTTCCTTTTCCCTTTCCCTTTCTCTTCCCCACCCATGGCGACAGCTGCAATTAGTCTGCTGTCCGATGAGCATGACGCTGCTGCATTTGCCAGTTGCCAAGTGTGCGATGCGTCCTGGCAATAAGTCCTGCCAGCTTCTCAGGGCCAGCTCTGTTTTCTATTTGTTTTCGCCCCTTTTGTTTAACAATCTTTTGTTTATTTCTGCTGCTGTGTTTGTCGTGTGATTAACTGCAGCCAACTGGTTTTTGCACTGCTTTTGGCCCTGGCCCCGACCGCTATTTAACTTCTCTGCCCTGATTCGGGTAACGGAATACCTGACAGCAACTTTAGCCAAAACGATAATTGGACTTACTGCATTTTCCACAAATTTTCACAAATATACATTAAAAGCTGTCAGCTACAAGTTTTACTTTACATTAATTAAAACAACATTTTTAATCTGGCTTCTTTTTGCATTTTATTGGCTTCAGTTTAACTATAACTTTATCTTCGTATTAAGCTTTTTTTTTATGTGCAATCGAGAACACTTTCATAAATTCCAGTGAAAACAACAATAAATTTACCATAATTTATTTGCTTGAAGAGAACTATTTTGAAAACATTTTGTTTTATTTCCGTAATGATTAAAAACTCGACAGCTCATTTCCAATTTATTGTGCAGCAGCTTTGCCTGCTTCATAATTCAGAGAGAGCTCATAAAATAGTTTCTGGCATTTGTATAAACAAAATAACAAGTGTGCAGGCGCCCATTTAGCCAAGTAGTAAATCAACTACAAATTCTATGAGCCATTGCGAACGGGTTAATAACTTTGGCTGCAAGAGCCCGAAAACAAAATATGGCCCCGTAAACTAAAGTTTGCTAAGTTTTTTTTTTGGTTTGCAAACAAAACGGGAGAAATTAAAAATATTTGTGGGCAGCGTTGAAAGCGTTGTTGGCCCCGTCCCGGGATGACTAATAAATTGGCGCTTAATCAAGTTGGGGGCCAAACTCAGAAACACAAACCACATGGAGCGGCAACAGTTGCAACTGTTGCAGCCAAATAAAAATTGTGTATCAAGTGGAATTAATTCAAGGCAAGAGGCGCCCATACTATATACTCTATATATATATATATATATTTATATATATGCACTATATGAAAGATAAATCAAAAGCAATCAAATTAAATGCAGCACAAACAAATGTGAAGGCAGCGGCGAGGAAACTGCTGAAGTGGCTGCAACTTCGCCCAACAGCAGCAGCAGCAAAAAGAGTGGCAACAACTGCTGAAGCACTTGAGTGTTCAACAAAAATTACAGAACTTTGAAAATTGGCGGACTCTGCTCTAGGGCCGAGCAGGCAACCGGCGCTAGACCAGCCGCAGCAACAACTGTTGCAACAACTGCTGCAACAACAACAACAGCAACAACAACAACAATGCGCCCACATTGAACTTGCCTGTGGCACACAGCCTGTTGCTTGTCTTTGGCACAGCGTGGCGCAACTTTGTTGTTGTTGTTGTAGTTGTGAGCACAGCGGAAGCAGGAAAATAATAACAACAAGACTTAAAAGCAGGGCGCATAAATTTACCAGGCAACTCCAGCACCAACACCAACACCAACAAACAAAGTAAAATAACTTATAATAGAGCAAAAAGTGGGCTGAAAATTATAATTTGCTGCCGCTGTCGATGTCGATGTCGATATTGTTGTTGTTGTTGTTGTTGCAGCGCCAAAAGTGGCTGCTAGTTCTATTCCTGGTAACCTCAAAGAGCTGCCTGCCACATGTAGTCATCAGCGAACAGCTTAAAAGCCCCCCTTCCCCCCTCCCCTTCCTCTCCCCCTTCTCATTCTCCTCCTTCTGTGTTGTCATGCATTTTGTTGTTGTTACTTTGCGTATTTGTTTTGATTTTTTTTTGGCTGTCTGCATTCTGCTATTTTTTTAATGATGATGAAGCGCAGCGTGTTGAAAGGTAAATAAACAGCAGCAGCCGCGCACACACACACAAACACACACACACACACACACACTTTAATTAAGCAAACACACAAAACGCTCGACGCTGCGGTTAAGAAATTCATTAAACATAGTTTTTTGTTCATATAACTAAAGCTTATTGTTCATGTGGGGCATGCACCAAATGCAGACACATCGAATGAGTTGCAAGGTAAAACATTAGAATAAAAATAATAAATAATAGTTGCCTTTTAAACTAGGATGGTGGATATCTTTTAAATGTTGCTCTTTGTTCTATTAACTGCGGTGGCAGCTGGGGCAGGCAGTGTGCCCCATGTGGCAGCATGGCAATGAGTGACTGCCTTAAAGCAAACAAAACGCACGCGCGTCAAGCGCAGACATTTCATTTGCATAAAAAGTTTGCCATCTCACGACTACCCCTAGCGACAGCAGCTTTTTTTTTTCCTGTGGGGGTGTAAGTAGGTGACAGGGCCCAAGTTGGTTGTGCCACGGGGGCCAACTCAAGAAGCGCTGGCCCTAAAGTTAAGGCCAGGTTCGTGGGTGGGCTGATTGTTTGGCAGCCAGCGACCCGCGACGATGCCAAATAACGCCAGCAGCAGCAGCAGCAGCAGCAACTGCGGCAGCAGCAGCAACTGCGGCAGCAATAGACAAAATTAGCATAATGTTAATTTTAATTTGAAATTTGGCCACTCAACGTTGGCCAGAAACATTTTTTACAACGTGTTGATGCGGCACATTGAATTTTCGCCGAATTTTAAAATTCGTTTTAGGCCCCAAAAAATAATTATTCCAACGAAATAACTTTCAGCAATGGCTTAAAAATTCCATATATATATATATATATTTTGTTTAACAAGTTTAAAGCAGGATTAAGATATCGTTTGGCCATCCATAAAGCTGGCCCATTTAGCGGCCAACACGTTGACTTCTGTGATATATATTCAACAAACTAAATCTGTTTTCAAAGTGCACAAGCAGGTCACAGCTGTGGCCAGCAGCTAAAACTTTACAGTTTTTCCATTGCGCATACCCTGCAAACATCAAATGGATATCAAGGGGCATATGGAACTGCACTAAACTACTTTTATAAAAAGGTATAATATCCATGCAGCTGGACAAGCATTGTCATAATGCGACTTCTACTTGGGGTCATATTGCGACCGCGAGCAGAAAGAGGCCGGGGGCTTAGATTTATGAGAGCTCTCCCTTTCTCTCTTTCTCTCCCTCTCTCTTTCTCTGCATAACTGGCAGATTTATGCAGCTGTTGCCCGGTTGACCCTTCGCTGGTTTCTGCTCATAATTAGCGCATTGCCACTTGTGCCTAATGAGCCTGTTAGACACGTCACACAGTCAGCGATTCCGTGTCCGCATCCGCAAAACGCGACCGCAATTGCGACCAGGGACAGTCTGCCAATAAATATTAGATATTATGCCTCGTGTCGTGTATGCAAAACAGGGCCGAACCCTTTAGCTCAGCGGGAAATGTGAGCTGTTCAAATTTGTATTTATTAGACAGAGCGCCACGGGGCGTATGTGTAATATGCCATTATATGCATTCCAGTCAGCCATGACAGACTGCAGCTTGTCTGCTGCAACTGCAATGAGTAAAATACTCAATGGGGCAAGCATAACGCTGGGATTAGACTACTCAAATCCTTGGCTGGCAAATGGTTCTATTGAACCCAAACGCGAACGCATTATCATATCTTACAAAGTGCAGACATGGTTGCCAAACGGAGGAACCTCAGCTGAAGCACTCGCTGTCTGTTTCGCTGGAATCCAATAAAAATGAAAATAATGAAGCTGCGCGCAACAATAACAATAGAAAGGAGACAAGGGACAAGGGACAAGAGGAGTGTGCCATAAAAAAGGGCAACGCGACTTTAAACAACAACCAAAAAAAAAAAGAAGCAGAAGAACATGCTAAAATAATAGAAAGTTGCTGCTGTTGTTGTTGTTGCTGCGTCTGCTGCATATTTTGGCCCTTAAATAAATAGACTTTGCATACGCGCAACTAGAGCGAGTGTTTTTCAACTGTGTGTGTGTGTGTGTGTGTTTGTGTGTGTGAATGTGTTTTTATGTATTTATCATGGTCGGGCACTCAATTTATTTACAAAGCGCAACTTTCAGACACAACTCGACAGCTGCAGCAAAGTTAAATTATTCAAGATATTTAAGCAACGCAGCTTTAAATCAAGTGTCAAATATATATCTATATATATATATTATAGCTTAACCGATTCTGATAGCTGCTGTTTTACGTATTGCATTCAAATTGGCCAAGCTCTTAACTATTTGCTTTTGATCAGTTTTCATTTGCAGTTTGGTTTGCAGATGAAGTTTTTACCAGCCATGTCAGCAGCTTGAACTTTCTGCACTTGCAGCAGCTAGCTGCAATATTTATGCCAGCAACTTTAAGTGGACACATACTTGAATACACACACACACAGACACAGACACACAGACATACTCAATCGCACGCTCACTCAATGAACAAATAACATGTCAGGTTTTATTACAGCTCGCCCACAATTTAGAGAACCCTCGCCTGCAGGCGGCATCCGTTGATGATGTTGATGTTGTTGTTGATGTTGTTGTTGCTGTTGCTGTTGCTGTTTATGTTGCTGTCCGATAAAACTAACTCTACTAGCTGCGACCCCAGCAGCAGCATCGTTTTTATCAGTCAACCTGCGCCCGCTGGCCAATCGCCATTGCCGACACTTGCAGCAGCAGCAACATCTCTCTCTCTCTCTCTCTCTGTCTGTCTGATATGTGTGTGTGTGTGTATAAAATGGCTGGCTATTCGAAATTTATGGCTGCTACATGATTTGTGTGATACGAACGTAAGCAGTTTGCACTCACGTATTCTGCGCCAGACACAGAGGAGGCAAGGATGTTGCCGGATTGGATTGCCCTGGGCCTGGCGACGTGGCGCATTTGTCTACTCGCAGCTATCTCTGATCATTTAATTGTAATTCGCGTCTGCAGTCGCCTGAGGTAGAACAAAGCCCCTTTTGTGTTTTCACTCGCTGCTCATTTGAATTGGCAATGGGCAAGTGAGTAAAGGGGTAAAGGGAAAAGTTCTGTCTGTACACATTAAAATTGGTTAATTTAATTCGCATGTTGTTTGTGTGTTGACTGAGGCTTGGGCAACCTGAAATGTGCTCATTATGTTGCAGGCGGCAGCTGCAGGATGTGGCAGGACACAGGCTGCAAGCTAGGCGCAGCCTCTACGCATCCGGCCATCAGCTGTTGCTGCTGCTGCTGTTGCTGCTGTTGCTGTTGCTGCCATCGCATTATGCGCGCAAGCGTAAAACTTTCAATTATTTAAATTATACCACATGAACAATGCCACAAAGCGCTTGCCGCACATATGCCACACATGCAACACGCAGCAGCAGCAGCAGCAGCAGCAACAGCTGCAGGTTGCTGTCTGGCTGCTTGTTCGCAACATTGTTCGCTTTTATTTGTTGCTTTTGCTGCTGTTTTTGTTGCTGTCGCCTACCATGTTACAAAATTGCCCGCAAGTTAAACGCATGTCGACACAGCCAGCTTTCCCATCCCCAACCCCATCCTGCTCCTCTCACTTATCCAGCTGCCCGGGCTACCCACATAATTCATTCATATCATCAGCGCAGCCAGCGGGAATGTCAGGCGTCCGGACGGGCGCTGGGTAGATGAATGATGGCTCAGAATATCGCGCATATCGACATCATTGTCATTGTGTAAGTGTCACTTCAACTCATCCACGCCACGTTCGCGAACGTTCCCTTCAGAAATATTGCGCATACGCCGCGTACAACACGTCGTGTCGTACGAGTTATTGCCAGTCCAGGGCCCGTAAACTGCGAAGGGTTGGCAATATGTGTGTGTGTGTGATCTCTGGTGGTTAGCTGACAAGCGCTTGCTTAGTTATCATATTGGATGTGGAGTACCCATAAGAGAGTGAGTGTCAATGTGAGTGCATTCGAACATGTTGTAAATTTAAAATAGAACACGCGATTGCTGCTTAAAATAAAATAATAGAAAATATATAAATAAAATCTAGCTAACTACGAGTATTTGTAATAAGTTGTTCTTGTTGTTGATTTGCCGTCGCATAACTTGACTTACGTCACAATTAAGCCATCACTCGCCATATAAATGAATATATATAAATATATGTTTATATGTATATATGCTGTATTGTGCAATTTCAGCTCGGTTACAAGCCATTACGCTACCCACTCATTCGGATATATATGTGTCTGAAAACGGGGCAAGGAGTCGGCTTTGGCGGAGCCACGCAAAAATGCCACACACGAAAGTTAACAGGCGGCGGCTTGTCAGCAAAAAAAAAAAAAAAAAAAAAAGGGAGGGAACAAGGGCAGCAAGGGGCAGAGGGGGAGACAAAAACGAAACGGGCACGCCCACCCCCCCCCCTATATACATAATTTACAAATACAGATACAGTTTTTGCCGTAACAGCTACAGCTACAGATACAGATACATATTACATATTTCCATTTATTGCTGCACTGCTCGCCCTCATCTTGTTTCATATTCGCATGAATTTACTTTGTATCACTTGTCACTTTTTTATTATCATTGCCCTTTGCTGCTGCTGTTTTTTTTGCTGTGATTTTTTATGGCTCATCCGCAACCAGAATCCCTCGCAACAGTTGCTGTTGTTGCTGCTGCTGTTGTTATTATTATTATATCATTCTTCATCAGCTTGATTTCCATTCATTGTTGTGTTCATACGGCGCACAAATATTTTCCATTATTTGTTTGATGCTGTCGCAGCTGTTGAAGGGATTAATTTCTTGATTTACCCCTGCTACGGATTCTATATACTTATATACAAATACACACAAGGTGTGTGTGTGTGTAGTATGGAGTATATAAATACTCGTATAAATTGCTACTGTAGGTGCTGAGGGCGCTTTGTTCTTTGCCGTTGCTGGCAGCTCCCCTTTTTGCCCCCCCCCCCCCACCCCTCCTCCTCCCCCTCGACTTAACTGCGGTTTTTAGCTTTATTTGTTATTTTCTGTTTTTTTTTTATTATTATGATTTTTTTTTTTACCCAGCTGCGATGCAATTGCGTGGAAACGTATTGAAAGTAAGTGAGTCGCCTCCGCCCGCGTCCCGCTGGCGGATCTAGTGGAAAATATGCTAATGCGACGTAAGGGAGGGGAAGGGAAGGGAAGGAGCCATCATCCATCAGCAGCGACACGTCAGTGGAGAAAAAGAGCGTATTAAATTCTTGTTCACTTTCAGGCGTCATATACTTTATATTGTTAAGAGCCTTCGACGAGCTACCTAGCTACGTATTTATTTTGTACTGTTGTATTTTTTTTTTTTTATGGGAATATTATTTTCCCATCATTGTTTTGGGATTATTTCTTTTGTCGGACTGCTTTTCGCTATTTTCTATTTTCCAGCAGCTTGTCATTTGAACGCATTTTGTTTTTCTTCGGCAATTGCTCTTCGTGTTATTCTTTAATTTCCATAGGATTATCAGTGGGATTTATTTTTGTATTTTTGTTGTAGATTTGCAAACCAATCGAATGCACAGAGTCGCTAAATAAATACCCTCGTCTAGAGGGTATATATGTACATATATAGAATTGAAGTCCTTGAAATTGTTATTGCTGCTACAATAATCTTAAAGAAGAGGAAGCTAACGAGTATCTCAGTTTTGCACTCATGTTTTGCCAAACTAACGTAAGCCAGGGTATTATATGGAAAGTGAAATGAGAGGGAAAACTTTGCAACAACCTTGGGCTGAGAGTCGAAAAGGTTTACACACTTTGCACTGTTGGAGTGTTTGGGTTGTTTTGGGGGTGTTTGGGGGTGTTTGGGGCTGTTTGGGGCTGTTGGAGCAGCTTAAGCCTTTTGCCAATTACTTAAACATAAGCAACGCTGGGGGATTTACAAGTGTTTTCCTCTTTATTTATTTTTTTTCCATAGTCCCTGCTGAGGGATGTGCGCTTCAGTTTATCGTTGGGGATTATATTTTTTTCTCTTCCGTTTGGTGTTGACATAAACATTAACTTAAGTTTCTTAATGCTCAGCTAAGCAAAATTGTGTACATTTAAAAAGTTTCGCCCAGTACTTCAAGCAAAGTGATTCACTTGGAAATCCGCCCGGGCAATAGTAAAAAATCTAAGCAGCTTTTACAGGTTGCCAGCTGATAAGCTTTAACTGATACGCCAGCTGGCTCTTACCATGTTTTATTGGGAAACAATCGATATGAAAATGTTATGCAAGTCAAACTAATATGCTTTGTTTTCCGCAATGTCAATCTTGTTTTAGTATTTTCTCTGTCAAGCTGTCAGCCGAAGGGAATTAAAACAAATTGGCTAAGAATAACTTCGTTGGCTGTGACCAAACTGAATGACAGCCATAGACAAAGCTTATCAAATGGCTTTTGATGCCATGAAATTGAACAATGGCGAACATATTTTATTATCAGTTGAAACGTTTTGCAATCAGAATTCCGCATCGTAGAGCAGCATTTAAATAATAAAAACTGTATCAAACAAAAATTAAATGAAATAAATAAAATACAATAATTATGCGAGCTGTTGGGACTTGCATAAATCGGAGCGTAAATTGCAATAAATTATGTAATTTGCATTTAAGATCATAAATTGAATAGCAAATAAAATGCAAATTCCCAATGCCAAAACAAATATGAAAATATTTCCACACAACAAATAGATAAACTGAAAAAAAAACGAATTAAATTTCAAATAAATACAAAGCTAATTTGTCAGTCTGCCTGTTGTCAAACTGCCAACTGACTGACAGCCAACAAGGATGGAACGAGGGGCGTGGCGTGGTTGGGGGCGGGGGGAGGCTTTTGCCAACCACAATTGACAGACGGTTGGGCGGTTGGGCAATCGCCGTCAATCAAACTGAAATGAGTTGAATTCAGTGAATGCAGCGCAATTAGCAATTAACCGTTGTATTCTTTAAATGCCAGGCAATTACCTTTTAATATTTATGTCCGACCTACCGCAAACATTTGTCAAACGTCGTTTGTTTACAAGCGGGCGAGGGCGTCGCATAAATGCTGTTAATTAATGGCCATGTTTGCAACATGCAGCAGCAGCAGCAATAACCTGTTGATGTTGCAAGTGGCAGCAAATGTTGAATTTTAGACAAATTAGACAATTTAGTTGGTGATAAGGCAACGATAACAGCGGCCAAGTTGGCTGCTTAATCGATATGCTTTGCTGCATGCCACAAACGGATTTACTAATGCAACAAATTTGTTGCCTAGCAATGCGAAAACACACACTTGTGTGCGTGTGCATGTGTGTGTGTGTGTGTGTGTGTTATTGCATTTGCAACCCGAAATATCATAGCCGAGGCAGTCAAGAAGCCAATCACTATTTGTGCCCCAGGCTCAGCAGAGGCAGATAATAGTTTGGACTTGTGACCATAACTCAATTAATGCTCCATTGTGTTCGGTCATGTTTAATAAATTGGCCATATAATGCGAGCTGGCTAATATAATGAACCACAAGCAGCTGCTCGAATTGATAGTTGAACAGCTAATTTCACAATTGTCAGCTACAATTTGGCAATTAAATTAATGCCAGCCTTAAGATATCCTTTTTAATTATCGAATAAACACGACACATACTTACTCTATCTCGGCCAACTGATTTATGGGCAATGCATTAACTTTCCTACCCAGTGTTGTGTGTGCTGTGTGTTAACAACAGCCAAAACGGGTTATTTTTAATGAGCTCTCATAAATCAGTACTGAACGAACCTTAACCTGTTCGGCCAGCTGTTGTTGCCAACATGTGCATAAACATGAATTTGCAGCTAGTGGCAAAAAGACATTTACATTCCATATGCTGTGTGAGAGAGAGAGAGATAGACTCTGTAGTGAAACAGTGGCAAGAAGAATTTGAGACACAGGACACAACAAGACACCGTTAGCGAAAAAGTAGACAGACTTTTAGTCAAGCAAACGACAAGAATTATCTTTAGTGAGCCAAAAAAGTATCGCATGTCAGAAGGATGCGAACCGAAGGAGTGGCGCCAGGATGACAGGATATGCTTACTTACTGCAGCTGCTATGGTTTATTTTGTATATACTTCAGCTGTGTGTCGCATTTCCTTGACATAAGCAAATGCATTTATCGAAGTTGCGAACAAAATAGCAACAGCTTACAACAACAAGATTAAATCAAGTGTCCTTGCTGGCTGGCTGGAAATGGAGCTCTCTCGCTGCCATAACGAGAAACTTTTCGCAGTTATATCGACAAGGACTGGAACAATTCAACTGAGCGTATGAATATGCTTGTCCTCCACGCTTTTCCTTTTTGCCATTTTATGCTTATTTTTGCCAAGGACAGGAGATGTCGTGCTCGACACGGCACAAGTTAAAAGTTTGCCATCAGTGTTTGCATTTCGAGTTCATTTTGCACGCAGACGTCCTTGACAGGATGTCGTAAAGCAGCCAAGCAAACTGCCAGGCAAATGCAGCTGCTGCAACAGCAAATATCTTAATACGCGACTATGTATGTGTGTGTATGTGTGTGTGTGTTTTTACAGAGCAGCCACTTTTGGGCGCGGCTAATGAAAATTCAGAACTGCTTTGGGTTTAAACTCATTAGACAGACGCCTGCTTAAGCAAAGTTTTGCTTGGCTGACTAAAAACTTTTCCGCACAAGTCAAAGATCAGCGTTATTTACGCACATGCACACACACACACACACTCGCACACACACACACACACTTATTGAACTACAGCAATCAGGCTGGCAAAGTACAAATAACTTGGCTGGCAATCCGCAAAAGGCAACCGATATCCAGCCAAAAACCAATCATCAACTCCAGACGCTGCCTCTGATTTAACGCTTGACTGCATTGCACGAATGAGACTCAATTGTTGACACACACACACTTACACACTCTTACACACACATGCACACACAGAAATTGTTGTATATATTTCATAAAATACAGACGGGGGAACCCCAATTTGAAAAGTTCCTAATGAGCTAGCGCTCGTATTGTAGTTTGCCTGGTTAGCTAAAATATTTGAAAACCAACAGCAATCTCCTTGGATTAGCTGATCGTTGCCCTGCCTTGGAAGTCAATTGCCTTCACTCTAAACTCAATCCAGCTGTCCGTCCGTCTGTCCGTCCGTCTGTCTGTTCGGCTTGTTTAGCTGTTTGTTTGTTGTACGTGTTTTTGTGGTGTTGTACGCACGTAAACGATTCCAAGTATTTATTACGCGCACAACTTGACATAATTCCTTTTTTCCGCTCGGCGAGCTATGTCGAGCCAAAGCCAAACCGGAGACACGACTCTCATCCAAAGGGGGCCTGGCCTGGAGTAAATGCCACTTTAGCCTACGACTGAGAGCAGCTCAGACCCGGGACGGGGCAGAGGCATCGACGACATCTCGATATGGATTTATGGGTGTTGTGTGTGCGAGTTGCAACACGCGTTCAATTGCCATCATCATTATTGGGGCAACAACAATGCTGCACTCTATCATTATCATCGTTATCAAGATGATTATCGAGTGCTGCCAAGTACACTTAGCGAAAACAAATACGAGTTGTGGCAAATTATATTTTAACGATTACTTTTCATAAGTAAACTTTTGCTCAGACTCTCTTCAAACTATGAATTGTATTGCGTGACATTTTTCTCTGAGTGCAAGAAATAATAAAGGAAAAAAAGTTTTGACTTAACAACTTTATCCGCAGAGCGCGCACTTAGTTTGCCCCGGCTGACAACTACCAACTTGCCCCCTGTCGCCGTATCAATGGGATGTCTTAGCGCATTAGGCAGCAACAAAAGCAACAACAACAACAAATAGCATTAACAGGCAACAAACTGTTTGTCCAAAATGGCGTCGCCGCCATCAACGGGAAAATAATACGAAAAATGCGGCGTTAATGGCAACACGAACGTTTCGCCGGAAAAGCGGGTGGAAACGCATGTGAAGGCAAACGATATTATGATTATGATTATTATGTTGTTATTAGATTAAGCGCAATTTTAACTTTGTTTTTTTTGTTTTTTTTTTTTTGTTTTTTGCTTCACTTCTTCTGCTGCTTTGGCTGCTTCTTCACTTGCCCCATTTGCTATTGTTCCGCTCATTTCCGTTGGCATCGTTGAGTCGACTCTTTTGGCACTGCGGCACTTCCGTTTGGCTTTGGCTTACGACACTTGACGCCCCAGTTGGCCAAGTTACCAAGTCGCCCCGAAGCCATTGTTTCAAGCTGTGCCCGCGTCTTAGCCACGCTTAATTGGTTGGCTTTTATTACTAGCCAAGTGCTGCATAGTGAGCGCATAATTTTTACTTAGCTACCGCACTGCACAGTGTCCCAAAAACAAGCAACTAATCTACTTGGTTGCTTTATAAACTCTTTTCTATTACATAAAGGTTAAAGTATGACAGCAAAAAAGAGACCTTTAGTAAAGAAAGAAAATTTAAGAAATCATTAAATATAGATAGACAGGAAGTAAGCTATTGTAGAATAGTTCTCTGCTTTGATTACTAAGTATATTTTCTTTTTAGAATTGGATCGCTTTGAAAATATCTCGAGATCAGTTCTCACCTTTTGGTAATTTCTGGTTATTCTTTCTTATTCTCGGCTGGTTTTTTTTCTTCGAGGGCCGAGCTTGCCCCAATGTGGCAACGAGGCACCTAAATCTTTTTTTAATTAAATGAGCTGCCTGCATTTAAAGGGGCGTTGCTCTGCGGAGTCATGCTGGCTGCCTTTGCCTCAGCCTGTGGCTGCTCACATCGCACCTACACACAATGTGTTGGCCACGCCCACGCGCACGCCGGAGCCGCCCACATTTGGACAGCGACGCGTGCCGTGCTGGGCCGGGCAATTTTTTTTTTTTAATTTTTTTTTCTTTTTCACTTTGGTAGTTTGCGGCGCCATTTTGGCGCGAAATGAATTTAAATTGTTTGGCGGCGTTTCCTGCATTGAAGGCAGCTTCCTTTGCCTTCGGCCTTTTCTTTGCTTTAGACACACTTGCACCTTTTTGGAGAGCAGCTAGAAACGGAATTACTTAATTACAACAATTATTAAACAGCAGCCGAAAGGTCTGCTTTTTCTCCAGCAGAACACAAAAGAGAAAAAATATAATAAAAAAAACAACAAAAATAAGGTAGAAAACGGCGCAAGTTTCCTGTTGCTTTTGTTGCTTGTTTTTTAATTTCATTTATTTGTTTTTTTTTTTTTTCGTTTTGTGTTATCATGTTTGTTGCTGGCTGGCTGTTATTTTAATTAAATATTTTCACACCTACTTCATTTGAGCTTGCCAGACAGACTCATTTTGTTGCCAGCTCCTCAGCTTCTCAGCCTTGGCCTTTATGTAGGTGTTAATTTCCTGTCTCCAGGCAACAACAAAGGACAAGCCAGCTACAACAACATGACAATAACAACTAGTATTCTTAACGCTGGCCCCCAATAAGAATAATTGCCAGGACTAGCTATAAGGCACGCCTGCCTGAAATTTTATGCCCCGTAAAATTGCATGCGGAATAATTGAAAAGCATCGCGTCGCAGTTTTTGTACCGTTTCTCTGTGACGTTGCTGCGGCACTGTTGCAGCTTCCTTGGGGCAGCAGATAAAGTTTTCCACAGCGCTGAAATAATAGCAGCCAAAGTGGTTATAAATATTTTGTGCACAGTTTCTATTCAGCCCTTTGGCCCCCCCTCCCTTTTTGTCCTGCAGCGAAAGTCATTTTTCAGCTAAATGAATTTGCACAAGTTGCGGGCAAAATGCGCAAAAAACGGCCAAAAAGGAAAAAAGAAAAACGCAAACTTGGAAAATGGCGCCTTAGATCGAGAATTCGCTGTGTCACGTGACCGCAGCAACAGCAGCGGCAGCAGCAGCAGCAGCAGCAGCTACTTGCTGCGGTCAGCTGCACAGTTCAGGGCGCGTCTAATGAGGCGGCAGCGGTTGACCTTAAGACTCCAGTCTAACTTTACAGTTGCTTCGAATATATATATAAAAAAGAAGTGCTTTCTACCAATTCTCCACTGACAACAATATTTCATGGCATTTCAATTGCAGGTCCACCTGGTCCACCTGGTCCGCCCGGTCCGCCCGGCAAGCGAGGGAAGCGCGGCAAGAAAGGCGACTCCGGCGACAAAGGCGAAGCGGTAAGTACATAAGGAAACGGGAAATGGAAAATGGGAAAACAAATCTTTATACATATATATGTATGCAGGGTATGAATGGCATCAGCGGCGAGAAGGGCTCAGCTGGCAAGCCCGGCGACAAGGGCCAAAAGGGCGACACCGGCCATCCGGGCGTGGACGTCTTCCAGACAGTCAAGGTAGGTGATCAGATCAACAGATCAGCAACTCGGCTGCTGCAAGACTGCATTCGCAATTGAAAAGCGTTATTCCAAATTTAAGCAAATCTCTAACCAAATGCTGCTCTGCTTTCTGCATTCCCTTTAGGGCCTCAAGAGATCGGTGACAACGCTGCATGGCGGCACACTGGGCTATGCGGAAATTGTTGCTGTTAAGGTATTTCTTTCTTTTTGCAGCCATAAATACGTAGACTCTAGACGTGAACTTTCCCCTCACTGTTGGCCATTTATTTCATGGCAAAATGCAGTTGGACAGAAAGCTGCAAATATTTGCAACTTGTTGTCCTTCGGTTTAGTCGCACTTGTAGTTGTTGTTGTAGTTGTTGTTTTTTGTACTTGTTTATTATGCTGCTCATTGTTGTTCGTAATGCTTTTAAGTTGGCTCAGCTCTTTGGCTTAAACTGCACCATAAATTTGTTGCTACTTCTGCATAGTTTCTGCTTAGTAATTTTGCATCATTGGAAAGCAAACGTCGGCATTCCGTTGCCTTATCCCTTCCGTTATCCTTGCGTCATTTTAAATGTCATTTGGAATATCTTCCTAAAGAATTATTATTGCTTCCATGAATGTTGATTCGGTCACTTGTTTATTTAATGCAAAACCTGAACAATTTCCCCACATATTTTATCAGCTTGTGTTTGTGCTCTGAGTCGGAAATGTTGCGCTCGATAAAATACTTGATTTTAAGAATAAGCTAACTAGACAAATCAATTTATCATGCTGACCATAAAGATTTATGGTTTCGTTTCACACAAAAAAGGATAAAATAAATAAATGTGAAATGTATTTTCAATATTCGTTTAAAAGTGAAGCAGTTGTTAAGACTTTTAGTTTGGTTTTATTTAGTTGCTTTTATTCTTGTATTTTTCTTTAAGTATATTTGTTCCACTCTAATTTGGTTGATAGTTTTTTCAATAATTATCTTTTGCTTTTCCAATCATTTTTTTAACCAATTTTATTCTTTCGAAAAAATAAATAAATGTGAAATATATTTTCAATATTCACTTGTAAACGAAACAGTTTTTAATACTTTTAGTTTGGTTTTATTTAGTTGCTTTTATTCTTGTATTTTTCTTTAAATATATTTGTTCCACTCTAATTTGGTTGATAGTTTTTTCCAATAATTATCTTTTGCTTTTCCATTAATATTTTAACCAATTTTATATCTTTCGAAACTAAATTTTGCTTTGCAGCAGCTTAATTTAAATATTTTTATTAAATTTAATTATTTTATATTTTTTTAATTAACCATTTTGACTTTTTTTAAACGTTGCGTTTAATCCTTTTATGGTTGGGTGTGTGTTGTAAGGACTTGCAAGAAGCGGGCGTTAACGTATCCGCTTCAACGGTCATACAGCTGAAGGTAAGTGCTGGTGTTTGTTGCATGCCCCCTACTATGTGGTTTAATCTTTGTTTGCTGCACGTGCCTCTCCATTTAAGCGGAACCTGTGTGGGATCTAGATGCTAATAAACATGTTGTTTTCTTTCAATAATCTAGGGCGAGCCGGGCGAACCCGGTCCGCCAGGACCCCCAGGCGAACCTGGCAACCCGGGCGTGCCGGGCGACCGAGGACCAGCAGGCGAAACAGGACCGCAGGGCGTGCAGGGCGAGGCCGGCCAGCCAGGACCGATTGGACCGCCCGGCGTGGCGGGCGCACCTGGCACAAAGGTGAGTGATTCACCGAACAACAAAAACAAGAAAAAAAAAAGAAAACAAAAACAAAGGGCCACAGACGCACAAGGAAGAGACCGATAGGGATTGAAAGCGATTCATAAGTAAAACAAAGATGTCACAAGGATTAATGCACTATTTGTATCTGTTGGATAAACATTGAGACGTTTTAAGTGACTGTGTGTGTGTGTGTGTGTGTGTGAATGGAACGTGTGTGTGTGTGTGTTTGCCTTTTATGTCTGTTGTCTGCTGTCTGCATTTTTTTTTCCGATTTTCCTTTGTCTTTTTCTCGGTTTTCCACATTATTTATCGTTTATTTATGTATTAAGCGCCCTCTCTCCCTCCTTCCCACGTCGTGTGTCACCTTTTTGGCCTCTACCCTTGGCATTTCCATTGAATTTTCTCCAATACTATGACTCATTCGTTCGCTTCTCTTCCTCACAGGGCGACAAGGGCGATCGCGGTGATCGCGGACTCACCACAACCATCAAGGGTGACGAGTTCCCAACGGGCATCATCGAGGGTCCGCCGGGACCGCCTGGACCACCTGGTAAGTGACACTCGAGGCAGCTGCCTTCCAGTTTGTTTGTGCTCTGTCCGAAGGCCACTTAACTCTCAGCCAGGGCTGATTTGGATGCGAACCCACTCGTAAATTACTAAAGACTACCAAAAACCGCAGCTTATTGATCTTTTCGATGTTTGGGAATCGATTCGATTCGATGGGTTTTTTTTTCAAGTGTTGCCACGCGGCAGCTTCGATTGCCTCGTTGGGTTGTTGGCTCATCTGCGGGCTGTTTAATTTATTGCCAGCTGAGTCTGGGAATAGTCTTTCTCTAATTGAGTCATTGACTGGCCCTGTCCCATTAGGGCACATTGTGGATTTTGATTTGGGCTTTTCGGGTGTGAAAAGCAGCTCGTTAAAATGTAAATCAAATGTCGAGCGCGTTTGCTTTTGAATGCGTTGCATGCATTTCCATTTCCATTTCCGTTGCTGTTTTTATGGGCGCACAAATTTTTCAAAAATATTCTCGTATAAATTTAGTTTTCTTTTTTAGTTGCTGTTGTTGGTTTTTTCCCACATTTGGAAATTGGTTTGCCTGCCGCATTTTGCGATAACATTTACGACCTTTGTGCTTTGTGTGTTGCCACATGCCGCAAAGTTTTGACGTCGACGTCAATTAAATGCCCCACAATTTCGTCGACAGCAGCCGCCCACTCGGCCCCTACCCCGCCCCCCTCCCTCTGTCCAGTCCACGCCTACAATTTCCATTTGCTGGCTGCTTTTACGATCCGGGCTAACATATTTCTGCACTTTATGCGATTTTAATAAACGAAAATAACCCAGGCGAGCAGCTCGAATAGTTGAAACGCTCTGGAATCCGAATCTGAATACGAATCCAAATCCGAAACCCAACTCGAACTCGAATCCGGCGCTACTCATAAAAATTTGTAGACCCGGACAGCTCGGAACACTTACCGCAGTCATAAAAACGCAACTTTATGTCATTTATGTTGCTTTTAGCGGCTCATTAGCATCGCTTCACGTTCCACGTTCCAACGTGCAGCATGTAGCATGTAGCATGCAGCATGTGGCACAAGTTTATTGTAATTACCTTTGGCCCAAGTCCGACGCTCGCTGACCAATTGTTTTATTAGGGATCTTCAGTATACACAATAAATGAATAAATAAATAAAGTAAAGAGCGGATTCTTAAATAAACTAAGAAGTTATTGTCTGCTTTTATGATATTTACTTTAGACTCGTAATCCTTTGTAATCCATATAATGCTCAGTTTGTAGTTCCATCCTTTTGTAAATATTGACATATCTCTGGCATTCCCTAGAAACATAAATTGTTTTCTTATCTGAGAGAAGAACTGACTAAACAAGGGAAATTACTTTTAAGTCTAATCTTTTAAATTTAACTAAAATGTTTCTTAGATTCTTTTAAGTATGTATTTGCGGTCGGAATACCCCTAATGCACCGCTATCAATTAAGCGCTCGTTACGACCCGCATCGAGGCGCCTCCCACTTGTCTTATCGTTGCATCAAAGCGCTGCTGTTGTTGTTGTTGTTGCACGTTGCAAGTTGCAAGTTGCGTTAATGCGGTGCGCATTGTTTTTAGATTTCTTGCTGGTTGTGGAAACAAGATCTGTCGCTGCGATAACCACAGTTGCCAGGTCCGACCATGGCCCTCCACCCCAGCTCACCATTCTGTGGCTGGGCTCAGCTCTGCGTTGATGGACATGAAATTGCAATTTATTTTCCGAAATCAGCGCCGGAATCGAGTCGCCAGAGAGTCATGGGACATGAGTCTGCTTCAGGGTTCTGGTTTCTGGTTCATGTTCTGTGTGCTTCAGTCATTTGGGCTTGATTTGAATAAATTGAATGTCATTTGTATTTGGAATTCTTTCATCTGGTCGCCACGTCTGTCTGCCCCCCCCCCCCCCCCCCCCCCCCCCCCCCCCCCCCCCCCCCCCCTCCCGGTATGAACACACCCCGTCTCTCGCGGTCTTGGTTGTGTGTGTAATTTAATGTGTCATTTGTATTTTCCTTAGCTAGCACAGGAAATGCTGGCCCACAGCTGCTTCGGTCCCAGCTGTAATACCGAAATTTTCAATTTATTTGCTGATTTATTTGAATTTCATTTCAGTTTATATTTTGATTGCATTTCATCCGGGCTGCTCTGGCAATCCTCCACTCAGCCTCGTCCTCACTCTTTGCATTCCTCTATTGCTTTGTGTACGAAATTAAAACTTATCATTTGCACTTCATCTGCAGTGCCTTTTTGCCAAGCAGGACCAACAATAAAAAAAAATGTTGACAAAAAGGAAGCCCGTTGAAGAGGGAAACCAACAGCCAACAATCCAATATCCTGACTATATAAATCCACTTCAGGCCCCGCAGTGCTGGCCATGGAGCTGGGTTTGTTGGTTGACTGTTGGCAATAGTTTTGATTGTGGCTGAAATTGTCGCCTAAAATGCTTAACGGTAAATTATGCCGCCATAAATACTTATACCGAGTCCGAGTCGAAAACAAAGCGAGCGAGAGCCCGGCCCGCAAAATACTTTGTAAATAAACAACAGACGACCGAGGCACAGGACCCATAAAGCAAATGCCAGCCAGACTCTAGGCAGGCAAATTTATGCGAACTGTCCGAGAGAGTCCAAGTGAGTGCGACAGAGATAGATATAGAGTCCTGGCAGCTCAACGAGCTGGGGGCCCGCCCT
Source organism: Drosophila lacertosa (assembly GCA_004143845.1). Lineage (NCBI taxonomy): Eukaryota > Metazoa > Arthropoda > Insecta > Diptera > Drosophilidae > Drosophila > Drosophila lacertosa. The sequence goes on from SCDZ01000042.1 coordinate 306,761, forward strand.
AAACGCAATTTTACGAACTTAATAAATTTTCTATATCTTTTCACACACACACACACACACACAACTCACACACAGGCATATTTTGACAAGCCCACAATTGGATTTATCTATGATGTGAATTCTGTATGAGTATGTGTGTGTGTGTGTGTGTGTGTTGCGTCTATTTATCCTCTTGTCAGTGTGTGGGTTGTATAAATGGTCGCATTTAATGGCCATAGCCAAAAAAAAAAAAACAATTTCTCATTATTTTAACTAAACAGGTCGTCACAGAGTTGTTGTTGTTGCTTTTGCGCCACAGTGGGGCAAAGATAATTTTATGTTGACACATTTACGAGCTGCTTAAATAAAAATAACTTATTGATTAAATGTGAAAGCATATTTGAATATTTGCTGCAAAAATAATTCTCTTCGTATCGAAATGGGTCAAGTTAGTTGAAAGCCACAAGCTTCGTTGTCGCGTTGGCCACTGTTAGCTTTTGGGCATTTCATTTTTGGCAAGCAAACAATTTGCATTTTAAACTAACAACAACAGTCGCTTATCATCAACAACTGCCAAACAAATTGCTGACCAAAGAGCGCGACAAACGCCCGTTGAGTGGCAGATGAACGGTGACAGAGTCCATCGAGAGCGGCGATAATAACGGGTATAATTACAAAGCCGCGTCAGAGCCACGCCCCTTGTTTGCAGCACACTCGTGTCGCATCGCATCGCGTGTCTGCGTCAACATAGATGTACACTCAAAAAAAAAACAACTATAATATAGTTAGACAAATTAACAAAAATAAAATTTTTTTTAATTATTCAGTTTAATTTAAATTTATTTATTTATTATTTTATGTCACTAATCTATTTATTAATTTAATTCTGTTTAATTAACATTTATTTATTTACTATTTTAATCTTTGACTTTAAGTTGCAACATAAAAGTATCTCAAAAGTAAAAGATACTTTTCATTCTTGAACAGAATTTACATTTATTTATTTACTATTTTAATCATTGACTTTAAGTTGCAACATAAAAGTATCTGAAAAGAAAAAGATACTTTTCATTCTGTTTAATTTACATTTTTTTATTTACTATTTAATCCTTGACTTTAAGTTGCAACATGAAAGAATCTCAAAAGAAAAAGATACTTTTCATTCTTAAACAGAATTTACATTTGTTTATTTACTATTTTAATCCTTGACTTTAAGTTGCAACATAAAAGTATCTCAAAAGAAAAAGATACTTTTCGTTCTATTTAATTTACATTTTTTTTATTTACTATTTTAATCCTTGACTTTAAGTTGCAACATAAAAGTATCTCAAAAGAAAAAGATACTTTTCATTCTATGAATGTATCTTAACTTTTTTGGCCAAGTGTAGTTTGTGTGTATGTCTTTGTGTAGGTTAGCAATGTGCTTGGTTTGTTTATTGTTTGCTCTATTGAAATCATTCGTTTTAAATGCCAAATATTAACATTTACAGGTTCGCCCGGCGAGCGCGGTGAGCGCGGCGAGGCGGGACCCATTGGACCGGCCGGACCGCCCGGCGAGAAAGGACCGCGCGGCAAGCGTGGCAAGCGGGTGAGTGAAGAGTGAAGAGTGCAGACAGACTGAGAAGTGTGAAACAGCAGATGAAAACTCGCTTTGCAGTCAATTTTAATTAGAAAACAGCGACGTCTGCAAATTAAGTGCGAAGCTCGCTCAAAAAACAAAAAAAAAAACAAAAAAATGAAAGAAAGAAGCGAAAAACAAAACACAATTATAATGAAGAAAATTTATTAATATGCAAATTGAAGTGTAAATCATTGTAAAAAATGCGTAGAAGCGTACCGTTCATTTACATACTCGTTAAATTAATCTGTAAATATTTGCCGGAGTGTTGCGTAAGCTGTAAATATTTAGGGCGCATTCGCTTTCGCATTCGCATCCGTATTCGCATCCGCATTCTTTCGCATGGACAGGCAGTACGAGTGGCGCCACCTGGCGTCCACCTTGCATGCTAAATATGTACATAAGTATGTGCGAGTATCCCTTTCCCCATTCCCTTTCCTGTCCATTTATGAGTGATATCCTTGACGATGTAATGAGCATGTTTCGCCCTCCCCCAAGGAGCCAAGTTAACTCATTACAGCCACAGCTGCGCAGTCCTGGGGCCTTTTCAGAGCCGAGCGATGGAAAATCTTGATGTAATGCCTTTGATTAAGCCTTAAAGCAGCTGCCAGATATACGCGCGTGTTTACAGAAATACTTCAGAATGTTGTCGTCGATTGCCCCGCGGCACAAAACTATGCATGACGCACTTTGGCGCCTCATTGAGAAGGAAGAAGGGAGGGGAGAAGGAAGTGTGGGAAATGTCGAAAAATGTTTAAGACTTGTGCCTAATTTATGTGCAGCACGCAAAGCTTTAGAGGGTATCTGTAGCATTTATCTAGGCGTTTGGGAATGTCAACAGTGCAAAGATACTTAACATTTTTATTGGCACTTGGCGAGTCGGTCGGCAGCTGTTGCCACGCCCCCCTTCCCGTGCTGATGGATGCACGAGAACAGCTACCAAATCTCATATTTTGCAAAGCACACCTAATACACACACACACACACACACACATGTGGAGTGGAGGCATATATGAATATGTATGTATGTAGCACGTGTTTCTGTGCGTTATGAAAAATGCATAAGCGCCGCTGGCGAACGGAGATGTGTTGGGGCTTTGAATGGAGGAGCTGCCACGAAACATTTGCGCGTTTTGCCAATTTTCGTAAAAACAGTCTGATTATTGTACGGCACACACACACACACACACACACACACACTCACACACCCACACACTCATATGTAGGCAAGCAAAGAGTGGCAAAATTCATAAAACACGCCTTTGGCAAACTGCTGTTGGCCCAGTCATTGGCTTGGCCATTTTCTGTTGCGCTTACTGTTATTATTGTTGTTGTTTACTGTTGTTGTTGTAATAACGCGTAATAACAAAACAGCGGCAAACACAAACTCAAACTGAGTTCCAATAGCAGCAAGCAGCAAAAACAACATCAAGTGGCAACTGGCAACTGGCAACGTGCAGCTTCGTTTTTATGACTTCTGCGTCGGCCATAAACGAGAGTTGTACAAACAGTTTGTGTAACCGAGCCAAACAAACGTATTTAAATAATGAAAGATTCCTTCTTTAAATGAGCAACTTTTCAAGTGCACCTCCTTATATGCTTCAGCTGCGGGTAATGCATGCCGCATGCCCCATGCCACATGCCATACAGTACTTTCAGTGCCACATCGCTCGAATGTGGCTGCCCCGCCCCCCTTTTATTTATTTTTTTTTTTTTTTTGTTGCTCTGCTGCGACGTGATGTCAAAACAAATGAAAGTCATAAGAAAACGGCAGGCAGTCGCAGCTCCCTGGCTGCCTTTGGCAAACAAACAAAACTTTTGGCAACAAACAAAAGTTCGCGCCTCGCCCCCCCCCGCCCCCTTTAGGCCCTGGCCGTGGCGCACCGAGGCAATGTTAAGCATAAAAAATTATTTGCAACAATTGCCATCATCTTCGATGAAGGCTGGAAACGTGACGGCTGCCGGCAGCAGCAGCAGCAGCAGCGGGGCGTCGATTTTTCAATTCGACTATCAGCGCTTTGATTTTCCACGGAAAGCCTTCGAGCCGAATGCCAAATCCCACCCAGCCAGATGAATGAAAATGCTGCATGTATCTGACGATGTTGATGATGATGATGATGACGCTGCATAATGATGAGAAATGATGCGAGTTCAAAAATTCGGTGAATCTTTAGGCATTAAAAAATTGTTGTAATTAGTTCGGCAAGTCGTAAAAGAATTCAGATTTTGAGAAACATTTAGCCGTCTGGACTTTAAATACTCTGACAAAGAGTATTTAAATTTGAATTGAATATGCAATTTTTAAAAGCTTTTAATTTTATGTCCACAACACTTTATTTTAGCCATAAAGAGCTGCGACTGGGTTTGGTACAGCTAACTAAAGCCAACTATTTTTAATGTGTCTGGCAGAGTATGAAATCTTCGACATGCCCAGCTCTTTTTTGTTGCTGCCGACGCCTCGGCAAAGGCCATAAAAAATATGAAAAAAAAATAAATAAAAAAATAAACGCAATTGTAGGCATTATAAATTTGACATGTTATTTTCGTCGCCTCGTCAAAATAAAATGCTCATATGAGAATATTGCGTCATTTGAAAGAGAGAGAAAAAAAAATACGAGGGGTTAGCATATGAAATGAATTAAGTCGGGGAGCGGAAGGGGGCGACGTGGACCCAACTGAGTTGCGAGGCGCTGGAATAATGTTCTTGGCAAACCTGAGCATTGCGACAGATGTGTCAGAAGACATACGAAAATTCAGTTAAGATCTGTGTATGAATTATGGACGTGTGTACCAAAATAAATGCGACAATAACGTGACTTGACATAATAAATGCAGCAACTAATTAAAGATCACAAGTTGCGTAAGAAACTTGAGCGAAAAACAGAAAATATATATATTAGAACAATTTATTTAAACTCGTTCATTTAATTCGTCTGTGAAACACCATTTATATATCTGTCTTCATATAAGCGAGGACTATTCAAGGTTATGCAGAGTTTTTAAAGTTCTCAAATTATTCATTATTAAATATCCTTGATTGATAAATGCGAAGGCAATTGGAAATGGACTCTTCAAATAAATTTGTCGCACGCAAATATTTCTTTTGCATATTTGAATGCTGTGGAAATTGCCACATCTAAAATACAATTTACGATCGGGCGAACATATTAAAAATTTAAATTAATATGAAACTTTTTTTGGTGACGATTCGAACTGCGAGTCGAGCTGCGAGTGGCAACGGGGCGTATGATGAATATCCAATGACTGCAGAGAGAGATTTGCCATTTATTATGCGCACTGATGTTGCTTTGGCTTTAGCTGTTTCAGATTTGCGTTGCCATTTTTTTAATAAAGTTGAAACAATATTTTACACACACAAACACACACTTATTTTGTAACGGTGTTTCCTAGACAACCTCGGCCTCGAGCGTTGTGGCAAAAACTGTTTTTGAAGCATTTATGTCAAATTTATGTTAATATATTTTACAATCGTCGCTTCGCTTCTCGCACACCCTGCTAATGTCACAGCAGAGTGTATGTGTGTGTGTGTTGTCTTTTGGGCCTGAAAATCTGCATAAATTTGGCAGGCAGCGCACTTGGCTCGCATTTCTTATCAGCCGAATCGGGCAAGTTTTCTCTGTGTGTGTGTGTGGCTTGAGTAAATAGAGTCATAAAAATTGCCGTTGCTGCAAAAACAAAACAAAAACAAACAGACAGAGAGAAAAAAATTCAAGATTCGTTTTACGCCCACTGCTCGCCCAGTTGGCCTGTAACATGAGCCAACTTTGGCCAGAAAGACAGACGCATGTGGCATGTCGCATGTGGCACACCGCTGACGAGTTGGAGGCGACACTTTGCGTCACTTTGAAACCTGCCACAGTTGCTTCGTTTTCTTCGGCAAAGCCTTAAAGTTGCTTACGTGAACAATCTAAACGACTGTCCCGTTATCTATTTGTTTGTGTGTGTGTGTGTGTGTGTTTATATCTTCATGTCCGCCACTCAAAGGGTTCACATGCGTTGGCGGCAATTCGTTTCGGGTGTTGCCTAAACGACGCAATAAGCTTAGCACTTTCCACCAGCCCAACGAAAATCTCAGGCTGAGTTTTCATTGCTTCTGCTCGACTTGAGTTGAGTTGGGTTGGGTTGGATTGGGTTGGGTTTGCCTTTGGGTTTATAGCTCGATTTGATAAGTTTCAGCAATGCTGTGTCAACTGCTCTTTTACTCTGTATATGTGTGTGTGTGTGTGACGTCATTGTTCATTGAAAACTGCGCAGCATGCAAATTCGCCACAATCTTCTGGTTCAGTTTTTTTCTTTTCTGTTCGCAACTTTTCATTTTGCCACTATGGCAATTATTTGTGGTCAGCGCGCACATGTCTTCCCATATTGAATATGAAACCCCACAAAATTGGTCAAGCATGCCGTGTTTGCCATCACGCCGCAGGACATGCGTGTTGGTATGCGTGTGTGTGTGCGTGTGTGTGTGTGTGGCTTGTAATGTTGCCCCTGGGGTGTGCGTAACTTTTATTTTATGGCAACTGATGATGAGGGCGCTGTGGGAGCAACAAAAACGATTGAATAAAGGAATCCTGCCGGTGCTGCAGGCAAATAAAAATCTCAAGTTAGCGACACCAAATGAATGGCCCCGCCCACACACACACGCACACTTATACACAATCACCAAGTCATGGAAATTTATAGGCACGCGTTTGCCATTGAATGTGGGGTTGGCATAATCTTACGTTTCGTAACGTTACGTTACATTACGTTACGTTACGTTACGTTTGCAGGTTGCCAATCTACCCCTGGCTTTGTTGTGGCTGCGACTGTGGCAGCAAAAGGCGCACGTTGAACGGCGAAATCTTTAGCAACGATTTCCCTAAATACTGCCAAATTTCCGGCATATTACAATATCAGGACAACAACAACAACAAAAATATCAGCAGCAACAATGTTAGCGTCAAAATAAAATCACGCGAAATTTTTACAACGCGTCTTGACTTTTATCCCTGCGGCTGAATAAATAATACAATGGGCCAAATTCAATAAAATCTATAACAAAATTTATATATATTTTTTGAAAAGAATATTAAACACTTTAAGCACATTTTGAATGAATAAGTAAAATTTGGAAAATTATTTAGACAGTCAAATGTTTTTTTTTTAAAGCATTTAAAATATATAAATTCTTATGAATTTTATATTTTTTTTGCTACATCTTTTAAGTACACTTATAAATATTAGGTGTTATTTATTTTTGATTTACTTTTTTATTTTTTGGTAAAGATTTAATTATTTAATAAATTTATAAGCTAACTCACAAATTCAACTAAGTAAATTGTGTTCAGGATTTTTAATTATAATTTGCTAAATTCATTTTAAATGTGCAGCTTTAAAGTTAAAGAAATTATGCTCAGACCTATAAAATTTCTATTCAAGTTCCCTTTTAAAGATTAGGAAGTTCAATTGAGCAACTGATTTGTTTGGACCAAAAATATTTTTTTTCTGAAATTTTTCGCATTTCCTCCCCTGTCCCCGAACCGTTGTCGATATGAAGCGGAACATATTACGCATTTAATGTGGCCGCGTACTTGGCAAGAACTTCGCTGGCATTGTGTGATTTTTGTAAACTTTTGTGGCAAGCGAAAATGGCGAACGCATTACAAGCCCGGACGAGTGACACAGCGAGAGGTGTGTGTGTGTGTATTGTGTGTGTGTGTGTGTGAGCCGGAAACGAGCTACAAAACTTTCACCTCGGGCGTTCTTTGCTTGCGTTGTTGTTGCTGCTGCATAAGAGAAAAATATGAAATTTCAAAAGGAAACTGCGAAAAAAAAATATTAAAAAAAAAAACAAAACAAAAAGAGAAATGAGAAAAAATATGCGCGCACGCACACAAACAAACACACACACACACACACACACACAGGCGGCGGCAGCATATGGCTGCACTTGAGCACGCGTCTGGTCGTTCTGGGCGTCCTCGGCCACGCCCCGTTGGGGGCAGTGTCGCAGGGCAGGGCAGGGCAGGGCCGAAAAGGTCGCATCGAGATCAAAATGATTTTCAATTTAACGCGTTTACGTGCGGCCATTTGTCTGCGTTTGACTACGCAATTTCAATGAAATGTACGCCGGGCCCAAAACGTTGAAAACACTCAACAACGACAACGGTAAAAAAAACAATATGCACCGGACGCCGCCTGTTCGGGAGTGGGCGTGGCCGCTGATAGCCGGGCAATTACTTTGCAATTACAAACATTTGCGTGTCTTCGGCGCCTGAAAATATGCAGCAAGTTAAAGCGACTCTGAGTTGAAGTTGGAAAAGCGTTTGTGCAAATAAAAACAAATTTGTGCGTAATTTAAAGAAATGTCTGTGTGTGTGTGTGGGTGTGGGTGTGCGTGTGTTTGCCTGAATACTTTGGAAATTAAAATCAACTGGAGGCGCTCGCACAAATATTGATACATTCTAATGGATTTCACACACACACACGCACACAGCTTGTGTTACTCCCACACACACACACACACACACAGAGAGAGAAAGAGCGAGGCAGACAAGAACTTTTTATCGTAGTTAGGCAGCTGCGCCAACAGAATCGTCCTTGCGAATGGTTAACAAACATTTGCCCAAATTCACTTGGCTCTGTATCTTTTATTTATGTTATTTATCGCAACTGCGTTGAAAGCCTTTAAACCCTTGGACCTTACCTTTTTTGCTGGCTCTTGGCAGACAGTCGTTGATTTGTCGCTGGCATTTGTTTATCGACTGGCTGACTGACTGACTGGTTGGAAAAGGACTAAGGACTAAGCGATATGTGTGCTACAAATCCGGCTGAATGGCGGCTTAATTATCGCCAGGGCAAACGTTAAGCGTGCGCTTTAATTTGAAGCGCTTTAATTGCCCAACAAATGGACGACTAATCACCGAAGCCCAACAATGGCGAGCACGCAAAGCGGAAGCGGAAATCCAGAGAGAGAGAGCCAAAAGCAAAAAGCACCCCGAACCCATCTGTCTTGGCAACATTGTGTAAAACTGTAAAACTTGCAACAAAGCGCCAGCTAGGCAACAACACACACACACACACACAAACACACACACACACACACACATGATGCAGATGAGCTGCGCATTAAATAAGTGTGCATTAGGGGGCAAAAGTTACTCGTGCGCCGGCAACTGCATTTGCGGCAAGCCACGGCGGCGTCATGGTCGTTGCCCCTGCCACATTGCCTCACATCCTTGCTTGCAACTTACGTTTTCAAGTTTTGCATTGATGTCGTTGCTTTTCCTTTCCCTTCCTTTGCTTTTCTCTCTGCCTTTTCTTTTGTTTTTGCGCATTTGAACGGCGGCCATTTCGTAGCATCACTTAAGCATATGTCCCGTAAATATATATACGTGTGTGTGTGTGTGTGTGTTAAGCGGTTTGCATTGTTCGACTATCTTATTGTTGTTGCGATGTTTTAATATCTGTAAGTACGCCACTTTCTTAGGCAAATGCAACAAGAATTACAATAAAATTTTATTGTTTACGACAGCAAAAATACATAAAAAAAAAATAGATAGAAGCAGAAGTTGATTATTTGAGCTAAGCAGGAAAAACTCTTTGCACTCAACTAAATATATTTCAGTTTTTACAACGAAAAAATGTTTGACAATCAAGAAAATGAAATCAAGAAAATAAATAATAAAATTGTTGCTCAATTCTTGGCCGATTTCCTTTATAAGTCAAATACTAAACGTTCGAGCCACGTGTGTAAACGCTTTCTATTTGGTTAAGCTATTTCTATTGTTGCCTTTTATGGCCTTGTTGCAACATGGCTAAAGCCCGAGTACTTTTGCCAATTCCGCTATCCCAAATGACACCTAAATGCAGCTGACTAGTTGTGTGTGTGTGCGTGTGTGTGTGTGTGAATTTCGTTGGTTCTGTCGTTGACTCCTTGAAAATATGCCGCGAAATTCTTGAGAAGCGCACAAAACCAATTCATTATCTTTCACTTTGGAACTCACCAAGCACATACACAAACACACTCCCACACACACACACACACACACACTCGCACAAGCAAGCAAGAGCCAAAGAGCAATGCACAAAACACACAAGACACACACACACACACAAATAGACTCTCACACACACACACACACACTTGTGCACACCGCACTTGAGGCACGTTGCTGCTTGACTTTATTTTCGACTCGCACTCCTAAGACACACCACAGCACCACCCCCACCCCCTACCCCAGCCCCTCCGCCTGCTTGTGGGTGAATTTTAAAGCTTTTCTATGCGAGCATTGTCTAAGTTTGTGAGGTGGAGGAAAGCGGGGAGGGGGAAGGGGGGGGGGGTAGATGCTGGCTCCGACTTGCACTTAACACAATTTCGACGCGCACACAAAAGACTTTCACTGCGGCACAGCACCACCGAACCACCCCCACCACAACCACCAGCCAGCACCTGAGGGGGAGACCGAGTTGTTTTTCTTTTCTTCCTGGCGAGCGAATTACGCGCCGCTTTTGTTGCGCCATCAAAGCGTGTGTGCTTGTGTGTGTGTGTGTGTGGAATAAGCGCGTGCAACGCCTCGGGTGGCGCCACGTGGCATAAATTAATCTTCTCACTAAATTTGCCATCGTATCTCTGTTCCATCCCCCAACGCATTCGCATTCGCATTTGCTTTGAGCAGCTGTTTGGACCCGGCGGCACCAAGCTGGAGGAGGACTACGACGATCCGCCCGTCACCCTGTTGCGCGGCCCGCCCGGACCGCCGGGCAATGCGGGCAAGGACGGCCGCGACGGACGCGACGGCAGCAAGGGCGACGCGGGCGAGCCCGGCGAACCGGGTTCGCTGGGACCACGCGGTTTGGACGGCCTGCCCGGCGAGCCGGGCATCGAGGGTCCGCCTGGGCTGCCCGGCTACCAAGGACCGCCCGGTGAAAAGGGCGATCGTGGAGATATTGGGCCACCTGGTCTCATGGGACCGCCCGGCCTGCCCGGCCCACCGGGCTACCCAGGCGTTAAAGGCGACAAAGGCGATCGCGGCGATTCGGTAAGTAGATAATCCAACTAAACAGAATCAAGACTTTAATTGGCATCTTTATTTAAAATAGTACCGCAAGATGCGACGTCGACAGGACGATGGCATGGCTGATGCGCCACATATGCCCGCCATTGAATATGTGAGTATATCAATCAACTCATCAATTCAATCCATAATCAATTCAATTTCAACTGCAGCTCTATGGACCACCTGGTCCGCCTGGTCCAATGGGTCCGCCCGGACATACTGGTTCACAGGGCGATCGCGGATTGGATGGACGCAAGGGCGATACGGTGAGTACTCCAGTTCCAGCTCTTGCTTCATTTATTGCTCATCTGTGTTTTATGTTTTGTGCAGGGCGAAAAGGGTCACAAGGGTGACCAAGGACCCATGGGCTTGCCGGTAAGTTATTCAGTTTCTTATTGCATATTGGGACGCGTTTTAAACACGTTTCTTACATCCCTTTAGGGTCCAATGGGCATGCGTGGCGAATCCGGCCCCTCCGGTCCGGCGGGCAAAGCTGGCATTCCGGTAAGTTAATGTTGAGCGAAGCGTTTCATTTTATTTTTTTATTGGCTCACTAAAAAATTGATTGTTTGGCTTTTATGTTGCTACAAAATTCTTGTTGATCATCTTTGCTTTGGTAAATCGTTTATAATCTGATGTGATGTGACTAAAAATGGGCTAACTCTCTCTCTCTCTCTCTCGCTCTTCCTCTTCTCTTCAACCTGGAACAGGTGTGGGGCGACTACTAATCCAACTTACTCAAAGTGCAGTCTAATTATAAATAACAAAAACACATTGCGCCAAAATCAAATGAAATGCGACATAATCTGACACAAACACAAACACAAACACACACACACACATATACACAGTCAAGCGCACAGGAGGCAAAAAGTAAAAATACGCTGAATGAACTATGAGGATATAAAAACAAAAAAAAATTTCAAAAGAAATATAAGCAAATTAAATACGCATAGGAAATTTTACTGCGCTGGCCCCCGCACAGTTTTAAATGTCTATCCTTGAATAGCCATATATATATATATATATACATATATATATATATGTGTCTCTGTGAATATGTATGTATATTCAATTGTACATACAAGCATCCATGTACATATATATACATATATATAGTACATGCCAGCTCCAATACGAGAGAAATATCAGCCGCATGCCAGTTATATAAAAAAAAAAACCTCTCCATATCTATGTATAATTAATGCGAATCCAAATGCATGCAACAAAATACAAAACAGAAAATACAAAACCCAAATTACAAAATACAAAATACAAAATAATGAAAATATATTAAAATGAATTCATATCAAATGAAACATAACAGAGCTGCTTTTTAAGGTTAGCAGAGCCAAATGAGTATTTATGTATACAAACAGAACAGAAACAGAAACTGAAACAGAAACACAATTATTTCTATAGAAACACGCGATCGAACGTATTTACAACTATCAATTAAAACAACCAACTAAATTGATTATATATAAATATATGTATGTATATGTATATGTATATGTGTATATGTATACAAATGAGTTTGGGGCGAATACACAAATAAGCAGACAACTAACACAAACACAAAGCGGGCTCTGCAACGTGCTAACAAATACACAATGCAAATATTTTAATTGCATTTCATTTGGCATCGCGCTCAACGCAGTTCCGAGTACATTCAAGATAAAAGGCAATGCAACAGCAACCGCAATACAAGCAGCAGCAACTGTTGCATAAATCATACGCACCGTGGCACAATCCGAGTGCAGAATAATAATAATAGCCAAACTGTGGCTGCAATTTGGTGAAAGTATCCTTCAGATGCAACAGCATCATTCAGTCTGCTGGTTGCTTTCTTGATTGACTCATAAATACTATTGCTGGCCACAAAGTCAATATATATTAAATATTTCTGCTGCTGCAGCGTTGTTGCATTAACTTAGGTGCCGTCCAGAGGCTTTGTCGTATATTAAATTTACAGGACGCCAAAGCTTCAGTGCTTGACAAGGAGCCAACAGCGAGAAATCTAAATGCATATTATCGAAGCATTCACAATTTGAATAGAAATAAGTGAAAACTGTAATATAATATACAATCTTTGAAATTTGTCTAAATGTTTGCGAATTAGATAACCGTGTTTGAATGTGTTTTATGTCTACAACAAAGCAACTGTTTAATATACATATTAAAATACATACAATACAAATACAATGATACAATGATACAATAATAACGAATCTAAAAATACTCGAATATAATTGTAATATCATGCGATAACAACAAAGAGCTATCTTCCAATTGTGCATATTTTTCAGTGTTAAATGTGACTTCAATACAAACATTAGTTAGGGTAAACTTTATATATACTTACTAGCAGATATAAACCCAAATACAAACTGAAACGTGGGCAGCCATAAAATATATGTGAACACAAAAAAAACTTAAAACAAACATTTGCAATAGCATCGGCTGGCCGGTGAAAGACAAAGCAGCCTCATAATAAGCCCCCATATCTAATTCGAAATTTCCCGTTAATTGGAACGCAGCCCAATCAAATTAGTACCGCCCACTTTCAGCCCAGTTTACAATGCATTTGAAACACACGCTCTCTTTGTGCGAGCTTCAAGTGGGGATATAATTAATAATCGTATCGTGTATCCCATTGGTTTCATCGAACATCTCAAATAAAATAATGCAAATCTACCTTTCAAACTAAAAACATATAAATTTACATTTTACGTATAATACGAACACTCTATTTCGAACAAAAAAAAAGAGATGATAAAAAGAATATTTAAATAAATAAATGATAACTGCAAATAAAATATAAAAAAATGTCATGTTGAACTATAATAAAATCCGCGCAGCATTTGCATAGAATTGATAAAAAAAAAATAAAGAGAAAAATAACAATGAAATATTTCAAAAAAAATATATATGTCCTTCAAAGGACTTAATCCCAAAACGTGTCGGAAAATTATAAAACATTTGTATGTCAATTTGTTTTCAATTAAATGTGTCGCTCCCGAAAATGAATTAAATTATGCATGTCAATTTTCATTTGAACCAGTAGATTAGCCAAACTCAAGGTGTATATAAAATGTCAACTAAACAATAAGGATACTAATGGATATTTATGCAGCCAAGCTAACTTTTCCATAGCTCCGATTGCGCTTAACTTCAATTTTCACATTTACTTAAAACTACTTAACTCTTACCCCCCTCTCTAAACTTTTGTCTAAACTAAACTAACTCACACTTTCAATCGAGATCCATAGGCTAGAATAATGAATTGTGCTGTCCCTGACAATGCGCATTACATTTAACTTAAACATTAGCATTAAATTTAAAACGATATATTTAAATTCAATTTGGACACTTTATTCATAAGCTGCTAATGGTAATTGTAAGTGTACATTTGTTAACTACGTACAAGTTTTTGCAAATAAATAACAAACACAAAACACACACAAACACACACATATATATATATACTATATATGTATATATATAGAAACATATTTGTATTTATGTCTATAAATATACATGAAATATGCATGTCAAAGTGCGAATGATTTCTGCCTACAATATAATTATTATAATTATGAGTATTACGCTAATCCAAAAGGCAACGCATTGATTGGCCATAACAAATTGTAAAGCGGCTAATGATTTCAATATCATTTTCATATTAATTATGCATTTTAAATAAAGTGATGGTTTTTTACTAAAACAAAATAAATAAATACTTGAAATCAATTATTAATTAACCACACCAAAAAAAAAATAAAATTATTAACTCATTCCCACAGATTTCTTGAGCCAGCTTTTTTGGCCATATATTTGTTTGTTTGTTTTTTTTTTTTAAATGCTTTTGCTGACGCTTTTCCTCTTTCGTTCTCAATCGCTTCAGGGTCCGCCCGGCTTGGATGGCATGAAGGTACATTAACCAGCTTTTAAAATGTCAGCTTAGATTTTTCGACATTGTCTTACTCTGAATATATATTTTTGTCTCCACACAGGGTGCACAGGGCGAGACGGGACACAAGGGCGAGCGCGGTGATCCGGGTCTGCCGGTAAGCTTGCCACATCTACCCAATTGAATGTAGCACACATTTGTACTCACACACACACACACACACGCACACACTCACATATGTGTTTATCTACCTTATGTGGTTGCTAATTTGAATAATTTGTGTTTCTTCTTTTTTTTTCATTATTTTTGTCCTTTTTGTATGCATGCATCTATCTCGTTTTCTCTCTCTCTCCCGCTCTCTCTTTGTGTGTTGGCGTCGTACACTGTTTTCAATCTATGCAAACCCCTTCCACAAACACACACACACACTTATACGTACAATTACACACACGCGTACACACACACACACAAACCAACAACGAAAAGGGCACCGACGGCATCCCCGGGCAGGAGGGTCCACGCGGCGAGCAGGGCTCAAGGGGAGATGCTGGGCCACCGGGCAAGCGGGGACGCAAAGGAGACCGCGGCGATAAGGGCGAACAGGGCGTGCCCGGCCTGGACGCGCCCTGTCCGCTGGGCGTCGACGGGCTGCCGTTGCCGGGCTGCGGCTGGCGGCCGCCAAAGGTTAGCATGCGTTTTGAACAAGCGATAATATATTTCACCTTCTAATTGGCCCCGACTTAAGCGTGGAAATTTGCATGCGCCACTCACAACTAAGACTATGTTTATTTTGTTGTTGTTGCTGTTGACTAACTCTGTTAACTAACTTTTGCTTTTGCACACTAAAACACAAATACACAAAACACACACCCACACACACATACATACACTCATATGCATATGCATAGGAGCCCATCATCTCGACGCCCATGCACAAGGATTATTTGCCGGATGTAACACAGCCGGAGAGCAATGCCAGCGATTATGAGCAGGAGGACGACGAGGAGGAGGATCAGCCGGAGGATAATGAAAACGAATATGATGAATATCAGGAAAATTTACATAACAATGACTAAGACCGGAAACTGCGAAAACGCAAACCCAAAAGCGACAAAGGGCAAACACAAACTCAGACACTGAAACGCAACCAAAGCAAATATATTCCCTACACACACACACACGCACACACACACACACTAACTGACAGAGACACTAACTGACGACTAGTTAAGCATTTCCGATTTCCGCTGCGAACTCGGCTCCGTTTCGCTCTCTGTTGACACATGCAATTAGCGCTAACCGATGCAAAGTGGCAGCTACCCGTAACGGCTAACTATAGTAGATTCTATTAACATACGCACACACACACACACTCACCCTTTCTAAACACACACACACACGTAGCTAACTTACGTTTACATTCGCTGGCTTGACTTGGCTTTGGTGTTGGTGTTGGAACTTAGAGCTGAACATACAAATCGCTTTGTTTTTGGTATCAACATTGGCCATTTTTGGTTTTATAAACTCTGTTTCGCCCCACGCAGGAGAACTGGCAGACGTGGCTCAAGGACGAACTGAACGCGCTCCAGCATACGAAAACAAAAAACTAATTGCCTCAGCTGCAAACGCATTCGCCCAGCCGCCTCAATCCCAGTGGGCGTGGTCGTGGTCCTGGTCGTGGTTGTGGACGCTCTGCAATATCCAGACGAGTCTCAGCGCTTCGGTCTTAATTCTAGTAATTTGTTATTGTTAATGTAGAAATCGAACAAACCTATGCCTATATGCCTATCATACAACATAGCATCGTACACATATATGTGCCAAAATCTTTGTGAACAGCAACAGTTCAGTTCTAGCTATTTCACAGGACTTACATTTATTTAATTTAATTTACCTGCATACCTACATGCATACTTATACACATACACATACACACATATACATATATACAGATATTTAAATTGTAACGTTGTATCTACTACTACTACTACTATAAAAATGCTATGTCTACAACTTTTTCTATTACTAGCGTAATGAAACATAAAATAAAAACTACTGCAAGAAATTTAAATATTTAAATATACACATAAAGTTATAAAAAAAAATAAATTTGTGTAGATTGTGTTTAATTTTACTTTAATAAATATGACTACATATTACCGAAATAAAGGTATATATTTAAAAATATCCAAAGAAAAATATAAAAATAATAATGGATTAAGGTTAATTGAATTATTTACGGCTATTAACACTATATTGTAATTTTTATTTCTTTTCTTTGGAAAGGACTTAATTATTCTGTTATTATATACAAAAACTTTAATTAAACGTATTAACTTTCTTACATTACTTAGTTTATTGACTTAGTTATGTTACAATATTGCAATAGAAGTTTATTTCATTTTTTAAATTTTTCCACAATTAAGCCGCATTTTAAATAGGCCACATCATAACGGGCCTAATCCAATAATCTTGTTACTACCCAATTCAAGCCCATATCCTTGAAAGCCTAAACAAAGCTATGATGGTCTTGGCTGAAACTAAAGGCCCAAATCTTCGCAAAGTGCATAACAATGCGGTCAAGAATGTTTGCCGTACACATATGCGCGTTCAGCTGCCCCCCTCCCCCTCTTTACCCCTCTCCCCCTTTCTCCATAAGCTGCAAAGCTGTTGAACCGATTGCAGCAATTGGGATTGAGTCTATGATGAAAAAAGCTTGAATTAATTGCAAATACTCCTCTGGAGAAATATGTGGAATCGACCTTCTGATGATTCTGTTCGCCTGATACTCACATATGCTACAATAATGTTAACTTTTCAGCTTATCTTAAATTAGTTAAAGAGAATGCGAAAACTTCCATAAAGGAAAAACAGTTTTAATAATAATTTATTTAATATTTATTAATATTACTCATAAACAAAGTAAATTAATTTATTTGATTTATTTGAAAAAAGGCGCGCAGAAAATTAAATGCGCAGAGAGAGGAAATTAATTTTTGGCGCAGCATCGCAGCGATGCCACCTAATGCAAACATTATTTCTAAATTCTGGCAACGCCCATCTAAAAGCTCGCTGCTACAAAACAACAAGCGCGCAGCTTTTGAATAAGAACTTCTTCAATTGAAGTAAATAGAAAGCTTTTAGCATTGCACTCTAAAACCACAGTTCTATTTTCTTGTGTGTGTGCGTGTGTACAAGTTCTACGATATACACAAAGGCAATTGCATAAATTACGTATCCGCCCCATCGGAACAGTAAATCGCTGTGGAGTGCAGCCGAGCTGAACAATAAAGTGGCACAGCCGAAGGCAATTTGTGACCCCCATATAAAATTATAATTTTCATAAATTGCCAGCCAATTGCTGATCTTATCGAAGCGCCTCGTCGGAAGGACTTCGAAGGAGGGGGGGAGGCAGCAGCAACAAGTAATGCGTTTTTGTTGCATAAATGGAGGCGTGCAGCTGTTGTAGATATTTAGCATTTATTGTTTGTAATTGGTTGGAACACTTTACATTTACATTTTGAATTTAAACGCCAGAGAGATTTCGACGATAAACTACGACTACACACACAAAACAATTTGACAGTTTAATTGGTTTAATTTTGGTTTGAGCATCAACAGTATTCAGCAGGTTGCACGAATCCCGTTCTAATTGAGCTTTTGAGATATCATTATCATATAGTGCTTGCACGTACAACAATTAGTTATATATATTCATTCGTATACTATATAAGTAGAATATAAAATATAAATAGTTAGATGTTTTTTTTATCATTTTTTAGATTTAACATATTAGGCTACTAAATTAGAACATTGAATCTGGGCAAAAGTTGAGTTACAGTTGACAAACAACATTTAATTTGAATAAACGACGTCGAGGACTGCTAACGGGATTACAAATTGTCAAAATGGAAATGGAACTTGAAGGTCGCCCCTTTGACTCGGCTGTAAGCCAGAATTTTACATTGATATTTCACTAGGCCAAGTCGATCGGGCAGCTCCGAACAGCAGTTAGAATGTGGTCTTGCCAAAGATAAAGTTGCCAGGCGCATTCGCATCCTCGGCCGCAAAATACTCCTTCCACAAGGCGGCGAACTGCTCGCGAGTAACATCAGCTTGTCCTTGGGCCATCTTGGCGAACGCCTCCTCGCACTCCTTCTTGTCCAGGCCGTAGCTGGAGCAGACCAGCGTGAACTCCGTCACATCGATGCCGCCGTCATGCGAGGCGTCCTCCAAATCGAACATAAAGTTCATATACGCGTTCTGCCAATCCATTACGCTGCTGGGATCCTTGGCGTAAGCGTCCCACATGTTGCACCATTCGTCCACGCTGACCTAAGAAGGGGTGAGGGGTGAGATAAAGAGAGAGGAGGGGGGTTAAAAGCATCAGATTTATGCGCAACGCCTCTAAATGCGCTGAAAAGAACATAAAGCGTCTAGCCGCAGGTGGGCGGGGCAGCTGCTCATAAAACATCTCATAATGGCTGATTGGGGGCTGCTGGCCGCGAGTTTCGAAGGAAGGAGGGGCTATAATTTATTTTTAGCCAGCCCAGACTGCGATTCCTTGACCTGAAGTGGCGCTAACGTTAATTTTGGTCAAAGACTCTGACCCGGAACAGGTCTTGCGGCGGGCGGTTGGCCATGTTTTAATGTGCCCATAAATAAGCACAAACACGAGACAATGTGCGGTCAGCGCCATCAATTGCAGTGCCAATTGGCAACCCTCCCCCCTCCCCCCCAACCCCCACCCCCTTTTTAGTTGGCCTGTTGTAGTTGGCCATAAGCACCCTAACTGCATATTTTTTATGTTTATTGCATTTAAGTGGTTGCGGCTAGCCAAATTGAAATGCCAAAAAGGCAGCACATCCTTGACCGTGTCTCTGACTGGCTTAAGTTGTTGTTGTTGTCTATTGTTGACTCGCACATGTTGTGGCTTATATGTGTGTGCTCGAAAATGAGTTAGGCCAACAACAATAAATCCAAGTCTGGCCAACACAAAGCCCAAAAACTGCACAAAGGCCACAAACGGTTGACTTTAGCCAACTTCGTCAAGTTGCTGGCTAAAAGCCAAAAACTTTACGGCTATCTGTGCCACAATCAAACTGTGCGACATCTCGCAGTGGGTCAAGCAGACTTGAAGCACCTGTGCTTGCCACACTTCTACACTCAGAGAAAAATGTTGCACTAACTCAAAGAATAATTAAGACTCCAATTGAATGTTGCATAAAAGGGAATAATTTTTTTTTTGCTAAGCTCTTTTTTAACCCTGGCATAATTTGTGCAGACACAGTCTGACTAAGGCGTTTGGGGGCGTGGCTGCACAAAGTTGGTTGTCATTGTAATGAGCAGCGGCCTAGAAAACTAACTGAAGTCGTGGCCCGGAACTTTAAAAGCATTACTCAAATAATTCACAATTCAATTTCCGCCCATTGTTGCAGACATGGAATTTGCTTACTGGCACACCCACAGTGCCCCCAACACCCCCTCAGCTGCCCCCCCACCCACAGCCTGGGGCACACTCCACACTAATAAAAAGAAAATTTATGAACAGTTTTTTTTTGTTGTTGTTGTTGTTGTGTGTTCAGCTTGCAAGCGACCGTTACAAATCTGCGTGACTGTGTGGGTGGGTATACTTTTGTGTGTGTGCGTGTGTGCGTGTGTGTGTGTGTGGTTGGGCCCACTTGTCAAGTGCTGTCACAATGGCATCGAGTGCAGTCCATGGATTTCAACACTTTTGCCACTGACAATGAAGCCATTCAAATGGCGCGCTGCAATCCCAAAACGAAGCACTTGACATGCAGTTGTCCTTTTTTATAGCTTTCCACACAAACACACACGCACACACAGTCAATTTGGTTGACTGTCAGGAGCTCACCTGGCCATCGTTATCCTTGTCAGCCTTCGATCGCAGACCAGTCCAAATTTCCATCATGACATCGTAAGTCTCCTTGTTCTTTGGCGTGTCCTTTGCCCAGCCGCGCAGCTTGCAAACGCGCTGCAACCCAAAAAAACAAAAAAATGGTCAGCATAAATTGAGTTATCAGTTCCAAGTTGGCCAAACAAAAAACAAACGTGAATTGCCAAAAACCCCAAACGAAAATAACATGCAAATTCAACAGAGTGCAAAGGCAACATTTTCAGCCATGCACATTTTTTCTATTGTTTTTTGGCATTGTTAAAGTTGCTGTTATTGTTGTTTTTTATTGATTCAGCTGCTGGTCGATAAACATTTGTAGGTTTGAATATTTATCAGCAGCAATTGCAAGTTTCGAACGTTTATTTTTTGACATATTCGCCTCACTTACCTCGATGGCCATCTCGAAGTCCTTAACGTCGATTTCGCCGCTCTGGTTCACATCTGTTGGCCGGCATTTTGTTTTGGCCCATTCCGCATGAATTGCATTGTTTGCATGTTTTGCCCAGTCGTCGGTCAGTTGGTTATTTGCCAGGCCACAAAAAAGTGAAAACCAAAAAAATTGGAGTTGGAGGCGACAAACATTAATGCTAGCTTAACGGATTTCATGGTCGTGCAGCTGGCACATAGCCGCACTTCCTGCCCAACACATTTGCATGGGGGGCGTGGCATTTGCCAGGGTGTGGCACTTGAAAATTCAGTGTCAAGTATTTGGCGCTGGCATTTTATGGCGCCCAACTGGCAAATGGCCAACTAGGCAGTCTGCTGTTTACTACCTGACAATTAGTCATAATCGAAAAGCAGTTTGCACCTTTCGTGGCACAAAAGTGTTGCCTACTTTTCAGCGTCAGCATTGAAATTTGCCCAAAATTACAACACAATTGCACTTATGAGCATATGCAAATGGTTGCGTCTATTCAAAATGCAGCACACATTGCGTATACGCAGCGTGCACAAAGCTAGTGGGTAAATTGAATTGCATTAAGTTGCAAATTTGAAAGTTGTACTTAAAACATTTGCACAATTGTTTCTAGTTGTTGAGCTCGGGTTGAAGGCTGTGTGCATATGCCAGACTACACTCAGCATAATATAAGGATCAGCTATATAATATATTCAATTATGCATGCAGATAGAGATATATGTATTGTTTTATTGGTAAGCTTTGTCTTTTTCAATTTATCATTTAGTCCGCAGGGAACTGGCTTAACTCACCAAAGAACACATTGAACAGGAACAACAACTTCTTCTTGCGGAAATCGGAAATGGACATTTTGTAGTTTTGTTGGTTTTAGTTTACGTTTTGGAATTTTCCTCGCTCGTCGACAGCTGCAAGCAAAACGAAAATGGGAAAATTGGATAACCAAACAGTAAAAGAGAAGTACAATAAGAAAATTGTCAAATAAAACGCACTGCAAGTGGGAAAATATCTGCACACTTAAAGTGCACTCAATTAGGGGCGAGCGCGCTTAAATGGGCGTGTCAGCCAACTAAATCTTGGCCCGTTGATGACTCGTAAAACTAAAGAAATGTGCAAAATTCTAAACAGAGCACGTAACGAGTAACGGGTTTTGGGCCCCACCTCCTCGCTAGTTTATTTGATGCCAGCTAATTCAGCTGAAGGAAATAAAATAAGTCTGTCTAAGGATGCACAAAGGATGCGCCCAGCAAAAGGCGCTGTGTCTGTTTGTCTGTGTGTGTGTGCGTTGAAAATGTGTCATTTAACCTTCAATCAAAAGCAAACAGCCAACGAGGCCAAAGGCGCTTCGCTAAATCAGCGCAAAATATGCCTGCATATTGCCAGGTGGCATGCAGCGTGTGGCATGCAGACAACAGCTCACACATGGGGCATGGTCATTGGCAGCCTTTAACAGGCCTTTGAGCTTTTGTTCCCATGCCGCTAATCGCTCTGACTGTGGAAGGGGCGGATGAGACCGTGGGCGTGGCCCTGGCTGTTGGCTCGTGGCTTCATTCAGCGACTGTTTACTTTGGTTGACTGTGGCCGAGCGCACAGCGCATCACCTTGCAGCCGTCTGCTGTTTTATTTATCATCTCATCTCATCTCATCTCATCGCACAGCGGCAACGGCAAAGGCGAAAGCATAATTTTTACAACAAGGAAATTGCAGTCAGGATGTCAAGTGGAAAGCGCAGTGCAATGAACATGATGACAACGCCGTTGCGGATGCGAATGCGGATCTGTATGCGGATGTGAATGCGGACTTAGCTGAGGCCGCTGACGATGGCTTCGAGCTACCAGCTGGAATGACCATAAAACCAAAAGACTGTGCAAAAGAAAAACATTTCTCCTTTATAATAATGCACCTTGGAAACGAAATAAAATGAAATTAAATTAAATTGAATTAAAGAGCTCATATCTCAGCGCCAGCTGCTTAGACAAGAACAAAAAGCATTTTTGTTATGCTCTCAAAACTATTTAAATTTGCCAAGCTATCAAATGGAATTTGTTTTGTGCTGCGCCAATATTATCATTCGCCTGGGAGCACAAAAGCATTAAACTCTCGAATGCATTCGGTCTTCTCTAGTGCCCCATAAATGTTTATGCGAGTGATTTTAACTGATGACAAATTTTACACCTGCTGACTTTAACGATAACTAAGCCAAGGCAGATATAAACGTTTTAATATTAATAATATATAATAAAAATATGATGCATTTAAGGGTTAAATATTTGCTAGATTACTAATACTTTAAATGAATTTTAAGTTTTAATAACAATTAAATTGACATGACTTGACAATTTTAGCCGCGCTTCATTTAGTGTTAAGTCAACCGTTGGCCAACTAAATAAATAATATAATATTTTAAATTGATAATTCCAATGAACTGTCATTTAGGAATTTTCCACCCACGCGGAGTATTTTAATTGGCAACGCATATGCAAAAATAAACATAAAGAGGAGACTGCAAAATCGAGGATATATAAAAAAGGAAACCACGCTTCAGTTTACTCAAAGCGTGGCGAAAAAGCCGTGTAAAAAATGCAATTGAATTAAGCGCGCTTTTCGTTTTAATTTGTAACGAGAACCGAATAAGTTGTTCTCTACTTTTTTTTGTATTCTGTTGTTGCTTATTCATTCAGTTGGCACGAGGCGGGCAGTCCTGTAAGCCGCTCGAACAGATGGAATTAAGGTAAATGTGTCAGCATTGGAATTGGAATTGGCTTTCATTTGCATTCGCGTGCGATATTCGAGCTGGTAATTGAAAATGAAATTTTAAGCCTTTTAATAGGTTTGGGGGGCGCAGTTTATGTGCAGCTGAAATTAATAATTAAATATGCGAGCAAATTGAATTCGCGCTTTAATTCGGAATGTTTGCGCATTACGCATACGCCACGTGGTGCGGTCGCCAATGCGACATATGACTGATATAAAGCATCACGCTCTAATTTGCTTTGTCGCTGCTGCCAATTCACTAAAGTTTTCATGAATATTAACGCATTTCCGCAGCTCAACATCCGCCAGGCCTCAATTCCTATCCCTATTCCTTTCCCTAAACCATATCCTTGTTCATAATGCGTTCATTACGTTTGCAGGCCCGCGTCTAGTTTGGCATTAATTACCAATATCAATACACATGCGCCAGTGCATAAAAACCACGCGCTCCAAAGCCACACAATGACTTTGACTTTGGCTTTGGCTTTGGCTTTCGCTGTGGTTGTGGCCTCGTCCTCGGCTTGGGCCCCATTCGATTCCGATACCAGCCAAGGCTCATTAATTAGAGCCGTTTTCAGCAGCTAGTAACGGAAATGCTGTTGACAATTTTTTGTTGTCTTTTTTTTATGGCAAACTGCCCATTAACATTTATCATCGACGGCATAATTATTTGGCCAATATTAGGCCATAAACATTTTTAATTGACTTTTCGAAAGGAACGAGAGTTGAGTCAACTGCGTATTTGTCAGGACCGTTAAAAATTGAGATTGCGCATCAATTTAAGTGTTTGCGCAATCAATTTAAATTTGCATCACGTTCGTGCCGGAAATGCAACCTGGCAAATGTTTTAAGCTGCCTTCAACTTTCTTAACTTCAGCTTTGAAACGATGCGAAAATAAAGTTTTCCAGTCCTTTGACTGATTCTCGTACAATCAGTCATTTATCAACGGCTCTTAAAGTTCGTGAGTGGCTTAAACTGAATGTCGGTTAATAAATCACAACAATAATAAAGAAGTTCGTAATAAATGTATCCATTTACTCAATTTACCAAGAGTAGTAAAGAAAATATGAGTATAAAATTGCCCTTATGAATATACAGAAAATGTGTGCTATATATATATATATAAAGTTTACAGATCACAGATTGTACTCAATAACTGAATTGTCTACTAATTGCTTTTAATAAACAATTGTTATTTAGATAAATTCTATGTGGGCAAAATTACGCTCATATTCTAAAAGCAAAGTAAAAATATTATTTGCCAACTTTTGATTTTAATACCTTTGACACAATTTTGGTTTTAGTTTGTCTATCGATTGATTTAATGGAAGCCTTTGCTTTGTGGTCTTATTTTAAAAGAGTATTGGCAATATTTGAGTAGCTAAGAAGATTTAAAATCAAAGCTTTTAAATCTTTGAAGGGAACAAATATATAGAAAAATAATAATTATAGAAAGAGTTCTAAGTTAAAAGTAAGGCTAGTCTTTCACTTTTAACTTTCAACTCTTTCAAGCTCCCCTTATTTAAATAATTCACTGCCTGTAGGAAACCTATTTAATATATATATATACTTATATATAATTAATATTGACCTAATTAAATATATATGTAAATTAAAAAAAAATAAAACTCATTTAAATGTTTTAGCTAATCAACAAACAAACTAACTTTTATAGCACTGAATGAAGTATTTTAAAAAATCAGTATGATTTAAAAAACCAGCTTAAGAGTAGACAAGTTATTTGAGGCCTTGACAAAGCAACGTTTAAGCCCGACATCAAAGAGATCAAAGATGAGCCCTTCAATCAGCCTTAAGCTGAGCTTATCAACGAGCAGCTTTTGCGCTGTTTGAGCTATTTTAGAATCGGAGCGAATTCCACTTAGTTGTGTGCAATGGTCGCTAATTACTGTGGCGATGCCGCAAATTTGCGTAGCCAATTTAAAATAATAGACAAAGCGACAGTCTTTTATCTCTTTTGATGCAGCCCATCGGCTGCGGGGCAGACATCAGAGCGGACTGCATTCAGTTGCTGCTGCAGCTGCTGCTGTTGTTGCATTGTGTTGCGCGCAGTAATTTCGAGTAATTTGCATTAATTTACATTTAATTTACTGGGCCACAGCAGAATGAGATAGAGACTGACAGAGTGAGAGAGAGAGAGGGAGAGAGGGAGAGAGAAGGAAGCCAGTGGCGTTGTTTTAGGCCTGCGGCGCACACGGCGCTGTTTGACCAAATGCAAAAACAGGATGACAGCACGAGGATCCTTGAGAGGAACAGTTTGCCTTTTTTTTGTAGTTTTTTCTTTTTTTTTTTTGTTATGGAAACTTTTTGAAAAACTTTGGCCGTCAACACTTTGAATGAATTCATTACAAAAGCAGCGTTTCTTGCACTTGTTAAGTTTCGCTCGCTCTTCACAATGAGCTGGCTGACGGGCCAGGTGGGTGGGCGAGTCCCTTTTGAAAACTGACAGCCAGCCACTTGACTACGCTGCTGGGCGGTTCCTGCCAATGTTTTGCATCCTTCATCTTTGAAGAACTTGTGCTCGTTACTTTCGGTTTGTTCTTGTGCTTTTGTCGCTGTTTTCAAATGTATTTTCGAAATTGTGGCATTATTTGTGTAACGGAAACTCTTAACACAAATACAAGCGCACTGACACAGTAATACACACACACACACACACACACACATACACATAGACGACAACTATAGTGTTATTGTTTCACTTTACCGTTGGTTAACTCTGATTCTTGCTGCTAATGTGGATGTCTAGATGGCCTCCACTCGGTGCTCGTTGTGCTTGTGTGTGCTCGGCAACGCGCCTCGATGTTTTGTGATGTTCGCTCGTGCCCAGCCAACGGCTTTTATAAGCAACCAGCAACCACCAGCAGCAGCAGCAGCGTCGCAGTCGCAGTCGCAGTCGCCGTCGCAGTCGCAGTCACTTCGTTGCAGAGCTTCGTCGTTCCTCGTCGTCGTCGTCGTCGTCGTCGTCGTGGGTCGCTTTGGGTGCTTTTTGTCATCGCACGTTTTATCTTATCGCTGCGTCTGCGTCTGCGTCGCTGTCGGCGCAGCTCTGCACTGACTGCATCTGTGTGTGTGTGTTTGTGTGTCCATATTTTGGCAACCACGTGCAGCGTTAAAGGACAGCATGCGGCATTTTTGGTGTCTGTTAAACTTTTTGGAGATTTAACACTTGCAGAAATTGTTAATTTAATTAAAGTCTAGTCAATTTTCATTTTGAATTTATTTTACAACAATTCCTTTTCATAAAGTTCGCTTCAAATGTTTAAATAGAACAAATTAATCTTATCACAGCATTGTTTGATTTTCTTTTCCAGTGATTAGATTCACAGAGATTAGATACTCAAGTGATTGACTGACATGTTTGAGAAGAAGTCTTCCCACTGATGATGCGCTATGAAATAAATTTATATTTACCAGAATATACAACCAAATTACAAGTTAAGTACTTTATGGGCAACACTATAAAAATAGCATTGGTTTTTATTTTATTTTATTTATTTATTTTATTGCTAGGTAAACTTTTTAAATACAGACGCTTTCTTTGAAAATTGTTTATATATTTATAAAATATTATTATTATATAATTATTAAATATAACTATATTTGCGGGCATTAAAAAACGAATAAAAAACTATATAATTTAAATAGTATATGAGCTTATAAATATTTATGAATTATCTCATCAATAAATCATTACTTGTAATTAATATAAAAACAAACGAAAAAATACTTTTAAAATCAATATTTATAGGAATAGGAAATGATTTCAACCGCTTAAAATGTAAATCAATGTATCTGATAATATTCCTTAGAATTTAATTGATTTAACAATACATTTACAATAAGCTATATTATTATTATAGGCTTTTGCAAATAAAGCCTTTTGCTATTGTAGATATATTTATTTTATTTTTAAATCATTTTCACTTATACAATTGCAACAATTTCATTTGATATTTGTAAATATTTAACTGCCTATTTTTTGGGTCCTTTTTGTGCAGTGCAATGGCGCCGAATACAACAAATCGAAATGAGATGGCCGAATTTCAAGCACAGCCTTGACACACACACACACACACACACACATATATAGAGTCTGTGTTGCCACTTGGCAGCATAATTAAAGTGGTTGCCCATTCGCATTCGATCATATCCAAATGTGGACCACCAACTGGCTGCAGCAGCCGTCAAAGACATTTAAGCAAAACAATTTCATGCCTGGTTTTCTTGCTTTTAATTATACACGGCAAACTCACACACACACTCAAACACACACACACACAGTAGATGAGCTCATGTATGCGCTGGTAATTGTCAACTCTTGCTGAAATGTCGCTGCCAATTTATCAGAATGAAAAAGTGGCCAACAGAATAGCGCGCCCGCTGTGTTAGCGCAGCGGGCGCCGCTTGGTGGACCCAAAAAAAAGAAAAAGAAGAAACGAAAACAAAAGCATGCACAGGGTGTGTCGTTCAGCGTGTTCCATTTGCCAAAACGTTCGTTGCAGATGTCAGCTGCGGATGGCCGTTTTACCAATGTTCCACCCAAATTTCGTTTCGTTCCGCACTCAACTGCATCTGTGTGCGTGTGTGCGTGTGCGTCGGTGCGTGTTGAAGTAGACAAATGTTTAAATTTGTGGCCCTTTTACCTGTTTGCATCTCAAGTGGCCATACGAGTGCAGCTGCAACCGCCTTTGCCTCCGTTTGTCTCTGTGCCTCTGGCAAAAAGGAAACGGATGTCGACATTGACACACTTTCAGATTAACATGGCCAGGCCCAGTCCCAGTCCCAGGCCAGATGTTAAATGGCTGCAAGCCTTGTATAGTTTTAGCTTTCGTTCTGCTTGTTGCTGTTCTTCTTGTGGCTGTTGTTGTTGTCAGCGTTTAGCTGTCCACCTATTTCGTGTTGTTGTTGCCTCGCTGCTGCTGCTGCTTCAAGCGTAAACGAGCGGCCACTAAACGTTGGCCCGAAAAAATGCGAAAAAAAAATGAAGATGGCAGCAGTCAGTTTGCTTCGGGGCGTCCCATGGCATCTCTGTGTGTGTGTGTGTGCCGCCCAGAGTCCCACACATGTGTGCTTGGCACGAGAACGACACGTTATTTGCTGGCAATCCGCACCTGCACACACAAACACACACACACACAGAGGAACAGTTTCCTCTCGTGCTTTTGTGCGGCCTTCCGTGCCAGCCACACACTCGTTGCTGGCGCTCGGCAATGGCAACTTGATTAGACCAACATGAAATTAAGTAATTTTGCCGTATTGTTTAGTGTTTCTACAGCGCCACCGCAACACGGCAACAGCATTAACAATGGCAGCGGCAACAAAACAATAACAAGAACGGTACAAAAGAACAGACCAAGGAAGGACCAAATATAATGAATTGTTCGCGTTGTTGCCAAAATGAAACTGACGGGGGCCGAAGCAAGGCCAACAGGAGAAAGGGATATGGATATGGGCTAGAGATCGAAACGAAGATGAAATATCAATTTTATTAAACTTGAAAGCTTTTTAAAACAATTAGAGTTAAGTTGGCCAAATGGTCGAAAGGCAGTTAGGGAAAAGTTGTTGCTCTTAAGTCTTATTTCTAATTATTTGTAATATATATTAAATATATATTTTAAAGAAACAGAAACTGAAGTAAATGTTAAACTAAGATTTAACTCACAATTAAAAGGCTTTTACTCAAAGCTTAAGTAAACATATATAAAACAGGATTCTCAACAGTGGCAAATTTCAATTAAAAGAATGTTTAATGCAACTAAAACAATTAGCGTACACATTCTTTTGCGGAACTATCCAAATGCATTTGTCTGCAATTTGGCCCAAATCTGATTAGGAAATGCTTTGCCCGAAAACCATTTAGAGCGCACTCGCATTACGAATTCCGCTCATAAAAATGCATGTTGAATGTGCACACGAAAAACTAAAGCTGTGGGCGGCAGCGGGGGGCTGGGGGCGTGGCATGCGTGCTTGGCTTGAGTCAGGTGCAGCAGCGGTCCGCCCCGCAGCTGCTGGCAAGGACACACGCGGCTCGATAGTGCCCGCTTGGCATCCTTTGGCGCGGAATTAAATCAGCTGTCCCTAAAAGTATGCAAGCTCGTCATGCATCGCTGAGGCGGCGAAGTGGGGGGGCGTGGCAGGGCCTGGCATGGCGTGCCGCTTGTGTCTGTGTAATTTACTGTTATTTTTTTTAAGCACTTTGCTTTTATGCGCTCAAGCCAGCAACAACAGCCACAATAGGAGCAGCCAGCGACGAGTGCAAACAATTTTATTGTTTGTTTCATTTGGAAATGTTTTGTTTGTTCGCTCATTCGTTTGGGGGTTATTTCCAACAACAAAAAATACCCTGGCCGGGAATGTTTTTACACAAAAACTCAATGAGTAAAGAAAACCCATCAACACCATTTTAAAGCTGTGTTGTGCAAGGATTTATTCAAAAAGTATGCAAATAAATTTAATTTTTTAATATAAACCAACATATTTTTTTTCCTTTAATTTTTTCACTCTTTCTATACAGAAACTTAATGTAAGAACTTAGTTATTAAAAACTGTTATTTAAAGAAGGAGAAAGTAGGTATTTGTTTGAGCTTGAAAATATTAAAGTTTTGCAATGTCTTATTCATTTTATGATATAAGTTAAATAATTTATAACTGCGTTCTATATAAAGCATAGGTGATCATATATGTAAATATACATACACATGTTAATTATATTTAATATTGAGTTTTCTCTAGAATTTTGGGGACTGTCATATAATTTTTTTAAATAGTTATTATTTATTAATCAAGTGCATATAAATATTTATATGTAATCTCATATTCACTTTTTTAACTCGCTTTGTCAACATTTTATACTAAATTAAAACAACTGATCTCGTAAAATTTACTTTCATTCCTTTTACAGGGTATCTGGCGGTCAGCACCAGCTTGGTGTATTACTCATCACATTCGTCGCTGAATCACGTGAGAAATTACACATGTCCTGCAATGATTTCAGCATGTCACAGCTACTGAATATGTTTGTATGTATGTGATTGTGTGTGTGTGTGTGTGTTTGTGACTTTTGGTTTTGCTTTGCGCTGGTAGATTTATGCTGGGCTAAAATAAATTTGGCTTGCGTCGCTTTGGCAAGCCAAATTGATGAGCCGGGATTTGTGCTAGTCGCCGACATTGCACTTAAATTAATTTAATTTTTTCATTTGCTGCATGCGCTCGTGTAATTGTTTTTATGTGTTTGTGAGCCCAGCTCGAAATTATAAAATGCCGGCCGACACAAATCCGACGGATGTGTACGAAACTTGCATAACTTTTGGCACAATAAACGAATTTTAATTTGCAGCTACTGCAGCCGCAACGCCCACTCACGACCACGCCCCCACCCACCCCCGCCCGAAACTGACCTTCAATGGTAAAACATATCGTTGGCGTCCAAAAATCCAAACAAACAACTAAGCCTATCTAAGCCAATCAATGTTTGGTCGAAGCGGCTAACACTCTGAATTAAGTTGGCCATAATATGTTGGATTGAATATTAATTGATTTATGACTTTTGTTATTGACAGGACTTTAGAGAAAGAATCGCAACCTAATTCAAATTTAAGTTCAATATTATTTGTTATTTGTTAACATATTTAATCTAATAATTTAATTAAATTTTTTATTACACTTTAATGAGGTATAAATTAGTATATATAGAGAAAATTGGTTTAAATTAGTGTTAAAAATTATTTGAATTGAAATCTTAGAAAATTGCAAATATCCAAAACATTCTTTTAAGAAAGTTGATTTAAGGATATAAATTAATTTTGTTTTCTTAAACTCAACTCTCAAACTAAAATTGCCACTACCAAAAATGAAAGGGTATTAACAAGCTTAGGGTATTTGCTAGATGGAGGCCAAACATGCAACACATATATGCAAAATAAATATTAGACTAACGGACGGCATCATAACAATTATTGCGCCGCCGGCCCAATTTGGCTGGCGCTCGCCGCAAGCCGTCGCAGGAGCAGGATCCGAGCGGGTGGCCCGAATGACGGCGGAAGCCGAAAAATGTCCATTGATTTTGGCAAGGGCCACAAGAACGGATGCCATGAAAAAGGCAACATCAGCAGCCGGTTGCAGCAGTCGGCAATGGCCCCTTGGCCCCTTGGCCCCATGGCCCAAATGCCTGGGTCAGTTCAGTTTAGGGCAGACACAGAGAGAGAGAGAGTGAGAAGCTTGCCAGGCTAATTTATCTCTTGGGCGACCTCTTCAAGTGGCAGGCATTGTGTGGGCTCTAGGCTAAGGTTATGACATGCAGAAAACCATGTGCACAAATTTGCCACACACACACACACACACACACACACACAGTCACAACAATGCTCACAATTGCCGCAATTGTATCTGTATCTCATAGATACACAGATACAAATACGAAGCGCGGCGACTGCGGCACTTTTTTTGCGAATGCCTCGAAGATAAGCAGAAAATGTTTGCCAACAACCTAAAAAAAGAAACCAGCAAGCCATAAAATGATACCAAGCCACGTTTACCAGACACAGAAAACACGCTTATCAATCAAAGACGTCAGCAAACGCGTCAGCGCGACGACTACGACAATTGTCGTCACCAAATCCCCATTCTCCAAAGGAACTAGAAAAAGAAAAAGAAGTAATACAGAAAAAAAGTAAAACACAAATTGTATTTAATTTAGATTTGACATTTAAGTGGCCTCCAGTCGAATTGAAGGCATTTTCATAAGTCAAATCAAGTGCAATTCATATGCAATTTGTAATTATGCATCTGCGACTTGGGCAGCTGGGTGGGAGTACACTCAGAGAAAAGGTTGGGTTAACTAAAAGAAAGTATAGTTAATATAGTAATCGAATTTAATTGTTTAGTGTACAGTTATTGTATGCAAGGGAATATCTTCAGGTCAACTTTATCTTAAAGTTCTTAAAGATACAATTAATTTCAGCTGTATATATTTATGTATGTAAAAGAGATTTGAGCAATTCATTCTGACAGCATTTATAAATGAATCAGACAGTTACAGTTATTATTTATGTTGTCATATTATTGCTACTCTGATAGACTTTAGCTAAGATAATGGATGACTAGCCTGAGATTCAATATTCCATATTTATTAACTCACTTATAAAGCTTATATACTTTTGCATACATTATAAAGAAAAAACCATTTATTTAAAATTTTATTTTAATATATTCAGAATAGCTTATTTAATTTAATTATTTTTTATTTATTAAAGAACTTATACACAATTCGTATTTCACACATACATATTTCTAAAGAAAAGATTATAATTATTTTCGTTCGAAGACAAGGTTTTTTATAAACCCTTTTAAATATTTAACTAGTTGTTCATATATCTTTTTTTATTTTATTTCTTTTTTCTCTTTATTTGTTTAAGCTTGTATTTGTGGGGTAATTACGTTTATCAGGCGAGTGGCGAACTTTTGTTTTCTCTTTTTATACACATTTCATTTGTCGCCTGCACTGCGGCAAACAAAAGACAACAACAGCAGCAGCAGCAACAACAAAAACATCGCATGACATAATTTGGCCACTTGGTTTTAACTTGATTTTGATTAGACAATCAGCTGGCAAAGAACACGTTCAATCAAGTTGAATGCAGTTAAAGCCAATTAAAATAGAGTTAATGTTTATTGGGCGTGAAAAATCGTTTTACGCTTTTTAGACCAAAATGCAGAAATCATATAAAATCTGCTTGGCTTAAATAACTGTGCAAAGCCGACCAGGTTAATTTAACCGAACGCAGTAAAGCGGCCTCCAACTGGAAATAATTTATGTCGAATTTAGCCCATTTTATGTAGTTAATTTTTGCGGTTAGCTGTAACTAAACTAGTTCACAACAAGTATTTTCGGAAATAAATAAATAAATAATAGAAGTTGTATAAAATAAAATTCAATTAAAAATTGCACTTTATTGAAACAATTTCTGTCTTTTTTGTTATGTTCTTAATTATTCATTCAGAACGTAATCTGATTATATAAACTTAATATATTTATTCGCATCTTGTTGATTTGTTTTAGTTGTTCACAAGGGACTCAAACATCATACATTTTTATGTGCATATATTAAAAAATATATATATTTTAATAAAAGCAAATAATATTTGATTCTATGCAAATATATCGTATTTCATTTTTTAGTTTTTTTTTTTTTGTATTGTATTTTTTTTTTGTCTTTTCTAATAGTAGCTTGGACCCAGCTGCAATAAATCGCTTTTTTTTCTTTGGACTTGCAAATTGTGTACAAATATTTTTGTAAGCTAACAAAAATATTTCGCGCCGCTGCGCACGTGGCGCATGTGGCATGCAACGTTGGTGTTGCCATACCCATTCCCATTGCTAGTGTCAGCGCCAGCAGCCACAACTTTAACGGCCAACAGCAACAACTCTAACAAAAACACACTGGCAACAACTTGGAGATACAGGAAACACGGCGGCAGCAGCAACAAAAAGCCAACTTTTAATCGTGAGCGCCAACAAATTGACTTAACAGCAACAACAGCAACAACAACAACAACAGCAAGAAATGCATTTCGCTAACCTCTTTGCACTTTTGTTTTCATGGTAGGCAAGGAAAAAGTCTGGAACAGCATGAAAAGCATTTGCTGCCGTTAGCTGAAGTTGCCATTGTTGTTGTTGCTGCTGCTGTTGCAATTATGTTATGTTGCCAATTACCTTTTTGTCCACTTTTTTCGGGCTCACTGCATTTGTTGCCGACTACAACCAAGTTTGGACCCAAATCAATAAAGTAAACCTTTAAAAAAATGTAACAGTAAGTCAAAGTAACTGATTAAGAACTTTGCCCATAAACTTAATTCGAATATTTTGTTCAAAGCAACATATGAAATCATTTTTTGTCACTTGACAAGCGTGCACATATTATTTACGAGCTGAGCTCTGTTCAAATTATAGTACACATCAAAATGAATCCAGAGAAACTGAAGAAACTGCAGGCGGAGGTGCGCATTGGGGGCAAGGGCACCCCACGCCGCAAGAAGAAGTTTGTGCACTCCACGCCGGCCACCGATGACAAGAAGTTGCAGGCATCGATGAAGAAGCTGGCGTTCAATGATATACCCGATATCGAGGAGGTTAACATTATCAAAAACGACGGCACCGTCATTCATTTCCACAATCCGAAGACACAGGCCTCGGTGCCCAACAATACGTTCGCCGTAACCGGCGTGGGCGAGCACAAGACGCTCTCGGAGATGCTGCCCGGCATACTGGCCCAGCTTGGGCCCCAGGATATCAATCAGTTGAAGAGGCTCGCTACAAAGATCGCCAATAAAGGTAGTGCTAACGAAGAAGGCGCCGCTGCGGATCCTGACGATGAGCTGCTCGATATGGTGGGTAACTTTGAGTAGAAATCAATTGCTGCGGGCAAGAAATCAATCCCAAGACAAACATACAAAATAGAAGAAGCAAATGGGGTTTATCCCACACATCGAAAGAAATTCTTACAAAAGATCGAATTGAGTCTGAGAAGAATATTTCCTTAATATATAAATATTTAATATAAATTGATTAGTTACAGTTGGAAGCGACAATATGTGATTTGCGAAAGCTTACAATAAAAGATAAATTAACAAAACCAAAATAACTAAAATGTTCCAATATCTTATAAGAATTGATAAAACAAATGTCACTTTTATAAAACTCATGATGAGGCATTCCCCTTGTAGCTGTTGGCTCAGCATCTGCTCAAATTTATTTCTTGGATTTATAACAGAAACAACAAAATAATTTTAATAATTTGAAAACCCGCCAAGCTTAAAAGAAATTTAGTATTTTTCCTACACCAGTTTGCAATGATAAAAAAATATCGAAAAATACCAGTTTAAAAAAAAATATATAACTTGTATTGTCATAGCTGAAGTGTCCACATATAAATTTTTTTTGCTTTATTTCGATATGGCTAAGCTTAAGGTAAAATTTATATATAAATCAAATTAATAAAGGTGGAGTACTTATATAAACATAATGTAAATTTCTAATGTGGAGCTATCTGTTAAGTGTGGAGTGCTCTCCCAACAGAGTTAGTCTGCAACAACATATCGGAATTCGATTAGTCGCAATATTTAATATCGATTAATTAGTTGATATTGGCCAAAATTTGTGGAAAACAAAAAGAAATTAACTGCGCAGTTGAGTGAAAATAAAGAGCATTCAAACAATAAATCTACATACATAATAAAGTAAGTTTCACGAAATGTGCTTGGTGC
The DNA here is from genome assembly GCA_004143845.1 of Drosophila lacertosa. Classification (NCBI taxonomy): domain Eukaryota; kingdom Metazoa; phylum Arthropoda; class Insecta; order Diptera; family Drosophilidae; genus Drosophila; species Drosophila lacertosa. The sequence continues at coordinate 342,699 of SCDZ01000042.1, forward strand.
AAAGAGCAAAGTGAAAAAACAACGCTGAACCCAGCAAAAACAAGGTGAAAGATTGTGTTACGCAGCAACAAAGACAGTATGGAATATACCAGTGGCACTGAGACAGAGAAAAACATGCATACATATGCATGCATATGTTATTGTAGTGGTGCGCAAAAACAAGTCATTTGTTGGCCAATCGCGATACGGGTGGCTTAGAGTATCGATGGCACTTTTCAGTGCGCTCAGTTGCAGTTGTTTACATTATTATTTGAAAATCGGCCTGCTAACTGTGATAAATATGGGCGTTTTCCGTTTGCAACAATTATATCGAAATGCTTTTCTCAGATTTAAAACCAAACTTCCTGTTCGATTGCGCCTTGTTCATTTGCTTTGTTTGTCATACACATCGTCAATGTTGTCATTGTCACTTTCTCCGTTGCAAACGCTTACTATCAACTTTTTTTTTTATTATCGCTTCAATGCGGGCTCCCGGTCCTCACCCCTCCCCGCCCGCTTGCCGCGTGCTCCGTTCAATGGTCAGTCATTGCTCATCGTATGAGTCATGTGAGTGTGTGTGTGTGTGTAGCGTAAAATCTGAATTTATCAAGCATGCATCCATGGCAAGACCACGATTGCTCCCATTAGAGCCCAGATTTTGCCAGCGTTGCTGGGCTGTGCTCTAATCCGAGGCGTTTGCGATAAGCGTGTAATTAAATTATGCCAACAAAGTTAGTGCAAAGGTATTTTTAACTAATGGATCGATATGTCTTGTCTATTTCAGGCACGAGTAGCTTTAAAGGTACCCTGCACATCTCAACGCTAATAGAAAAAATATAGAATCAACGAAATGGCCGCCAGAAAGAAATCTCTGCTGAAAGTTATCATACTGGGCGACAGCAGCGTTGGCAAAACGTCGCTGATGAATCAATATGTAAACAAACGCTTTTCCAATCAGTATAAGGCAACGATCGGGGCTGACTTTTGCACGAAAGAGGTTGTTGTGAACGATCGCGTGGTCACAATGCAGGTGAGTTGAGTCCCAAACATTGTTGAAATCGATTTACTGATCGTTTTAATTGCATTCCAGATTTGGGACACGGCTGGTCAGGAGCGCTTCCAATCGCTTGGCGTGGCCTTCTACCGCGGCGCTGATTGTTGTGTACTCGTCTATGATGTGACGGCGTCAAACTCATTTAAAAATTTAGACTCGTGGCGTGATGAATTCTTAATACAGGCCAGTCCACGGGATCCGGAACATTTTCCCTTTGTCGTGCTGGGCAACAAAGTGGATTTAGATAATCGCCAAGTAATTAGCACCAATATTCAATTACTGCAAACTATACATATTTTTTAAACCTATTACCCATAAAAAAGGTGAAAGGGGCTTAAAAAGTTACAGACTGTAGGAAAAAGCATTCATGCTCCGTTTGTGAACTATATTATAGGGTAAATGCCTAGATAAGGTATCATCCAGTATAAGCATCTAGTGCAATCTTTTTTGTTTTAGCAAATTGTTGCTATTTTCTTTCTCTTTAGCTTTAATTAAACAACGATTAAAGAATTAGATAAACAAATGCCTGTTTCGCCGATTTCGTGTGGAGAGTGCAGTTTTTCGCTATTTGTTTATATCTTGCCTTGTTTATTCCAGGTATCCACGCGCCGAGCGCAGCAGTGGTGTCAATCGAAAAACGACATACCTTATTATGAAACGTCTGCGAAGGAGGGCATTAACGTTGAGATGGCGTTTCAAACCATAGCAAAAAATGCGCTGGAACAGGAGACGGAGGTACGTTTTTAACCTTTGAACTCTTGCAGCCATAACTCACATTTTCCTTGTTTCTTTGCAGGCTGAACTCATTAACGATTTCCCCGATCAAATACGCTTGAACTCTGAAAATAATCGTCCAAGCAACGCTGATAATTGTCAATGCTAATGTAGTATTAATATTATTACAGGCAAAAGCTGCAGCAACAGAATACAACGCAAAGTGCATATTTACACAATCTATATTAAAAATAACATACATAGCAGCATATGAGTATGAAAAGCAAATACGATAAACAACAGCAAGGTTATATGTTTAAGTAAAAAAATTTCAACAGCATAGGTATAATGATAGGATGCTAAATTCAGAAAAACGTCGGCAGATTTGTAACGTAAAAGTTTCCCGTTATTTCTATTTATGGTCTGTTTAACAATCATTTAAATACTTGTACATGTTGTGCATACCCTCCTAGTAATATTTTGCCATTAGTAAAATTATTGCACGCAACAAACGCAGCCGTTGAAAAGGAAAACATCAGAATCACCAACAACAAATTATCTACGAAAATAACTAAAACAAAAAAATAATTCTTGTGATTGTAAATTTAATAAAACAAAAATATACATTTTTATTGTAATTAATTTTATATAATATCTATTACATTCAACGCTATTGGTAATTATTGGCTCAGCTCAGTTTCCGCCTCAAAACAAATACAATATTTATCAATTTGAGCATACATTTGATTAAACAATTTTGTTAATCGTAGACAATTATAAACAATTGCTACCAACTGGTATACATACACATCGTTTGTGTATAACTTATATAATGTAATTTTCATATATTTTAATTTGACATTTTCATGCTTTTGGTTTAATTTGTATAATAAACAACGCAAAATCGAAAACTCTTTTGACATACAAAATCTGTACAAATAGCCATAACAAAATTCGTTCCTCTTTTAAAACAGTTTGAACCAGGTAATTAGAAAATTAAACTTTATTTTTGTTTAGCCCACGCTTTGAACCAAAGCCTTGCCTTTATGATCCGTTTACCATATCCATAGCTCGGATCATGTTAAGGATCACCTTCCTTTTGGAAGCTGGTTGATTTTGACAGCTTTTAATAAATAAAAAGAAACTACTTCATAAGAAAAGGAAATTGTAGAATTCACTTTTTAAAATGTATTTCTTTACACTTGTACATTCATTTCCGCTGACCACAAAAATTTTATTTGCTGGCATACTTTATGAAATCTCACTCTAATCTCAGTTCAAGTTTCGAGGTGGAAGTGAGTGCTGCTACATTTTTAGTCCGATTAATGCATTCGTGCTCGGATTAAAGTAATACGATTATTAATAATAAATATAAATAATTTATCGCAGGTAGGTTTAAAGTACATTTTTAGCTACTAAGGCGCTGAAGTATAATCGAAACTAGTAAAAAATGATTTTAATAAAAATTGTGCCAGATATTCGATCATTCGGAGCATTTGGAAAGAAGGCAATTATTATTACAGACAATAATAATAATAATAATTTGTACAAGAATTTCACATATTTGATTATACTACTTCGCATTCCAGTGCATATGAACTTTTGTTTTTTAATGCTGGCACAAAAACAAAACGTTTTTTTACTAGTGGAAAAAATTGTTGTGTTTGTCAGGATCTATATTTACACAGAATTGAAATGCCACTGATTAATATGTTCGTTTATTGTATACTATATAATTATGCTGAAACCAAAAAAGAGACATGGCCTACGAAAAGAAACCTCTGCTAAAGATCCTTCTGTTGGGAGATATGTGCGTTGGCAAAACTTCGCTGATGGACCGTTATGTCAACCAACATTTTCGGTCAACATATAAGGCGACGATTGGAACGGACTTTTGTACGAAACAAGTATTAATAGATGATCGCATAGTTACAATGCAGGTATACAAAATCTAGAACCTAATTTAAAAACGGGTTTTTATTAATTTTGACTGTTTGGAGATTTGGGATACGGCTGGTCAGGAGCGCTTTCGATCACTTAGCCTTGGTTTCTATCGTGGAGCTGATTGCTGTGTTCTGGTCTTCGATGTTTCGTCTCCAGCATCCTTCAAAAATCTACAATCCTGGCGGGATGAGTTCCTGATACAAACCAATCCAAGGAATCCCAATACCTTTCCCTTTGTCGTGCTTGGAAATAAGGCTGACTTAGATGATCATAAAGTGAGCCACAGTTGACTAAATGTTAATTCCATTTAATTTATTAATTTTTAACAAGATTTCACAACGGCGAATTGAAGATTGGTGCATGCTCAACAACAATATACCCTACTACGAGACGTCGGCAAAGAATGGTAGTAATGTGGAAAAGGCTTTCGAGGAAATTATCAAAAAAACGCTAGATGAAGTGAAAGAGGACAATCTATTGAGCAACGACTTTACCGATTGCATAACTATTGACGACAATAGTCACAGCCAAAAGAAATGTTGCTGCACGTAAATCGGCGAAAGCACAGGGATATTCTTATAACTTAACTTTTTTAATGTAATTTATGTGTAACTGTAAATTAAATAATCCAAAAACTTATAATAAAATTATATATTTTGTATAGATCTTTTTAGCTTGGAATGCCTTTGATAAGTTCAAGTTGTTTTGTTCTTATCAAAAAAAAAAATTTTTAAAAGCTCCCAAAACCCGCACTTTTATAAATGTATTTTTTTCCTTTGCGGTTTCCAAAAAAGCTGTATAGGAAATGAGTTAGAAAACATTGTGAACCACAAAGAAATATTAGTGAATAATTTAAAGTTAAATAATTTTTTCCATACAAAAACATATTTTAAAATTTCGTCAATATATATACCTTGCCTGGACTGCATTCCTCAAGCATTATAGAATCGTTAAATTTATATTCTTCTGTCAGTTTATTTCTATTAAAGGCTTTTGGTGCACGGTGACCAACTTGTAAGTATCTAAGTCACCTTAAGTTCAAAGCACGAAAAGGAGAAACGTGTTACGATTCCGGGTTCCAACGAGTCTTTTATTAACTATTATAAGCTTTAGGCTAATAATATAGCAGCATTCATCAACCTCAAAACTTCAACCGCAAATTGAACGAGCTTTCAAAACACTCAGAATTTAACTTAACAGTGTGACCAGCATATAAGCTGCTGCTGTTATTGCTTGATAATCAACACTGTAAATGTTGTGACAGAAAAATGATTATTGCGCGGGCTAATGTTAAATAATTAAGTTACCGATTTAGACTAGAAGCTATATCCAGACGCAGGTCCATGTTTTGACGTATAAGACGTTACCTTTAATAGTATTATCCACTTAATATCCTGTTTAACCATAATTTTGACGCCAAGTTGGTTTCTGTTGCCGCCAGTATTTAAGCAAGTTGGCATGATTGAAAATGAAAGTGCTACCAATAACAAAAAACAGCTGTTTAGTTATTTTCCTTTGTGCTCCACCTTCGAGTCGCGATTCGGACCCAAATGTCACAAGCTGCGTCCAGTCCGCCACTGCCCCCGCCGGCGCCTAAATTAAACAGCAGCAGTGCAACTCCTAACAAAGATAGCATTACCGTTCCCGTCATTCAAGTACCCAACGACGAGTGCTGCTGGGCATTGGAATTCCCAGAGGTACAGAAGGGTTGCTATCTCAGTCGCGTATGCCAGCATGTACAGCCCAAGCGATGCCAATATTATGCCATCCCCAGCCAACTACAAGTTAGCTCGCAAACCATTCACATATTGTGTATGTGTATTAAGCTATAATTACAGGTGGGGCCCACCTGTGGCCTAACAGCGATCAGCATGTTGCTAGATGGGCAGCCAACTGCGCTGGAACTGCTCGCCGATGCCACCGAACAGAGGTATTCAAGAAATGGAGAAATGTTCAGTGCTCATTACTTGAATGAATTGACGCACAAGTATTTAAAGAGTAGAGGTGTTTGTGAAATACATGAAGGCATTTTGGACTGTGCCAAAATCAAGGAGCAGCTGTGCGCTGGAGCCTGTTTATTAGTGCCGTATCCTTTGCAATTTACTTAGTTTTGGTATTTTTCAAAGCATTTGTTTTGAATAACATTTTTATGGGTAGCACTTAAGCCGCGTGTAGTGTTGCCAAGCATATACTAAATGTTGGTATTATTTAGTACGAAAAAGTGAACACAAGTAATCAAACGATTTAGCTGAAACTCTATTGTTAATTGCAAGCTAAAAGTGCTAAAGTGTTTATTATTTATTAAATGGCAACTGAAGAGGAACAGGTACGTTGCTATAAATTCTCCCAAGTTATTGTACTAAATCTCGTACTTGCAGCTCAGCCAGGTTATTTTGCCGGTCAAAGAGCCGCTGGACCTCATTCGCCTCAGCTTGGACGAGAAAGTGTACGTAAAGATGCGTAACGAGCGGGAACTACGAGGGCGACTCCATGCCTTCGATCAGCACTTGAACATGGTACTGGGCGATGCCGAGGAAACGGTAACCACGGTGGAAATCGACGAGGAAACATACGAGGAGGTGTACAAGACCACCAAGCGCACCATTCCAATGTTATTCGTGCGAGGAGACGGCGTTATATTGGTGTCCCCTCCCATGCGGGTGGGCTAGCAGTAGACGGGGACAGCGGGGAAACGCACTGTGTTAATTAAGAAATCTGCATTTTAACAAATTGTATTAAGATTGCTATTAATAAAGATTAATGAGTTGTGTATGTGCTTCAGTTTGTTTACCAACAAAAATGGTTCACCTTAAATCAATATACAAATATATACAGTTACGATGCCGACGTCAATCATGCACCCTGCCTGAAGTCCGGCCATCGCGCCCACTGGGCGCTCATTGTGGGCTACCTGATTGACGACCAGGATGAGGTGAGTACAGCCTACATGTGTGTTTAAATATGCCAATTAACTTGGTCTTTTCACAGTTCTACGTGCTGGCACGCCACGGCAAGACACGTAACCTGGCTGCATGGTCGCTGTCGGCCCTCAGCGAGAGCAATGCCAATCTTGTGGAGTTTGCACAGCCAAAGGGCCATGAAGGCTTGACCTTTCGTCTGCCACCCGGCGGCATTGACGGTGCTCTTGGTCTCAAGGAACGCTCGATTCTAGTCAAAGGAGTGCAACACCAGATTATTAACGTGCGTTAATGCTGAAATCACAACTACAGGAAGAAGCTATTTATGTTTATGTAATCAAAAGCGTATTGATTTTGTCTTTAAACATAATATATATTTAATAATACATTTATAAACTACACATCTTATAATATTTTATTACGTCAATTCGCATTCACTTTTCAACGCTCTTCATATAAAAAGTGGGCAAAAGTCTCGCACCCAACTTGTATATATTGCTTCAAACCGCTTCCAATTACATATTCCTTCTGTATCGTATACGCAGACGGTAACATATATATGCTTGAACAATCTGCGCATCGACTGTTCACACTATGAATTTTCAAAAATCACAACAATTAGAGTAGTACATATATTAGAATATGCAGATAAGATAGGTATGTATGTATATATATAAATATATTTATATATATATATATATGTATAAGTATATATCGTATATATCTAGTTGCACATACAGATAATGTCAGAATTTTGGTAGTATATATAGACGACGGGTTGGTTAAATATGCATTCACATTGCTAAGCTGTTATAGATTTATTATATATAGTATATATATGCTGCGTAGACACGATCGTTAAGCGGATAATGCCGGGGCGTATCAGGCTATTGCCATTGCGAGAGCAGAGTTGAGATCATTTGGCTCATACTGGTTGAGCTGATTTTGTTTTTTTTTTTTTGTGGCAATGCTTTCCCCGGTTGTGGCGCCTGATTGGCAACAAAGAAAATATTGGAAAAACGCTAATTTTACAGTTAGCAGCCGCTTAGAAACCATGTGGCAAACAGTTTAGATAGCCACGGTCAACAAACTAGATTTGAAAAACTTTGTTGGCAATAAACTCTTGAAACAGTAACTACATAGGTTTGTATTCTTGTACAGGATATTTGATACGCGTTATTTTGAACAAGTGTTAAACGTACGGCATTACAATTTCTATATGTATATTAATTATATATATTCTTTATATTTGATTTGATACATATTGTGAGTGTTTCTGTGTGTATGGGTGTGTGTGTGTGATGTATGTGGCTCGAAAATCTTTGATAAATTCACAATTCGCGATTTAATGACTTAAAACGAAAATTACAAGCTAAACGTTTTATTAACTAAAAATTTACAAATATTAATTATAAAATAAATTATCATTCATCTTAGTTAACAATATTAATTGCCGAGCATGTATCTGGCTCCCTTGCTCTACTGTGTGAGAGTGTGTGTGTGTGTATCTGCGTTTGGATGAGAATGGGCGCTAAATGTATATATATATTTATATATCTATATAAATATATGTTGTATGACTAGGTTAATTCGGCACACGACATGGGTGTGCAGCCGATGAGCGCAATGGGAAAGTTCTTGACATGGGTCTGCCACTGCGACGATAACTGGAAGAATTTAACGCCAGTCCACTCGGTGCCATCGATGTACACTAGAAACAAATATACAAAAGATAGAGCATAAGGTAAACGATGTTGACTGGCTAAGCAAACACTTACCACGCAGCGGTACTGGATGCGACTGCTTGGGTGAGCATATTAGACGCGCAACACCCTCGACGCATTGCTCCTTTTCGAGATCACGCTCCTTGTCCTTCTTCTTGCCCAATCGCATAACTGAAAGTGTAGGTGGGTAGTATTAGTAATGGAGAATATGGTTTAAAGATGTGCTACTTACTTTGCTTTTGCTTCTTCTCCTTGGTGGCAAAACTAACAGTCAGTCCATTGGACATATCACCCAGTTGCTGTGCATTTTGTGGCAGGCGCCACACCTGCAGATTCCTAAACGTACTCTTAATGCTATTCTTGCCGCCGCCCGAGTCACTGCCGCGCGACATGCCGCCCTTCGACTCCTTGGCATGCGATTCGCCAGGCCGCACCAGCGGCCAGTAGTCCACCTGTAATTCCACAGCCTCCGCGGCAGCCAGAGCTCCGCTGAACGTTTGCGCTTGCAGAGCCGACGGCGTTGTCAGTGCCTCGTTGGCGCCGCGTTCGCGATGCGACAGGCCCGCTGATGGCGGTGTCTGCAGTGGCGGTGATATGCGTCCCATGCTCTGGCCCTGCACCTGGCCCATTTGCAGCTGTTGCTGTTGCGGCGGCGAACCGGAGACACCGCCATGCATATTGGGCGTACTCTGATTGCCGATGGGTATTGGCATAGAAGCACTGCCGGAGCCGCCGCTGCCAGCGCTACCAGTCAGGTTGGAGGCGGAGCTCTCCTCCAGATCCAGCGAGGCTTGCGCTTCCAAATAGCCAATGCGCACGTCCTGCAAAGTGAGTTACATATTGAATCTCAGTTTAAATACTTTTGTAAGGGGGCTGCACTTACGCTGACAAACGGCACGAAGATCTGGCACGAGTCCTCGTCCTTGTAGTTGACCATTGCCTCGGCAATGGGTATCTGTGTGCAGGGCCCGGCCGCATGCAGATAGCGCTGAATGCGCTGCACCAACTCGGCAATGTCCGACTTGGCCACCCCAGCCGCATCGGCCAGATGAGCCGTCAGCGCTGTGGCATTGACCGTGGTGACGGCACTGACTGCCGCCGCTGTGGCAGCGGCACGCTCGCACAGCTGCGCCCAGTTATCGGAGCCAAACATGGCGGCATACGCCTGATCCATTTGGCTGAGATGACGCGCCACGCTGCCGTTGCTGCTGCCGCCGCCAATGGGCACCAGGTAGAAGCGCAAGTGATTCAGCCAGTCGGGCGGACGCACGCCCAGCAGTTCCACGTAGTGGCGCAACGTTGCGCCCTGCAGCCAATCCCCGCCAATGAGCAGCACCTTCACCGTGTGCGGCGGCTTGGCATTCGAATTGCAACTATTTGGACGAACGAGAGAGATTCGTGTGAGTTGAATGCAGCTGGAGGGGATTTGGTTTTTGTGTACTTACTACTTCTGAATTTTGGTCATGAGTGCCTGCAGCACCGCCTTCACTTCGGCTGTGTTCTGGGGCACAAAGGCCGGCTTGAAGGAGTTGGCAAACAGGGTGACGAGCTTGGCCAAGAGCGTGCTGCCGCCCAAAGCCTCTGGCGGACTTATAACGGTCAATACCTCGGGAATAACGTTGTCGTCGCCGGCAAAAACGCGGCTCAGCTGATCGAGCAGCAGCTTGCGCGGCTCCACATTTGTGGGCGACAGGCAGGCCTCCAGTGCCGAACGCGGCTCGGCGCTCAGGCTGAGCGTGTGCTTCCGCTTGCCGGCAGCTGCGTTGCTATTGCTCCCAATGCTAACGCCGCCGACGCTGCCAACGGCTGGCGTGTTGCTTGACGTGCGAAAGAGACGCGATCGCTTCTCGGTCTGCGCCTGTGCTGGGCTAATGCTACTCATGTTGCCTGTGACGGAGCTGACTGGGGTCAGCTGTTGATGTTGCTGATACTGTTGCTGGCGCAGATAATCCTTGTCCCTGGGCGGACTGTTCTGCGGATCGGAGTTCTGGCCATCAGTGTAGCCGGCATTGCCCTCATTGCCGGAACTGTCATTACCGGCGCGATCTGCGAATGGAATATAGAACCACAAGTGGCTGGATGAGCGAGATGCAACACATATCCCAACCACAGACGAGGGACACAGTTCGTGAAGGAATTACAGGAGTATTTGAGTTGGGTGGGGTGCTCACTAGAATTCGATTTGGCAAAAAAAAAAAAATGTAATATATGCTATTTTAAGACATGCAGGCGGTTTACTAAAATGATCCACGAGATCGCAGCCTCATCGGAAGTCCCAGCCCGTCCCGAAGCGCCCCGCCCCCGCCACGACCCACACTCCACAACTGCACACACTTATGACCTTAATAGAGTTCATGCCAAGGTGCTTGGGTGCGTATGTGACGACGGTAGATGGTAAATAATAAATAAATGTGACGTTCGTAAATATAGTTCAAACTTTTTACTACCTGAACATGGCAAGAACTACGCGCGAGTATTTATGTACATACATGCACATACGCGTGTGTGCATGTGTGTGTGTGTATGTGTGCACAAGGTGTGGGTATGGTCGTCAAACACCTTTGGATTGTGTTTTATTTTTATTTGTATAGCGTGATCCACTTGAAGTTTCTTAGCAATGTCGCAATTAATCAAAAGGGCTGGGAGCACATGCAAAGCAAAAGTGAAGGAGCCGTAAAAGTGGAATGTGCCTTTGACGCTCTGATTAAGGGTGTGTTTTTTTTTTTGACTTTATTAATTGAAAAAATAGCTCGAAATAAACACATGAATTAATTTATGTCGCGTATGTTTGATTCAAGCTAAAAGCGCACTAGCGTGACATACAGTTTTTTTTATAAATAATTGTGTGTAACAGAAGAAGTCAATGTAAATATAAACTCCAATCTTATTTTAGTGTTGTTAGCCCGCCCAGATTGCATTTTACTGACGTCACAACATTAACAGCGCTGCTAACACATGCAATAGCAGCTGCGTTGGTCACACTGGCAAGTTAAGCTCTGCAATTGCATGTGCAACGGTACAATATAAGTTTGTGTGTGTGTGTTTGTGTGCGGTAAGTGGCGTATTTGCATGTGTATGTTTGTTTGTTAGGGCGTGCGTAATGGTGAGGCAGGCCAAGGCTTAGAATTTTAAAAATAAACATAACAAATCATAAATAAATATTGTGTTTTCTTACTGAAAGTACAGTGCACATTGGATACTGGTGACTGCGATTAAATTTAGCTCGTAAAGGGTCATTAAATCATTCAATAATAATCTATATCAAACGTGCCATGTACTTTTCATGTTGTTTTCTATTTTTTTGAGTGGGGTGTAACTGTGGGTTGTATTTAGGTTTTTGAGGTTGGGTTTGTGGTGTTCTAAAATTTAAGGTATTTTGTTTTTTGTTTTTATTTTTTTTGTTGCTGCAATTTACACAGACCTGGTGTTGTAGCCGAATTGTTATTGTTTGTTAAATGAATGCATTTTTGGTTTTTGTTATTTTCAATATTGTAAGATGAATTGGTCAATTGGTCGCTCTTATCCGATGATCGGCGCTCAGAGTTTCCTGCAAAAGAAATTTGTACAAGCCATGCAAAATGTTTTTGTTTTTCTTTGTTTGTGTTTATGTATATATATTATATATTTAAATGAAATATAATAAATAATGTACAACTAAGAACTTGATGTACTCGCAAAGCTTTCCAATCAAAAAAGTGTCGGTACTTAAGTTGTTAATTTGGTAAAAACTAAATTAAAATCATAATAAATAAAACAGTAAGTAAAGGCAATTATGTAGCACCCCCCTCTTTAAATATGCACACATAAAAAAAGACACATGTTTCCATGTGTGTCTGACAATTGGCCAAATGGCCAACTGAATTTACTGCAAATGTATTTTTTACTGTCTCTCCTTTGGCCCCATCTCTGCTAATGCTTGACCTTGCAATTGTTTGTGTGTGTGTGTGCGTGTCCTGTGTATGTTGGTATGTGTGTGTGAGTGTGTGTGTGTGTATGTAGGACGTGCGACACTTTTTCGCATGAAACACGTAGCCTTGACCGAAAACTGGCAAAAATAATATACAAAAAAAAGACAATATTCGTAGTACGTCAAATTGGACATTTCCAAATAGTGTAGCCCGCTTTTGGGCTGGTTTTGTTAGCTTAATGGCCCCCCAATGACAAACGGAAACGGAGACGGAAATAGCCGCCATTTTAGCCGGGCGACGTATTTAGCATGTTAGCGCATTAGGCCACAACAAAACCATCAATTGGTAGCTTATCAACGGCAATGAAATAACCTAAGGTATGCTAAGCAACAAACTCACCCATTGCACCGCCAATGCCGCTGCCAACTGCACCGCTGCCATTGCCGGCGAGGCTGTCGTGCAGCATTATCCGGGAGTTGGTAAAAAAGGGACGCAGCGATGGTTTGGGCGTCGACCCAATCGATATGCTGTCCATGTCTGGCCCGGAATCGTCGCCCTCGCAGCACGAGAGCGACTCCAGCTCCTGAAAGAGAGCATCCAAGTCGCGTTCACCACGCAGCGCTGCCGTTCCACTGTGCGTCTCATCCTCCAGCTCCTCGCTGGCCTTGAAACGCTTGAGGAGCGCAACAATTTTCTGTTTAAAGTTGCGCTGCTGCAGTGAAATCGTCTGGAAAAAGAGGAAACGCGACACAATTGGGTAAGCGGATTTTTTTTGGAAATAAACGAGAAGTTCAATGAACTGAAATAAAGTGCATGGTTTAAAAATAATAAGAGCTATAGATGCACAAGTTGCCACAAGTCCTAATCAAGTATATGAGGAACTTATTAAATAAGAAAAATATACTTTATATCAAAGAAGACTTCGTCTGCAGTCTGACCAATAAAGTCAATAAAAATCAACGATAAGTTGAGTGTTAAAGTGCTTAAATAACTTAAAAACTTCCGATTATAATGTCAAATCTTAAGTGCATGTATTTATATTTAACTGCATTGTCCATTCTAGTTTTCCCTGCCATAATATAACCCTCTGTGCTTTGGGTACAGGCCATAAAAAATAAAGCTAAAGCTGTTACAGGCCATTAAACTTAAATCTCAAGGAACTTGAAGCTGACAAAATTTATGCAGCTGCGATGCTTCAATAAAAAAAAGAGCATTTTAATTGCGATGTCTTCCTGTCTGTGTCTGTGTCTGTCATTAAGCGACTTTTTAGCTACGGAGACATTTAAATGATCCTGGCGATAAAAGCCAACACATTTATAACAACAACAACAGCAACAAAAATAATCATTATACTGACAGCACTGAAAACAAAAGCCTCCGGCTAATATTACACCTGTGCGGCTGACAGGCGACCAAGAGGGGGCGTGGCAATCAGACATGCCCCCATTGCGTTAGCAACTGGTTGCACTGGGAATAGAGGGGAATGGAGTTGGGGCTGGGACTGGGGCAGGTAAAACTCGCGCCCCTTTGTTCTAAATTAGTCGGCGTGTTTGTTCGGTTCGTTCGTTCTGCTGCAGCTTATAATTGGCCATGCTGCCTGTTGTTGCTTAAATATTTATAAGCGTTCTTAGGAAAATTGTCTCTAAATATTCCGACTGACTGTCTTTGCCGCTTTGCCTGCGGGTGCTCCAAAGTAAACTCAAACAGAAACACAAAAAAAAAAAAACAAATATTAAATTGATTTTCTAATTATACTGAAGCCGACAAGTCTGTGATTTTGATATGCGTCACTGATCCTTATTTTGCACGCTATCGAAAGCTATAAATAATAAAGTAAAATGTCTTTTCAGGCCTTATAGAGCATATTTAAAGCGTATCTTTTGGCAGTACGTAAATAACCATGTTACATTTGTATGCAGCTTATGATTTCGTTTCCATGCGCATATTTCTTAAGGGGATTATTGCGAATGGACCAATCCAGAAAGGACAAATTCTCGCTGAGCCTGCACTCTACGTCTATTTTTAGAGCTGTGTAACGCCTACGCCCTGACATATATGCAATCCAATTTCCAGGCAGTCAGTCAATCAGTTATGTATTCACTTGCACTTGGTTGCCACTTGCAGCTATTTCTGGGTAAAAGCATTTGGGCCAAGAAGCGAATGCAGATTTATTGCATATATCAAGGCGTTATTCCCACGCATGCGTCGAAGAAGTCAACAACGCCTAGATGGACCCCCCCCCCCTCGAGCCACCCCAGCACAGCCCACGCCAGCTAACATGGCAATGGAACTTTATACATACATATGTATATGCAAATAACAATGGTGCAGAAATAATCCGATTATTGTTCTGATTCTGATGTTGGCACTCAAAAGCCCCCGCAGCGCAGCCTTGTGCAATGCTTTGGCCCCCTTTGAACTCGAAATACATTCGCCCTATGCGATTGCCCAAGGCCAATAGCAACAATTGTCAACAAGTGCGATCGCAAATTCCTAGCCATGCCATAGTTTCACCTAAACATAGTACTTATACTAGAGACAACTATGCAGTGTTTTAGCCAAGTACAAAATGTGAGATTGTGCAAGTGGTGGATGCCGAAAATGTTTTTGATTTACGGAAATAATTGCAGGCAGGCAACTGATTATTGCGTCACCAAACTAAAATTTCGTAAAACAAAAGCAGCTAAAACAAATAATATAACAACGACATATATATATATATATATATATATAGAAATATATATAGTATATATGTATCTGTGTGTATGTGGTTTGTTTGTTTGTTAGTACTAATATAGAGCAGGTCTGCGGCTTGTCACAGCCCAAAGCCTTTGATAATTGCAGCCGTGCGAAATGAGCGATCATAATAAAAACTTGTTCACCAAAAAAAAACACTGTTGGTTTATAAGTTTATAAATGCAAAAGCCATTTCCAGTTAAAAATATGTTGTACTTATTTCAAATGATAAAAGAGATCTCTGAAATTTCATGGGCTTGTTAACAATGAGTTGTAACTTTTGCAATTATTACGAAATAAACATAGTTGTTATAAGCCTACAAATTAATTGAAAACTGATTTACAAATCAGAGATATGTAAATGTTTTTATAAAATAACTGTTTAATACAGACCCAAAAGACTATTATTATTATTATCAAAGTATATTTTAATAATCGCAATCAACAAACAATTATCTTTAAAAGAACTTTCTTAAAAATTTAATATAAGCACTTTTTGTTTCCAAGTGTATTTTCTTGGGCTTATTAAATACAAATGCAAAAAGCCGTTATCTACAACTAGTTGTTGTCATATGCGTTTAGATAGCTAAATAATGATATTTGTTCACTTTGCATAATAAACTTATGAGAATTGTTAATATTTCTAGCAGAAAGTGCCCTTGACTGTGGCCATGTCAATTATTTTAAATAGGTACGTTAACAATTTGGGACACACCTGCTGTGGCTTACACGATGTAGTTGTATGTACTTAAATATGTCTATTTATAATGATATGCGTAGTATGTAAAACAAGCATGTGAACTAAATACACTGCTCCTAATTATGTATATTTGTGTGTGTGTGTGTGACTCACCCGACTAAACTTGGCACGGGATGAGCTCTTGTCCTTCATTTCGAACTCGCTATCGCTGTCCACGGGATGGTGCTGGTGCTGATGATGGCCAACTATTGTGTCCTCAATGCCCGATCTTTGCAGCTTGTTGCGGTATTTGCGCATATCATGCTTGGCCGGATTATAGTCACGCTTCTGATCGTAGCCGGTGATGGCCAGCTCGTTGGACTCGTCGTTAAATTCACCCGAACTAAACTCGCCCTCCTCGTCCTCGTCCGAATATTCGGCAACGCGATCTGTTAAGAACATAAACACATAAATCGGGATTTAGTAAAGGCCATTGAAATTATAGTTCACTTCACGTATCGTACGTACATTTGTATATACAATATACTTATTTATTTATAAGAGGTCGGCTAACTATAATGTGCTTAAAGTTAACCGTTTGCCAGACGTGACGACGCTGTTGGCAGCTTCTTTTTGCGTTGTTGTTTTGGGCCTGTTTGCTTAACAGTTTATTAAGTTTGCTTTATATTTTTGTATATTCTACTTGAACGCGTACTGCGTACTTCATCACAAAGAGCAGAACAGTTAAAAAACAAAAAAAACACGCGCGCTGTTGCTTTTGTTTTGCCGCTGAATACGTAAGTAAAATTAATCACAAGATATCAGCGTCGAGTTATCGGCTCATCTCTTTCACTTTAATTCGACAGTACGTTTTGTGCGCCGTGCGCTTCGCTGCACGCTCGCCAACTAAATGAATGCGCTGTGCTGACTCTTTGCACGTTTTGTGCCGACGCCGACGCCGACAGCAGAAGCAGCAGCGGCAGCGGCAGTGCCAGCAGCAGCGTTGACTGCAAAGAGCACAACACTTTCTCACCTATGCGATGAGCATACGGACAGCGGGCAGCGAACAGAGGGCAATGAGCGATGAACGATGAGCTGGCCGCGCACCGGGGAAATTGTTAAAAATCATTGCGAGAAATTGTCGGGCCAATGCCTAACTAAACACGAGGGTCAATCTAAATGTAATGAGGTCATTTCGTGTAATGATAATATACGAAACGTATTTTTTGCTAATTTATATATTTGTTTGGTAAATATATGTCACACATTAAACTAAAAATAATTAAAATTTAAGCAATTTTAAACAACATAGCATAACCTGACTTCCTTATAAGTTTGCAGGGTCTATGAAATATTTTTTTATCTTAGTTTTTGTAAATGTAATGTAATGTAAATGAATATATCAAACAAATAATCTTGTTGACTTGCATTTAAAAGTAATCAAAAGTTTTTTTTATTGAATATCGAAATACAACGAAATTAAGTAGAATTAAAAACAAACTTGCAACAATACTAGCAAAAACGTTTAAGCAATTGGCTAAATATCATCTGTAGCATACTTAACGATCAGCCCTCGCATATATGAGTATGAAGTGTACGTGAACGAAAGCTCATTGGTTGTGTGTGGGCATGGCAAACGGTAATTAAAGTTATTTTTACGCATCGATTCGGTCAATTGACGAAATAGTCATCGATGAGCATATATATGTATTTGTATATGTATATATACATATATATAATTTCATACATGTGCCACTACTTTGAGAACTTTAAAGCACTTGGCAGAGCCCTGCACTCTCTCTCTTTTACTTTTTCTTATGTGAGGGGGCTTTAAGTTTGGGCGAGTGTGTGGGATTGAGTACACGATAGAAAGAGGCAGAAAAGACAGTCCGATTACGTTTCTGCCGCTGTCATCGTCGTCAGTCTATTACTTATTATTATTGTTTGCCAGCAATTCGTTGATGTCTGTTGGATTGTTTTCCCTTTTCTGTTTTTGTTTATTTGCCTGCATGCTTTGCTGTCGTTATCATATACACACTATTCGATTCAGCATTTATACCGGCCGGCAACGACGGGCCCATCCATCGCGTGCCCCATCCAGCAACAAGCGTGTAAAGGGAAAATGGACAAAACTTCGTAGTCCAAATATCGTGTAAACACGTGTGTGTGAATGTGTGTGTGTGTGTGCTTAATTGTTGTTGTGCGTGGATAAGTGTTACTTTTGACAGCATTAAATAAACAGTTAGCTGATTAGAAAACCAGGTGATTAGAAAACAAGCATCTCGGGCAAATGCAGGTTTCAACCGAGAATTTTGTGCCATGACTGACGATTTACTCCACACAATTGTTATCTTCAACAAGTGGCGTGTCAACGATCAAAACAACAACAACATCAAGATTCCACTCTGAAGTGGCTGCCTTGTGAAGTGGAGCAGCAGCTGCGACTGGGCGTCTGCATCTGTAGACAACAACAACAACAACGACAACGGCACTGCAATTATTTTATTATGTATCTGCAATGGCATTTGTAAATGTATTGTAATGACAAGATAATGCTTCTTTGTATCTGTCCCGACCCATCTTTTCCGCTCTTTCACCTAAATATGATTGCAAGTTTTATGGACAGTTGCACAAAAACCACAGCGATTCAGTTAATGTACAGGGAACAAACAAGTGGAGAGAATCAAATGACAGTCAGACCAAATACGCAAATACTAGAATCAGGCTATTGCTATGTTTTTTTGCTTTAAGGTTTTTAACTTTTGCTCTTACAAATAATCATGAAATAGCTAAAAATTTATTTCCCTTTTAAAGTGTACGTGTATACAAATGTGTTTTTGTGTTGAATGAAATTAATTTGTTTAACTTTGCGGTAATTCTCCTGTGTGCAAAGTCCAATTATGCATATTAATGAAATTTCCGGGGAAACAAGTAAATTTCACCTCAACGCACTTTTTGTGGGTGTGCAATTTCTAGTGAATTGCGGTTCATATGAATGGCAACAAATTGTTGCAGCGGGGTGCGAAAAGGCGGCATTTATTAGTGGCCAAAACAGGAACGGACGTGTCATGGGCAAATCCCCCATTCCAATGCCGCAAACACGTCTGCAACAAATGCCACACTTTCGGACGCCCACTGTGCGCACAACGCGGCGTATGAGTAATGAAAGCGTATTGAAAAGCGACGAGCGACATTGATTTAATGTTTATACATATATACATATATATGTGTATATATGTATATGCTTATATCTATGGCTGCTGGACGTTCGATGGCCGCGGCTGGCAACCAAGAGATAAACAGCAGCCAAAAAAGAAAAATACACAAACAAAACCAAAAAAGTAACACACAAAAAGTACTACATTATTTTGACCTTGGCCAACAACGTAAAGCTGGAGCAGACGGCACGGACAACGGACATTGCCATTAGACGACAGCCGACGAGGTGGAAGGAGGAGGGGGAGGTTGCTACATTACGAAGCAGCTCCAAGAATGAACAATGATGCGCCCTAGTAACGCTCGACATAATTTACGCATTTTGCCATTAAACACTCAACGATAAAAGCGCATATATATATATAAATATAAATACATATACATATACAATAAATATGTGTGTGTCTGTGTGGGCAGGGCCCAATCCCAGCCCAGAGGGGCTTCAGACCGCCTCATCCGTTGCCACCTGCCTGTCACATTCTTCTTCATCATCTCTTTCTCTCTTTTTCATTTTGTATTTGTGCTTATCTCGTGCGCACAAGGACAAATGACTTAATTCCTGTCATTGCCAGCAACAGAAGCAGCCGCAAAATGACAATGCAGGCAATTCAACTGCGTAATACCCAAGGATGCCTTAAATCGCTCTTGGCAACGGATATAGTACCATCACCATCACCAACATCATCATCATCATCACCAACATCATCTCATCCACCTCTAAACGCAACTTTATTAAACAATCTTAAGGGTGCTCAGAACATATGGCACAAGGCAATCGTCTTATTATTATTAACTAGTTCAACAAATTTGTGCTTCGATGGAACAAATATGTTTAGAATTTTATTGTGAAGCGTTCTAAAGAATTTCTAGTTAAGTAACTAATCGATTTAATCAAGATTTTCTTATGTTTTTTTTACTCAAATAAAATTTTGCTTGATTTTAAATATATTTAATATGCATGAAAACTTTGAGTGTGATGAAAAGTTGATGGGAAAGCCAACAAAGGGAGTGCCCGAAAACTGGCCTCTAATGGGGATGTTTCACTGCCGCAGGTTACGAATCTGAGGACTCGGGTGTGGCATTCAACAAGCTGTTCGTGCAATCGCTTTCAGCATTTTTGGGAGTCTAAATTGTAGATGTAGGAAAATCAATACGCAAAATAGGTGGAGGTTAAAAAGAATTAGGCCTCGCCCTTCCCCCTGGCTCAAGTTCATTTTGTAAATTAAACAGCGAGTCCGAAAAGTAATTTAGAAGCTGTCACCGCAAAAGCGGGTTTAAATGCGTTGTGCATGGCTAAGCCTAAGTCCGGTGTAGACCCAATTCCCAATTGGCAACACTCTTTGGGCCAGCTGCCAAGTGAACAGCGACAAGTTGTGGCCGTCAACCAAAAGTGCGATTGCAAATGCATTCGCAAGGACACAGCTGCAACATGTCCCCAATGTGCGCCACATTGCGTTGCATGCAACGTATGGCCTTACCTTGGCCATTTACATTTGTGCCTTGCTTGGCGGCTCGGCATTGGCCAAGTTGACCCTGGAAAACTGCTCGCAACACCAGAAGCTCAACAGTTTGGCAAGCACCGCAATGCTTGTGCCGCATGTTGCAGCCACCGAAAGAAAGTTGCGCCGCCAGCTGCTGCTGCTGCTGCTGCTGCAAAGCCGCATGCTAAATGAAAATTCTGCTCGCTATTTTCATAATTGAATTTTCTCACAATTCTTCGGTTAGCGGTCGAGTGCTTGCGGCTTGCAAATGCGATTGGGCTATGAGCACGAAAATAGAACACACATTAAATAAATGTTTGACATGACGAAGATTAAATACCCTTGCAGTAAATTATATACAAGTTTTAGCCGCAAGCTAAAAGCTTGATAAGAATAAGCAGAAAAAACTAACAGAAATAAGCACATATATATTTCATTTTTTCAGCTTGCTATCATGACTGAAAAGGACAGGAATAAAAAAAAATATATGTATATGTATTCCTTGCACAGTTCGTGACAAAATTATATTACAGTCTGCAAGTAAGTATGAAATGTGGAAGAAAGGC
The DNA here is from genome assembly GCA_004143845.1 of Drosophila lacertosa. Taxonomy (NCBI): domain Eukaryota; kingdom Metazoa; phylum Arthropoda; class Insecta; order Diptera; family Drosophilidae; genus Drosophila; species Drosophila lacertosa. The sequence continues at coordinate 363,618 of SCDZ01000042.1, forward strand.
ATTTTTGAATTAAAACAAACAACCACAGGAAAGCTGCGTCGTGTCTGTTGTTGCCATGCGGCAACTGTGACTGCTGCTGCGGTTGCTGCTGCTGCAAAAACACAGACCGAGTTCAATTCTATGGGGAAACTCGGCAAATTGCGATTACAAATTGTAAGTAGAACAACAAACAAAATATATACATATATTTTTGAAATATGCGGTCGGCAGGGCTGACGTCATGAATCGTTCGTCGCTCATGAAATGTTTCACAAGCAATTACCATAAACATAAACTCAAATTGGGATCATCTTCGGAATATATACATATATATATAAAAATATATATGTATATGTATACAAGTACAGCAACAGCAGCAGCCACAACATCGCCACAATATCGCCACAACATCGCTGTAACATGCATCAAGGCCTGGCCGATAACTTATTTGGTTATGCCCGCCCCCATCTTCGACCCCGCCGTAGTTCTTGCCAAGGCAATTAACGCTTTAATTCTCTGATGATGATGATAATGTGTGCCCTATGGATTTGGCAATCAGCTGCTTGGCTGCGTAAGATGGACGGCTGGATGGTTTTTGTATATGCTGAAACGGTTGACTCACCTGCCAGCAGCACGCTATTGTTATTCTTATTGTCGTGGTCGACGGGAATGGATGAGACGCGCTCGGCACGCAGGCAGGCAACCACAGTGCCTGGCCGTCCATTCTTGCCCGATGCGGTTAGCTCAATGATCATATCCATCGACTTCTGGAGCACTGCGTCCATGCGTATTATGCCCTCGGCCAGTGTCTTGTAGCCCAAAATGGTGCGCGATTTATATTTCTTGCGACGCTGCAGCAAAATCACCAGTCTACAATTTAAAATTGGATGAGTTTATGATATTGATAAGTCTTTTTTAAAGCAACTTACCTATTCCCATCTCTCTTGATAAAGTGCGGATACTGCAAACTAAAGTGCAAGTCCAGCTCCGTCTCTGTCAGCGGCACGAGGCCAGTTCCAATGCCCGCATTACCCACATTACCGGGCGTTCCAATCAGCCCAGAGCCGCCGAGCACATTGGCCAGCGGCGAGTTGCCCTGCATGGAGCCATCCCTACTGGACGAGATCGATGTCAGAGCGCTGCCATTAATGGGTATCTCGTGGCTGCGCAGCGTTCGCTTCGAGCTCTGCATCTTCACTGCCAGCGAGAGCGAGGTCGTGTCCCCGGGCAGCGGCGTCAGGATGGAAAGACGTGTTATTGTCAACGAACAGAGTCTGCAAGGATTCAACAAAATTTTGCCATCAATTAAATGCTTCATTAAAATTTTCCGCGTATTTATTAAGACTGATTTCCAACTAAGATTTAACAAGAATTAAGTTTAATTTGAATTCCATGGAATCGCATTTAGCCACCCTTCAAATAACATTTAAGGATATCAACAATTTCATTACATTCAAGTGAAATTTAACCTTCATATGTTATTGTAATTCGGAATTTCCAATCTGTTGCAAACTTGCGTTCAATGGAAATCGAAACATAAGCTTGTCAAATTTCATGCGAAATATTTGTAACAAGTACAAAGCCATTAGTTTGAATTGCCAATAACTGTATTCTAGTTAATAGCTTAGCCCAAATATAACAAATTGCTACTGTAAACAAATTTCTTGGAATGCCAACAAACAGATGGTTTTATTGTAATTTACAAATATGTTTCACTTAACCTAATTTAATATATTATTGAATTGTTTGTCTTTTGTTGCAACTTAATTAATTATTCTTAAAACTAAAATGAAAAACAATTAAAAGATTTTCATTAACAGAAATGTAAGCAACAATATTTAAGGAGCAACAATTTTGCTTTTTGCACAGCTAATAAAAAAATATAAATTTAAAAGAATTCTTTGATCCTAACTTAATATTCAAATAGAAATGTTTATTTTTATACGGCACTTTCTTTGAAGTGCCCATCAATATTACTTTAATCTACCTCTTAAGCCGCTTGCCTGGCTACAGGGTATACACAAGAAGTAAACTGTAACGGTAATCAAAGCAAATATGTAAGTAAAATGAAAGTGCTCAAAGCAAAGCCGAAAACAAAATGAAAAACCAAGTAAACAAAACATGAGAAAAAATAATATTTTCCCAGTTTTCAGATTTAGATGCAAACTCTTTCCGGCATGAACGAGTGATGAACAAAAAAAAAAAACCACAACAACAACAAAAGCAAAAATAAAATCATAAAACACTCAACGCAATAGCTCATAAAAATATTACAAGGGGAAATTGGTTTGTTCAGCGAACAAAAACTAAAAGAAGTTACAAATGATATTTCCATAAGGATGACGATTCGCTGGCCAGCAGATTGTGCAATATGTATATAACATTGTTGTTTATATGTAATTCAAGTGTAAAAATAAATTATTTCCTGATTAATGCGCCACAAAGAAAGATAAATAGTGCGGTTGCTCTTGTTTGGTATACAGTTTAAAGATTACGCACTTTTCAATAAGCTTTTGTTTACGAGTTCACATGGGGCCAAGCACTCCCCATTGGGCACGGGCAATCTCCATTATAATACTCATATCCGGCTCGGACATGGATGTCGAGTTTGAACACAAAAAAAAGATGATTTTTTTTTATCTTTTGTGCCACACTTTTGAATACTATGGTAATTGAATTCTTTTAAATAGAAGCGCATGGCGTGGAATGTCGTTGGGGGCCAAGTTCGTTTCTGAGTCAACTACAACTTGATTAATAATTCAGACCGTATCCTCTCTATATGCAAATTCCATAGCCAGACTGACATCCATATACGGAAACAGAAACATATAGTTCTATGGTCAGTCGGTCAGTTGCCCTCCAAAGCTATTCGCGCATATCTGCCAACTATTTTTCACACTACCATAAAGAGGCGCACGTGGCTAACAACATAAAACTTATACATTTATTTTAATATACACACGAGGAAAAAAACAAAACCATAAATGTTGTACTTAAATCTAGTAACAAATAAAATCAAGTCAAGATGAAAAGTGGCTAAAACATTTAAAAACTGTTTTTCCGCCTACTTAAGTTTTATATACCATATAAAAACAAAACAATTTTTTCATTTTAATCTTACATCTTTGTAGCCCAAGTTTTGTATTATCTTAAATGCATCATATTTATTCTAAAGAAAATATAATGAGAAATAAATGTTATAATTTCAGATTAAAATATCTTATTGCACAACTGCAAATGATTCATATTAATGATTAAAATAAATGGTATCCACAAGAAAGAGCTGTCTACAAAAAACTCTTTTAGTCAAATGAACTTTTAATGAAAAGAATTAATTGTAATTCCTTTCTTTGTAATTACAATCGAATACAATCAAAATTTAATTCAATGCACTTCTCAATGAATGCAATTTAATTTTTATTTAAATGAATGTAATCAAATATTAATTTAATTCACATCTTGGTCAAAAAAAAAATTGAATGCCTGAATGACTCGACGATTCATTCAAAACGTAATAATTACAATTCAGTCAATGGAAAATTGCAATCGTATAAAGTGAGAAGTTTTAATGTGTATTTTATAAAGGTTAAACGGAAACGTGGATAAAGCAATGCTGTACATGATTAGATAAGTTTACAGTTATGTCGAAAAGATTGATCAATATTCCCACATCGTTTGTTATTGTCTTTCAATTTTACTTCCTATTAAAATTAAGTAAAGACCTGTTAAAAAAAAGATGTGCCAAATAAGTTAGTTAGCGAAATCCAATAGATATATGTAAATTGCATGATTACTCAATTTGTAAATATATATGTATGTATGTATGTATGTATGTATGTATAGGAAAGAGTAGCATTTGATTTGAATGCACTTGATGGAATTTTTGGTTTGCATGTTGATTTATAAAAACAAGTTGTCATTTGTCGTATTTGCTATTATATTTTTTTGCCGGCGTTTATTTTCGGATAACACGCATATATACAGGTAAATAAAAGCACACACCCCCTTTTATACCCTGTGCGAGTGAATGCGCAATTAGAGGGTATGATGTGTAATGAAATGTAAAAGGAATATATAAACGTTTAAACACATTTCGCTTTATTGCGAAGTAAAGGGCATCTTCTAGTCTGGCACACTCAACAAAAGCTATTTGTTGTGGTAATGTGAATGACTTGGTCAGTGCGAAGTGACTTTTGTTGTTGTTGTTGTTGTTATTGATTGGCTTTCGGCTTCTCTTTACCAAACTTTGCGTTTTTCCAAGCGAATTTGTTGGTTTTTATGAATGCCACACGTCGAATGTTTCCGGAAGGAATTTTCCATACGCTTTTTTAATTTTACTTTCATTTGATATTCAAATTCAGTTTGACAACATCACAAAAAAAAAAAAAGGTTCAATGTACCCGGCCAAAAGACAGATAACTTTATCTCCGTCGTCTCATTTCCTTTGTGTGGCGCTTTGATTAATGGCGAATCTGGGATCCACACAGATAGCCGGCAACGACGATTAACCCCACTGATTGAGTGGCCAGGAATTAAGCCAGATAGAAAATGAAACACAATCTAATAACCTTAATTGGTTTTCAACACCTTTCTCAATTGATAGTTGGCTGTGAGTAGTCACATTACCAATTACCAGCTACTTGAACGCTGTTCAATAGTGAATAAAAGCGCGCTCAATACTCCGTCGAGTATTAATTACTTATTCTACAGCGATTGGACTATAAATAGATTTAATTATCAGCTACCTATCGGATACCCAAAGCAGCGCTAAGCGAAAAGCTGCGCGCAACAAATTTAAACTGATTAGTGGAAGTTTTTGCAGCTTATAAATGTGAAATGAAAAAAAAAACATAAAAAACTAAAACGAAAATTGCTGCGCATAAATAAATTGAAATCGCGAGAGCGCGTCAATCAAACACAAGTCGCAAACCAACTCAATCCCCTCAAGCACTCCTCGCTGGCAGCTGCACTTTAAAAACTGTGTCACTGGCGCGTTGTCCGCACCCGGACTCAAACTCGGACTGGGACTGGCACCCGGACGCGACCCATCATTCCCCCCCAATCTTGATAAGCATCCATCAGCAAATGGAAAATACTGCGAGCGGCCTTTTAGATGAGGGTACGTTCGCATTCCCATTGAAGCTGATGGCGCGTGGAAAATATATAAATATATGCTAAGCTACTAATCGAAAAGTTTTGGGGTTCGCTAAAACACCCAATGAACAAATTCTTCGAAAAACGTTTTAAGTCTTTCAACAAAAAATCGACATGGAAATAATTTAAGCATAAATTTTAAAATTGTCTATGTTAATTTTATGTAAGCTGATGGCTTTAGCTTGCTGTTAAATGCAATTTGGGTTTGATAAGGTATAAATATCATGCGCGTGTACATAATTCCCCACTGTTATGGTAACAGCTATGGTGCTGTTAAAGCAGTAAAATTTAGCACATATAAGAAACAAACATGTTTTGATACTTAAATCAACAACATGCAGTTTTGGTTATAAAAATAATATTTTGTTTTAAACAATTTTTTTTTCTGAAAAATGCATGGACTAAATAATTTATACAGTACCGAATTTACTTGAAAAAAGGAGAGAGAACGCATACTATAATACATAAATTGTCTCTGTTAATGTCTACTGCAACTGCACGCTGTTAAAGAAACTCTTTTTGCATTTGTTACCGAAATGTTAAACGTAGACAAACAAAAGCTGCTAACTGTAACACATTTACATACATAAATATTTGTTTTGCATTTTTCATTCAACATGTTTATCTTCATCTGGTTAGCGTATGCAAAGTTCACTATTCTGCATAGGTGAATGCTGCTTGTTGGGACACTCATTTTATCAGCACCTTTTGACATAATTAAAACAGCAGCTAACAAAAGTGATTTACAAAAAAAAAAAAAAAAAAAAAAATGACTTGTGCCTCGTGAATATTTATATGAATGTTCATGTTTATAATGATGATCAACAATTGTTGCTGCCGGGCTGCGCTGTTGTTATTGTTATTGTGGGGCTGCTGTTAACACCCCAGACATTGAGATAACTGGCAATTTTGTTAACATGTTAATTTGCAGTTTGTCGTCGATCACTAGGCAAATACTTTAGCTGTTAACGTTTCATTTGCCTTGCGTGCCATGAGAAATGTTTGCCGACTTATATGACTCACAAGAGTCTCTCACAAAAGACTGTAATGGAGGGGGCCTTGCTTAAAAAGCATTTTGCATTTCCTGCAATGACAAGTGCCAAGTGCCAACAAAGGCAATGAGCTGCCCCCGTACTCACAAAAACGAGGGCCGTTTAAACAGTATGATGGAACGACAAATACGATCAATTCTTCTCTTGGCAACTTAGTTGGCAACTGAATCAATTTAACAGTAAGTTTATTTTAACAAGCATAAACTTTTCAACTAGTTATTAGAATCACAATATGCTTAGAACTTAACGATAAGCCCCCGTATTTACACATATACAGATATGTATATACTTATCTTAATTGAACGCTCAAACGATATGACAAAGATCTGCTTAATGCCGCGAACTCAAGGACAACAAGAACGGGTCTTAAAACAGACAGACAGTCTGACAGACGGACGGACAGACTTCAAGTGTCATTGCACAGAAAATCGCCGCAATACAACAACAATGAGAACAAGAACTGAACCAGCCAACAAATGAGCGTCAGAGGTTGCCCTACCCGTTTTGGCCAGACGTCATTATCCCGGACCCGACCCGAGCCACTTACATTACTCTTAGTTTATGCGATGTCGCGACTTATGGGCCATTTGTAGGGCTTCATTTAAGTATAGTGTGTAAATTTCGGACAGCCGCCTACCCTGAAATAAATGTGTATCATATCGATTTACATATAATCCCAACCAAATTAATGACATGCATTCTATAAATACAAAATATTACAATACACCTGTACAAACATGCATACAAACATACATATATATATATATAATTGGGGTAGAGTTTGTAATTTATAAGGGATTTGACAAAGTTTGGCATGACTCATGAATTTATAAAGCGCTTAAAATTGCCACTGACGACGGGCGATGGGCGATGGGCGGCCAGGCCTTAAATTCTTAATGAATTTAAGGCACGAAACCAGTTTTTACATATTTGCAGGTGGGTGTATAATTAGATGGCTGCCCTGTTGAGGAGGACGACAACAAAGGCACCACACCAAACAAAAACTTTCTGTGCAATCATAAGTTTTGCGACGGCGCCAATCTGGGCAGCCACATCCAACGGGGGAGCCCGTCCGGAGAACAGACTGGGTCATTGCATTATTGATCAAATGCATTTCGTATGCGTTGAGTTGACGTGAGTCTTACATATAAACGACTCGTCACCCTGTGCGGCCGCACAATTTATTTATTATTCGAGAATTACGCATGCCTCGACTCTGCTCAAATGCCCGGAAACGGCAGTCGCTTAACAATGGCAACGGGAACGAGAATCGGGCTGCGACTGGGATTCAGACAGTGTGTGTGAGTGTGTGTGTGTGTGTGTGTGTTTGCAACTGGGAAATGTGGGCAGGGGCTTTTGGGGTAGGTGCTCAGAGTTTGAACGAGGGGCCTGCGGCAAGTTTTCAATGTTTAAACGTTTAAATATTTCAAATAACTGTCATTAAGTTCAATAAGAAAAACAACAATTTTGAATTTTCAGCAATGAAACGTTAAAGGCGCATCGGGAACACCCTGTACTAATTAGTAAACAATAGAAGAAAAATATAGAAGTGCTTACTGAACAAAAATAAGGTATTCAAAAAATGTACTTTAGTCGCATTTCCCGGAGGTAATTTAAAGACATATTTAGAAATAGAATTTTAAAGAATTTTAAAAATAGTTGTATTTTGTATAATGGGAATAGTAGTATTTTTTAGTAGAATATTTCTAGTATTTTGCAGGACATTTTAACAGTATTTTTGTATTATAATATGTAATTTAACTATAGCAAACTAAGACAGTTAATCATCATGCAAATTGTTAGATTAATTTAAAAGGATACCTTAAGGACCCCATATCTCACATTTGATCAATTGTTTATGTATCAGACCCTCTACAATTTTAGCAAACTTAAAAAGCCATTAGAAATTGAATATCAATCATTAACAGAAAGCAATTTGCAATAATTAGCAAGTAAATTGCAGTTCAAGTTTTCACAGTACGACAAACATACCGCAAAACAAAGTACGTATATGTATGTACATTTATATGTATAAAGAATGTAGGGGGCGCGAGTGGGCGTGGCAGGCGCCAAAGTATGACGTGCCCAGAGAGGTTACTGCAGTTCATTCACATTCACATTCGCAGCACAGCAAAAGTTCAGCGCAGTTGGCGCCCATCAATAATTGAGAAATGCAAGTCCAAATGCTGCATTAAACAACAGGTAGCAGCAGGCAGCAGCAGCAGGCAGCAGCAGCCGAATGCAGTTCGATTCGATTCACCAATAACGAACAACAATAATAATGGCAATTACAAAACAATAATAAATATTTAAAGCCCAATTTGCTAGTCAAATTCGTAATTGAAGTTTTAAAAATGCACTTAAATTTTACATAACTTTTCACACCCTTTTTATTGCCAAGAAGTCTAAAAGGCATTTAGAACGAAATATATGTGCCTTAAAATATTAAATATATATTAGATTAGTTATATATTGATTGGGGATTTACCTACTCTCGAAAGCATTTTAAATAATTTACAACAATCGGTATAAAAACAGATACTTCCAATTTGACTATAAGTCAAAAATATTTAATTACTTTCAAGTGTCAGAGATGCCACAATAAACTATATATATAACTATATATATATAAACAAAAAAGTGTTACTCATTTTAATAACCACAAGGTTTGTCGACCCAGCTGAGAATGCTAAACAGAAATATATATATTTATTCGTGGAGATTATAATTTATTATGCATTTTTTAGCACATTTTAACTAAAATCTATGTATGAATAAAAATGAGCAAAACTTCTAGGAAATATTGCATCACTTTTTAGCACTTAATTTATAGTATATTTTCCTTTATCACTTTAAGTGATTGTTTCTTCTAGGAATTATACCAATTTGTAGTACTTTTCCTAGTTTTACTTCTACTTATTTGTCTATTGGCCTGAATACAGAAAACATTCTTTGCTCCTTAGAAACACACAGTCTGAAAACTGTTTCCACCTTTCTTCATTTGCACAATATTTTTCTCTATTTTTCATGGCCACAAATATGTCTATATTTAGCAGGCTTTCAATCAATGGAGGCAGACTCCAATGACTCTCAAATGGTTTGGCCAAACAGCGTTGATGACAATTGTTACTAGCTGCTATACACATATATATATATATGTATACTTGCAAAATGAATGTTGGATGCAATCAATAAAATGGCATTGGCCAATTGCTTTTGTAGCCATCGGCGAAAAATGAACCGAAGAAACAAAATAAGCAACGCGTTAACTGACAGAAGCCGCAACAATGCTTTATAAAGAGCGATGAGAGAGATGGTGGCTTGTTAGATTGGTAAGTGGGTAGAGTTGGGAGGCGTGGCCGGTGGGTCATATGATATATGGGTCATTAACAAATTGTTCAACGGCTTGGATATTAAATACACATTGCTGCATGCATGCCTGTATTAGTGTGTGTGTGTGCATATACATATAGACAATAACAAATAATGAATCTGTCAACCGATTACTCATACGTCACGTTGACGCGGGCGACCAAACAGCCAACGAGGCTGCCGCGGTCACTCAAATGAAACGCACGAGCAGCACAGATGGCTGGCTAATCCACAAAAAATATAACAAATTATCAAAATGAATTGCGTTTTTAAATAAAAACAAGTGAAGTTTCCTTAAACTCGAGCCATATGTTGGATTAAATAACTAAAATTATGCCATCTTTATGTATAAATATATATATATTTATATTGATTCTAATTGCTTTTTAGTGGGTTTAAATTATACACTCTCTCTCACCAAAAAGCTTCCTTTAAGCCATTAACAAAATCAAATAAATTGGTTAAGCAACAAAGAAAGATTCTCTATTAAACATAAACACTATTAATAAGCTTTGGGGAATATTTCACTTAAGCTTTAGTTGTTCAAAATCATCTTTAATGGAGCACAAAAAAAGCACTTAATATAAAATTTGTTTTAAATGCAAAATCTGTAATTTCGCAAATGTGCAAAAAAAGCAAAATTAAATGCCACTCCACAGGAGATTGTAATTAAAAGCAGCTAATAACAATGTCCGTAACAAGCATGACTAAAATATTTTCGCTTACACAATATGTTTCGCTAATTACCCTATAAAAAAGTCGCATACTTCGCTTAAAGTGGCCATTAATATTATTTGTATATTATGTTTCAAGTGCAAACACAATAATAATTATATAAGCGGTAAATTAAACAAATTATACAAAAATAATGTTACAACAGAGATCAGCGTAAATTTGTTGAGGGTCCAAAGTATGGTTTTTTTTTTTTTTTTGATTTTTTATGTCAGAAATAAACCATACTTATTAGAAGATGGAATACATATTGTTTGTATCTTTTACTCGATTTGTGACGCAAGTTCCTTTGGATTTTTTTTGTTGACAGTGCGTACATAAATATAAAATACAAACTGTGCCAGAGATCTAGGGAATTTCCAAAATAAATAAATAAATCCATGGGTGTGTTTACCTAGATTTTTGTGGGCGTCGTTCAAAGCACATAAATCGCATATTTGTATTATGTACAAACACACGTGCCTCTATATTTATACTTAAGTATATATATATATATATAAATATTTAAGTGTTGCCACACAAAACAAAATCTGACAGAAATCTATAAAAAATAAAAAGCCAAACACCAACAAAAAAAAAGCTGTTTCACAAGGCGTGGCAAGAGAAAAGGCGGCTCAAACGGCGCCACGTCGCGTTAGTGCCGAACCACGCCCCAAAACTGCAAGTCTGAAGCCTGCGCTGCAGGAGAGTGTAAAACGAGTCCCATAAAATTAACAACCGTCTGACACTCCAGCTTTAAAGTGTTTGTTGTCGAGCATTCAATTTGAACAGGGGGCAGGGCAAATATATAAAATATATATATATATATATGTATGTATATATACATATGCCACTGTACGCGGCGGGTGAGCTGACCCAGCAGGATGCCATGTTGGCCAACAAGTTGCCGGTCGCCCGATTCTTCATTTTAATTGAAATTGTTTGACCACTTCCTAGAATGAATGCCAGATTCAGCTTGAGGGCTATTTGGCATTTGTCGTAATTCAAATAAGTATGATAAAAACCATAGGAATCTCCGTAATTGCTTTTCTAATCAAATTTCCTACTCTTCTCCATGATTTGTGATTATTTGTTTAAAATGGTTCATTACTTGATTGCTTTGCTAACTACAACAATTAATACGTTTAAAGCTTTTTAGCTTAACTAAAAACTTTTTAGACTGAATTAAAAAGTCTTTGCTTAAGCCCATTCTATAATTACATTAAGTTTTCTTTAAACCCTTTGACCCCTAAGAATCCCCCTCATTTTAAGCTATTTTTGTTACAACTCAATTAACTTTGGAAACTTTTTAAGCTTTTAATTACATTTATTTATAAAAGCTGTTTTTTGATTAATTTTCTTGAGTCTTTCTAAATTTAAATCATGCATTTGGAACTCTTATGAATGCCCCGCGTTTGTTTACAAATGCATAAATTGTGGAAGACCGCATAAACAATAAACGACTTTGTTTATACCTAGCAAAGAAAATGTTTTGAGATCTTGTTCATTCAAAAAAACAAAAAAAAAAACAAGTAGCCAATGGAATTTTATCTATTTCTTGTGTTAAAGTATGCAAAGCATGCTGAAGCAATTTGAATGAATAAACAAATATGATGAAGAATTTCATAAAACGCTTTTTGGAAAGCGAAATGAGCATAAAAGGTAAACTAAAGTATTCGAGAACTTTTTGGCAAACCCAAAAACAAAACTTATTCAGTAAATAATAAAATATTAATAACACACAAAGTACTCGCTGGCTAAGTTGAGTGTCAATAAAAGTAAAAGGTACAATGAATAGTCATAAAAGTTGACTGCAAAGTTTTCCTTTGCAAGCGTTTTTCCATTGTTTAGCCTTATCTACCCTTCCAACACACTTGAAAACTGTGCTAAGTGGCTGTGGCAAAGTTGAAGTCTTTTGCTTCAACTCTGAGCCACTTTCAAGATTGTCAAAGTGCTGCGTTAATATGCAAAAAAAAAAAGAATATAAAAATATGTATAACTGTAGTTGGTATTATAAATGCGTATGAATAATATGTGCAGAAAGCAGAATTGATGTCAAGCAGCTTCTTGCCTTTTTGGCCTAAGCTCTTTTTCTAGGCCAACACAACTTGGCCGGCATTTCATAATTGCCGCAGCCACAATTCATTAACATTTTAAGCACATTTGAACGCTGCTTTTCTTGCCTTTGTCTAATGAAACTGAATTGTCTTCAGTCTGGTTTGGATCGGTTTAGTTTGGATCATTTCATTTTGGAGCACATGCAAAAGTTTTTATTTTTTGCAAGATTTCGGCGCCTTTCACTTTCTATTTATTGTGATTATTTCTTTATTTTTTATTTTTTTTTATAGTCACATGTGCCGCACACTCGCTTTAATTCAGCTTTTGCCACTTGACGATGGCACGAGACAAACAAAAAATAAATTTAAAATAAAATAATAATGATAAAGCCAAAGCCACAACTAAACAATAAAAAATATACAACTTAAATGATGTGAAATGATTCAGCGGCGAGAGTTTCAACTGCGACTCGCTACTCAATCAATTCACATCACTGAATACCCTAACTCTAATGGGTATACAAAACTTTGCAACTATATAAATATATATTTTTGAAGTGAAGTAGCTTAAATTTCACACTAATTGACTTTATAGCAATGCAATGAAAGAGTATTAAAACTTCGTCTCTGCACATTTGAACAATTTTATTCTCATTTTATATTCATTTTTTTTGTTGTTAATTAATGTGTTGTCTATGCATTTGTGTGTTTGTATATTTGCTTATCAAATAACAACAACTATGGCAATTGTCAGTTCTGAAACTGTGCCCGGTTTCCAAACACACTCATTCCTGGTCGCCATGTGTCATCGGCGACGTCATCTTCAGATGAGACACTGCATTAATCATAAGTCATGTGCAAAAACAAAAATTGTATTTGAAATTTAATGAATGCTGAACTTGAACTCGAATTGATGAGAAGCCCACGCCAGACAATTTATGCATATTTTTTTCCTTAATCGATGAAGAGTTAGTTGACTCAAGAATGAGATGTGTTAAATTTGAGTTGAATATTATATATAAATCTAAACTGCCTTAAATGAGCTAAAGCATAAATATAAAAACTTTTTAAGTTAAAGCAAACTTTTGTTAAAAAATTGAATTCAATTCCATTTATGTTTCTTCAATATTTGATTGCATATTTCGTTATTCATTTCGAGAGCACAACATTAATGTTGCATGCTGAGAACATGAATTCCACTTCGAGCCAAATGAAAATGACGCAAAAAGAACAAAAGTCCTGGACAAAAAAAAACAAAAAAACAACAGTATACGCCAAATTGAATGCACATGAGAGTTGCTTCCCAAATTTGATCGCGCTTTTATGGCCTGGCCAATGCCAATGCAGGCCACGTTTGTATGTACAGTTTGTACAGTTTGTGCAGAGGAGCGTTGGCGTTGTGGAGCTGGGCGACCCACTGGAAAAGCTGGCACAACTGCAAACTGCATGGAAGATTTCGTTTTTGTGTATTTTCTATTGCTTGTGATTTTCTATTCGCATACCCTGTAACCCACTTCAAAGAAGGGTATTATGGCAGCAGAAAAGATCGTTTAACTATTTATTCTTAATAATTATGAGCTATGCAAATCTAACTAAGTAACAATTTTAGAAAATAATATGAAAAGTATCTTCTATTCGTGCACACCCGACTGTAGCACTCTTGCTTGTTATTTTTGGGCCGCTCCATAAAAGTCATGGCCTCGAAGCACAAACCTGCGCCGCATTCAACTGTTTCGGCCTGGCCAAGTCCCAGAGCGTACTTTACATGCTAATAAATTGCAGTTTTATGGTTTGTGTGTGTGTGTGTGTTTGTCTGTGTGTGTGTGTTGTGTGTGTGTTTGCAGATGTGAGCGACAGACAGGCAGCGATTTATGCAGCTGACATCCGTTGCTCGTTTGGACGCTCGTCGAAGCGGAAGCTTCCTGCGACTAGTCGTAGGTACCAAACCCATTCGTGATTGTTATTGTTGTTGTTGTTTTATTTTTTTTGTAGCCGCTGGCAGGCAGCTCCACTTTGGCACAGGTTAGCGGACAACAAGTCAACAAACTTAACGTTGACGCTGCATTTTGTTGACTTGGCCATTGGCCGCCTTTTGGCCCCCTTCCCTTTCTACCCCTTCTCACTTGTCTTTGTCGAGGGCTGCGCAAACAGAATGCGACGGCAGCAACAGCAGCAGCAACAGCAACAGCAACAGCAGCAACAGCAGCTCCTTGTGGATGAGTCAGAATCTTTGCCATTGTTGTTGGCCATGGCTCCTGTTGCTGCCACTGCCACTCAACGTTCAACTACTGCATTTCCAATCTTTGTTGTGCTTTGTTCATTGTTGTACTCTCACTCTCTCTCTCTCTCTCTCTCTCTCTCCCTCTCTTTATCACTCTTCCTCCCGCTGGATATTAAGCAGCTGTTGTTCATTTGCTATAATTGACTCTTCGAGCTGTCGGCCCTAATGACCACCGAGATTTTCCAGCTGGCCGGTGAAAATGCATTAGCATTAACCCAACACCAACTTATAAGCAGCCGCAAAGAACGCGGCTAATGCGCTTATGCCGCCTGATTCTGTTACCCCTCCCCCTCCCCCCTCCCCCACCCCTTCCCGCACTTCCCCCTCTTTCACTGGCAATCCCGTTTGGCTGCCTTTAAGAAATGTGAGCCAAGCCGAGCTCAAATTAGTTGGGCTTGCAGCCACTTCGGTATTTGGGTCAGCAACGCAATCGGGTAATCGATGCAGCTTAGAACCGATTAAAAACAACAAAAAATTCCGCAGATTTCTCCTCTGCTTTGGCATATTTCAAATAACAAATATTTACTTTTATGCAGGTTAAGAATAAAGTTTATCGCTGACCATTCAGAAAGTTATTAATATATTTGAAGACCACAAATGCTATTGCATAACATAAACAATAAAACAGTGTATTGTGCGGTCATGCACAGCTAAATGCTACACTCTTAAGTTGTTTTTAGCTGAATGCCAAGCCCCTTCTAGACAAACGACTGAATCATCGGGCAGTGAAGTCCATTAAAAATCGAACTGAATCAATTTGAGGCAGACTGCAGTAGCTGACTTTTAGTCGTATTACAAGCGGAACAACAACAACAACAATAATAACAACAACAACAACAACAGCATCAGTTGTAAATACAACGCAAATTGAATGCATTTGTAAAAGTTTTTGTCTAAATAGCCATAACAACAATAACAATACAAAGCGACGCTGCTGCAGTAAAATTTCTATTCAATTCAATTTGTCAAATACACAAAAACACATACATTTGTATATATATATTTATAACTAAAAATGTTTTATACACACATACATATACATACAGATGTGTGTCTGCATTGTTTTGTTGGTGTTGTTGTTGTTGCCAAGCACAAACAAAAAGTTCAAGGCTAAAATTGGGTGGGCAACCAAAACAAAATTTAGAAAACAGCTGCATTTTTTTTTGGCGCAATGTATTTTAGATACCCTATTGAGATATCATACAACTTTTACAGTTAAATATAAACCTCATCATAATACTTAGTACATGTTTTTGAACACACAATTAAGTGCTTTAATTGCTTTAAAAGGGTTTTACGATTTAAGCTAATCAGCAAAAGATTTTAAAGAGCTTTTAAAAAAAAACAACAAGCTAACAAAGGAAACAACTTGTAATAATTGTTAATTGCTCAAATTGTTTACTTAAAAAAGAATATATATAATAAACTATGTATGCTATTTATTAAACGTATAAAGATAGAAAGATACAAAGCTAAAATACTATATAGGAATATAAAATAACATTAAACTTTCTAAACATGCAATTTAAGATATTAGATAAGACTTTGCTGCAAATACATAATAAAAGGTTATGGTTTTATAATAAAGCAAACAGCACGCCTACTTTTCTGAGAACAAGTTAAATAAAACATATAAATTTAAGCCTTATCACAACATTTTCTAGCTAAACATTCACAATTTTTGCTTTAGCTTCTCTGTGTGGAGCTAAAGTGGACATATCCACATTTGTAAGTGTGTTCAATTGAAACAACTGCTGCCTCGTGTCGCGTTTTGAATTCCACTTGTAGATAGACAACATTTATGTAGAGGGCCCCTTTTGGGCTCAGCTGCAAAATAGAAAATCTATCTGTCGCAAAATAAGTATGTCATTCTGCTAATTTCGCTTGGCTGTTGGCATTCAATTAATTTTTAGTAAAAACATTGCCGCATGTTTACAAAAATGTATTCACATTTGGTGAAAAAAAAAGAACAGAATAGAAAAAAAAAACTGTTGCTCTCAGTTTATCAAAAAGTTGTCGCCAGGCGCTCTATTTTTAAACACACAGAAAAACCCAATGAAAAGATGGCCAAAAGCAATATAAACATTTGGTTGCCGTTTTATCCACACACATACGAATATACATATATGTATTAACATATATAAAATCGCACGTACAAATAGATTCATGTTGATTGTTGATCTGTCATGTGCTCGACAAAAATTTTGTTTACGGCCACAAGCACACACAAATTGTAAATAAATTGCGTATAAATAATAAATATTTGCCAGCGACAACTTGGAGATAAGATAAAAATAAAGGGATAAATTTAAGTGCTTCAAAATCGAACACAGCCCTCGGTAATAAATGAAAGAATCATAAACTTCTTTATTGGTTTAATCTAGAGATAAAATCAATTGATAAATAATCTGATGGGAATAGAGAAAACAAATATTGACAATGGTGTAGAGCAAGTAATAGAAGGCCAAACACAATTAAAAAATAAATATTAAATTCATATTAGAACATATCTGATGATAAGAAGAACATTAAAAATGTTTTTGAATTCAACATTTTTGATCGTAGTTTTAAACTCTAGCTTTTTCTATCGACAAGGTTTGATTGATTTAATTACTGTTTATCTCAATCACATTTAACTTATAAGCTGTTTTTCTTCCCTTTTGCTTTTGATTAACAAATTAGATATCAATCTATTATTAGCCTTTCCTTACACCTTTAGCTAGCTTTCTCTTAAGCTACTATTTGGGTACTCATAACGCTATCTATAAAAAATTTGTGAATGAAAAACATCAAGCTGCTTTCCACCTGCAAAAAACAACAAAACTCGTTGCAATTCGTATTTGCAGCCTTTTTCTCTAGCTCTCCTAATCAGTGGCAGGCAGCAGACATTGATTTGAATTTAATGACTGCGACGGGTTGAACGAGTTTCGGGCTAGTTGAGCCAGTTGAGGCCCAACTGGCGTCTGCACGTTTTTTTGGTCAACCAAAGCCAAAGCAACAATTTGTTGCGTTAATGCCGCGTGTGCCCTAATACCAAATCTTGATCCCGTACGTGACGTATTTTCTTTTGGCTGCGCGTAGATACAATTCCGATTTCGCATATAAAACAAAAATATGCCGTTCAAGTAGTTAAAGATAAAAAAAATAAAAAAAAAACATGTGGGGCAAAAAGGTCGCATATTAGCCTTAAAGGAACAGAGTTTGTTTTTTACGCTACGCAAATGTCATTTGCGTAAAAGTCAGCAGCTGATATCAAATTTGTTGTTGTTCTCGTAAATTTCTAATTTTAGGCGGGGTTCAAGCGAGCGCATAATTATAAACAAACAACAAACAGGCAGTCAAAAAACCTCGAATATAGCCCCAATGATAAAGAAGCATCAGCCCCAGCAGCCTCAACAGAGTTTGCAGCGGTGCATGACCTTTTTCAGTTAAAACAAACAAAACAAACAAAACAAAAACAAAGGCAATGCTGGAGCTGGTATGCTCGACCAGCAGATACCAAGTAAAACAGAAACATTAATCGCTAATACACGAAAAATAAATATAATTTGTAAATAACTGTTGTAAAGATATATGTGAATGAGCAGCTAAAAATCAAACAGAGTTTATGCCTTCTTGTGCATTCAATATACCCCTTTTCATTGTAAACAGGGTAAAACAAACAAAGAAAACAATTAAGAAAAGGTTACAACAAAATGTATTGCTGTTTACAGGCAGCTTAAACAGATTTGGTATAAAATATATGCTATATGGTTAAATAATACTTGCAGTATATTTATCGATTCTCGCGAAAGGTGAGAAATGGCTTCAGGTAAATTGCGATTCGCAGAAAAAATGCATTGATAGCTTAAAGGGGGAGGTTTGGGGATGGTAATCTATTTTAAAACTGAAATTGTCTTATCTGATGGCAAAAATGCGGCACATCTTTAATCATGTATCTTATATTTAGATATTTCTCATATCTGCATATGACTCACGCGAATTAAGCAAATACAAAAACTAAGCTCACTTTGAGGTCAGTAGCACAGAGCCCAACAAACAACGAGCTGCTAGCCGAACAAAAAGAAAATACTGCAAACGTGAATGTCAAGTCAAAGAAAAGCCAAAAGGCCAATTGATTGCCGCACAATGGCAACAACAAGCGGCAACAGCAACAATAACAATGACAATTGGGACAGTGCAATATTGTTGTGTAATTATTATTGTTGCTAACAATAGAAAGAAACGCAAACAAATGCAAGACGAACCGTTATCTTCAAATTGCCGAAGATTAAACACCCCTGCAATCATTTTGCAATTGTAAGATATTAAATATCGAGTTTCTGACCGATTGTTCTAATAAAAATATGCTCTACGATGTTTAAATAAAGTAATGTCAGTATTGAAAAGAGAATTAAACTAGTAAATAGTGAATCTTATTTGAAAATCTTGCATACCTATAAGCTCAAGTTCGTAGTCTGTGGGTTAGGTCAATCTGATTTTATTAATAGAGTAAACCGATCGGGACAAAGATAATGTTTTGCCAAGTTGCATCAAGTTTTATACAAAGAAGGTAACATTGGAACTCGACTGTTAAGGCTCAAAATGTAGTATAAATATATGTATTTACTTATATACATTTCTTGAATTACATACATACATATGTCCTGTTTAACCCTTTCGCACATTTCACTTATTTATTTTAATCTACTCGCATGTATTTGTAAAAAGGAGAAAAGACTTGAACAAAATTACAATCAGGTAAATGTTAAATTTGCATAGATAAAATTGACTACATAAGCATCGATGCCCAAAACGGTGCATCTTCGCTCTGAGTATTTGTCTATGTCTCTCCCTCTCTTCCATTTTTTGGCACATTATGTAAATATTGCTTTTGCACTCACCTTGGTATGCAATTGGGCGGCGTTCGATCGACTTCCCAGGCGGCAAAAAGTTTCATAGGCACCGGCTTTTGTCCATTGCTTGTTGTCATATTGCTGCCGCCAGCGCCGCTGCCGATGCTGCTGCCAAAGCCCGCCGCCGTCGCTGATGCTGCGCTTGCAGCTGCATTGGCCGCTGCTGAGGCTGAGCCGCCGCTGCCGCCGCCGCTGCTGGCGACAAATTTGTCAATCAATTTTGACGATTTGTCCACCATCTTCATGGTTAATTTGTTGTAATTGCAGCTGTTTATGTTTTTGTTGTTTTTGTTGTTGTTATTATTGTGTGTTTGCTGTTAATTTCTGTTGCACATTATGAATCTAGCAAAGAATAGAGTTTAGCTAAATTACAATTTAACGTTACGTATTATTTATCTGAATTGCTCAGTTTTTTCATTTTTTCGAAAGTAGCGTTTGGAGCGTGGCAAACTCTTTTACACATACACTCACACACATGTATATATATCTAGGTAGTATATATGTGTATCGTTTATTTTTCAATCTTTTTATTTTTTCGTCGTTGCAGCGATTGGGCGGCTGCTGCCGCTCGCCCTAACGGACAAAAAATGTTATGCCCTAGTATACACAGAATCACGACGCATCCCAACCGAAACAGAGCAGGCGTGAGGACGGGAAGAGGAAAAGTTAAGCGCTGCTGCAACTGCAGAATTCGCACACACACACACACGGACGCACACAGGCACAGAATCAATAACACGACTTTTAGCTGGCACCCAATTAGAATCTGTTACAGAATTTTCTGATTTCGCTAGGTTT
Source organism: Drosophila lacertosa (assembly GCA_004143845.1). NCBI lineage: Eukaryota > Metazoa > Arthropoda > Insecta > Diptera > Drosophilidae > Drosophila > Drosophila lacertosa. The sequence continues at coordinate 383,917 of SCDZ01000042.1, forward strand.
GGGCGAGCTCCGTACGTACGCGTTGTCTTCTCTGCCGATGAAAGCCCGAAACAACCGTCATGCTCCAAAGTAGCCGTGCAAATGTCGCGTTATAAATTTCTCACATTCACTCAATTCGCATGCTGAAGCCAGAGTGTGTGAGATAGACAGAGAGAGAGAGAGAGAGAGAGAGTGAAATTCAGTGAGCAGCGAATCCGTTGCTGGGGCGCGTCAAGAGCGCAAGCGGCAACAATAACAAGGTGCGCACTCCCCCACACACACACATACACATATGTACATAAGCACACAAAGACATACAACGTTGGCGCTTTTCGCAAATTTTCTGTCCGTGTTCAGCCTGTTCGTGTGTTTATTCGCGCATTTTATGCTCTCCTACGCGCGCATAAACAAAAAGAAACAAAAGGCCCACAAAGTGTATGCACATTATGTGTGTGTGAGTGTACATGTATATATATACCTACAAATGTATGTAGGGGAGAGCGCCGATCGTCAACAACAGCACCTTCCACAATTTTTTTAGTTATTTTTGTGTACACAACGTTTATGTTTTAAATGAGCAAATCTCTCATGTGTTATTTACTTAATTTTATCACGTTTTATTGAGCAAAGTATCGCGGAACTAAAAACGACGTCCGCTGCTCGTTAAAACAAACATATACTAATAGCAGCATACTAACACACAGACGCCAACAACTTAACAGTTGCCGCAATGTAATTAACAGTGAGCGCAGTTTATTATCTGCAGAACAAGCAATTGTTTTTATTAATGCAATTATATATGAATTAGTAAAAAATATTAATATATTTTATTAAAAAGCAGCTACTTAAGCAAAAAAGCTATAAAAAGGGCACCTGTTTCAATTAAACAACGCTAATTGGCACAAAATCACTGCCTGTTTTGAAGTCCTAACAGCGCTAACTGAGTACTGATCAAATTTACCAACTCTGGTTGCGAATTTGCAATGCAGCACTAATTTCTATCGATAATAATCGACAGGGATGCAGCAAACACGCACATCGTAATTTTCTTGATGTAAACAAAGCCCAGTTTTCCAGCGGCATAAAGAAAACTAATAAACAATGGCGGACGCGTGGGACATAAAATCGCTTAAAACAAAACGCAATACACTGCGTGAAAAACTAGAAAAGCGTAAAAAGGAGCGGTTCGAAATACTTTCGGACAAACAGGAGGATCAGTCCAACCCAAAAAAGGAGCTCGGTAAGCGTTGCTGCCGCCTAGCCGGCAACAAGTAAAAGTATCTGAAAGATATTTCTAACAAGTATGTGTAAACAGTTGAGGCCGATGTCGAGGTTCAGAAGGCGGTGCTGCAGGCGCTTAGTGCCAGCACTCTGGTGCTGCCCATTGTCTCAACGCAGATTGTGGATAAGGTTGCCGGCATCCTGGAGAAGCCTCCAACCATGGAAATGGTCAATTTTATACTCGGCAAGCTGGCCAACCAGGGCGCCATTGGCATCAGGAATGTCACGATTGGCACAGAAGCGGGCTACGAAGTCATCTCAGTGCAGACTAAGGAGCTGCTGGAAATCTACGACGACGTGAACGACAGCTGCCAGCAGACGGAGGAAACGGATGTTAAGCGAAAATGTAATTATAAATAAACACATTTAAATCACATTTATTCAACCCCCTTTTACCAGCAGTGGAGGATGGACAGGAGGTGAAAGCTGGCGACGAGCGAGTGCAACGAAAAGTTCCTAAGCTAGATGCAAGTTCCGCACGGAAAGAATCCACCAGCGTGGACGCCTCCGATGATATAATGATGCTGCTGTCCCTGCCCTCGACGCGCGAGAAACAAAGCAAGCAGGTGGGCGAGGAGATACTGGAGCTGCTGACCAAACCCACGGCCAAGGAGCGATCCGTGGCCGAAAAGTTCAAGTCGCATGGCGGTGCGCAGGTCATGGAGTTTTGTTCCCATGGCACCAAAGTCGAGTGCCTCAAGGCGCAGCAGGTGGCCAATGAGATGGCGGCCAAAAAGAAACTGGAGCGTCGCGAAGAAAAGGAACTGCGCGGTGCCGGTGTCGCCGATGAAGTGATAACCAAAAGCACCAAACTAGTCAAGATGGGCTCGGAGGATACCGAAGATGGTGAAATCATAGTGGAGACACTGAACAGCTGTGAGGGCGATTCGCAGGAATCGACGGATGACAGCGAATCCTCCGGCGACTCGGACAAGTGCACAAAGCTGCACTTTAAGAAAATCATACAGTCGCACACGGACGAATCGTTGGGCGACTGCAGCTTCCTCAACACCTGCTTCCACATGGCCACCTGCAAGTATGTGCACTACGAGGTGGACACTCTGCCGCACATCAACACCAACAAGCCGACGGACGTGAAGACAAAGCTGAGTCTCAAGCGCAGCGTAGATTCCAGCTGCACGCTTTATCCTCCTCAGTGGATCCAGTGCGATCTGCGGTTCCTGGACATGACCGTATTGGGCAAGTTTGCGGTGGTTATGGCCGATCCGCCGTGGGACATACACATGGAGCTGCCCTACGGCACCATGTCGGACGACGAGATGCGCGCCCTGGGCATACCGGCGCTTCAGGAAGAAGGTCTCATATTTCTGTGGGTGACGGGACGCGCCATGGAACTGGGTCGCGATTGCCTCAAGCTTTGGGGTTACGAACGTGTCGATGAACTGATCTGGGTGAAAACGAATCAGCTGCAGCGAATTATACGCACGGGTCGTACCGGCCACTGGCTGAATCACGGCAAGGAGCACTGTCTGGTCGGTATGAAGGGCAATCCTACGAATCTTAATCGCGGCCTCGACTGCGATGTCATCGTGGCGGAGGTTCGCGCCACCAGCCACAAGCCCGACGAGATCTACGGCATTATCGAGCGCCTTAGCCCAGGCACCCGCAAAATAGAGCTTTTCGGCCGTCCACACAATATACAACCCAACTGGATAACGCTGGGCAATCAGCTGGACGGCATACGTCTGGTCGATCCCGAGCTTATAACGCAGTTCCAGAAGCGTTATCCCGATGGCAACTGCATGTCGCCCACTGTGGCGGCGGCGAATGCAATCAAGAACTAAAATAAATAACAACAACAAACTATAAAAACAAAGTTCCAGGACAGGCATTATAAATAGTTGTACGTTAAGATTAAAGTAAATATTTAAATAGATTTTATTGCTCATTGGGATTTGCGCGTATTTACAAGTGTTGGCGCTAAACGAATATTAAATTGTTTCGCAAATACAATATTTATATATATTATATATGCATGTACGTAATACACAAATCTATGTATTTAAAGTATTTATATATGTTTATAGAGAACTGCTAGTTAGATACATTATAATCACAACATTGTATGCGTGATCCCTACGAGTGCTGATGGGCATAAATATGACGTAAACTTCTAAGACTTATCAGCGAGTACAGTGTTAAGTTTATATAATTATATATATATTATTATATATGCACCATATAAATGTTGATAGAAATGCAACGTATAAAGTGTGTCCGACTAACGATTAATTGTCTGCTTTCCCTACCTGTATTCCCCACACCTAACCACTGCCCGTAGGTAGCTACCTACAGCTTTTCTGTATGTACATGACGCAGTTGCTGCTTTTCCAAAGGAAACAAACATACCCCACTTAACAATAGTTTTGCGTAGTTATTTGTTAACAATAAATTTTGATTACAAATATCAAGAAAAAAAAACAACGAAAATAACTCCAAGGTTACATCAATTTTCCAACGTTTTTCTATGATTTTTTGTGTGTTATGAATGCGTGTTTGAGTTTGCGCCTGCCCTGGCAGTAAAAAATCCGTATCAGTTGGCCAAATTGGAGGCTGCTTAACCAACCGGTCAGCCTTAGCGTGATTGCGTTCCAGTTATTCCTATCGCCTTAAGCACTATAAAGCCCAGCAGGGTGGCAGCAGCGACGCCCAATCCGGCTTTTAACCAAACATTCGGGTTCTCGGCCATAAGTCCAAATTGCCGCAGATATCTAAGAAAGCGTTATAGATCAAATTGTGCATTAGACTAAGAAGACAAATTACGAATGTAAAATGAACAAATAATAGGGAATTATGAGGATTATGCCGCAGACGACACCGTGTATTTATAAAGCAAAGGGTGTGTGTGGATGGATGGGTGAGTGCGTATGGGTTAATTGCTGGACATGGGGTTGTACTCGCAGCGCATGTAAGAAATATATGTAGACAACAAACCAGACAAGATTAGTAACAGTTAGTATTGAATGTGTAACACTTACGCCGATTCCCACAGCTGTACCAACCTGTGCTTGTAGAACAGTATCCAGGCGGCCTGAAAGCGCCTACAATTGCGGCAGGTCCGTGTTGAGCAGCAGTCCGAAAAGCATAAAGGATGCACAAACATCAACAAAACAAACAAGAACACCAACACAAAGACGTAGTGGATAAGTGGGTGGGGCGGGGAAATAAGAGAAGATATAAATAATATATAGCCATTAATCCGATATATGCCAGATGCAGATGTAGATGCAAATGTAAGTGAAGCAACAACCCACGCCCTTGACCCATGACAATGACCATGACAATTGACCCATTACCCAATGCTATTTTAAAATGCCCGTGGCCCAATGAGAAAGCATTTTTCAATACTCACGGAAAGGCTGCCATTGTGGCCAGCTTTGTGTACAGCTCCTTTTTGTTGGTCTTCAGGCTAAACAGATGCGGCGGCAGCAGCTTGTACTTCTCACAGAACTCTGCTGGCTGCATCAAATAGTCCTGCCGACGCTCGTCCAGATCACACTTGGTACCCACTATCATGACGGGTATCTTGCTCTCCGCAAAGTATTTGATGTAGATGCGTGCCACATACTCGAAAGAGCGCGGATTGGAGGCATCGTACACCAGGCAGGCGACGTCGCAGTTGACCTCCTGCGGCTGGAGCGGATCGAGTGCGTGCCGCACATCGATGTCGCGCAATATTAAATGCTTCTCCTGACCATAGACCTGCACCGAGTTGATGCAGTGAACAACATTGGTCTTGAACTCCTTGCCCACCAGCTTGCTCATGTCGTCAATTAGGAAGCCACGACACAGGCCCGTCTTGCCCGAGCCCTTGGGTCCAATCACATGGCACTTGTACACAGAGCGGCTACTCTGACGTTTGGCCAGATCGATGCGACGCTCGCGTGTCACATGAATGGCAACCAGTTGACTGTCATTCTCGTGCACATTGAAGCCCAAATAGCCCAAGTACTCCAGGGTCTTAGCCACATCGACCAAAGTCATCAGCGTCCAGCGGCACAGCCAGCCGTGCAGGGTCACCCAGCCGCAGTCGCTGGTCGGACACGATTTGCGTATATCTGTCGAGTAGGACCAGGGCGGCGCGGGGCATGTGCTGAATAACATTTTGTGCTCCTCGGGCGATAGGGCCCCGTCCCTATCGCGATCGTAGCGTTCGAAGAGCGCTATTAAAAACTGTTGGCCGCGATGCGACAGCTCCGTACTGCTGCCCGGCGGTATTTTCAAGGGCGGCCGCAAATACTCCTGGCACATCTCCAACTGATCGTTGTAGCCAAATCGTCGCAGCACCGCCCACGCCGTCTCGCTGCGCCCACGCAGTATGAACAGGCTGTGCAGAAAGAGGAAACCCTTTAGCGTTACGGCATCGTTATAGATCCCATCCGGCACGTTCTTCTGTATCGCCGACTTCACCTCATCCAATATATTTGGCTGCAGCGGCGTATTGAAACTGCGCCTTTGGAACAGGTTCAGCTCGTAATCATTTAGCAGATTGTCGCTATCAATATCGCATATCTTAAATATGCGCACAAGCGACTTTTTGCAGGCAGGCGTTAGCTGAAATAGAAATGAGAGTAGTTATCTACGGTTGTGCCAAAGGTTAAATGCCCTTGCAGACAGAGCAGAATATAAAGTACAGCTCGCTAAAGATAAAGCTCCGGAAAGTTATAAAGCAAGCACACGCAATAATCTTTTAAATAGTGAAAATTTAACATCCCTTTAGAACTCCCAGTAACTCCCAATGATATACAGCCTGCAGCTGAAAGAACCAACTATATATGTTGGATAGCATTAATAATCTTTACAATTAAGAAACTGGTTTGCTGTGCTGCAGACATTAAAGGTAAACGTGCAAGGTATCAGCACGGAAAATATTGCTCTTAGGGACAAATCATGCCGCACTTAATAAGTACCCCGCAAGTGAATGCATTTCTCTTTAGGAACAATTTAAGCTGACCCAACTTACATCTTGCTCTTCCATGATGTACAGCGGCGAGGTGGGATGCAGCACGGCGTTTTGTGCGTAGTAGAACATTTCGGATATATTGTGCAGCGTCTTCGCGGAGCATTCGACACAGCTCTCGATCTCCGGATAGTTCTCCATAATGGCCAGTACACTGTCAATGGTTGAATCCTCGATCAAATCGATTTTATTGCCAACGAGCACAATTGGTTTGCGGGCCGCAGCTGGCTCGCCGTCGGCGTTGCCGCTGTTGCATGTGTCGCGCACCAGCGGCAGCCAGTGCGTTGTTATCCGTTTGAGCGAGTCGTCATCGTCTACGGCGTACACAATGCAAACGACGTGCGCTTTGTTTATCTCGGCAGCCAGTGCGTCATCCGATTGTTCAACACTCGAAAAGTCAACGATGTTGGTGGGCACCTGTTCGGAGGTCACGTTCGGCGGTATTGTGATCTCCTCGGCGCGAGGCGGTACTTCTTCAGGATACTCCTCGCTGACCAGCGACAATATCAATGATGTTTTGCCAACTCCAGCATCGCCGACAAGCAGAATTCTCACGTTTTTGCGCTGCGCCGCCGTGTATTGACCCATCATCAGTGACTATATCTATTTACTCGAACACAATGTAATCGCTTTACGTTCCCGATCCCAGCAATTTTGATTACTTCCCGTGTGGTTTTAAGATAAATTTAAACAGATTTTGTTATGCAAAAACCGCAGATACAGCCGAGACGGCAGCTGATTTGTGAAGACACGCGTATCGATACCTTAACACATCGGAAATTTCAATGCGATGACTACCCTAGAACTATCCATGTGGTGCTGCCGGACCAATTGCGAATTTAAAAATTCTCAGGATGAGCTAATATTTTTATGCATTTGCTGACATTTAAATCATATGGTATTTAATGTATAACGTAAAAAATTGTTAAATGTAATTATTGTTGCTTTTCTGAAAGTTGATATTTGTATTATTTTTTTTTAAATCGAATTACTTGAACCTTCTGGCAACTACATCAACGGAGACGGAGAAAATTGTTTTTTTGAGTTGAAACAGCACAAAAAATACGGCGCTCAGTAAATACATATAAGAAAATGAGCGACGACAATTAACAACAACAAATAGCGCGCGTTGTGTGTGTTCCATTTCAGTTTTATTTGTTTTCAGTCATTATTTAATAATCGCAAACGCGGCTCAGTTCTGTGTCTTTGTGTCTGAGCTGTGAAAGAAGAAGGCTCAACTTCGTTTTACACTCGGTGGGGTGGAGGTGGTGGGTGTTGCTAAAAAAAATAGGGGGAGGAGCGCATAGAAAATAAGTCAGCGTCAGTGTGCCGCAGCGCCGCGGAAGCGAATATCGATGGTACGAACTAAAAACCAATCGTCCTCATCCAGCGCTAGCAGCAGCACCAAATCGCCGGTCAAGATCAGCGGAGGTGGCGGCGGAAGCAGCAGCAGCACCACTAACAATCGCAGCCGCAGCTGCAGTGATGCATTAATCGATGACGGCAAATCCAATTCGAAGCTGTCGTCGAATCGCCAACGTGCAGCGATAACAACAGCAACAGCAGCAACAACGCCGGGCAGTTCACCGGACGACGACACCACCGATGCGGACTTGACGCCAACCAGTGGAAACGCTCCGCGCGGTGGCAACTCGGTGCACAAGCAAAACCTCTACGTTGTTTCATTTCCCATTATATTTCTGTTCAACGTATTGCGCTCTCTGATTTATCAGCTGTTCTGCATTTTTCGATACTTGTACGGCGCCAGCACCAAGGTGATCTATCGCAGTCCGCATCGACGTGACTGCAACATTGAGATCGTTGTACAGAACTCCAAGGAGCAGCAGGCAATACTTTGTCCATTGGAACGCATCGACGGCGGCATCGAGCAGGCACAGACACTGCCGCAACGACAGCGCGCATTGCAACCGCTGGAAATGGCTACAAATCGTGGTGGTGGCGGCTACTCGCCAGGTCCCGGTGATCCGCTGCTGGCCAAGCAGAAGCACCATCATCGTCGCGCATTCGAGTACATTTCCAAGGCACTCAAAATCGACGAGGAGAACGAAGGTGAGCTTTGGGGGTGGATTTGTATTTGCGGCTGCTGGAGTGGTGCTTTATGAGTCATCACGTCACGCAGTCTGCGCTTTGTTGTTGTATCTGCTGGGTGAGCGCTGAGAATCAATAGGCGCGCACACACACACACACACACTCCCGCACACACACACACAAACAAGTGTATTGTCAGTTACTGATACATTGTCTTCCCATATTCCTTTTGTGCAACGTTTTTATTGTAGGCCACAAAGAGCTGGCCATTGAGCTGTATCGAAAGGGCATCAAGGAGCTGGAGGATGGCATTGCCGTTGACTGCTGGAGCGGGCGCGGCGATGTTTGGGACCGTGCACAGCGCCTGCACGATAAAATGCAAACCAATCTCTCCATGGCCCGAGATCGTCTGCACTTTCTCGGTAAGTAGCTGCTGGCCGTATGTTGTCTGAGCGCCTGCGTCCTTAACTCCCTTAAAATGTAGTGTAATCTTCATTTTTTGTTTGTTTTTGATTATTTTATTTGATTTTCCTTTTGTTTTTGCACGTGTGTGTGTATCATTGTGTTTGCACATATTTTTGGTTTTGTCCCCTCGTCCTCCATTCGCCTGCAATTCCCACCCAAAACCCGACGACGCAGCATTGCGCGAGGAAGATTTGCAAATGCAACGTTTGAGTCTCAAGGAACAGCAAAAGAAGCAGCTGCAGCCGCAACCGCTGCCACAGCAAAAACATATTTTTAAGCAGCCCATGCTCGTGGGCGCCAGTGGCTCCAACAACAGAGCAAACGCTGAGCCGACCAAAATAACATTGCGCAGCAGCGGCTACGGACCCAAGCCCGGTGGCGGCAGCAGCAGCGCAGCTATAGCGAAAGCCGTGCCAGCGGGTAAGTGCCGTAACATATTAATACGACTGCAACAGCAGCAATCCAAAAGATAAAGCACCCAGTCCAGTCTGAGCGACAACAACAACAGCCACAACAACAACAATAATATGAACAACGACTGCAAGCGAACAATCTACATTTTCCTCACTGTCTCGCATTTTCACTCCGTGCACTGCATGAACTTTTTGTTGAATTTCGATTATAGTTTTACTTAGAGCTTTTCTTTTAATCTTGACAAAATCACAGCTCGTAAGATTTGTAGTTAGAATCAGCGCAACAGTCATTAACGTTTTTCGCCCCTTCTGTGCAGCCTCTGGACGCAAGTTGACCATTGGCAACAAGCGTCCCGGCAATCTGGCCGTCGTTAACAAGTCACAAACGCTGCCACGTAATCTCGGCTCAAAGACGACCTCAACATCGACAGGCGCCGCATTGCAGCGTCAGCCTGGCAAAACAGCAGCTACTCCGCCGGCCGTGCGACGCCAATTTGTAAGTGAAAGGCATTTAAATCTATAAAGTACAAATTATTTATTTTCCTCCTAGTCTTCCGGCCGCAATACACCGCCGCTGCGATCACGCACGCCCATTAACAACAATGCGGCCAGCGGCAGCGGCGCCAGCACGCCCATGATAAGCGTGAAGGGTGTGGAGCAGAAACTAGTGCAGCTCATACTCGACGAGATTGTTGAGGGCGGCGCCAAGGTGGAGTGGACAGACATTGCCGGTCAGGATGTGGCCAAACAGGCGCTGCAGGAGATGGTCATACTGCCGTCCGTGCGTCCCGAACTCTTCACGGGTAAGTTATGCCACCAGCAATTGTATAAATCCAGTTAAACAAATCTTAACTCTCCCTTTCTAAGGCCTGCGCGCACCCGCTAAGGGTTTGCTACTGTTTGGACCGCCCGGCAATGGCAAAACGTTGTTGGCCCGCGCCGTTGCCACCGAGTGCAGCGCAACGTTCCTAAACATCTCTGCCGCCTCATTGACCAGCAAGTATGTGGGTGACGGCGAGAAATTGGTGCGTGCGCTTTTCGCTGTGGCCCGTCACATGCAGCCATCGATAATATTTATTGATGAGGTCGACTCTCTGCTCTCGGAGCGCAGCAGCAGTGAGCACGAGGCGTCGCGTCGCCTTAAAACCGAGTTTCTGGTCGAATTCGATGGGCTACCGGGAAATCCAGAGGGGGATCGTATTGTGGTGCTAGCAGCCACCAATAGACCACAAGAGCTCGACGAGGCTGCACTGCGTCGCTTTACCAAGCGCGTTTATGTTTCACTGCCGGACGTACAGACACGCGAGCTGCTGTTGAATCGTTTGCTCCAGAAGCAGGGCAGTCCGCTGGATACGGAGGCCTTGGGGCGTTTGGCCAAAATAACTGAAGGCTATTCGGGCTCCGATTTGACTGCACTGGCCAAGGATGCAGCATTGGAGCCCATTCGCGAGCTGAATGTGGAGCAGGTCAAGTGTCTGGACATAAGCGCTATGCGGCCAATTACTGAGAAGGATTTCCACAATTCCCTAAAGCGCATACGCCGTTCGGTGGCACCGCAAAGTCTCAACTCATACGAGAAATGGTCGCAGGACTATGGCGACATAACCATTTAGTTTGGTCGCGTTTTCTATTTGATTTTGTCCCTTCGGTTTCGGTTTGTTCTGGTAACACCCACCCAAAAAGACAACAAAAAACCAGCTGCTTGACGATTAGCCCAGCGGGCAGCCAAAAGCTAAGCACAATACCAGAAACTAGGCCACAACAATTCTCTTGTCCATGTCGGGCGGCACAGCGTGAAGTGCCGACGCAACAGTATGTGATGTGAGTGAAGGAATTTACATTTTGTTGTTCTTGCTGTTGCAACTTGCGACATGCAGCTGCATTAGTTTTTTTCATCATTGACTTGTATTTTTAACATTTAAAGAGCGTTCATTAAGCATTTAGCTTTTAACTTCTTGGTAGTCTTTAATTGTTTTCACAAGTTTTGTTATTTAATGTAATGAATAAGAAAGTTCAATTCATTTTTTTGATCCCCTCATACAAGTCGAGTGTGTTAGGATCTATGTTTAAGTACATTGTACGAATAGTTTCATTCTAAGTTTTGTTTTTTAATGCTATGTTTGAACGGTGCCGAGATCATAATAGTCCATACGAAACATTAATAATAAGCGATATTGTCTAAAAACATAATGAAAATTATACTCATTTATTATAATGTCTGTACTTATGTATCTTATTTGATAACTGTTTTCAATGTTTTTCGCTAATTACTTAAGTAAACATTTGTAAAATGAATTTATGTATAATTTTTTTTCCATCTTCAATTGTTTCTACACAATTTTTTGTACCTATCTACTTATGAGCATTCCATGTAGCTAAACAATGTTTATTCTTTAAAAATCTTTAATAATAGGTTATCTAAGTAATATTTGTGGTGGCCCAACTGGTCCACTTTATACTTCCAACTGAATACGTATTAGCCTTGATCGAGTTTCTGTTGTACAGTTTACGCCATAGACACTACAATAATCATATAAAGAATTGTTTTTAGTAAACATCACCATCCCACAACTATAATTACACGTAATCGTAGACATAAGCATAGCCCTAAGGTAAACGCGCCTCGTTGAATAATGCACTTTTCACGAATATATCAAAAAAAAAATTAAAAACCGATTTAAGTTTTAGCGAGACCTCAAATCAATAACTAGATTCTAGTTCCTCAATATGTACAATAGCTGCTGTCTACTCTTTGTCATTTTGTTAAACTTCAACTAGCCCAACCATTTATAAATGCTTATACTTATCATTTATAGTACCGTTACCAAATTAATGTACCTAGAATTAAACAATTTGCTTACGACGCTAATTAACAGCTTTACGCAGCGCCAGCACATAATTATAGTTTAAAGCCCGGTCAGAGGGCAACCCGCAACCCAAAATATACATACACAAGCTAAAGCGAAAATAAAAACGATTTCAACCAAAAATATGATTTTGTGTATTTCTACCTTAAAACTTTAATAATAGCTGAGCAACACGATTAGGATAAAAATTATAATAAATAATAATAGAATATATGCCTATAGAAAATATGAAATAACAGTTTCTTTTTAGATTCTCGCAGATAGAATTTGAATCTGGTAATTCAGAGTAAAAGAATTAAAAAGACACAGAAAGTATATATTTATTTCTTCATACAAAGCTAGCTTAAGGCTAAAGCTTAAGTCTAAATGTTGTGTTGGCAATGAGCTTTGGATGTCAGGGCCTTAAACTCAGTAAAGTAATCAATCAATATGTCGGTCGGATTGCTCCACTATATCATACACCTAGATATTAATTTTTGTTTTGTTATCCGGACAAAAGTTGGCAACTACAAACTACTAAGGAATAGGAACTAATCGCTTAAAATGTAAATTTTAGTACAACCTTTTTGGTTTTTTTTGTAAAGAATTGGAATTACTAGTTTTAATATAAAAACTGTTTTGTTTTTAAGTACATCTCAACGAAATCTGGCAGTAAGTAGCTTCCTTATACTTCTAAAATATGGACCAAATATCATCAATATCCAATTATCTCTCATTTTATAGAAACAAAGCTAACTATAATTATATTGCGTACCTAAAAGTCTGCAAGTGTTTGTAAGCTATCAGAAGATATTTTCAAATGGATGTAATAAAAACTAAATTGGAGTTGCTTAACTGTGTCAAAAAACTTAAATATTATCAAGTTATATATTTTATAATTGTTTGATTGCCCATTTTTTGGTTAATTAAAATTAAAATCTCTTTTGCCGTTTGATGTTTTATATATTTTTTTGTTTCTTTATTTTACATTTTACATACATAATTCACACATCGCAATTATGAATATATGTTCGCATTTACAATCGCTTAATAACTAAATTTGTTTATGTTGTTTTTCTTTTTATTTTCGGCCCGTTTGTTTTTATTCTGCAGTTTTATCTGCATTCTCTGTTGACACACAACACTCAACGCGTTATTTTGCAAATCTACAACAATTACAATTTGCTTTGTCACGTTCGATTGTTTGTTGTTTTGTTTTTTTTATTTGTTTTTGTTTTTATTATTTTATTCAATTGTTGATGTCGTTATAAGTTTATTTGTTTTGTTTCTGTTTCTGGTATACGCCTATATCTGCCTTAAATTACAAATCATTAAATTATTTTAACATGTACTTAGATTGGATTAGATTGTTACAGCTACCCGCCCGTCGCCCAGAGCTTCAGAGCGCTGCCGCTGACGCTGCGCGCGATTCAACATTTAGTTCAACGCCTTGCTTCGACCAACTGCTTTTTACTTTAGCTAAAACGCACACGCGACTCACATCTGCATAACATACGGCAATTTATGACAATATTTTAACGTTGTTTAATTGCTTATTACGTACCGTACCGTATCGTAACATTAAACAAAACAAGCTCAACACAATACAACGTAACGCAAAAACCGTTTAAAATTTAAACAAAAAAGCTTCCCATTTGAGCAGACTTTAGATGCTGCCAACTAAAGACACGTTTGTTATGCTTATGTTGTTGCAATTGTTGCTGCTGTTGTAGTTGTTGTTGTCGTCGTCGTCATTGGTGCCAATGGGTTCAGACTCGAACACTGTTTTGGTCTAAAGTTGTAGATGATACGGATGTTGATGCGGATGTGGTCGTTGGCTGCAGCGGCTGCCTGGATATTGCAGATGGCGTCGAAGCAGGCGTCACGTCTCCGCTCATTGGGTTTGATATTGTGGCATCGCAGCGCTGTACATCATTTGTGGGGCAAGCGAACCATTCGCGGCAGCAGCCGCACTGGCAGCAGCAGTCACGCCCGGCACCACGGTGGCACCTGGCACACCCCATGCCATATTTGGAGGCATCACACGGTACCCGGCAGCTGCAAATAACAATACAATCAGTAAGAATATTAATATCAATAATGAGAAAAGGTGAGTTGGTTAATCTCTATGGTTTTATTTGGTATAGTATTACCTCCTAGTAGCCTGCGTTCATATAATAATAATATTTGTACGATACGATGTATCTAAACTGCTTCATTTAAACCATTGTTATCGATAATCAATTTAATATCGATTTTGGAATGTAGTAATGAGGATTTTACATTTTACCTATTACTTCAAAATATCTATTGAATTGGTCATATCTTCCAATGCAAATTAAGTTTAAATTCTGTTAACAAAGGGGCAATTCAATTAACAGTTCTTTTAAACCCTTGCGAAGTTTGTTTTAATATGATTGTATTGACGCTGCTATGAAAAAACACAATCAACACATTGTCTAATTTAAAAATATCTTGGAATATATCCCTCGTTTTTCTACAGGCAATTTTCAATAATGAAAACTGAAAACTTTGCATTGTTGCTGATAACTTAATACTTCTCAAAACATGGAACAAAAGGATATAAAAAGGGTCAACTAATTGGTTCTGATACGTACGCACTCCTCCCGCCTGTTGAGCACTGGTGGTGTAGGTGTAAGGATAGTAGCCCTGCTGCATATACTGCGCCTGCATCTGGGCCGGATAGCTCTGCTAAAGAATATAATTATGAAGAGATTCATTAGCCATTAATGATAAGCAGAGTGACATCAACAGGTACTTACCGCTGGTGGATACCAGTATCCCATTTGTTGGTATGCTGCTGCATACGGGTACTGCGCCTGCGCCGCCGCCGTGGCAGCTGCTATCTGTTGGGGCGTCATCATTTGGCCGGGTAACGCTGTCCCGGTGGCAGCGGCAATCTGTTGCTGTGACATCATTTGGCCGGGCATGCCAGCAGCACCAGCAGCTGCAGCCGCATTGGCAGCCGCAACAGCGGCCACATTGGCCGAAGCCGCCGCCGCAACAGCGGCGTTAACATTATTGGCAGAGTTATCACCGCCATTTTCCTTGCCCCAGAAACACTTGACGTGATTGCCGTGCACTTCGCTAACGTGCGTATGCTCGATGGCGCGTGCTGCTGCCTCTTTCGTGACGAATTTGATGAACGCGAAGCCCTTGTCCTTGAACACGCGCACATCCTGAATGGGGCCGAATTGCATGAAATGCTTATGCATAAGTTCATCGCTGATGACATTGGGCGGAAAGCCGCCACAGTAAACGGTGGTGTTTGTGGGACTCGATTGATTGTACACCTCCTCGAAGGTGTGTCGTTGGTTGTTCTTAATGCCATTGCCAGCACCACCACCGCCGCCCATGCCACCCATGCCGCCACCTTGACCACCCGACTTGGACGATTCTCGAGGTGGCGGTAATTTGCGCGTTGACCAATTCGTACGTATCGAACGCGAGCCAATCCATTGACCGTTCATTGCCTGAATTGCATTCTCAGCTTCGGCCTTCTTCACGAACGAGACAAATGCATAGCCCTTGGATTTCATGGTCTGTGGATCGCGCACAATGCGACAGTTTGATATCTCGCCAAATGGTGCGAACGCCTCGCGCAGCGTCTCCGTCTCAATTTCCGGACTGAGGTCACCCACGAATATGTGATGGTGCGAACTGATGTCTGTCTTGGGCGTATTGCCCGGACTAGTGGCCCAGTTGACCTGCAGCAAGTAAGGCATTATTTATATGTCAAAGCTATAATAATAAATATTTGTATTTAGACAACGCACCTTGATCTCCTTGTCGAGAAAGACGCGTTTGTTCATTGCTGTCAGGGCGGTGCTAGCCGCCTGATAGTTGGAATATTCGATAAAGGCATACGGATCATTGCCTGGTTCTCTTATGATTTTACAGCTTTTGACTGGGCCCATTTTGCCAAAGAGCGCAATCAGCAGATCCTCCGATACCGAACCATCCAGGTTGCCCACATACAATGTTTTTGGCTGTGACTCGTCCATGTTTAAACCAACTGTTATGTTAGCTGCTGCTGATGTGACACTTGGTTAATGCTTTTATTACTACTGCTGGTGCAACCAATGTCTACTCGATGTTGTATTATCTATTCTATACAACTAATGTCCACATCAATACAAAAACTTTTATCAGAAAAACTAGTTGCCAGGGATTCCTAACTATTTTATTTTGATATAAAAATGCAATGCACGCACGTTCACAATCATATACAAAATGTATATATGTATGTATATATAATATATATGTATATATATATTATTCAACTGAACAACTAAAAAACCTCAGTTGCTGGCCAACAACGAAGACTGTGCTAATGCTTTTTAATTTTTATGCTTTTATGTCTGTTGTAAACAATTTCGAATAATTCCTATTCTTGGCTATACAACTACTCTATATATATTAATATATCAGTGTATATAGATCTAGATATATTTTAATAGTAAATCTTTTTGCTTAACGCTGAGGTTCGTCGTTTATTGCTTTTGCTTTCGCTGTTGTTGTTGCTGCTGCTTCTGTTCGTGATAAATTTCTTTAATATATATTCTAACTACGCGCTAATGGAGTGTTTTGGAATATATTAATGCGCTCTCTAGCTTGCTTGACTCCAGTTGTGGTTGTTGCTGTTGTCACGTGGTACATACTACTCCTCAAGAGTTGTACGCTACCTCAAACTAAGTTTTAATGTTATAATTCTTTAAATATGAATCTATACCAATAGTTTTTGTAGAAAAATGTTAGTTTTCTCAGTGCTGCGTCACTATGTTGTATATAATATGTATATCAACTGACTTTCTGCTCATTTCTAGTACAAAAAAGTGTATGTATTACTATTATATAAACGGTTGTTTAAGTGAAAGTTCGCCAGATTATTGGTTGGATTCAAAGTTGAAGACTGGAATCACTGCAAGAAGAACAAAATTTAAGCAATTAAATTATTATTGGTTCCGGGCTATAAAAAATATAATCACGCTGTTTTATTTGTTATTTTGTGGTTTGGGGTTTTTGTTTCTCTTTAATTTTTCATTGTGTAAATTTTACACATAAGTTCACAACCCACAAAACAACCAACAAGCAGCACATGATCGAAGTATTGCTATGGGGAATTAGACGAGCATTTGATATGGATAATGTTGTATGAATACGAGAGCGAATATGAAACAAAGGCAGCGGGTAAAGCAAAGCATTGCAGACCCACACACACACACGCACACATACACCCGCATCCGAGACTCTCTCTCTCTCACAAAAATCAGAGTGTGAAGCGACGGCCGCAGCAGTCTCAGTTATAGGCATAAATATCATACCACCGATGTTTTTTCTCTTTAAAATGCATTAGGTCAGAAATGTTCGTTGTATTTGATGAAATACATAACACACAACTTTCGTGATTCCAATAAAAAAGATTTTAAGGAAAAATAATTATAGAGCATTAATAAACTCTCACACACACGCGCGCGCATAGAAAATGAGGGAGAATGAAAGAACGAAAATCAACTAGGAGATGAATGACCGTCCATAACAAAATACACAATGGCAGAGAATATGGATAAAGGAAAATGTGCGAAAAAACCGAACCGGTCAAAAAGAAAACTACGTAAAAACCGCACACGGTTGCATTAGTTTAATAATATTAAAAGCAAAGTTTTTCAAATTATTAGGTATAACAAACGAATTTAAATAGCCATTAAAATGAACTTGATTTCATGAGCGAAGCGCAACAAAATGTTTTTCAAAGTCACAGTCAAAATAAAAGGAGCAACGGCGTCAGCGGCGACATGGGCGGAAACGTCAGAAGGCGACGCGTTTATCTTTTTGTTTGCGTTTTTAGTTGCTTCTCACATAAGTTGACACTCATTTTGCTTTTGAATTGAAATCCTGCTGGATTTTTCCTGTCCAATGAAAGTAGTAAATTTTGCTTTGATTTTTTGTTTTTTTTTTCACTCAGTCAAAATTAATTATTTTAGACAGGAATGTTTTTTTTGTACGTATATGTATATATATGTATATATATATATATGCATGTGTGTATAATGACAAATGCATACATGTATATGTATGTATCTTGTTCACTTTTCTGCTGCCATCTTTTATGCTAAGCGTTGTTCGATTTGCCGTTTTACCCCTCCTACCCGTAACCGATGCAGAATGCTAGAATTATCATTAACACAACTACCACCGCTGCTGCCATTGCCGTACACTGCCCATTGTTCGTGGCTGGCATCGCTTTCAGCTTAGAATTTCAGATTTCGTTTCCCAAAATTCACTAATTTTATTGGGTTCTGTGACGTGGCTGCGGCTGTAAATTTACCGCATTTCACTTGACCATCGATTTTATAACACACACAATTCGTTAGTAAATTGCACCCGCTACCGGTTTTTGATTAATTATAATTTCTTTCGATACGTTGTACTGCTTAAATAGTTCTGTAAACGCGTCGCCAAATTTTTACCTTTCGTCGTCTAAAATGCGAACTAATTAAATGAGCACTTTGTGTGCGAGTGCGTGCTGCCAACTTGCTTCAATTGCCTTCTGTCAATGGCGGCAACTCAACAAATTCCTTAGAAACTTTGATAGTTCTGTTGTTTCTGGTTTCAATAATTTTTATAGTACATTTGTAGCTATCATAAGTTTTTTTCCGATTAAAAACATAATACTTTTAACATATTTACTGTAAATCTAATAATCTATAAATGGTGTGGCAACACTGACCGAGCTGATAAACGCTTGCATCACCGCTTTCTCTTTCTAACAGCCGTCAGAAGGGCTGATGTTGCTGCACAAAGCGGAATAGCCAAGAAGTACAACAGAAGAAAAGAAAAATCAAAAATGGTGATTAATATTTTCATAAACAATAAACAGTTAATTACTGTCGATACAATAGACATTAATTTTAAACAAATATGCACTTGCATCGAGGAGGCAACAGTAAGTAAATATTTTTCTGACGAAATCCATTAAAACTAATGCTAAAACTTTCCATAGCATTTGCAAACCAAAGATTACTATCTCACGTACAACGGCAAGCGTTTGAATGGAAATATTGACGAGCGACATGATACCGAGAACATACATTGCATCGTTCGCCAAGTGGGCGGTAAAGGCGGCTTTGGGTCCATGCTCCGGGCGATTGGTGCGCAAATCGAGAAGACCACAAACCGGGAGGCATGTCGCGATTTAAGTGGACGTCGTCTGCGCGACATTAATGAAGAAAAGCGCGTGAGAGCTTGGCTAGAGAAGCAAGGCGAACGCGAACGTGAAGCTGAGGAGCGCAAGAAGCGCAAAATTGAGAAGCTGCTGGCGGTGCCCAAACATGACTTCAAGGACGAAAAGTACGAGGAGGCCAGAGCCAAATTAACAGAGAAGGTTAATGATGCATTTGAAGAGGGCCTAAAACAAGCTGAGGAAGCCAAACTATCTTCAACCGATGCATCCAAAGCCGAACCAATTGCCTCCAGCAGCAGCAGCTCGACATCCGGAACCAAGCGAAAAATTGACTCCAGCATCAGCACAAAGGCTATCAAAAAGAAAAAAGGCACACTTTGGATTGATGATGATATTTCTGGCAGCGATTCAGACTCTGACGACAGCGAAGTGGAAGCTGACACAAAAAAGGCGATTAAATGTTGAGGAATTTTTTTAATTATTTTAAACACTAATTATTATACATAAATAAAATTATGACAGATAATGGGCTATATTATTGCGTGACAAACTGAGATGAGACCCAGGCTAGTCCCCATTTCAGATTTGTTAGCATGAACTTTAAAGCTTTCGTCCATTGTTCTTCTGAATTAAATTGTATTCTGCAAAGACAGTTAAAAAGTGTTCGTCAATTTCATTTTTCGTAAATAGAGCCTGTGTTCTCATACTTAATAGAATACGAATTGCCAGTGGAGGGATCAATTATTTTGCCCTTTTCCATTTTATACGGCAGTAGGAAGTCTGTGTCGCGCTTCTCCACCTCACTCTGGAACTGAGTCAAGCAGTCCAGAAACGCCACCATGGCCGCATCAAATTTGGTGTCCCAAAAGAATTTAAAGCCACCGCTGCCATAAAGCGGCAGCTCGCGATTTTCACCTAGCACCTCTACGTAGGAATGATTGCCGAATGGAACGACACGGTAACGTTCAAATGTCAGCACAATTTTACGTGCAAGCGCCGACAGCAGCAACACCGTCTGCCCCCAGGCGGCGTTTATCTCGGACCAGTCCACGGCGACAGACGGCAGGCGGCCGAGTCGAAAATTGTTGATTGTACCAAAGTGTCCGGCATGCCAGATGTGAAATGTTATGTTGAATATGTTTGTGTCGCGCAGCTTGTCCAGCTGTTGCTTTGAGTAAGCTATCTGGCATTCTAGGCTCCGTTTGTCGTCTTCCGTCAGCATCAGTTCGCGTCGATGTTTAGTGTACTCACGCCAGTAGCTTTCCTCCTGTTCGTGCAGCTTTTCCTTCTCCACTTCTTCCTTTTCAATGGCTTCGTTCAAAACTCTTTCCTCAGCTTTTAGATTCGCCAGTTCGGCTAGTAATTGATGCTCACTTTGCTTCAGCTCCTCCAGCTCCTTATCGAGGGCATCCACATTTGGACCTTCCTGTTGCTGCTCCAGTTCATTGAGATATGTTTTGTAAACAAGCCACTCATCTTTGGCTATGCTCAGCTCACGGTCCATGATCTCCAGCATGGAATCGGCGCACTCTTCGCACAGCGGATGATCTATTTCTGAGTTCGACGACAAGCAATCAAAGAGCTCCGCTTTCAGCTTGAATGCAGCGCTCAGTTTCTTTGTGTCACGCCCATCGGACACAAGTGTGAAACCCGTGCCGTTGATAGAATCTGTTAGCCTGAAAGGCGGCACGAAGTGATCAAAGCTGTTGGCATCTTGCGGATCAATGGTGTTAACATTGCCCCCGTAGGTTGGTACTGTAAGAACACATTATTAAAACATAAATTTAAGTTGCGTTTGAATCATACATGAGAGTTCGGCCATGGCATGTACGCTTATCTTCTCCAGATTCTCGTCCAATACAATAGGCTGCAGGCAGCGCTGGCAGGCAAACGAGACCGGTTGCTTTTCCCCGTCAGCCATGATTCCTTTAAGAGTACTCTTTTATCAGAGGCTTAAACTAAATTTTTGCAAGTAAAAGAAAAACACAAATAATCAATCAGCTGTTCGACGTGCACATTGCAGAGTTGCCACCCTGCCGCACATAACTAAGGCGCAGTATCTTACCCACACATGCATATTTATGCTACAACAAGAAAAACCGACTTAACAATTGTCAACTTACAAGGCGACCAAAACAAATGCGTAAAAGCTTGAAATCGAAAACAAAAATATAAAAAAAGGGAAAAAAACCAGTTTGGGAGCCGCAAACATTGGTCTACTAAATAGATAGGCAACCTTGACTAACAACGATTGTTGATGTTACAAACAACACGAAGCAAATGGCAATTGATAAGCAAGCAGAAGCGGTAGATCACGGAGAGCGTTTGTTTTGGTGAGCATAGCGCACATGCGACGTAGTCATTATGGCGCCTTCACTAACACACACATCACTTTCAATCTTCATCGCGCTCCGTTTATTTTAATATTTCAGTTGTCGCTAGGCAGTGCTACATTAAGGAAGTATTTTTCGCCCTCGCATTTAGCGCTTGATCTTCAGACAAAAAAAATATAACTTTTCTGGCAAAAACACTCAACCAGCTGCAGACATATGCACATGTTTCCAGATTCACAACAGTAATACACTTAAAAATTCAGGTTTTTAGTTGTGATTTAGGCAATTTTACATTTAGAAAATCATTCACATACATTAGGCGATCGCATCGCGCCAGTTTTTATCTAAAGCGGTAGCTCATACGTAATACGTAATCAGCAGCGACTGCGGCGGCGTGGTCGCAACCAGAAACACCAGTGGGTGCCGCGCACGGAAAGAACGAGAAAGCGCGCAACTGAGCAGCAATCAAAGCAACAAAAACAACGACAACAAGAATGGTCTCATATTTTGTGCCGCGCGGCCGCTTTCTGCTGAAGGCTGGTAACATCAGGAAGGCAATTCAACAGGAGCAGCCGCATTTAAAGCACGCACAACAAAATGGAAACGGAAATTGGCCAGTATTGCGACATTTTCGGCAACTACCCACAAATGCCAGTGAGTCCACAGTTGCCAAGCAGAAAACACAACATGTCCAGCACCACACTCAGGTGCAGGTGCGTCGCAATGCGCTCTCTCGGTGGACCGGCTTTCTGTTGCGCTGGGCGCCCATGGGTCTGTGCGTCTTTGGCGCCATCGAATGGCAGCTGCACAAGCTTCGGTGCGGACGTGACGGCACACAACGCACCGCTTCCGAGTTCCAGTCGCGGGTCTACTGCTCATTGCCTCTGCGCATTATGAGCCGCTGCTGGGGCTGGCTGGCCTCGTGCTATATGCCGAACACGCTGCGTCCGTACATCTATGGCTGGTACTCGAATATGTTTAACGTGAATATAGAGGAGGCTTTGTATCCGGATTATAATCACTACACCAGCCTGGCAAACTTCTTTACGCGCCCGTTGAGAGAGGGCGCTCGGGTCATTGACCCCAACTCACCGCTCGTCTCACCCGCCGATGGCAAGGTGTTGCACTTTGGCAGCGCTTCGGACACGCTCATCGAACAGGTGAAGGGCGTCAACTATAGCATCGAGGATTTCTTGGGACCGCTGCAGACGGTCGAACAATCGAATGAGCCGATTAGCTATGCACAGGCGCTAAAGAGGAAGCGTGATGGATCCACAGAGCTCTATCAATGCGTCATCTACCTCGCACCGGGCGATTACCATCGCTTTCATTCGCCCGCCGCATGGGAGCCGACGGTGCGACGTCATTTCTCTGGCGAGCTCTTATCGGTTAGCCCGAAAGTCGCTAGCTGGCTGCCAGGTTTGTTCTGTCTGAATGAACGTGTTTTGTATATGGGCAAGTGGAAACATGGTTTCTTTAGCTACACAGCGGTAGGTGCCACCAATGTGGGCTCCGTGGAGATCTACATGGACTCGGATTTAAAAACAAATCGCTGGACAGGCTTCAATGTCGGCGTCCATCCACCGAGCACCTATGAATATGACGAGCTTCAACTAGATGTGAAGCAGCGCGAACAACCCGCCAAAAAATTCTCAAAGGGTGACCTTGTCGGCCAGTTCAACATGGGCAGTACCATAGTGCTACTCTTCGAAGCCCCCAAGAACTTTAAGTTCGATATTGTTGCCGGTCAAAAGATAAGCGTTGGCGAATCCCTCGGACACGTAGACACCAACTAACGAATAACTTAAAGAGGTCATTAATTGTGTGATGTACGTTTGCCCAAAAAGTTCAGTTTACTGGACACATCCTAAAACAACATATGCACATATATTTAATAGATTGCCGTTGGATTTTATCTATATACTTATATATACAATATCTAAATACTTTGTATAAGCAGCATTATGTACCTATTTGTATTTAGTTGCCAATGATTTAGCTGGGTTTCTCGACGTACCTAAATAGCAAGTTGTATTTGCGATTTAATTAGTAATAAGAACCGTACATGTATACATATTTTGATTAATAAAGTTTGCATTAAAAAACAAAAACTAATTAACCGGTTTTTATATTTGAACTAATCCATTGACTGCAGTTTTGTCGATATTTGTAAAACAACAAACATAGTTTTCTAAATTTTTTATTGATACAAGTTGTTTACGGGTCCATTTTACTATTCAGATTATTCCCATAATGACCAGATCGAACCAACTCTTAAGGCACGCGCCATCTGATGACGTCGATGAACTGCGGGTTATTGGGAAGCTTTAATACACACAGGGATTGTTATCAGTCCAGACAGCGGTGGCGGTCCATGGGAAAAACAAATCTAATCCGAATTAATGTTTCTACATTAAATGTGATTAAGGAATTGCCACACTTTAATTAATAAGAACTCTTTAGAAACAGTAGAGATAAGCTTTGCAAACGAAATACACAAACAACTGCTAACTTTCATTATCATTTATAGGCCCCAAACTATTCCACTATATCTTAGCCCAAAAAGACCAATTGGAATAAAAACATTTTATTTGCTTATCTGTGTTGTGTGAAAAAGTGTTGCCTGATGTTTACCATATATGTTTGTATGTAGTCATGCATGTATGTGTATTTTCGCAATGTACATATACTTATATGTTTGTTCAAGCGAGTGTAATTGAATCCGGGATCGCTATTCTATATAGCGATTAATTGAATTAATCAAGCGGGTGCGGCAGCCACAACCAAACTTATCATGTGATGTGAACTTGATTGAGCCTTTGCCTTGACATACACGTATTCATTGAGTGATAATGCCAGCGCTTGGTAACAGTGTATATACGTAGTAAATATATAATATATATACATATGTGACGTACGTCAGAACTATTATAGTTTTAATATTCAAACTGTTTATTCAAACCAACTGATTTTAAATTTGTCAGACTGGCAACGCTGTAAAAAAGAACAGCTGTTTGCTGACCCAGCATCTCTGTGCGTTGCCACTACAGTTTAGTTTTATACTAAATTACAAAAGCACCTAATGAATTGTAAATAGGGCAAAGCTATGCTAGCTGGGTCAATTAACTTCCTAATATAAATTCCAGCATGGGCAAGGGTTAATACTTTACATTAAACTTACTTTTCAGACCAACATATTAAAATATGACACACTGGCAACGCTATAAAACCTTAACAGCTGATTGCCGGCTCTAAACTGTATTCGTTGCCACCGATCAATTTTATGTAACGTTTATTAAAGTAATAGAACAATGGCAAACATACTATATAAATATTGCCCCATTGTAATTAGAGCAACGAGCTGCAGATTGGGCCATCTTACGGCTGCAAGTACAACGAAAATACTGACGAAGCCGACATTCTTACATAAAATTTCGCTTGGTGCTTCTCAACGTTTTTACAGTTGTGGTAGCCCTATTGGCATTGTGGACTATGCTGCAATTAAGAAGCTGGCGAACGATCCACAGAAGCTGCTAATCGATGTGCGTGAGCCAAAGGAATTAAAGGAAACCGGACAGATTCCATCCAGCATTAACATTCCATTGGGCATTGTGGGCCAAGAACTGGCTGCCAGTGAAAAAAACTTCAAATCTAAATATGGACGTGATATGCCCAAACCGGAGACGGAACTTGTGTTCCACTGTAGAAGTGGCGTACGCAGCTTGAAGGCCGCAGAAGCAGCAGTGGCATTGGGATTTAAAAATGTCAAGAACTACGAAGGCTCGTGGCTGGACTGGGCCGAACGTGAAGGATTGCCCAAGTAGATACTCATATTCAAACACAATTTATCTTTTCAAACAAAACTCTTATTAAATGAAATTCAAATTAAAATTAGCATATATATGTATACAGATTAATTAATTTTTGGCTGTGAGATCTTGCTAACAACTGCATATGGTAAGCTTTTACAACTATTAATACTGTTTAATGTTTTTGTCAGCTTAGTCGACCTCCTCGACGGTGGGACCTTTGTAGCCATCGCCGAAGCCTCCAGCACCAGTTGGCTGGTGTGACCCTTGCTGATGCAGCTTCGTCATGACTGGACTGCATAATCTTGTGAGCTCCTGTAGTTTGTATTCGTACTCCTCCTTCTCTGCTGTCGTGTTGCCGTCCAGCCACTTGATGGCTTCGCTGCACTTCTCGAGCACGCTGCTGCGATCGGACTGGGGGATCTTGTTTCCAGCCCTCTCGGCCGCCTCTTTCACGCCAAAGATGTAGGTCTCTAGCTGGTTGCGGGCGGCGATTCTCTGGCGATGTCTCTCATCCTCTTCGGCGTACTGCTCGGCTTCGTTCACCATGCGATCAATGTCGGATTGTGACAGACGACCCTTGTCGTTCTTAATGGTTATGTTCTTGGCGTTGCCGGTGCCCATCTCCTTGGCCGTCACATTCAGAATGCCATTCGCGTCCAGGTCAAAGGTGACCTCCACCTTGGGCACGCCGCGAGGCGCTGGTGGTATGCCAGCCAGGTTAAAAGTGCCCAGCACGTTGTTGTCCTTCGTCAAAGCGCGCTCGCCCTCAAACACCTGAACGGACACAGCGGGCTGGTTGTCCACGTATGTTGTGAAAGTATTTGACTGCTTGCAGGGAATGCGACTGTTGCGCTCGATGAGCTTCGTCATCACGCCACCAGCTGTCTCTATGCCCAGTGAGAGTGGCGCAACGTCGACGAGCAGCACGTCCTTGATTTGGCTGCTCTGGTCTCCAGATAGAATGGCAGCTTGGATGGCGGCACCATAAGCCACAGCCTCGTCTGGATTGATGGATAAGTTGAGGCTCTTGCCGGAGAAGAAGTTCTGCAGCAGGCTCTGCACTTTGGGAATACGTGTGGAGCCGCCAACTAGCACAATGTCGTGAATCTGGCTCTTGTCCATTTTGGCGTCGTTCAGTGCCTTCTCCACCGGCTGCAATGTACCGCGGAACAAGTCGCCGCAGAGCTCTTCAAAGCGCGCTCGGCTGACCTTTGTGTAGAAGTCATGGCCCTCGAACAGAGCATCGACCTCAATGGAGGCCTCGCTGCTTGAAGACAAAGTGCGCTTTGCCCTCTCAGCGGCAGTCCGCAGGCGACGCAGTGCCCGTGGATTGGATCGCAGGTCCTTCTTGTACTTGCGCATAAACTCGTCGGCCAAATGGTTAACGAGCCTGTTGTCGAAGTCCTCACCACCCAGATGTGTGTCTCCTGCAGTTGCACGCACCTCGAACAGGGAGCCCTCGTCAATGGTCAGGATTGAGACATCGAAAGTGCCCCCGCCCAAGTCGAATATAAGCACATTGCGCTCGCCCTTGAGATTCTTGTCCAGCCCATAGGCCAGTGCCGCCGCAGTGGGCTCGTTAATGATGCGCAGCACATTCAGGCCGGCGATGGCACCGGCGTCTTTGGTGGCCTGACGCTGCGAGTCGTTGAAGTACGCTGGCACGGTGATGACGGCGTCTTTAATTGGGGTGCCTAGGTACGCTTCGGCCGTCTCCCTCATCTTAACCAGCACCATCGAGCTGATTTCCTCTGGGGCAAAGTGCTTCGGCTCGCCCTTGAACTCGACACTTATTTTCGGCTTGCCACCGTCGTTGACCACTTTGAATGGCCAGTGCTTCATGTCCTCCTGAATCTTGGAGTCGTCAAATTTGCGTCCAATCAAACGTTTGGCGTCGAAAACACTGTTTTTCGGGTTCATGGCCACTTGGTTCTTGGCCGCGTCTCCAATTAGGCGCTCCGAGTCGGTAAAGGCCACATAACTGGGCGTCGTACGGTTGCCCTGGTCGTTGGCTATTATCTCGACCTTTCCATGCTGGAAAACACCTACGCACGAGTACGTGGTGCCCAAGTCAATACCTATGGCTGGCATTTTAATTATGTGTTTTTCTTTTCTTCTCGACTTGCGCACTGTTGAGTTGCTTTGTTTAAATCGATTTTCGTGCAATGCACTTCCGTTCTATTTTGGGTGCTTGACTTTTTACAATATGTTTTATAATTAAACTTTTATATGGCTTTTAATACGCTTTTCAGCTATACTTTTGCTTGGTTTGCTGTGTTTCCACTACGATTGCTTGCTTTCGACTGTGGTGAGTTGGATTTCAGCTTTGCTATTTATACCCCGGAACTGTGTGGTGGAATGTTCGAGACTCCCCTCAAAAGAAGAGTGCAGAACGTTCGAGACGATTCAGGAAGGTGCGAGCAAGGCAGAACTTACAGACAACACAACATACATACATACATCCATATGTACATGCATATGTAGAAGGTTTGTTCATAGCTTTGTGAAAATGTAATGTAATAATTATACAAATGCGACGCTGTCGCATCGATTACCATCTAAAAATGAATACTTAAATTTTTGTTAAACAATACAAGGGGTATTTCGCATACATTGCAATATTTTAATATGCACTTTAGAATTATTTTTAAATGCATTTATAAATGAACTTGTTCTAGCCAAATTGAGGGGGCTTTTATCTTAATTCGAAAACAGTTTATTACATATTTACATTTGTGTATAACAATTTTTTTTAACTTTTTTAATAAGGTCTTTACCTTTCACACAAATGCAATGTTTACATGTCAAATATGTTTTTTAGAAATTACAAAGTTAACACATTTACAATCCAGATTGTTTACTATTTGTCTTATTTGTATGCTTTAGTTATATGTAGTCTATAAAAACAAGATGTTAAGTTTATCGCTTTTATATTTGTATTGAACTTGGCAATAAACATGTTAAAGATTTTTTATAGACCCGCCGAAGTTAACGAGATTTAGGTCCAGTCCTTCAATCAATTTTATTCATAAGTAATAATATTATATTAATGTATAATTATTTAATAGTGTTTATAAATGACCTCTTACATCTGTCATGAAGTTTGCCACGAGCATGTTAAATATATTTTTTGAGTAGATTCTTTGCAAATTGTTAAAGATATATTACTTATGAACTCTTTTTTTAACAATTATCAAATGTAAAAATTGTAATTTAATTTAGCTTATGGTTACATTTTATTTACAGCTATCATTAACTTAGAAATGAACATGATATATGTTTTATAGATTCAGCAATATTGAAATTTTCAAAGGTGAAGATGGAGTTTAATTCTTTCAATTTCTTAGCTTTATGCCCGCCATTTTTTATCCCATCATATCTTATATCTTATTTCCCAGTCCGATGTCCAAAGTAGTTTCCTTTCGTGCTTCTTCGCCTGACGAATTGTTTGAGCATTTTTCTAGCTTTCTTAAATGCAAAATTTATGCCACGCTTTATAAAAGTCATGAGGTTAATTGGCAAAAATAAATTGCAAATTTGGTTTTTTCGTCGGCAACTTGAAGCAGCAGCAACAGCAGCAGCAGCAGCAGCAGCAGCAGCAACAGCAGCAGCAGCGATTGCCGCGTATGCACAACAGCAACAATGAAGGCAACGAAGCAAACCCGCTTTGTGGTTGTTGCTGGCCCCTTGAAGGGAGGGGGGGGGGGGGATGCTGTTACTGCAGTAGGAGGCATTGGCTGGGTTGGGGCACAATTACCATAAATCTTGGATGCAATTTGCTTAAAATATGATGCCAATTTGCGTTATTTGTGGTTCGATGGGAAATAAATCGAAACTGGCCAGGCAACGGCAACAGGACAGTCACAAATGGCTGAGGAGGACTCTTGTCCTGACTAAAAGATAAGAACAAAAAAAAAAAAATAATAAGGAGAAAGGCGTTTGAGTGCAAGTAAAAATGTTGAGGAAAACTAGTCAACACTTTTGTGCTTTTCATGCAGTTACTGTAAAATTGTTTAGAATTTGTTTTGACGCTTGTTGTGTTTAATTTCATTACACACTCTCTAATACACGCACACACACACACACAAAACTAACGGAACACTTTTGCAACATGCAATAATATTAATTGCCAACATTGGCGCAACTGCGAATGCAACAACAACAACAGCAACAACCAACAACTACATCAACAAAAGCAATAAGGCGCGAAGTTTAACAAAGGTCGACTACAAGTATACCCTGTAGTAAGCAGCTTGAGTTTTGATTTTGAGAATATCCTGTAGGTATTTTAAGATAACTTTCCAATCATCATATGTTAAAAAGAATTTAAATTTAAATAAATCTAAATATGCAATCTTGTTTATTAAGACAAATTATGGCTTATTTAGATTACAAATACCCCTTAGTTAGATTCGCATAGGGTATTTGGAAACAAGCAACAAAAAGCAGGCAACACTTTTGTGCTTTTACATTTTATGCTGCTGCTTGTTACACCTATTGTTGTTGTTGTTGTTGTTGTTGGTGCTGCTGTTGTGCCTGTGTGTGTGTGTTACTTTCATTTGTCCAGCTGTAGTTTAACACGCGCTGTAGAGTCCTTGGCTGGTCCTGGTCCTGCTGTTGTTTGGGTGTTGCTTGTGCTAAATAACCTTGCACCTTTTTATTGCCGGTCGCGTCGGAAGCTCGCAATTTTGGCTCACAACCATGCATCGCCGCTTGGCTGCCCCATTGTGCTGCAAACCAACAGCAACAGCAGCAGCAGCAGCCACAGCCCCAATCCCAGCATCAATCCCTGCCCCAGCGCCAGCCAGGCATGTTGCCACCTCAACATTGTTAGTTGCTGTGCAGTTTTATTGTTAGCACTCGCCGTTGAATATTGCATGTTTTCTATCAGTTCCGATGGCCGCCCATTAAAGCGATATGTTTTTCTTACAATCCACTTCATATATTCAATTGCAAAGCACTTTCTTCTACTCATCTGCAGGCAACTTTCAAGGCGCCATATTCACACACTCCGAGCCATGGGAATCAAAGGCGTTGCAAGCCGAACGCAAATCCGGCGATTTATTGCCGCCCATTATTTATTGGCCCGAATTGCATTTCTTCAAACTTGCATCGGCCATTGCTGATATGAAAAACTCTGTAGCGGTTAAGTACAAGCCAAATACGCAAAAAAAAAGGGTAAGAAAAATGTTGAGCACTTGACAAGCAAACGTCACACACACAAACACACACACACAAACACACACACACACACACACATTTATATGCAACACTTGATTGAAATCGTAGTTTAAGCCTGAAAAATATCAGTTAAAATTAAATTTCTTTGTAGGTTAAATTATATTTCTTAAAAAAAACAATGCTCTTTATAAAGTTTAGTTAAAACTGATTAAAAAAAAACTTTGTCATTCTAATGCTTTTTAAGTTAAGTTTAATTTAATTAATTACAAGTAATTAAGCAGTACTATTTTTTATTTTTATATAATATAAGGATAATATAAGGATAATATAAAACTTATGCAAAACCTATTTTGTACCATTTTGTGGCATGCTAAAGAAAAGGCAATATAAATAATATATATATACATTAAATGAACAAATGTCTAAATTGAAATCAGTAGTTTATTAAATTGCCTTATTATTCACTGACATTTATAATTTGTAAATTATGAACTAAAGCACTTGGTTCACACTTACTTAAATCACTTCTGTACACTTGCATTCATGTTTATTCACTTCTCAATAGCCACAAGTAAAGACTTGGGGTTAACCAAGTACTCGGTGCACCCAAATAACATTCATCAAAATGTTTGTTTAGTTCAGAATATATGTCTCATCTCTAAATGCATAAACACACACACACACACACACACACACACACACGTACACCCATAAAATGTGTGTTCGTTTTGCAAATATGTTCTACACAATTTTAATTAACTTTGTCAGGGTCAGTTGAAGTTTATTTTTTATTTATTTTTCTTTTTTATGGCTGCAGTGTTGCGAAAAATGATGGACATGTCATGTTCGGTTTAAAGATTGATTAGTATTACTGTGATTTATGCCACACACACACACACACACACACACATGCTGCACACTCGACTCACATGTATCACAAAACTTTGGCGTTCAATCTACGCTACGGTAAAAGTAATGGGTCAGGGAATATTACGAAGGAATGGAAAGGAAGGGAGGGTTGGGGGGGGGGGGGGGCTGTTTATCGTAACTGGTGTTGCTGTGGTGCGTAGGTGCCTCAAGCCATGCCACAACAGCAACCAAATCGAGTTACCTTATTGTACGTTACGTCTAAAACGCTTCGGATCAATGGTCATTCATCATTGTCACGCCATGGGCGACTGTCGGGCAACTCAGTTGCCTTGGCTTGGCTGGGTCCTGTTTTGGGTGCGTAGGTGCCATGCCGGGGCCAGCGTGAGGTCAAGTGGCGTGGCAGCTTTGGCCGCCTGCCCAATTCACCTGCACCAGCAGTTTGCATCTGCCATGTCTCACCTGCCTCGAATCGTTCCAGTTCGCTCCTCGCTGGCTGCTGGCTGCTGGCTATTTGATTTTTCGACCACTTTGACGCTCGTTGTTTTTGTCTTTTGCTTCGGTGGCACAAAAAACAAGT
The DNA here is from genome assembly GCA_004143845.1 of Drosophila lacertosa. Lineage (NCBI taxonomy): Eukaryota > Metazoa > Arthropoda > Insecta > Diptera > Drosophilidae > Drosophila > Drosophila lacertosa. The sequence continues at coordinate 415,908 of SCDZ01000042.1, forward strand.
GCCCCTCAGCGCTGGCCGTCCCCGCTTTCTGCATTTGATGTGACATCAGCGCTGCCTGCGCCGTGCACTTTGTCAACTTGCCTGTGATAAAGTGCTTTAAACTCAAAATGCATGCAACGTTTAATGCAAAAAATAGACAACCTGCATTGAGACCACAGACAGCAAAAACAAAAAACAAAAACATAAAAAAAAGAGAGTAGATAACGAGCACAATCAGCTCCAGGGCGTCGACTTTTTAATGCCCTTGCAGACATCTGCATTAAATGGCTCTTTGTGATAGCTGGAGTAATAAAGTTATATGGCAGACCTTATCGGAAAATTCAACGACATCTTTTAAAGTTTGCTGTATTTTAACGAATTCTAATAAAATAATTTATAAATTATTTAGTTAAAATTAATACTGTTTAATGTAATTTCATTTAAAGTATGCTATTTAAATACCATTTTTTTAGTTAGTTCATTTCTCTCATAATCCATCTATGTCGAATATATTATTTTTCTGTTACAGATAATTTGAGTAACGTCCCTTCAATATTTATTTATAGATTTATAAAATATTTTGTTAAAATGAATACTATTTAATGTAATTTAATTTAATGTATGCTATTTAAATACAATTTTTTTCATTTCTCTTATAATCCATCTATGTCGAATATATCATTTTTCTGTTACAGATAATTTGAGTAACGTCTCTTTAATATTTATTTATCAATTTCCAACGAATTATATTAAAATAATTTATAAAATATTTAGTTAAAATTAATACTATTTAATGTAATTTAATTTAATATATGCTATTTAAATACCATTTTTTTTATTAGTTCATTTCTCTCATAATCCATCTATGTCGAACATATAATTTTTTTAATTTGAGTAACGTCTCTTTAATGTTTTTTTTTATTAATTTCCTATTACATTTTTTAATATAATCTTCTTCATGCAACATGCAAATTTTCTTTTGCTTTACCCTTTATTCGTGTAAATATATGCTTTATATTTCATGTTTTTTATATTCAATTGAATTTTTTAATACTTATAGTTTATTTAATAATTTTTTAAAAATATTTTATTAATTAATTAATACTTTCACAACTAACTGAATTCGTATTTATGGTCACTTATTTATATACACTATCCACACAGTCTCATTCAATGTTGTCTCTAAAATTGTTGTGCCCTACTTTCAGTCAGGGTATTGTATGAACTGCATCCTTCATCCCTTTTTCCCGTTAACTGTTTTTATCCGCCAAATTCGCACGCGTTGCGTTTAAATTACATGAGTTTTTTGTGCTTTGGCAGCTCGTCGCTAGTTCCCCCACTAAATGAACGGATTATGAGTGTTGTTAGCGGTGTTCGTGGTGCGATTCGGTTTCAGAGCAGACCACCTCGCACTCTTGGCCCTTTTTTTTGGACCATCTGGTGTTCGGCTCATTTTGACGAGCATTTCGGTGGCCACGTTGCCAGGTTTGCCTGGCTCCCTTTGGGTGTGTTCTGTCCATTAGTCTGGCTTTTAAATAACTGACTGCAATTTGTTGTACGCCGTTTTCTGATTTGTGTGCTTTGGTGCTGCTGGTGGGCTATGGGCCCATTTTCGAGGTCAGGCCATCATTAGCCTTGTTGTGGTTGTGGTTAACACGATGCGGACGCTTTTTATATTTGCCTTTAAAAGTTACTTTTACAATATTGAAAAAGAGCATTTTTAAAAGTAGGAAAAGTTAAGCTTTAAGTAAACAAAAATTATTATACGATTACATTCTATTTTAAAGGCAGATTTTTAAGATATTTCTAAAAAAAAGCATACATCAAATAATTTTATTTAAAAATATGAAATAAACAAAATGATGTAATAATAATTATACGATTACATTCTACTTTAAAAATCGATTTTAAAGAAAATTCTAAAAAAAGAATTTATCAAATAATATGACCATAATTCCTTTTTAAAAGTAGGAAAAGTTAAGCTTTAAAAAAACGAAAGTTATTATACGATTACATTCTAATTTAAAGACAGATTTTTTAGACAGTTCTAAAAATAATATATATAAAATAATTTAACAATAATTCCTTTTTAAAAGTAGGAAAAGTTAAGCTTTAAATAAACCGAATGAAGTAATAATCATTATACGATTACTTTCTACTTTAAAGGCAGATTTTTTAGACAATTTTAAAAATAATATATATAAAATAATTTAACAATAATTCCTTTTATACTTTTATAAAAGGTTTAGCTTTAAATAAACTGAATGAAAGAATAAACATTATACGATAACATTCTAATTTATAGACAGATTTTTTAGACAATTCTAAGAATAATGAATATCAAATAATATGACTATAATTTCTTTTTAAATGTTTAATAAATTAAGCTTTAAATAATCAAAATGAAGTCATTATCATTATACGGTGACATTCTAATTTAAAGACAGATTTTAAAGAAAATTCTAAAAAAGAATATATCAAATAATATGACCATAAACTGTTTTGTCCCTTCAACAACAACTAGAAGAGCAACAGTGAAAAAATAAAAATAAACCAATAAAATGATTTAAACGTTCTGAATTGTTTCTCAATTTTGAGACACCATCGACGGGCAGACAAACTGACAGCGACAACGTTGCGGGAAAGTTGCTCAAATTTTATGACTGTGAAATTTTACCATTGTTGGTAATTGATTTTTATGTTAAATCGTAAAAACGCTGCCAGCAGCTCGCACAGGCCAGAAGAGCATGAATTTTAGATAAACCCATCGAGCGGAACCGGAGCAACGTGTTGCGGTGTTTCTTTTGTGTGTGTTCGGCTCACGCGGCGTATGCGTAATTGCGTTCTTTGTCTTTGTTACCCTTGTCCGGCCAGCAGGCCTTTTAAATTTAACAAAATATATATAAAAGAAAGAAAAATGTTTTAGCTTAATAATAGACATAATCTTTTCCTAAAATAGTATCCCAACATTCTCTCTTTGTGGAGATAAAGGCAGATTATCTCATTTAATTTGAAGTAGGGTGCAAGGCAACTTTTAAGGGTTTTTTAAGGGGTCAAGGTCAAGTACTTTGTCTCGCAGCTGATGAGACAGAAATTCAAGTACAAGAGTATTTATACTTCGGGCTACCCGCGCTGAAAAAAAAACGCTGCTTTCTTGTTCAAATTTTTGTTTTGTTTTTTGTTGATATTTTCTTTCAGCCTGAATCGCAGTTGGTAAATTTTTATTAAGCGGTAACATTTTAAATTCAATTGTACGGCGACTTTTTACGCTTTTTAATGAATTAAATTGAACTTTTTATGCGCAAAACTTTTTTTATGCTCCTGTTGTTTTTTTTTTTTTTATTTTTTATTTTTACGCAGCGACCTCAAGGCGCCAAAATGGTTTTTTTTCTCTTTGTCTTTTGTGTTTGTTTGCTGTGCTGTTTATTAAATAATGCCAACAGTTTATAAATAATGCTCGAGCTTAGTGGTTCAGTGGTTTAAATGCAGATTTTAAGTCCCGCCCGGCCTGCTCAACCGTAAGTCACGTCATTTGCGCAATGCCCCGCGATTTCCGTTGCCTACTTACGGGGGCGGGGCCGCGGCGAAGGCGGAGTCAGCACCGTCAACCAGCTCCGGCGACTTTGTTAACACAAATCTTTCCGCTTGTTATGTGTCGGTTTCCGTTCAACTTTAGCACGTCTCTTAGGCAAGCAAAAAAAAAAAGTGAGCGAAGAAAAAAAGAAAACGAAGTAAGGAAACGAAAAGAAAATGAACCCGGCCAACGTTCGCATTGACTGTTTCTAATATTTTCGTTTTGCTCTTTTGCCTTCGCCCCGCCTGAGGCGAAAACTTTTTAAAGCGCCGGCGACATCGGCGGAAAATTGAATAAAAAAAAACGGTTGTCGCTTTCACCGCGTCGCCTGCGTCGATCTGTGCAAATCCTTGCGACGCCCATTGAATGAAAGTGTAATTGATACCGCATCCAGTCAAAGGCAACCAATACACTGCTCAAGCCTCAAGCCCAGCCCCAGGAACGTTTGGTGTGGCAAGTGTTTCCCCTGTCATTGATACCATCGACGGCAAGCTGAATGTTTTGCTTAAGTGTTTGCTGCTTTAAAGATTTAACGAGCCCTTTAATTGGGAGAACACATTGATGTTATCCTAGTTTCGATAAAATGCTGAATATTCATGAGAGAAAAGTTGCTTTTGTTGTGTTTTCTTTTCATTTCTTTAGCTTTTTTTTCTCGTTTGCTTTTGCCTTTTTTGCTCACTTCCTTATTTACTTTAATGCTTACTGTGCCTGTCACTTTAATTTTCATTAAGATTTTTTCATTTGTTCCTATTTGCTTTTTTCTCTCTATTCGCTACTCACTTTCTTCTTTTTGTTGCTATTCGCTTTTCGTTTACTGTGCTTCTCGCTTCTCGTCATTTCTTCTGTCTAATATTGTTTTTCGCTTTTTAGTTATTTTTTTCTTGCACCATCTTTAGCTATTTCCTTTACTTCTCACTTCGCTTCTTTCTTTTGCTTTGGGCTTTATTCAACATTTTGCACTTAATTTTTTATACTCATTTCACTTCTTTCAGCGCTTCTCTCATCGCCTCTGGCATCAAATTAAATGACGCATCGTTCCATGTTAAATATCTGAATATATTTTTCCGCAACGTTGTTTCGTTATTCAATGTGCGACAAGTTTATAATTAAGGGAACTGTTTAATGAATGCTGGCCTAAATATGGAAAGCGTTGCGCATTGATTTCGTCCTGCTAATTAAAATGTGCGTTAATCGCAAATGGACGGTGGCATCAAATCAAAAATTTGCCATCGATTCTCGTATGTGAGACACGTGGAGCGCATGTTAGAGAAGTATTGGATATTGGGTATTTTGGGCATTGGACATTCGTTGGGGCTTGGGGTACGCTCCGCAGTCACGTAGGTAACCGCAATTAGTCGCCGACCCATTGACAAACTTGATATGTGGCCGTGTGTGCGTTTGCTATTGCTATTCGGCTATTCGGCTATTTACAAAAGGTTCACACAATCAATGCGTTGCGTAATGCAATCAATGCTAATGACATTATGTTGACAAATGTTTGCCATTATTGATGGAAGCGCATAGGCGGTTGACTGAGCTGATTCCAGCACTGGCTGAATTCGTCTGAGGCCGGGCCAATTGCTCATTGCCTTTAATTAAAAGCCAACTGCAAATGGGGCATATTCGACCCTTGCTAGCTAATCGATAATAGAGCTTTCAAAAATGTTAGATCAAATCGAGTAGTAACAGGGTATTCAAAAACTATCAATAGTCGCTAAACGATTGAGAAATGTAAAGGTAAAGGTTTTATTATAGTTTAAAATCTTTCCTGTTATGATTGTCTATTGGCAATTTCATGCACTTCACACTATACGAGCATAAATAAATGACTTTGTTTTAAAACAAAACCGTCCTTTATTTAATTTGCTCGTTTGTCAGTTTACGCAACTAGTTTGTTAATTACAAGCAATTCAATTAGAAAGGCATTCACAATGCTTGCAGCATTTTAATTGGACTATTTTCCGGTTGGCAAATAAAACTATAAAACTAAAAACTCTAATACTAATAGATCCGATTACATTTAATTAGCATATACAACAAATAACATGCGGGCTGCAAGTACTTTGGCTTGGTTGCTGCAGTCCAAGTACATTTTCAAGTTTTGCGGCAAGTTTCATAACAAAAGGCAGCTCAAGTTTGTTAGCGCTTAAACCGCCAAAAGCAGTTGAAACATCAATAACAATAACAACACGAACAACAACAATAAAAACAACAACAACAATGTGTGGCCGCAATCGTTGGCTTGAATAGACTTTTGACTTCCGCCGCATGACGAAAGAGTTTTCGTGTTGCCTGCATCTGTGTGTGTTTAGTTGTGTGTATGTGTGTGTTTGTGATTTTCATCTTGGACTATCGCGCGTTGTCATGCAATATTCACTAGAAGGCATCTCCTGCTGTTGCTGTCTTTTTAGTTGTTATTTTGCTGCTATATTCAGCAGGCTGTCTTCTTTTTGGCCAACTCTTAGCCAAAGGCTTTATGATAGCATATATGTGCATATGTATTGCTTTCTTTTAAACGTATAAGTGTTACCAAGTACAGTGGGCTGAAAATTTAAAATAATATATGATAAATTTATGATTAAATATTGCACAAAAAACATACCTTGTACTCTTCAGTTCAACATTATTATCGTCTATTAATATATTTACTTGTTTGTTGTCAATTTTAGCAAATTTTTGAGCAGGTTCAATAGCTGAAATACGATTGTTTGTCCCACTGTGCTGTGCCACTGTGGTATTTTATGTTTTCTGGCATTAAAACGTTGTAATTTCCGCTCAAGTTAGTAGAGCGACAGTTTCCGTTGCTGGGTAGCTGCCATTGCAAGGCATATAATTTAGGCATTAGCACATCTCTATATAGATATTTATGTATGTGTGTCATGCGTAAATATATATTACTATATAAATGCACATGTGTATATTTATATATATATGAGTTCTTGTGGTGCTGCACTGCAGGAAGCTTTTTAATATCGAAGATGCTGCTGACATTTACTTGTTGCATTTTTCTTATTTCCGTATATACCCTGGGCAGGAACAGGCAAAAGAAAGCAGCTTTCAACATTTAATGTGTGTCAATATATTCATATATGCTGGATGGGAAAAATTATCCGGTGCCTGTGTTTATTTTAGTGAGCTTTAAAGTTAGAGATATTTTTGTTTTAGTGGGCAGCACACTTTAAATTTGTATGTGAGAATATTTACATGAGGAGATGATATCTTTTATTAAGCAACACAATCGCCAAAATCCTCCAGCTCAGGTCTGTTTGTAGTCGCACATTTGGACTTTGACAATCGCGGCGGCTGGTCGCATATGAACATGGCTTCGTCCCTCTGCTGTGTAAGTATTTAAACAGCAAATATATCCACAACCAGACTTCAATCTATTGTTGTTTCTTTCCTTTGCAGGGCGAACGGGCCACGGGTTAAGGCGTTGCTTTTCAGCCCTCTCTCTTTGGCAGCCACAGAAGCTGCGCGCTATTGCAGTCGATTGCGCCCGGGGACGAGGAGCCGAGGACAGCGAAGCGTATGTGCCGCGATTAGCGTGCAGCAATCGCATTGCTGTGAAGTCGAGCGTTTTTGCATTTCAATCAAGTTTATGTACACACACACATATGTTTGTGAGCTTTTTATTTAAATTTTCACAATAATTCGTCATTTATAAGAATGAGCCGTTGTTGTTTTTTGTTCTCACACTCGCTCTTGCAGTGTTGCATTTCAGTCGATCATCGTTTATCGGACTCGCCGCATCGTGAATTCGCCGTCGTTTCAATGTTTCCTACGTCTTAGCAACATTGTTGCTGGTCTGGTCTTCTTATCTCCTTTGTGTCAAAATATCCGTTCTATGCTGGTAAAAAGTTCTTTTTTTATTACGAATTCTTTACTCACACATCCAAGTATATGTGCATGCGTTAATGTCGTAATAAGTTTAAAAGCCAATTGAATTAGCTGTAAGAGCAATAAAATTAAACGAAATGAGAGTATTAGCATTTGTCACTTGCATTGTTTGCCTCTGTGCTTGTTGCCTTTGCTTGAATACATTTCCAACACACAGCGACACAAACACACACTCACACACGCACACACTTGTAGCTTGCTGCACTTGTGCACATCCCTTTGCTGTTCAATTAGACGACTGCTGTGCACATTTGCGCTACCTGTGCCTGGCGCTTAAGTGGATTCATCATCATCATCAACTTGATGCGGCTGCAATTGTGTCGACAACAACAGCAACAGCAACAACGACAACGTCAACAGCAGCAACGACGTCAACAACAGCTAACAATACAAATTAAATTGCAACATCATTGTGCCACGGCGTCGCGTCGTCTTTGTTGCCTACTTTTGTACGCGCGCGCGAGTCTCGCGGGTTTGTCAGCTGTCAGCGTCAGCGTGAAAGACAGATTCACCGTAACGCCCACGCACCAGTTACCGTTACCGTTACCGTTAGTGTTCCCGTTACCGTTACCTGCCACGTTGCCACTCTCAGCTGCGCTTCAGTCTTATTTGCTAAATTTCATTTGGACGCGCGCGCTCGCCTTTCAATTTACCGTACGTTTTTCGCTGGTTTTGAATACCCTGGAACCATTAGCTGCAGAAAGGGGTAAATGAAAGCAACACAAAATATGGGACAGCTGCAAGTTGCCTGCAAGTATTAGAGGTATATGAGGAAGCTTGCCAAGCCATTGAGACATTTACTACTTTTAAGGCTTGCCTACAGGGCATCGCTTAGTCGACTACTAGCAGCTGAAGTTTGCCTGCTTTTTATTACATTTACTTTTGGGTCCGCACTCTAGCGCTCTTATTGTTTAATTAGCCTGAAATACGTTTATTTTCATTTGTAATTGGTGTAAACAACGCGCGAGGTGAACCCACATGGAAGTCCTGGTGATTTGTAAAACCTTGAAATGCAGCGCAAGTAAAGCGCCATTGTGCCAAGCCATCGATTTCAACAATGCCAATGGAAAAGTTGCCCAGCATGTGTGTGTGCGTGTGTGTGTGTGTGTGAGTGTGAGTGCCACTGACAAATATACGATTAGTTACGCTGCTAAAGTGAATTCAGTCAGGACATGAGTAATTTGCAGATGTGCTGCAGCCTCAAATTTGTAAGGTAAATAATTGAGAAGTTTCAGTTGCTGAGTAATTGAGGGCACTTGAGATACCCTGTAATCAGGCTTTAGTCGAGATAAGAAGCAATATGTGTTATTTAGAAATTATATTTAAAGGTGTTATTAGCTAATAAAAACATTTAAACTAAAAAAAAAATAATATTATTATTATTAATCATACATTAAGCTAAAATTGGAAGCTGATTAAACATATGTATATTATATAGTATAGTATATGACGTATTAATTATTTATTCTTTAAAATGTTGTTTACCACATGAAAATGTAATATTTGTTTGCATCCTTTCCATTCCGTAAATAGCTTTAAAATTGCTGTTTTCTTTTTATAATAAATTTTAATGATAGATATTGTGCGAGCAGCAGCTCTTAATTTGGCCTGTGAAATATTTCAGGCTCGTATATGTGTCTGTGTGTGCGTGTGTGTGTGTGTATTCCAATGTTTTACAATAACAGAAACCAGTTTGGCAGTTCAATGTGGCTTAATATAATTTGTGCGTCGTGTCGCTGGCATAATTTATTATTTAACATAACACAACAGAAGCGAACGCATTCAACATTCAGCATTCATGGCGAACACACTCTCGTGTGTTATTCAACACTGCACAATGTCAGCCCATCCAAAATACAACAAAAAAAAAACATCGCATGTTTAGAGCTGTTTATTTGTTTTGTTTGTCGCAGTTGTTGTTGTCCTTGTTGTGGCATATTTCAACTGAATGTTTATGTTTTTTGTGCGTTGTTTTTGTGGCAGCTGCTGTAGCAGCTATGCATATCACTCATGCGACACGTTGGCCGCAACAATTGACCCGGCCAACGCGTTCCGCACATTGAGCCATGTGCTGAACCTTTAACGGCTTATGTGGCAAACAGCTCAAGGCAAAAGACGCCCTTTGGCTGCCGGTCAGCGGCAATAAATATCTTCGCACTGCGCAGCGCATATCTTCCCCAAAAGGCCAAAGGACCATCGTCCATCGTCCATTGTCCATTGTCGGGCTCCCCGTGCAGCAGTTGACTTTGTCGCATTGGCGCTTGGCCTCAACGGCGCTGACTGCAGTTTTTTTATACCCTGTAATCGTTAAAAAATGCTGAGAAAGGCTTGGCTAGAGTTGGGTGCGTAAAAAGAGACAAGTTTGCATATTACGTATACGTAGTAAGGAACTAGAAAAACTTGATCTGGTTTTGTTTGTGTGCTCATCTGTATCTTAAAGATTTATAAAAAAAGGGAGTTAAAATTGAAATATTTAATCGCATTAAATATGCTTTGAATAGGTTTAATTTTTTAATTTATTTATCTCTTAATATTATAATTATTAAATACCAATAAGTACTTTTAAGTCAGAGAACTAAACCCATTTATATATATATATTCTTAAGACCAGCTATTGAATGAAAGCTTACCTCATGTTGTCTATTATTAACTTGGTTTAATTTGAAGGGTAAATTAATTTCTTTCAACCAAAGCTTTTGGAAATGTCTAACTCCAATAGCTGCCTACAGGGCATCAGCTGGTCGTGCTAACTCTGTTGTCGCACTCTTGTTATTTATTAAGTTTTCTTTACGTTCGTTCGCACACAACTCAATTTGGAGTCAACCGTCCGGAGTGCGTGTGCCCGCCGGGCTGTTAAGTCCGGCTAAAGACAAAAACAATAACAATGACAATATTAGAATTTGTTGCGCCAACTTCAGCCACGAGCTTCAGCTCGGAGCTGGTCGAATGCAAAGCGACTTGGCCATGGCCATTGTTCTTGTTGTTCTCGTTGTTCTTGTTGTTGCTGGCTGCACGGAGATGTTAACCCCAGCACGGCGTTTAAGCTGCTCGCTGGCGCTGGCCAACAAATTCCGCACAAATAAATTATTCTTTTTCGCACCTTAAGTGACAGAGATCTTGCTCTTGGCCATGTTCTGGAGCTGGGCTTGCTGAATAATGCAGAACATGCCGGAAAAGTTCTAGGCAGCTGATTTTGATTCCCCAGTTGGCTATATGGAAAAGATAGATAATAATTTCCGGTTGGCCAACAAAACAAATTGTCAATTTATAAAGTGCAAGTTTTTTGTTTGCTTCTCTAATGGGGCGGCCCAAAGTTTAATAAATAAAAAATTAGCTGAATTATGTGGCAAACTTGAGTTGCGCTCAGCGCTCTCAACGGGCCAATAGCTGTCATAGGAACAGTAAAAATAGAATACAAAACAACTTGCAAAAGTTTCCGCAATCTGAACTAAACTTTTCAAAATACCCTGTACGAATTTAGCAAATTCATAACTTAAATTGTTTTGTTCAAGAGTTTTGTTTCCATTGTCTTTTAAAGCAGACCCCAAATTGCCATAAAACAAAAAAAATATACCCCTTGTTATCCTGACCCCAACTAGATAAAGATTTCGCGGGGGGCGTGGCCTTGGCTCGTGCAGGGTCACAAAACCGCAACGCGGTGGGCGGTGGGTGGGGGGCGGGGCCAAAAGGCAATAGCTTAAAATTATGTATAAGCAAAATTACTGTAAAATGGTTTAAATGCGTGTAAAAGCAAAATATAATAAGCCCAAAAGCAGCGACTAATAAAAAAAAGGGCAGCGCAAGAAGAGGCGCCACCGAAAGTACAAAAAAAAAAAAACATAAGCAAACCAAAAAAAAAAAAAAACAATGCCGCACCTCCCGCGGGGCAAGCTGTTAAATGAAGAATAAAGCAACAACAACAACAACAATTGGGTCTGTGTGTCTGTGTGTGTGTACGTGTGATGGCAAACATATTTTATGAGCTGGTGTTGTTGTTGTTGTTGCTGCTGCTGCTGTCGTTGCTTCTGTTGCCTCTCAAACGCAGCCGATAATAAAACTTTCCTCTCGAATGGCTACGGCCCGCTGGGAGTGTAATCGAGGCTGTTACATCTATGCTGTGCCAGTGTGTGTGTGTGGAGTGTGTGTATTTTAAACGAATCAGTATTCCATGTTGGCAAGAAATTTTGTAAAAAAAAAAAGTATATATTTATAAACATAGGTAACAAAGGAAACAAATAAGTTTCATAGGAAGTTCTAGACAAATATTTAAAAGCTTGATTTTTGATCGTGCTCTGTTTGTATAGATATATTACATAAATATATATATATATAAATATATTTTTGTATTTTTAAGCAGTTTAAGTTAAACAATTCATAAAGAGAAAGACATTTTTGTGTTTACTTAGATATGTATAAATTTATGTGTATAAAAATTGTACGATTTATATAAAAGAATGTAAGAATACAAAAAAAATTTAACAATAGTTTTCTTTACTATCTAAGCCTTATTTTATATATATTTTCTTTATATATAAATATATTTTAATAATATATATTTTAAGTAGTATATTTATAATTTATTTATTTATTTATAATTTATATAAAAGAATGCAAGAATACAAAAAAATGTAACAATAGTTTTCTTTACGGTTTAAACCAATATTTTGCCTAATTTGCCTGTTAAGTTGGTTTGTATTTAGGTTTTAATCCTAGGAATTGGGGAATTATAAAAAAGATTATTTTTAAAAGATTTATTTATTTATTTATTTGAAGGCTACATTTTGACAATTTATGTAGACGCAGCTGAATTTTTTTAATTCTCATATGCATTTCTAAATAAATACAGGGTAACTCCAAGCCGACTAAAGAATAATTAATAGCTCCAATTAATTGCAAAATAGTTGACATGCAGTTTTGTGTTTAAGTTAAACAAAAATAATAGATTTAAACAAAAGACAAATGCTCTCATTAAATAACTTAAATATATGTATTTATGTAGAGCCTTGAGCAGTTTTTGGACTTGAACAAGTTCCAAATGGTGTTTATCATTATCATTATTATTGTTGTCTGTCGGACAAAAAGATCAACTTATGTTGCAGCACAAAATTTTCCAAGTTGCAAGCAAAACGTTTTTCTGCTTTATTTTGCCGAGTTGGTTGAAAAAGCGCTCGAAGGCGTTGAAAAAAAGGTCATGCAAAGGGATTGACTAGGACATGAACATATTCAAATTGCTTTTGGGGGGGGGCGGCTAATAAAAAGCTTGTAATCAAATGGGGCGGTCCGGGGCGTACACAAAAAACTTTTGCTTAACAAAGTCGCAAACTTGGACATGTTGGCCAAAAAATAAAATATATGCGACTTGGATATGCATGACTTAAGCTGCAGGCAGTCTGAAACCAGGCGGGTGCTGTTGTTGTCCTTTTGCACTTAGCCAGGACAAAATGTAACTAAGCAAAACACTCGTTGCAGTCAACTTAAGGCTAATTTAAGTGACTGTATCTTTGGCTCTGTCTGCAGCTCTCTCTCTCTGTGTATTTGTGTATTTGTGTATTTGTATTTGTGTATTTGGTGTGCGTGTCTCCGAGGTGACTTCATAGTTTTCTACCTGTTCCCAAACGTCCTGTGCATCCTGTTAGCTGGTGCTCGACATCATCAATGTAAATGCTCGTGAATAATGCAAGCCTAAGAAAATAAGCTGCACTCAAGTGCGCTTCTTACGGGACACTCTTTATTGTAGTTGTTGTTGTTGTTGTCGTTAGGTTTACACATATAGAGAGAGACATATGTATGTAAGCATATCCTTAAATATGCTTCTTTATAACATTTTTTAATATTGCCTTTTTCGTACTTGCTATTAACGTTATTTAAAACACAATTGTAAGTTTTCATACACAATTTATGTCACATAATTAAACAACTTTATTAATTACAGGCAACGTAGTTTTATGAGATTTTTAATAAAATTAGCGCGTAACTTTAATGATAAAAAATAACTGTTAAGCAAAGTGATTAAAATGTGGGCAATGAAAAACATCAGAAATGACAGTGGAAAAAAAAAGAAAAGAAAAACAAAAAATGTGCAAATAAAAATACAAACTTTAAATGAATATGAACGGGAGCATGTGAAAAGCGGAGCTAAGAAATGCAACGGAAAATCGTTGGCTGGTTATGCAAGGCCTTGTTAAAAGCAAAAGTTGAAAAAGGCGAACACACGAAACACACTCGGGGGCACACGTCTAGAGCACTCTTCAGAAAGTAGGCGTAACACGGTCGAAAAACTTGGCCCACGTTGAACTCTTTGGCCTATGAAGTTTTTGGCTGCGTTTACCTTGGCCGTAAACTTGCCCAGCGACTTGCTGGCAATTAGTGCACCTTTGTGTCTGTGTGTGTGTGTGCGAGTGTGTGTGTGTGTGGGCGTGGCCATTTAATTCATTTTCACTAGCTGGCACAGCAAGAGAAAACTCCGGCACCAGCCGAGTCTGTCGCTTTTGCACACAATTTCTCATTCAGAAGTTTTCTCTACCGCGCCCGCTTACAAGTTTGTAATTCTTAGTCTGTTAACAAAGTTCATAAATACTTGAGCAAGTTCGTTGGTTTCCCTTCAACAACAACAACAACAACAACAACTCAAGCAACAACAACTTGGCTCAGTAATTGCTCATGTATTTGTATTTTGTAGGTACTATAGAATCAGCTGAATATTATGGCACAAATCTGTTGCCAATTAACAAACAACTCTATTGGTAAATCTGTCCCACATCAGCTGCTTAAAACGTCATAATTAAGCTTCTAGTTAACTGGCAGTTAATACAATTACAATCATTTTATTTACTGTTAAATTTATTGTTAACCTTTCAAATGCAGTTTTTTTTATCGATTATAATCAAAGTAATTAAAAACTCTTAAACAATTTTAATAAATTAGATTACAAACTGAATAAATAGTTGATACAGGTTAAGTTGAGCAAGAATAAGTTTAAAGGCAGCAATAGGCTAAAAATAAAAGTAAAGGATATTTTAGAAATAATCTAAATAAGGATAAGAAAATTAGGAAACGAATTTATTTTAAATAGATCTGCAAATAAGAAAGTTGCAATCAAATTCAAATACATAAATACAAATAAATTAAAAGCTCGTGGATGATAACTAACAGGTATTTAATTTAATTTAATTTGGAAGAATTAATTTTTTAAAATTAAAGGTCAATGTATAAAGGATATTATCATTACTCTATATACCAAATTGGAAAGCTCTAGCTGTCTGAGATTTGCCGTGGATTCAAAATATTAACCCCTTTTTACCTTATGGGAAGCGAATAAGCCCAAGTAAATGTGTTAAACTAAAATTGTTAACCTTTAAAAGTCAAGATAAAATATTTAGTTTATAGCAATGGACCACAAATGGAGAGACAAATAAACAACAGAATAGATATTCATAAAAATCAATAATGTTTTCTTAGTTTGTCGAACTTTTATCATAAGTCAATTATTTTGAACTTTGGGTAAAATTTCCAAGTACTTCAAAATTAATCAGTAAATAAAGTAGCATCTTATCTCTTTTTGGAGATATATAAAAACTAGAAAAAAAATATTAAATAAAGTAACATTCATCATTCTAATTCTTATGGTATATAAAGGCAAAAACGATAAAAATTATTTAGCTGACAATCGCTTTCTATTGATTATCGGAAATTTCAGGCTTAAAGAAAGTATTCAGTAAACCAAGCTCACCATAGCGAGTGACTACTGCAGCACATGACTAAAGGTTTATTTATCATAAGTCGATTATGTTGTACTTTTTATTTATATTTTCAAATATTTAAATATTAATTATTAAATAAAAAAAAACCTACTCATTCTTGGCGTATTTAAAGATAAAAAAAATTGTAAATAAAGTAGCAACATTTTTATTCTTGGAGTACATTAAAGACAAAAAAGAAAAAGATTAATTAGCTGACTTTAGCTATCAATTGTTTATCGTAAATTTCAGACTTAAAGAAACTATTGCCTTGTTTTTAGTTAGTTAGTCAGGTTCACCATAGCGAGTGACTACTGTAGCACTTGATTTAAGGTTTATTTATCATAAGTCAATTATGTTGTACTTTGGTTTATATTACCAAAAATTAAAAAGTTAACTATTAAATAAAAAAAAAATCTTACTCATTCTTGGGATATTAAAAGACAAAAATAACTATTAAATAAAGTAGCAAGTAAAGTAAAGTAAAGACAAAAAAGAAAAAGATTAAAGTCAGCTATTTAGCTATCAATTGTTTATCGTAAATTTCAGACTTTTGCCTTGTTTTTAGTTAGTTAGTCAGGCTCACCATAGCGAGTGACTACTGTAGCACTTGATATCTGTACGCAGCAGCAGCTAAGCTGCCAGCTGTGCAAAGCGGATCGCTGGAGGCGTCTCGTTTAGTGTTCGTTAGCCGGCATGTGGCACGGTTGATAGATAGATAGATCAATGTGTGGCATAGGTTGCTGTTGGCTGCAGGGACGTGCTTTGGGGCAAGGCGTCGGACCACTTCAAAAAGTAATTGTTTGCGATTTGAAGAGTGCGGTGTGTGTCAGCGCCAGCAAAATTCATCCTGGATGTGGATGTGGCTCTGGATGCAGTCAGCTCCGATTGCCACTGCTCATGAGACATTCAAGTGGACGCTCGGGTGCCAGTAAAGACGACAACAACAGCAACAACAACAACTATGTTCAGTTAAAGCTGCCCCCGCCGTCGCCCGGGGGGCTGCTGATGGACAAAAGCTGAACGTTACGGCTGCCTGAATGGGCCAACGTCAATGGCAACGAGTTTATTTGCAGTCGAAATATGTCCCCAGACGGCAACAATAGCAATTAGTTCATTGTCAATAGTTTGCTAGCTGAAAATGTCGCACTGCCAACGACAATTTACCGCCAGGGGCGTTGTCAAGAGAGGGGGCGAAAGGGGGGGCCCAACAAATTTAACTAAATTGTAATCGGAATATGCGCATACAAATGGCATTAGCTAGAAATGCAAATTACTTTACTTTAGGACAGCAGCAGCAGCAAGAGCTCGGACAAAGGATAACTGCAAGGACTCTCGGCACTCGGCATTGTTGCAGTCAAATTGCTAGCGATTAAGTGAAGTAAGCTAATTAATTTTGCAATGTATGCTATACGAATGCGAATGTATCTAAGTATCTGCTCCTGATTGGTAACACACACACACACACACATGCACTCAACCCTTCGCTTTGCTTTCATTCCGTTGCTTTAAGGACTTTATAAAATGGCCGCCGTCGTCTGTTTACTTTACATTAATTGAGTTGGCAAAAGTCTACCATAATTTCGTTGCTGCTCTCGCGGCTTTTGGCCATTAAACAAAACGAGTCGAGGCGCCAGTCTCTGGCCATTGTCAGCACTCGGCCGTTGTTCCGTTAATAATGTCCTTTTAAAATCTTGCCTCGAAATTGTTCTGGCCTCAGTCGCATTATCTGCATCTCTGGCACTTCCACAGCGCATTTAACGGCTTCAATTGTATTTTCCCTACATAAGACATGCATTTTCCTTTAATTTCAGCATTTTATCAATTTATGCATGAATATCCAAGTGCTCTCCAGCACAAAGCATTCAGTTCTACGTGTGTGTAATTCCTGTGTAAAGTGCAGATATTTAATGAATACAATTAAATTATTTCTCATTTTGTGCTGCAACAGAAAACAGTTGGAAAAGCTTTAGGTACCTGAACTGAAAATGTTGTCAGAGCCAGAAATGGTTATCTTCATTAACTTTACTTAACTTAAATTCAAATTCGAAATTATACAAAATTTGTTTTATGCACTTTTAACTCTGATAAGTTAAAGATATAATTCTTACCGATTTTTAAGTTGTTTCTTTTTGATTTGCATTTCAGAAAACTAACAGAAATTGTGCAACATTTTTTTGGCCTATTGCTTGAGGTGCATTTAGATTTGTTTTTGCTGAGGCAAATTGGTAAGCGAAAAACAACAGAATCTTTCGTATGATATTTGTGCAACGAGGCGTGGCAAGTGGAAGTTTGGGGGGGCAAGTTGCGCCCAAGACGACAAATTGAGCGAATGGATGACAATTTCGATTTGTGTCGTAAAAAAGTGCATCAAATGCAAAAAACATCAGGCAATGGCAATGGAATCCAATGGAATGGCCAAATTGCAGCCCAGCCCACCGAGCGCGGCTAATATAAAAAGAAAGCTATGCAGATGGGAAAGGGGACAAACACACACACACACACACACACACACACACACACATGTATGCATTTCTTATGTGGTTGTGTGTGTGTGCTTAACTTTTTCGCATGGAGCATAAAAATTTTTGGTAAAGTTTAGTTTACATTTTATGTGCCATGTTTATTTATTTTTATTTGCCGCTATCTCGTCCTGGCGCTCCTGCTGCTCCTGTCGCCCTCTGTTTTCGTATTTCACTATCTTCAGTTATTTCTTATGTTGTGTTTTTCTTGTAAGCTCCTTTTTGCTCATCTCCACACCAAGTTGTCCTCTTTATATATATATATATATATATATATTATATGCTGTCCTTTTTGCTTGGCGTACCAAGCAAATGAAAAATAAGCTTTCAAAACATTTTGTGCCATTTAAAGAACAACAACAATTTTTGGTTGTGTGTTTTTGTTTTTCTTATATTACCAGTTTGGTCGCTGGACATTGTTATTGTTGTTGTTAGATTTCACATTCGCCAGGACTATGTCTGTGTGCAACCGTTTGTTGTGTGTCCAATTTGATTTTTATACATTTTCTTGCAGAACGTCGAAATGAGTTTTTCTTTCCAGTTGATGTATTTAATGGCGTTTGCTTTTACAACTTTCCTTTTTGCCTTTTCTTTCCCATCGCTCCATCCAGCCACACATTTATGCTAATTTTTTTATGTGTCAACCAAATAGCTGCTAGCTGTTAGCTGTTAGCTGAGAACTGAATCATCTTAACGTGTTGCAGCAAATATTAAAAGACAAAAAAACAAAAAAAAGCGCAGTTGCAGTGGCTTTTAGTGTAATTAAACGTGGCAGCTTGATTGGGCTTTAAAGAGCGCGCTTTGGGTGGAAAAATGATTTAATTTGCCTTTTTGCGCATTTCGCAATTCGCAATTCGCAATTAAGTGCAAGGTCCTTGAAATGCACGCAGCCAAACACTAATTGCATTTCTTTTTTCACGCCCGATAAAGGCATTCGCATTCGCATTTGCCATGGGCGCCACAATGGAAGGACTAATGCGGCCAGCAAACTTAATTAAGCCAAAGCCAAACTGCCTACGGAGGATGTGGTCTATACACACACACATATATATATATATATACATATATATATATATATATATATATCTTTAGAAGGAGTGAGCATCTTTAATAAACCGTTGCGAAAGCCAAGTTGGCCGCAGGTAATGAAAATCCTGATGACAATTTTTAGTTGTCGCAATGAAAACATTTCAATTGCGGTTGCCAGGCGTCGACGCTGCTGTTGTCCTTGCGGAAGTCGTTGCGCCTGATTGCCTGCCCGGACAGGCCAGGGCTACTCCAGCAGCAGCAGCAGCAGCAGCAGCTACAAACAAAGCGGATGAAGTCAATTCAAGTAAATGCTTTTCTACTTTTCCTTCACTTCCCTTTCAGCTGCTTGCTTTCGCCTCGCATTCGCAACAATTGCAATTGTCATTATTGTCCTTGCTGCTGTTGCTGCTTTGGCTTATTGTTGTAATTGCAGCACATTCTATTTTGCTGCTGCTTGTGGCAGGTGATGGCGTCGCTGCCGCTGACAATCAGGACCATTTCCCGTTACCAGTTCAGACCCAATTTCTTAATTTATTTATAGCCTTTGATTGCTGTGCTGCAAACAAAAAGACTAACGAAAACAAAGTGTTTTGCCTTGTTTACAGCTAGTGTATATAAAATATTTTATAATTATTATTATAGCATTTACTTATCTACTTTACACCTTTTACTACAAAATATTAAATAATATTTTGTCGCATATATTTTCTAACACTTTGAAATTATAACTTTCATCCTTTGAAAAATATACATATTTTACGCATAATTTTGTTGGGTATCTTTTATGTAAAAAGCACATATAAAATATTCTATATTCTTGAATATATTTAATATTTAAGTATTTGTATATAAATTATTAACCTTTGCATAGATTCGTGCATAACCTTAAATATATAATCTTGTTGAAGGTATTTTTATTTTATCATTAAACATGTCCTTGCGGAAATTAATTAAACATTTGTGAATTTCTCATATTTAAATATAATTTTTATTAGTATTATGTATATATTTTTTATTAATATTTTTTGTATTATTATTATTATTATCATGTATATTTTTTATTAATATAAAATTATTGCATTAATATACATTTATTTTATATTACTTTTAATTTATTTGGTAAGTATGTAATGCCTCAAATAATATTTTTATATACTTAAATAAATATACAAAATCAATAAATTAATATTAGATTAAATAAATTACATTTTCTTGTATATATGTATATATACTTATATTTACATATATGTAAAAAGTTTTCATGAAATTAATTTTGGCTTTATGAGTATGTTTGTGAATGATCAGCTTACTGCATTTTATTACCAATATCAAAAAGGGCATTGAACCTTCGCCTGGCCAGAAGAGAGCTGTTTTCTCGGGTTTCCTTGACAACTTTGATAATATTACTCTTTGAAAATTGAAGCACTTTAGAGAGAGAAAGAGAGTGTGGTTGTTTGGTTGGTGGATCGTGTTGGGGATTGGGCTTCATACTTACTTGCACACATCGCCCGTCATCGTGGTTCATTAGCTGCGCTGGCTAAAAAATGTGCTGCCAAAGCGAAATGTATGCAATCTCAGCATCTTGGCCCATTGCTTCGGGACACAATTTTTCTTTTTAGCCCAGCGCTGGGTCCTGTGTCCTGTGTCCTGTGTGTTCTGTGTCCTGTGCTAGTTGCCGTGTAGCTTGAATAAATAATGCCAATCTATCTTCTAGGGCCAACGGATCAGCGGCCATGTGCTTCTATTTTATTTTTTCTTCCTGTTATTTTCTCTATGCGTGCGGCTCTTAAAGCGACCTATTTTAATATTGCACCAGGCGTTTTACTGTCCTTTTTGTTGTCGGCGGGGATATTTGCATGGCTGGCATAAATATGGATATTAAAAACAATAAAAAATAGCGTCAAGCTGAGAGGTGCGAAAATGCGCATATAAACGAGCGCAACGAGAGAACAAAGATATTAGCCCGAACGGACGACGCGTCGGTCATTGCAAATTAATGGCCTTCAAAGCGGTTAAAACGAACGGAACCGGAAGTCGAACGCCAAAAAGGGGTTCATTGCGTTCATTTGCACACACACACACACAAAGGAGCAGCAGATTTTTATGAGTTTTTCACGGGTAAAATAAGAAATTTTGCACCAAATAATATTACCCAAGCACGGACAAGCAAGCAAGGATTGGCCGAGGATGCCAGCGAGGGCAGCAAGGAGCAGCCAGACAGAGCACAGACTGCAAGGCGGAGGCTGTGGCTGCTTTTTATACCCTAGCAAAAGGTATTCAAATTCAGTAGTTTTGTAGAAGACATTTCTAAGCTTATAGGGTATATATATTCATATGTGGTATATAGTTTGTTAATGAAAGATTTTGTTAAATTAAAGTAAGCCTTTTTAAGGCCATAAAATAAAATTTAATATTAAATGATTTTTATAATAAATATTTAAATTTTATTTATGTATAAGTTTATTCGAACCTAACTCAGCAATTACTCAATTTTATTTATATAAAAATTTTATCTTATGGACTATATCAAATATTTATCTTAGTGAAAATACCTTTTTAAATAAAGATTTTTTATTAAAAAAACAAACTTTTGTTTCTCAATTATATGAAGTCATTTTTAAAAAATAAAATAATATGTTTTTAAAATAATCTAAATGAGATAATTAAATAAATATAAAAAAACTATCATTCATAAATATTATTGTTATATTATTATTATTATTATTATTATTATCTTCTTTTTCAGAAATCTCACAAATATTAAGTTAACTTAAAAAAAAGTTCACTTAAATCACAGTTGTCTTTTCGAACTTACACATCTTACAGGGTATTAAAGCTTCTTGAGGTTGAGAAAAAGCGGTTCCATCTTGTTCGGTGTTGCCATTAAGTGCAAAAGGATTTTCATTCTTATGCGCATCCTGTGCATAATACACTCGCATCGCCACACGCAAAACTCATTGGCATTGCAGCTGTGTGCGTGTGTGAGTGAGTGTGCGTGTGTTGTAAGGATATGCCAATTTATTGCACACACGAGTGCATTAGAGTGCCAGCGCTCGTCTTCTACTCTTCTCCTTTTGGCCGCCGGCAAAGTTTTTGTGTTCATTTGGTGATTGTGGCTGCTGCATGTCTGGCAGAAATTACTTAATCCTTGCGGTTTTTGGAGCGGCAACTGCAACCGCGCCCCGCCCCGCCCCGCCCCCCTTGACTCCGCTGCACATTAAAGCAATTGTAATTGGCATTTGTTGCCCTCGTTGTTGTTGTGTAAGCCGCACTCGAAACTATTTGGCCTCACTCGCTTTTAAACCCTTTAAGCTGCTCAGAGCCTCAGCTGTCCACATTGTCTGCATCAAATAGCCTCCAGGGCTCGGGTTCACAAC
Organism: Drosophila lacertosa; assembly: GCA_004143845.1. Classification (NCBI taxonomy): domain Eukaryota; kingdom Metazoa; phylum Arthropoda; class Insecta; order Diptera; family Drosophilidae; genus Drosophila; species Drosophila lacertosa. The sequence goes on from SCDZ01000042.1 coordinate 438,022, forward strand.
CTCGGAACGGACTCAGACTGGCAACTGCCAACTGGCCAAGTTAACGTAACCGTCTTTAAATATTTGCACCGACCATCGCCGACGTTTGCTTCGACAGCCGTTTTTATTACCCCACGGGACGCGAGCATTGCTTTCAGCAGCGTGCGTCCTGTTTCCTGTTTGACTGCTCCTGCTGCTCTTCCTCTTCTTCTTCGTCTTCTTCTTCTTGGCGGTCTTCGTTCTTAGCGCCGCCCGCTGTTGCAACCAGCTGAGTTGCATTCACGTCGCAGATTACAAATAAATTATCGCCTAATAGTCCTTTTACCCAAGCTCGCCCGTTGCCAACTTTGATTCTTCATTTTTATATGAAATAGTTTGTCTTCTATTTTTTTTTTATATTTATTTTTTGCCTTTTGTCGGCATCGCTTTCACTTGGCTATTGCCTGCAGGCGACATCATGCACCTACTTATGTATGCCATCAATATTGAACAGGATGCGACTGCGGCTCATCTGTCGCTGCGGAGCTTCCACCAGGACTTTTTTGCACTGCGACCTACTTTAAGGAGATCAGCGCAGTTCTCCACTGCGTCCGACTTTAATTTGACCTGCTATTGCAGCTGTCGCTAATCCAACCAAAGCCTTTTAGTTCTAGGTGTTGTCCCCAGCTTATCTCCTACTTGTAGAAAAATAAAACTGTTGCCTTAGTAACTTCAGCTGGCGACTTGTTAAATTCAGTCTGGGCATAAATATTGTATAAATATATTGATAACGTATAAGTAAAAATATAACAATTGGAGTTACTTATAAAGGGTTACTTTTATATGGAGACTACAATGAAAGATTTCCCTTAAGTATCTCAAGAATGTCCAATTAAAACGTGATAAAAAATTCCAAAAGCACTTTCGGGACATTTTCAGGACAATCGCATGTGCTGCGCCGACTGTTTATTAATGACAGCCACTGTGTTGGCTCGGCTTGAAAAGTAATGCAAATAAAAAATTTAATTTAAGCCGGAAATGAAGCCGAAGCTCTTTAAATGCAAACAAAAACAAAAATCAATCTCGGGCGCTGTCAAGAGCTGTAATTGATATGCAATCTGAGTGTCTCGAGTGTGTGTGCGGGTGTGTGGTCTGGGCTGTTGCTGAATGTATTCCGGTTGGGGGGGCGGGAGTGTGGGCGTGGCCATTAACACATGCTTCGGCAAACGAACAGCGCGCATTTTTGCAGCCACAAACTTGCGTATGCAAAAAGGAATTGCAATTGAAAAAATATATATATGTATATATATACATACATAGATGAGGTCTGGGATAGTCACGACTACGAGATACTCTGTAAAGTCTTTTTATGGATTTTTTAATTGTTGTTTTAAATGAATCAATGATTTTTACGTTTGATTCAAATTATAAACCAATTGTATCTCACAGATACAAATGTATCTTTTAGCGCTTTTATTAGATATTCCTTTATAACCGATGTGCAATTTATTGGTGCCTGGTTTAGGGCATTTTTTTTTGCTGTTGTGCCGCCCAAAAAATGGGGCGTGTTAGCCTCTTTCCCAAGTGGAGTAATTAAAAATCGTTGCTTGCATATTTATTGATGATCTTTAATTGTATTGCATACGCGTACTTATAGACTATTTACACAGGTTAGTTTAGCCGCGGCTTAAAATAATCTTTTTCTTTAGTTTTTTCTTTTTGTTTATAGTGACATACACATACAAACATATCAGTTGTAGTTGTAGTTGTGGTTGTAAATTCTCACGTGCATTTCAGTTGCTTAAAGCTAAATAAAAACTGTTAACAAATAGAAAACGAATAGCAAACTAAAAATTAACAGCAGCTGTTGCTGCTGTTGTTGTTGTTGTTGTTGTTGTGTCCGTCGCCATTTTGTAGCGCGTCAACTTCCGTGCGCCATATTGAAATGTCAAGAGCCAACGTTTGCTGACGACGGCCGCCGCTGCGGTTAACGTGGCCAACAGCAGCTGAGCGGCGACACAGGGAGCGGCTAAAAGGCGGTGGCAAGAGAAAATATGCAATTATATTTATTTGCGTTGTAAATTGTCCAAATATGCGACCGCTGTCTGCTGAACGTGTATTTGGATATGCATTTATTTTTAATTAGCAGCCGCCACGTGCGCATCACTTTGGCGGCGACTGTAATTGCGGTCGCTGGCAGCTCTCTATATAGCTGCCCCCCAACTCACCCGATTTGTACTGCTTTTGATTCTTCAGATCGATGTCATCCCGAAACACGATCGCCCGCATGCTGCTCTCCCGCGTCAGCTGCGGATAACTCTCGATCTCCGCCACGCAGCGCAGCTCGATTTCGGGTCGCTTTGGCGATATGATGCGACGTTGCTGCTGCTGCTGCTGCTGCTGTTGCTGCTGCTGCTGCTGCAGTTGCTGCGCTGGCTGCTGCTGAAAGCGCGGATCGTTGGCATAGAAATTGAGCTGGGACACGATGCGCTTCAGATTGTAATCGTGTGCAACGATTGTTGTCTCCACAATGGGCAGCAAGTCCGCTGGATAGGCCTAAAACCAGGTTGGGTTAGTAAGTGTGAGAGTGTGTGTGTGGGAGTGTATTGCTTACCTTTATTCCATTTATATACCAGCTAATTCTGGTTAGCAGACTGGAGAAGTCGGTGCTGCAATTGACCTGGACAAAGTCATCGAAGCGATACATCGAGTTGAAGCTGCTAATCAGCGGATTATTTTGGGGTAGGGCTACAAGAAGTGAAGAAATATTGAGAATTATTTAATTATATTTTAACAGAGATATTGCAAAAATTTTACCTGTGAATAACAGAATTTATTTTAATTTTATAGTAATATTATATACAATTTAATATAAATATATATATATACACTAAGTGCATTATTAAGCCCCCGTTAAAAAGAGATGTAAAGAGCTAAAATTGTTGAGTTTTTTGTCTCCTTGTTTTTATAAATTTTTTAATAAGCATTAAAAACCTTTTGCAAATGTGTTTAACTATTTTTATATTTCGTGTTAGGGGTAACTTATTTTTGAAATTTTTTTATAGCTTTAAGCTGCCCACCTTTAGATTTTTTAATATGAATAGCTTCTAAAGAACTTTATTAAACTGAATAATCTTTATTTAAACAATCTGATTTTTCTACCCAAGTAAGCTTGAGTTAAGTTTTTGTGAATGATTAAAATGCAAGTGTTTAGTTTAAAAAATGTAAGATCTAACATTGCCCATCAAAAAATAAGTTCAAATTAAATGCTTTTGGATGCTATTGATTGAAATTTAAATGCATTTGAATTCAACGAAATTCTAAGGAACTCGATTTTTTATGAAGCACACATTATTAGTTATTAGTAAAACATAACATATATTTATAGCATTAATAGATATGCTTGAATATTTTTTTGTAACTAAAATATACCTTCACATTTAATACACCCCGTAATAAATCAAAGTCTAACCATTAAAGCCAACATTTTGCGTGGTCAGCAAAAGTAAAACACACAACGCCGCAAATCTTCTCGAAAGTAAATATGCAAAAAAGCAAGCAAAGAAAAAATCAAAAGAAAAATCCCTCGTTTTTCTTTGTAGAGCAGAGTGACAAGATATAAAAAAATAATGCGCTTATAAAAGGTAGGAAAAGTGAATTAGTTACAGACTTGGAAGCTAATATTAAACGTGCATTAAACATGCAAATTGTGCAGCTAGCTTTTCCCTTTTTCCCCCAGCCATTTTCCCAGTTGGGCACAAATACAGCAGAGCTTGTTGTTGTTTATTTTACAACTTCTCTATTTGCTTTTGATAAATTTTTAAAAATATTTCAGCATGTACGCAGAGCGCGCATCTACAAGATATTTATTTTATATCAGCGGAAAAATAGATGATCATAAAACACATGCAGAGCAAGCAACATCCTGCTGTGTGTGTGCGTGTGTGTGTGTGGGCAAAAGTAAAAGCGAAAATAAAAACAAGAAAGAACAGCACACACACACACTCACGCACACACACATACATACATCTGCTTGTACATGTTTCGAGCGCAGCGCAGCGAGGCAAAAGGCAAGAGGCACTCGGTAGCGGAGCTTTTCATTTTAGCGATATCCTTTTTAAGCATAAAGTGCTGCCGTAAATCACAGAGGCGCACACACACACACTCACACACACACACACACACACACATGGCCCGCACACCCGCAGACTCGAGGCAAGCAAGCGCGATTCCTGTGCGCTATTTCAACGGTTCTTTTGCTGGCCACCAACAACATGTGTGTGTGTGTGTTGTGTGTGTGTGTGTGTGGCTAGGGATGCGAATCACATGCATCTCTTGCGTTACATTTTATGAAAACGTTCAGCTTGCTGCTCGCTGCGTTGTTTCTTGCGCGAATACATCCTGCTGCCGGGCTGTTGGGCTGCTTATCCTGCGTGCGTGTTGCTGCCCGCTGCATGCGGCTCGTTGTTGCAGCCACTTTGCCCCACAATCTCTCTCTCTCTCTCTCTATCTGTCTATCTCGTTCGGTTGCAGTTTTCTTCGCATGTTGTTTACCATTAAAATATCACGGAAATTACACATTTTACTTGGTTTATGCTGTTGCGGCAACGCAGCGGGGATTGCCGATGGATAGCGGCAAAATATTTGCATTGCATATGCGCCCACATGCAAGCAAGCAAACACACACACGCACACACACACACACACTCGCACACACACACTTTAATTTAAGAAAAACAGTTGCAATTGCAATTGATTACGTATACGCGCCGTTGGGCGCTGAGTCTTACCCTCGACGCTCATGTTGGCCGCACGCGCCGTTAGCTTGAAGTGGGGCGCATCTCCGGACACTTCACACCTGTAGACGCCCGTCGATTTGACGCCCAACAGATTGAGGTCCACGCGGCAGGAGGATTCGTTGCATTCGTAGCTGCGATCGATCAGCTGGATGCCCGGCACGGGAAACTTGCGGAACACGGTCTGCATTAGCGGCGCATATCTGTTTAAAAGTAAAAGTAAAAGCAAAAGCAAAAGCAAAACGCGTGAGTTGGTCGGCCATCAAAGGGTTTCCTTTGAGTGCTGCTGCTGCTAAATTGGCCGCAAATTGCGCCAGCTGCCATTTGCTGTCCCTTTTTCGGGCGGGGCTGGTTGGTCAGCTGATAATCGGCCCAAAAGGCACGCTAAAAGCTTTCAAGCCAGGCCAGGAAATGGAGATTTTGCACACAAGTGGCTTACATGCACTCAATCACAGCTAAATACTATCTCTGTGTGCGTGTGTGTGTGTGTGTGTGTGTGTGTGTGGGTGATTTCTTCAATTTGTTTTGTATTGTGGATTGTTGCTCATTAATCCCTCAAATACATATTGAATCTATCTGTAGAATAATCTACAACAAAAGTGTTCGAGTGGAAAACTTGTTCAGCACTGAACAACAAAAGTGGCTTTAGCACATAAATAAACAAGACTGCCGACGAACAGTCTGCTCGACTTGCAGTTACCCTATATTCTACTACTTAGGCCTTTGTAATTGCGTCAAGCTGGCCATTATTTTTTTTTCTGCTCTTGTTACCCTAAATGCTCTATTTGATCATTTCACTGGGTAGAAAAATACTTAACAGCGCGTTTGCGAGGGGACAGCGGCAGCGGCAATTCCAAAGAAATGCTCTCAACTTTTGTGGGCTGTTGTGGTGTTGATAAGTCGCTTTGTGCGCTACTTGTTAATAGCTGTTAGCCAGCGTTTGTTGCCTGTCTAAGAGCGCGCCAGCAGGGGGACTCGAATTATTTGCGGCTTAGGCGGCGGCTGCTGCGGCAGCAAATCAACAAATTTGATAAGCAATATAAACTGGCTTCCATTCTCTTGTTGCTTTCGGATTTTCGGCTGGCGGCGTGGCTCGTTACAAGGGATTTTGTGGCAGCTATTACTTTAGTCTGTGCTTTGTATTTAGTGCCTGTTTTCCACTAAGTTTTCTGCCTTAAATTTGATGTGGCTGGCCAATAATAATGCGGATAAAATAAACTACTTGGATAAATGGGCCAAAAGTTACAAATCTTGGCAAAAATTAATTATAATTTTACTTCTTTTAATTTCTGGGTAAATCGATAAGCAGGCAGACACCGTTAAAGCTAATTTAAAATTAGCTTAGTAGAGATAAATAAAGCTAAGCTTAGCCAATCAACTGTTTTTCAGAATTATATTTCTTAGTATTGCATTTGTGCAAAAGGGACAAGCGTATGCTTGCTTGTGTGTATCTGCGATCACACCAGCCAATAAGAACAAAGCTGATGTGTTTTGCCAAAAAGTCGACTACAGTTTTGTGTTAAAGCAAGCGGGACAGGCATAAAGCACTCAATGCATGCCAACGATCAATCCAGCTGCAAAGTTGAGTGCGAGCAAGGCAGATATACGCACGCTGTAAAGATGGCGTGGCACACTGTTAGAAACTAATCTAAGCTGGCATACAAATGCAATTCGCTGAAAACTGTTCGAAAAGTTTGTATTGAAATAGACAGTCAAATATGGCGCAAAAGTGCAATATTCGCCCGAAAAATGAGCAAATTGAAGGCAACTTCGCGAAAATTATTAGCCTTCAGTCAATGTTGGCGCTGCTGAAGAGCTCAAGTTGCCAAAAAAAAAAAAGATGGTATTTCGCTTGTTGCAGCGTTTTAAAGTTTTGTTTGCATTAATTTGCAGTTGCATTACAAGTGCGAGGCAAATTGCAATTGGCTACAGTTGAATTTCCACGTGCTGCTGTCTAATTAAAACTTTCGCTTAGCAAGCAGAGCCCTTTTTGCTGGCACTCAGCTTTTGGGGCGAGCGAACGTGTGTGTATCTGTGTGTGTGTGTGTGTACGAGCGTGTGTGCACAGCACCTAAGCGCTACTCATTCTCATTTTTAATTAAGCAAAACGCGAAGCAGTCACTTGAGATTTTTCATTACGCTGCAGTGCAAACACTCGCATGCAAGCAAAAATATTTATATGTGCTTATGTATATACATATATACATACATATATTCGACTGACTTTCATCCAACGATGCTGATAATGATTATGTGGCAATATAACGTTGTGGATGTCTTAGTCTAGCGGGCATTTACCCTCTTCGAACACCTCACTCGGTTGCTTGAAGTAGCCGTCTTGAGGTCAAATTGGCATTTAATAATCATATTTGGTTTGCTGCTGCTGGCACAGGTCATAAACAGATATCAGTTCCTATGGCAATTAGTTGGCATTGTTGTCGCCTGTCTGGCTGCTGCTGTTAACAGCTGTGGCATAAATATTAAATGCCGCTTGCGAGCTAAGTGACTGATGGCTGTAACAGAGCCGCACGACTAAAAGCCTATAAACCCCAAACGGGGGCAACCGCAGCAGAGTATTTCATATGGCAGGACATTTAAATTAATTTGCTGCAGCATAAACGAACCAACGCAAATTAATTTATTTAATAATTCATTAGGCAAGAAAGTCGCTTGACAATGAACATATTTATGTGGCAAGCGTGTCTGTGTGTGCGTGTTTGAGTGTGTGCGTGTGTGTGTGTGTGTGTGGGGTGTGGTTACGACTGGGATACGCCCACGGCAATGGCACAGATTTCGATGCATTTGACAGCTGCGCAGCCTCGCAAAAATAACAAAAATAAATATCATAAATTATAAGCGCGCACACACACACACACAGAAGCTATCTGGCTGTGTGTGTGTGTGTGTGTTTTTGTACTTACCTAAAAAACTCGCTGTCGCTTTTGTACCACTTAACCGAATTTAACGTGTGACCACTTATGTCATAGCTGCAGGATAATGTCACGTTATCACGAAAATCAACAATTTGTGGCACATTGATGTCAGTCACAAGTAGACACTGAATGCGACCCATAGCTGCCAAAGAGAGAGAGAGAGAGATACAGAGTGTAAGCGAGATGGAATACGTGAGGTAAACAGCAGCCGGCAGCAGCTGGCTGCGTTTTCCTTTTTTGCTCTTTGATAAAAAGCGTCAGATAAAATGATGAAAAATGTCATAAAAATGCTGCAAAAAATGGAAATATTTTGCATTTTGGCCAGCTTTAAAATCTCACTGTGTGTGTTTGCTTGTATTTGCTGGGCTGCAAAAAGAGCAGCGCCAGTGAGATTATAATCATAGGGGAAAAAATCATATTTTTGGATTGAATTGTATAAATACATACGTGTGCTTTTGATAGGTCAAATACTAATTGGATTAAGCTTTCAGAGTATTTACATTTTGTTAAAGTTTATAATTTTGCTTAAATTCTGCCTATCAATTTAATGGGTATACATCAAGTTTAAGGATGGAGATCGAAAAGGTTACTTGCGCCTTTCTACGCACTTCTCACGCTTTTAATGCCCAAGCGAGTTCAAGTTAAAATTTAAAGAAATATTTTTTTTGCATTTCTCTCCTTCGTTACTTTGCATCCTTTATGATTTAAATTCTGCCTTTCACATTGGTCTTTCTTTTAGGGCCTTTACTGAATTTTCCTTTTACTTTTTGCACTAAATGCTCACTTTTCTTTCTCACCCTTTTTTTTTTGTTTGTTAATGTTTCTCAAATCATTTGTTCGTTCACTCTTTTCCTTTCTTTTCCCTCCTTTTCCTTTTATTCCGATTTGCTCTTTCACAAGCGCAGTAAATTAATATTTGAAAAGCAAATGTTGTCTCAGCGAAATAATTTAATTAAATCTTTGCAAGTGCTTTAAATTACATACTTTTAAAGTGCTTAAGTGGATAAGTACATTTAGTTGAAAATTTTAAAGTAAATGCTGCGGACGCAAATTAACATAAAAAGAAATTAACCAAAGCAGACGAAACAGAAAAAATGGGAAGCAGACAATTTGCAGCACAAAACAAAAAAAAAAACAAAAAAAAAAAAACAAAAAAAAAAAAACAAAAAAAAAAAAAAAAAAAAAAAAAAAAAAAAAAAAGGGAAAGGAAAAAGATAACAGCAGCAACAACAACAACAACAACAACTGCTAAACGCTTTCATTCAACAACAACAACAACAACAACAACAATTGGCAACCGCGTTTGGGTTTTTACAATTTGCGGAACGTTTTTAAGTGCAAACAGACAGCTGAAAAGGAAACGGCAGCAAAGAAGAAGAACAAGAAGAAGAGGAAGAAAAAAGTGGTTAATATCATTAGCTGCATTTGGTGTTGTTGCCGCTGCTGTTGCTGCTGCAACTGCTTATTGCAGTAAAATGCGAGGCGCGCGAAAAGTTGTGTGAAATTTCCATAATCTTGGCCAAGTCGCCGCCCAGTTGGGCGAATCGGAGCCTTGTGCTGCATGATAAGCAACAATTTAATGCCGAGCAAGGAAGGACGACAATTTGCAACTTGTCTGCATAATTTTTGTTGCTGCTTGCAAATGGCATTAGGCAACAGCGGCAGCAACAAGCAGCAGCAGCAACACTCGTGAATTTCATTTGCTGCACTTCACAGTTGAGAGAGAGAGAGAGAGAAGACCATCAAATATTTGTGGAATAATTCTTAAAATGGATATGCATTCCCCAGCCCACTGATTACCTTTTGCCAACAGATATATATTTATATATATATATATATATGTTTCGCGACAGATTGTCGTCTGTGAAATGTGAGCTTTGTAGTCTGCTTTATGCATTGTCAATGGCAGCAGCAAACAAACTGCAAAACTTGTTTAAAGTTTCAATAGACAAACAAACAAAAGTGCCGCATACTGAGACAGACGTCAAAGAGGCGGATCTGCCAGAGGCAAGCCGGGGCATGTTGCATGCTGCATGCTGCATGCTGCTAGCCGAGTCTCAGTCTCAGTCTGAGTCTGAGTGTGACACGAGTCTTTGAAGCATGTCAAAGCTGCTGACTAGCAGTAACATGAAACAACAACAACGATAACAACGACAATGGCAAACACATTTGCAAATGGCAGCGGCAACCGCAGCTTAATGACAGCCTCACAACAAGCACACACACACACACTCAGCTGAAGGATGTGCGGTGTGGTGGGGGTAGGCGAAAGGAGAAAAGTTCACCTGCGTGGCAAAAGGCATGACAGCTGTATCTGTGACCAAGAAGGCAACAATGAAGAGTTAACTTCAGAAATACCCTTTAAATAAATAACAAATAAAGTATATGGCAATAGATTAATATAGACTTAGCTTCAGTATTAATTGTTATTTATATATGCCATACTATTTAGAAATTCTATATAAACTAATTTATATATACATACATATATATATAACATTTTAAGTCCTTTCATTTGTTACCCAAACTTTCATTTGATCAATTTAGACTAAGCCGAACTTAAATGCCTTCTTCTTTAGGTAAAGTTATTAAATTGTTAGCCTAGGGTATTCAAATAAGGACATCAAATACAAGAGAGGCAACTTTTTTGCACGGCAATCAACGCACTTGAGCAAAGTTTTTGCTGCCTAACAACGCCAAACAACTCCGATGCCAATTCAAGACCTCAATTTGATTGTCTGTCTGCCTTTCCATGTGTGTGTGTCTGTGTGTGACTGTGTGTGTGTGTGTAGGTAGGTATTACTTATGTATAAGTATGGCAGCTTGTCTGGTGCTTTGTCTGTTTGCTTGGCTGATTGTTGCACAGCTGTTCGTCTTGTGGCTTACAACGTGCCGCAGCGAGTTTTACCCCGCTAGCCGTGCAAAATGCCTGAAGAAAAGTCAAGAGGCACTTTCTTATTGCATTTTATATTTATTTTTATTTAGTTTTTATTTAAGGCATGCGGCGCATAGTTTCTGCACTTGACTTCGCCGTTTCGCTGGATAATGCAAATTGTCTGCCCTGAAAAGTAGGCAACACAAAAGTTGCTCCGCACTGTTGTTGTTCTCACAGCCGCTTGTGCTGCAGCTTTAGCCAATTTAAATCCGGCCAGCAACGTTCGCTGCTTACGATAAACGCCAGCGCAGACAAATCTGCACAGGCCCAAGCATAAAGTAATGCCAAGCATCTATAATTTGCATATAAATGCGACAACGCTTCGAGCACCACGCACACAGTCCGAGCTCTTGTTTGTTTGGGTTGCTATTTCGGTGGCCTTTTTTACCCCCCCCATTCATATACCCTGTGAACATTACTAAAGGGTGGTAGAGGGTGGCTATGTGTGAGTTTATGTTACAGCAAGGATCGAATCAATAGTTAAGATATTTTATCTTTTTTAAAGTTAAACAATTTTTTTTAATTGAAATAATATAGAAATTGTCAATAAGATGAGTAAAATAGTAAGAAAAAATAATCAAGTAATTAAGCAAAATTAATACATAAATCGGATTGTACAAATTTTAAATATTGAAAATGGTCTATTGATTGATTCGATTAAAAGTAGAGGATCAGGAAGTCAAGACCCGATCTGGCAGGTCTTAAATTTAGTAAATAGTTAAGGTATATGGATATATTTTTGGTCTGCTTATTTTACATTTATCAAACGTTATACTAAATCTGAGATACTTAACATTGAGTAAGGGAATTTTATAAATTGAATTTCTGTTACCAATTTTCAGCTTTGCTAATAAGCCAGTTCCAGGCAAGAGTTGTTGAAGATATATTCAACATTTATCAACTTTGCGTTTAGTTGAATATATTAAGTAATGAAATAAATAATTAATAAGGTGATAAAGTCAATAAAATGTTAAATATTATAGCTTCTTTCTGTACATCAGATTTTATAATGAATTTAAAAAATGAATATTAATAATAAAAATAATAATAATTATTTTAAAACGCAATTTAAATGCTATGATTTTTTGCTATCTAAATGTATTGAATGTTATACATTAATGCTACAATTCCATAGTTCTATTATTATTATTATTATATTATTATTACCTTATTTGGAACGTAGATTTTCATAAATAATACGTTGATTTACTTTATTATATTGTCTACTGCTTTTCATTAAATTTGCATTTAGCTTAAAAACTTCATCAAATTTGTTTCTGCTTAATTTAAATCTAAAAATGAAGACAAAATCTTTCTAAAAACAAAAGAAAACCTGCTGCCTAATACAGCGTATCTGTTAGTCGACCATTTTTTGGTAAGGCACTCATTTTTTCTATCTGACTTTTTTTTTAGTGGGGTTCAACTTGTGGCAGGCGAACACAAATAAAGATGCTAATCTCACTAAAGCGTAGTTGCGCAACAACAGCAGCAGCAGCAGCAGCAGCAGCAACAGCAGCAGCGGCAACAACAACGCTACAAAAATTGAGCAGCTAAATGGCAAACAAAAAAAAAAGCTAAAATAAAATGAAATAAAATAAAATAAATAGACGTAGCTGCTTCTGTCTGGCCAACTATGCGACGAGCGTTAAACTAGGAGCTGAGATTCCTTCGCTGCTGCTCGTTGTTGCTATTGTTGTTGTTGTTGTTGCTTTGCCTAAATCCCATTTGGTATGCAGCAGCCATAACAGCAACAACAACCACAACAACAACAACAACAAAAGCAGCTATGCAAAACATCAAAGTTTAAACTTGATTTTGCACATTGGCTGCGGCTATTTTGGCTTTCACTTTGGCTTAGTTGCATTCCGCTGCGGACTGATTCACTTGCTAAACATTAGTGTCAGTTTTTTGGCCACATGAGCAGCCAAATAAACCCCCTTTGCCAGGAAGAGAGCATACACGTAATTGTTGTTGTTGGCTCGTTCAAACATAATTTACTTTTGCCACGCAAATCGCACACTTAATAAAATTGAAGACACTTGTAAAATAGGCAATTTGTTTAAATAAACTTTATGGCACTCGAGTCAAGCGACTCTGTCAGCAGGTCCTGCCCAGGCACTTGTAGCCAAATATTTATTTACTCCAGCATGTCCTTTATACGAATACTCCCCAGCCGCCAACACTCGTTGGCAGTAAATTTTAAAAGCGTCTATAAATTTTAGAAAAGTGCAAATAAAATATAGCGCAAGTTTTTATGCCTGTTGTGTGAGTGTGTGTGTTTGTGTATGTTTGTGTGTGTGTGTTTTGGGTAAATCCTTTAAGGCGTACTCCAAAATGAAATTGTCACATTTATGTTTCCTTTATGTAAATTTCAGTCGCTGCGCCTCTTGACTCGGCGTCAGCCTCCATTAGCCCTGCCAACGAATGTCCTTCGAGTGCTTGAGTCTTTAAACAATGCGTACAACAAAAAAAAAACAGAAAAAAAACTATGCAAATTTCTGTCATGTCTGTCTTTACTCTTAGTCACATTTGAATTGATTCGCTTTTTATGCCAAAAAATTCGAAATTTTGACAAGCTTTCTATGTGCAAATATTGTTTTAGCTAAACTTTTTATTTTAATACACTTTTAAATAATTTATGAGCGCTTGTTATAAAGCTCAAATTAAGTTTGTTTTAACACAAAGAATATATAGTATATATGTCTGAGGAGAGAGAAGGAGAATTTGCCAAGCTGATATTTATTTTTGCCTGAGCTAAATCAATTCCACTTTTGCGAGTCTTGGCCTTAATATGCACAAAGGGATTCATGTGATGTGGAAATATTTAATTTATTAGCTTGTCATATTCCAAGGATCAAACATATTTGTTACTTGAGGCAATCCGTTTTGGCGTTTGTCAAGTTTTCATTTATTTTCTGTTACATTTCTCTTTTACATAAGTTTAACTCTGATTTCTTTCTAAGGAAAATGCTGAAAATGCGAAGAAATTTCACACACACACACACACACACACAGAGACATTTTGCTAATTCATTGGATTTTAGAAGAATGCAATTTTCGCTTTTTACTTTAACTTTAAAGGTGCAAGGAATGTAATGAGTATAAATCTAATGACGCTGATGATATTGATAAGAATAATGATAATGAATATAAATAATTGTTATTGCTGTGTTTTTTTTTGTATGCTGCGATTGTGGTTGGGCAATAATTGAAAGTGTATTTAAAAAACAATTTAGTGGCATGAAATTTGCATAAATTTTTGCGGTCTCGCCCAGGAGCCATATTTACACACGCAGGCGCCCGAATACAAAACAACAACAACAGCAACAAACACATTTATTGCTATGCTAATTTTGTTGAGTTTGGGTCACAGCAGCAACAAAAGGCGAGTGCACAAAAGCGCAAAGCGGAAACGGAAATGCCTAAATGACTTTTCATGGTGTCGCCGCTAAAGGGCAGAGGGACTCGGCCAACGGGTTGAACGTATGCGTGTGTCTGTGTGTGTGTGTCTGTGTGTGTGTGCGTGCGTGAGTGTTTAAGTCAACCGCAAAGTTGGCCACGTCGTCGACTTTGTCGCAAAAAGGTTGAACAGCTTAAAGGGATTAAAAGCAAAAGGCAATAAAATGAAAAGTTTCAAATATTTTTATTATTATTGCCGGGGCCCCAAGTTGAGACTTTAAAGCCATATCGAAAACTTACCCAGCAGCATGTGGATGCCCAGCTGCAGCAGCCAGCCGACATAATCCATTCTGTTGTTGTTGTCGTGCTGCGTTCCTGGCCCTTTAAAGGTCCTGGCCCGGTCGCCTAAGCCACACACGACATATTTCTAAATTTTCTTGTCGTACAATCCTTGAACATTTTACTTTGCACTATCGTCTTTGCTGATTATGTGTATATAGTTTACATATCGACAAGTGCCATTAACAGGCCAACAAATTGAAACAAGCGACGAGTCCTTTTTCTCTATTCGTGACTAGCAAGAAAAAAAAACCATTTTTTTTGTTGTATTTTGTAGCCACTGTGTTTTAAGGTTATTAAATTTGAAAAGTTTTTTGGCGTCAAACTGCGGCGCACTGAGTAGCAAAAACACACACATATACACACCCCCACACACACTCATATATATATATATTTTTTTTTTTTATCCATGGCCTTGCCAGTGTCCGGCTTTCGAAAAGTTTCGCTTTGACTTTTTCTGTGCTCTACCAGACAATCGAAAGGTATATATACATATATATATAGTATATATAGAAAACTGATGTATTTTTGTTAAATTTCTAATTCTATAAATGCGTGTTTTTTGAGCTTAAACAGTTTCTAGAAATCATTCAACGAATATTAAGTACCCAAATAATTGTTGTTATAAATATTATTTAATTGATATCTTAATGCTAATGTGAGGCATTTTTATATTCAGCTTTTTAAAATATATTTAACCTTTTTGATAACAAAACAAAATAATAATTTTAAATTAACAATTTTTGAAATTATCTCAATAAATGGTATTAAGAGCTTAACTATAATTTTTAACAAGCAAATAAATTTTTATTTACTTACATTAATATTACCTATTTTATAAGAATGAAGAACAAAAGTGGTATTGGAATTTAGTTGATTGGAAATTTTTTAAATCTCATTCAATTTAGTATTCAAATATATAAATATAAATATTGATTTGAAACAAAAGTTCATAATAAATTATATAATATATTCATATATATATAAAAAAACTCTATCGATCAAAGCAGTAATTAATTCATCGATCGTTACTCTTTTTCCAATTATACTCCGCAATTATGCTGAAACCTTTTCACAGGGTATTTTGCGAGCCGTGCCTAAAATTATGTTTTTGACTGTTTGTAATAAAGTTTTCCGTTTTAATTTTTTTCCGTCGCCTTCTCTTTTGGGCCGCCATTGCATTTGTTTATTGTCATTGTCAGCGTTATTTAAACGTTGACAGTTTCCAAAAAAAGATGATTTTTTTTTTGTTATTTTTGCGCTTGGCCAAAAATAAAAAAAAAAATGGAAATGTCGCAGGCGGAAACTTTGTCTCCGGCGAATGTCTATCTGGCAACTGAGGCAGGGGCCAGTAACGGTTGCCACGCCCCCTCCACACGCCTCTCGCCCAGTGCCCGGCATCGCTTTCAACGTGCCCCCAACGGGAGCCTGTGGCGCTTCGGGCTTTGTGGCATAAAGTCCTTTAATGCTCTAATCAAATTGTGGCTTCTTTTTGCGCTGCCTTGTCGTCAACTTTGACTTGTTGTTGTTGTTGTTGTTGCTGTTGTTGTTGCTGTTGTTGGTGCTGCCTTTGTTGGTTTTGCTGTCATCATTGTTTTGGTTTCATTGACGCGTTTATTAAAATTACCGTGGCAAAGTTTCACAGCAGCGAGAGCCAAAGCATTTTTATTTTTAATAACAGTAGCCGAAGCAGCTTGAGCCGGCTTCTTAGTTAATTTGTTTTCCTACAACCTACTAAAAATATACCTTGGGGCGGGGGCGTGGGCGGGGGTGTGGCTGTGGGCTGTGTGTGGTGGGTGAGCTTGCCTTGCGGTTTGGCTAATTTAATTTGCACCGTTGTCATAGGCCAAAGGTGGGGCTCACAAGTGTCCAAAGAATGTGCACCATTTTTAATTAATTAATTTTAAAAAAACCTTATAGAGATATGGAAACAATATTTGCACATAAATGCATTTCAGTTTTGGCCTATTTAAATGCAGTTTGTTTATCTTGTGTTTTTGTTGCGCAACAAGTCAACAAACAGTTGCAAACTTCTCCGTAACCCTGAGGTCTCTTCAAATACTATGTATTTAATTTAATAACTTCTCCTGTCCAAATGTGCCCCAAAATTGTCAATTAAGCAATAGGGCCAAAAGCAAATTGATAGGTGCCCAAATACAAACAAACTACAACTAAACTTACAAATTGTACAAATATATAAGTGCAGATTTATGTGTGTGTGCGTGTATTTAATTGCATGCCAATGTTGTTGTGTATTAAAATTGCTCATACGCAACGTGTGCTTCTGAAGCAGACTGTTAAACAGCAACAAAACACACAAATACATTTGTATGTATTTAGAAGGCAGCACACACACACACACCCACAAGCAGCTGTTTAACTCTACTTGAATCTAAGTTAATTACTTAATGGCAATGTAATGCACAGGCATTTAAATAATTAACAAACATTTCATTGACTGGCGCAAGTGACACACACAGAAACACATACACACACACACACACAAATATAAACGCACACAGCCTCTTAAAGCTACATTGAGTTCATGGCACAGTTTGTTGGCCTTTTGAAATATTTATTTATAAGCCTTGCGCAACAGTCGGCCGCTTGTTTCCTTTCCTTTCCATTCTTTTTTTTTTTGTTTTTTGTTTTTATGCCTGCGTCTGCATTTGCATAAATGCATAATTTCCCAAACACACACGCACACACTCAAACACACACACAAACACACTCACACACATGCACGAGAAGTCACATGTTTGTTATTTTTGTGTTTCTTTCTTGCTACTCATTTGTTTGCCATTTACGCGTTTTTGGCCGCTTCGTCGCCGTCGCTGCTCTTGTTGTTGTTGCTGCCACCCGCCCGCACCGCACGCACGCACGCACCGTGTCACACAAAAGTTGCCGTCTAACTGACAGGCAGCGGCAGCAGCAGGCAGCGGCTTTGACCACGGCCGGCTGGCGAGTTGATGCGGCTGCTGCGGCAGCGACGTCAGCAAGCCAAGTCCCATCCGTAAAATCCATGTCCTGGATTCCGTTGCGGTCTTCGTTTCGGCTGCTGGCGCTGACGCCGGCGCCAAAAGAGAGACCCAAACGGTAACTCTTTAATGCCGGTCTCAAATGATGCTGCTGCTACTGCTGCCGACGTCGCCGTCGCTGTCGGTGCCGCTGCTTTGGCGTCGTTTTTGCTCGTCTTCGGCAGCTGTCGGTTCGTTTTTCACGAGCAACGCGGGAGTGTTGTGAAGAGAGCGTCAACTGTTTTTGGGCGCGCCTTGGCATTGTATTGTGAACTGTCGTTAAGAGCGGCTCTCTGAACAGCTGCTGTTAAGTGCTAACATTTGTCGCTTTGTGGTGCTGTTAAATAGTGCAACTGTTGACTTAACAGAGATTGGAGACTTTTAACATAGCTGTTGAGCTTAACAGACTGTTTGGTAAGCAGAAATTGAGTTTGAAATAAATTTTATGGTTTTAGTTGCAGTTCTATTAAATATTTATGTTAAGATTTATTTATTAAGCTGATGTTTTGTGTGGGTATAATATTAATATTTTTTTATAATAATATTTTCGCTATGATTTTTTCAAAAATTGTGCTTACAAATTAATTGATCCTTTGATGATTCAATTTTACTAAATCTTGATTGTTTGCCTTCGTCGAGAACTGTTTCCACAATATTTTAAAATTCAATTTACAAATTTTTAAATTGATTAAGTCTCTCTTTAATAAGTGGCAACAACAATTTGTACTTGAATTTAATTTGCTTTGTGCACCTAATTCAATTTGGTATCAGTTGAAAAATTCTTGCGAATCCAGCATAATTGGCCTATTTTTATTATCTTTGTGCTATCTGCAAGTTTTTAGCATAGAAATAATAATAATAAGAACATGCAACATTAAGTGGCAGCCACAGTGGCAGAGGCAACGGCAACGGCAACGGCAACGGCCTTGCGCAGTCGAGCATGCAACTGCGAAATCCCAAGACTTTGCCTGTCATTGTTATTGTTGCAGTTCCACTTGCTGCAGCAGAAGTTGCTGCCGCTGCTGATGCTGCTGATGCTGCTGGCGAAATCCTATTAGCCACATGCCTGTCTGCTGGCGCAGTCGAGACAGGCCAAAAGCACACAAAATGCAGCGCAACAAGCGGAAATGTATTTTTCGGCTGAGATATTCAGCTGCCAAGCGGCTTATCAAAAATGCGAATGCAACAACAAAAGCGAAACGGTGAAATGGAAAAAATAAAAAATATAAATTGAAATAAAATTAGTGCAGCTTGCTTGCAGTTTGCTGTTGTCCTCGGGGGCGAGCAAAAGGTGCACAGCAATCGCAACGGGCTTATCAGTCACTCACAGCGACGAGGCTGACGCTGCTACAACTGGACAACAAACCAGACAACAGAAGCCCCCCTCTCCCCAACCCCCCTGCCCCTTTCCCCTTGCCCGACCCTGGCAGCTGATGGCTGAGTTGATTTCAATGCTTTGTTGCGGCTGGTTGTTCTGGCCATGTCAGATTACTACCAAGGCTTAAAGCGAGCAAATTCTGCTCTGCTTTTTTAAGCTAGCAGTTAAGACAAATTCTAAAGAGCTGCCATGAAAGCAACGAAGCTTAAGCAAATAGTTATATAAATGATTCAAATATATATCTTTATAGCTGCAATTAATTAATATGTATTTTTAACAGCCTGATTGATTTTCTAATAATTAATTGAAATGCATGTTTTTGCTGTAAGTCAATGCAGATTAAAGCTGTTTAATCAGGCTAGGATTTAACTCGTTGTTAATTTCCAAATAATTAACGCAACTATTTTTCGGTTAAAATTGCAGCAGTCTGTGCCATCGGCGAATTAAACGTAAATATTTAATCATATTATTCAATTAAATGCATTTTTTTTTTGTCAACAGTCAAAGGGATTACAGCGCACGTAACGGGACTCCGCTGCGCTGGACCGTAATTTCATTAAAAGTGTAATTAATAAACAGCAGACAAATTAAATATTTATATTTCACTGGAATTTTTGGACAACCAGCATAAGAGGCTTTAATTTCAGCTAAATCAATTACAACAAGGATCCTAATAGAAAATCAAAAGTGTTTGTGAATATTTAAATCACATTTAAAAAGTTGCCTTATTTTATTCATAGCGAACTCTTTTGTTTTGTTTAATATATATATTTAATATATGGCATATTTTAAATAGAAACTAAAAAAGAATGAATATACAAAAAAAAAAAGAAAATAAATATTTTCTTTATTCATTGATTAACTTTTAAGAAATGAATAAAACAAAACTGTTGTAATAAAACAAGGATTAAAATAAATTTGCTAAGCCAAGTTAACAAGCTGAACTTACAGGCTATTTGTTAAATGTTTTCTTAAGTCTGCCTGCCTGATTAAAAGACTGTACTTAGTATTTATATGTATAGTTAATAAAGCTATTTACATACAGCATAGCATAAATATTTTAAAATCGTAAAATTTGTCCTATTTAAGGATTAGCTTATGTATAGATTTATATTTCTATAAAATTAAACAAGTCTTAACAATCATAAATTGTAAATGCCTTTTAAGATTTTAATTCTCTTTCAACTGGACAACTAATTGCTTTTGCTTTTACTTATATATTTACCAAAAATGAATAGAGACATTTTCATTTGTTGTTTGTCTGTGTGGCTATGTAAGCTTAACTATTTAAAAATTGATTAAAATGTGGCCTGGAATGTCTTTGTTAAATGACATGAGCTGCAGCATAAATAACCGCAAGTTTTGCACTTATTCTACAACAACTGCAGTTCCAGCTGCATTCTAAATGTGTGCGTGTGTGTGTGAACGTGTGTGTGTGAACGTGTGTTTGTGTGTGTGCACTTTTGCGGCCAAGTTGTTGGCAAGCTGCAAACGCGACACGTGAGTTCTTTCCGCAGCCGATGCATGACTAAAGCAACTAATGGCACACACACACACATGCACACACACACACACTAACTCACACACACGTGACACGTGTTTTGACTGCAACAAATATGCTAAAAATGTTATGCCAAAAGCCAGCCAGCAACAACAATAGCATTAGCATCAGCAGCAGCTCTTGAGTTTTATTTTATATATATATATGTTTTTTTTTCTTTTTTTTTTTGCATTTTACGGCGCCCATCGCCGCGAAGCTGCTAAACTTGGCACCGTTTGTTGCCATTTGCGAGAATGTGCGCAAGTATTTTAAAAATGTATTTTTCCTACTATGGCAGCTTTACATTTTGGGACACGTCGAACGTGCTGGCCCCGGCCGAAAAGGAGCGCCTGGCAAGCGTTTTAGCTTGCACAGCGCAAATAAGTATGCTATACTTTTTTTACCCCACCCAGCTAGGGAGTTTGGCTATGAGTGTGTGTGTGTGGGTGTGTGTGGGTGTCATTCCCAGCGGTTTAATGAAGCTGCAGCTAGGTTGCAGCTCATGTGCAGCTTCTTTAAGTTTTCTAAAACACTCCAAACGAAGTTGATCGCATTTTCATTGCGTTTTCATGACTTTTGGCATTGTTTTTGATTTTTTTACTCTGTTGATTTTATGAACTGCCAGCGACTTTGGCCGCTTAACTTTGTTGGCTGCGGCTCATTATGCAGCACAGGAACAGACGAGGGGAATGGACGGCGGACAACGGACGCCCGAAATAAAAGTCGCGGCCAGCATTTGGCAAGCAGCCCCAGCCAGACGGCCTAAAGTTTCCATTTGCAACATTCGCAGGCAAATACTCATAAATAAGCACGCAAAAAAAAAACAAGCGCTAACTGAGAAAGTGATGAGCGCGTGTCCTTTTATTTCCTTTCTCTCTCTTTCTCTCTGTCTGCTTATTTTACTTGCATATCCAATTAGGACATATTTTATATTATTTTTTTAAATGATTTTGAGCTGAAAAAAATAAGAATAGTTATTTTTAATATATGTCCTTTTTTTATTATTAATTAATTTCATATTATATATTTCATCTGATAATAATAAAAATAATTCTTTTACATATATGTATGTATTGTTTTATGTTTTAATTATATATTTTATATTATTATATTATAATTCTTTAAATATATATATATTATTTTTTATTACTATTATATATATATTTTATTTTCTGATATAAATGTGTTTAAATATCAATATATATATTTGTTATTTTGTGTGGTCTTTAACATTTTTGCTATTATTTTTCTATTATTTTCTTTGTAAAGTTTTCAGTACCAACAAGCTGAAATTTCTGCCTGATATTTTGCTTACCAAAAGCTCACTTATGAACTTTACGCCCTTAAACCAAAGTACTCGTGCTTGCTCGTGTCACGAGTCACGTGTTAACCGACACGCGCTCAACTCCACGGGGCAAGCAAGGCGGCGCTGGGCGGCGGACACGCCCCGTTGCAAGTATGCAACAAAAGTGCGGCCGGGCAGCGCCACAATGGGCGAGTTTATTAAAAAATTTGAACGCCCAACTCGCTTGTGTTTTATTGTTGTTTTCGCTGTTGATTTTTCTCTGTGATGTTTTGCCCTGTGTTTCATTCCAATTTTACTTTATTTTTTCAGCTTGTTTTTTGTTTTATTTTTTTATTTTTTTAGTATTTCGTGGCACTTGGCGAGCGCAACATGCACTTGAGTTTCATTTGGTTGTTTCGGCAACGGCAACGGCAACGGCCACGGTTCGAGGCCCCGCAGCTGAGTGCCAGGCAATGTCAGAGAGTAGTGCATTAAGCACTGTAGTAGTGCCTCGCAAAAGTTTATGTACATTGCGCCGGAGCGCCAAAAGAAAACCGCAAAACACA
The DNA here is from genome assembly GCA_004143845.1 of Drosophila lacertosa. Classification (NCBI taxonomy): domain Eukaryota; kingdom Metazoa; phylum Arthropoda; class Insecta; order Diptera; family Drosophilidae; genus Drosophila; species Drosophila lacertosa. The sequence goes on from SCDZ01000042.1 coordinate 460,168, forward strand.
ATATGAAGTCGTAGTTGTTGCTGCTGCCGAGGTTATTATTATTACTATACCCGTTGTTGTTGCTTTTGGTGTTGTTGTTGTGTTTGTTCGTCCAAGTAAGTAGTTCACTTTGTTAAATTATGTGCGGTATTTGTATGCACATTTGTTAGCTGCTGAAGGAAAGCTAGAAGCAGTTGTGGATCTCTGCTCAGGTGTTTATTAATTGATAAGGTTAGCCTTAACAACTCTCTCCAGCTGTTAACCTTAAATGAACATAAGAATTTGCCCTTTATATAAAGTATATATTTATTGATGGCTGCTTCAATAAATTCAATTTAATTCCTAATTAAATAACTATAATATATTAAGTGCTCGAATATTAGATACTGCTTTTAATTATTATTAATTAGCATGCATTAAAATATTTAACACATATTTCAATCAGGTCTTCATTAAGTTTGCTCTTAATTAAAATCGAACTGTTTTCATACATACATAAAATTTTTCAAAGAGCACTTCACATATAATTAAAGTTATTTTTTTGTTTTTTTTTTTGTTTTTGCTCTTTAAATAAAATCAGATTTTTTTTGTCATAATCCCTCAATTTATAATACTTATCATAAGTTGTGCCATTTAATTAGAAAACAAGGACTTTCATTTAATTAGGGATTACAACTACTTAATAAAAAAGTTTTCCATTGCGACGACTTGACAAGCGACGTCAGATAGAGATACACATAGATATACAGATACAGATAGATATAAAGATACAGATAGAGATACAGATATATATATATATATGTGTGTGTGTGTGTGTGTGTAGGAAGTTAGGAACCCGCGCAATGCCAAAACAAATGCATGGCAAAATCTTAATTAACCTTAGGGTGCAGAGCATAAACCAGCACACACATACACAGTTACATTTGTGTGTGTGTGTGTGCTTTGGGAGATGGGCCCTTATCTATTACGCGAGCGCTGAAACAAGCTGAGCAAATAGAACTATGTGTGTGTGTGTGTGTGTTTGTGTGTGTGCACATATTCATTTTGTATGTTACGCACTTTATTCTAACTCAAATACACACACTCACACACACACACACACGCTCTCTGAGCGCCAATTTCGCTGCTCGGGAATTACATTAAGCGTCGGGCATAATAAATTATTCCGTATGATATGATTCTGGTACATGATAAGCGTTTGTAATTTTAACTGTCAGTTAAATGAGTAAATGTCGACCAGCGGGTGGAAGGGGGCGAGGGGGAGGTAGGTGGATGGAATTGGATGTGGAAACGTTGCGATTTAGAATTCTTAATATTTATCTTTTAGCAGGAAACTTGAACATTAGCGCGCGTAAATAAAAGTTGAGCGTCAATATTTGCCGGCAAGCTCGCATTTTGTTGCACACACATAAGTAGAACACACACACACACACACACACATAGTACACGTACATATACATAATTACTTGTAGATGGTAAAGTTGGCAACAGCAAAGGGCGTTGACAAGTACGTGACTATAATCAACGCGCGCGTTTGGCAATGCCAAGCGCCACATGATCCGCACAGGCAACCACTCACCCGCTCACCCACTGAAACCACCCAACCAGCACCCATCTGTCTGTCCAGCTATTTGCTTTGAAATTAAAAAAGTTTGCGCTTGTTCTCTGTTAGATTCGCCGCTTTGGCTGCGCCTTGATTTACATGTTAAATAATTTTGTGCCCTCGTCCGGCGTTGGCGAAAAATTGTAACAAGCTCGCTGCATAAAAGCCAAATATGAGTTAGCTGCCTTCCATTGGGCTGTCCTGTTTGCCGCCAGTAAATATATGCACTGCCAACGTCAGCTTCTGTCCCGTTGTCCCTGTGTCTGCTCCTTTGTCCTTGCCCCCTGCAAATTGACTCACGCGCATTTGGCAAATCAACAGCTCATTAAATCACGTAGCTAAAAACTCAGACAGAAGGCCCTAAAAGTTTCTTTTTAACTTTACTGTGAAAGCTGAATTTGAAATTATATCTTTAAATGCGCAAAGAAAACTTAAGAGACCCAAAGAAGAGACGTTGACTGAAGATAGAAATATCTTTAGTTAGATAAATATCTTATCTACAACATATTTTATTCTTTATCTCTACATCTAACTCAAAGTCAATATTTAAATCTTAATATTCCAATTGACATAAGATCTTAAAAGTATCTTTTTAACATTTTTGTAAATGAGTAAAGAAATAAATTAAGATAAATATATGTTTAAATATATAATATTCTTGCTATCCATCTATCCGTATCTACAACATAATCCTTTACTCTTTTTTTCTATTCTTATATCTACCTCAAACTTTATTTACTTTTTAATTAATTTAAATGCTGAATTACAATGTAAAAAATATATTTAAAAAGAGACTTTGAACAGATTAATTTCTTTCTATTCATTCATGTTTATTTTTAAAATATTCTTTCCTCTATCTCTTCTTTTCTCTATTCTTATAAATATTTATCACAAACTTAATCTTTATATTTTAATTTTCCCGCACACAGAAGCCTTTGAAAGTTTCTCTTTAAAATGCTGAATTTTAACTTCTTTTTGAAAATATGAAAGGTAACTCAAGAAGTAGAAAGAAAACTTTGAATTAAGATAGATATATCTGTTAATCTTCCAATCTTTGACTACACGCTATATGTTTTACTATCTACCTCAAACTTAATCATTATATTCCCTTCTCCTGTCAAATTAAAATAAACTAACTCGTAGAATTGACAGAAACACATACATTGATTTAACAAATATGGAAAAGATAGCGTCAATGGAAACGGAGCGTGATCTGGCCGAAGGACTTGGCGGCAGCGAGGCAGGAGACGAGGATCACAGTCCTCGCTTCAGGTCGGACATCAACATTGAGCCGCATGAGTTCAGCAGCGCTTTTGTGGCACGTGGCAAGAACGAAAAGCTGCAGTTGCTTACCCGCTGCGATGGATGCACTGATCCTGGCTGTGAGGCGGAGACCTTCCTGGCGAAGTTCAACGGGGAATGTGGTCAGTTTTGTGTTTGGTCGCCGCTCCAGAACAAGTTGGCGGCCGCTTTGCTGCTGGGCGTCGATCTGCTGCGCATCTCGGAAGGATCCCAGGTGATGTTTCTGGGCAACGCAATCAGTTGCTCTGTGGCGCACCTTTCGGACATGGTCGGCGACACGGGCGTTGTCTACGCAATCGAAACGAGTCCTGCCCGCAACGAGGACTTGCTGGCGCTGGCCATGCGACGAGATAACGTCGTGGCCATCGTCGAGGATGCCACGCTGCCCTACAAGTACCGTCGGCTAGTGCCCGACAGCGTTGAGTTCATCTTCTGCGACACGCTGCACGCGGGGCAGCTGCGTCTGCTGATCCTCCATGCGCGCCACTTCCTTCGGCCGGGCGGTCACTTTGCCATCACGCTGGACGAGGGCGTCGATGTCGCCAGTCGCCTGCACGCCGAGCAGCTGGAAACTCTGGAGCAGATCTCGCTGGAGCCGTACTTTAAGGGCCAGTTCCTCGTGGCGGGTGTCTACAATCCTGGTGTGCGCGAGTCGCCAAGCGAGACCTGAACACAAGAATGGGAAAATACGGGTTTTATTTTGTACGGCATGGTAAATTCAGCTCGGGGAATCAGCGGCAATAAAAATGGAAAAGTTAAAAATGTTTTGTGCCCCAAAGTCAGAAAAGGCACAAAGCGCTGTCGTTCAGATTTTGCGGATTTCGCAGATTTGGCGCTGAAAGCAAATCAAAAGTAGTCGCAGGACACACATCGAGCGAGGCGAGGCGACGACTTTGGGGGCGGTTGCAATGCAAAACAACTTAAAATGTCATATGAAATTTGTAGCGCTTGCTGATTGCGGGTGTTAAACAGGGCAAGGAGTAGGGCAGGGGGGGCTGAGGGACGTCTCGTATCCACTCTGGAGCTCACATAGGACAGCGCGTAAATCCAGTCACGCCCACGTCCACGCCCCAAACTAAAAACAAAGCGAAAATGCAGCTAAAGGCGAAAGCAGCGTGCAAAAATAAAAACGAATGCGAAAAATCACAAAATTCTGGTGAAAAAAAATTCTTTAAATCCCATGGATTTATGCATTTTTACGTTGCATTTGCCGCTGCCGCATGTGGATTGTCTAACGCTTCACAGCTCGCTCTGCCCGCCCGCCTGCCACGCCCACCAAACGTTTAAGCCCTGCCCGCTGCACGCTGCTCTCCCCTTGCTCTGCTCAGCGCGTCTGCGATGTGTTTTTGTGATTGTGCAAATGCGGGCATAAGCAATAGCTGCGTCGCAGTCGCAGTCGACGTCGGCGTCGACGTCGACGTCGACAACATTCACGTTTATGTGATTTCTGCAGTTTGCCAACAGCGCCTCAAGGTGTCACAGCAGAGGAGTCCACGCCATTCCCTGCTGCATCCTGCTGCAGCTGCAGCTGCTGCAATGTCTTTCTAGACTGGTGCCTAAAAGCGCAGGCAGATGGTGCGTATACGTGTTGGGAACTTAAGTATAATGAGTAGAGTATTGATTTCGACAGAGAGTCAATTTGAATATAGAGTTATAAAAACTTGACTATTGGGTAGAATGTTTTTAATGCTTTTAATTATTTAAAATAAAATAATTATTTGTGAACTTCATTTAAGTATTTAAGTGGGGAAGAGCTTGCAACCTAAATATTAATGTCAATTTTTTTTTTAATATTTTGTATATTTGTATCTATTAAACAGGTTTTCTGCTACCTTATTGGCCGCTTAACCAGTTACACTTGAAATAATAACAACAACTTATGGAATTAGATAACAAGAACTTAAACAATTAATTAGCAAAATACGAAGATAATAAGAATTTAGGTCTAATCACTTAACCAATGTGGGTTAGGCAAGGATTCTCGTGGGGAGATCTTGCGGTTGGAACTCAAATATTGAAATACAAGTGCTTTTTGGTAAAGAAATATATATAATTAGACCATGACAACGCTTTAGCACTGGAACTATTAGAATACTCAAATATTATAAGAAGCTTAAAAAGATTTCCTCTACTGGATCTCCCATACATAATAATAAATTAGTTAAACACATGTGCATATGTAAATATATGGATTGGGTTCACTGGTGTTCAAACCATGCGATTAGTATAAATTGTTTAAAAATTTGTATATATCCAAGTATTGAACAATATATTAATCTGCATAGAAGAGACAGCAAATGAACATTAATTAAAAAATAGAAGAAAAAATTTAAGCGTTGGCACAAATCAAATATATTAATTTGTAATGATTAAAACCAAGCAATGATTATTTTTTCTTTAGATTACCTGTTTACATTTTATATTCAATTGAATAATGTTGACTGTTTTTAGGGACCAGCTTAATGCAGTTGGCCCAAAACGCGCACAGAGCAGCCATCGATGACGTCGCTGTCGTTGGCAGCGCTGTTCCCTCTGTGTGTGTGTGTGTGTGTTTGTGTGTGTATGTCTGCGTACAGTATCAGGCAGAAGAGGGGAGGGGGAGTGGAGCTTTACCTTTCACATTTGGGCCAGGCCCAAAACGCGCATTCCGCGCCAGCAGCCCACACTTAACGCCAACGAAAAAGTTCACACAATCGATTGGTGTTGCTGCCAGGAGGATGGTTGCCATTGTTGTTGTTGTTATTGTTGTTTTTGTTGTTGTTGTTGTTGATTTTATGGCATGCTGCAAACTATCTGTCGCTTTTGTTTTACGATTCCTTTTGCGCTTGATGATCGTCACCGTTGCGGGCGCTGCCACCCGCCCGAGTCCTGGCCTCGTCCTGGCCCCGTCCTGGCCCCTTCCTTGCCTCGTCTCGGCCTCGTCCTTGCCGTCGCATGGCCAGCGGCGTAATCGTGTTGCTGTTTGCTGCATTGAATGTTTGTTTGTCTCCGCAATTCCAAACGAAGCCCCAGCCAGGATGTGCGCAAAGGATGGCGCTGGTGCTGAATTTCATTGTTGGTTCTTTGCTGAGCGCTTTTTTCGCACTCCGTCGCTGCAATCTCGGTGTAATATTTTATTTTCAATTCGCATTTAGTGCAGCCGTGCCACATGGAGAACTGTGGGAGGGTGGCCAACATCTAAGGGAAGAATAAATTGTATCTGACAATTGGCAATTGGCCTATCCGCCCGTTTGATAGTGCGACGGGGCCCAGCTCCAAATAGGCAGCCAGCCAGACAGTCGGCCACGATAAGCGCTCTACGAAAAGGGGGCAAGCCAATAAATTGTGGGCGTAGCACGTGTCGTCGTCGTCGTGCCTGCCATGTCCTAGCATTTTATGCTGAATCACGAAATGCATTAGACAAGGCACTCGCCCTGCGGTTGCTGGCCTGGCCAGGCCAATTGGATTATCACATGTCCTCGGCAAACGGGCTGACGCTTTTCATTACAATTTTGCGCTAGCACGTTGGACGCTAAAAATTGCGTCGGCCATACTTTAAACAGCTCCATCAATGCCAAAGCTGAGCGGTCCGAGGGGGAGAAGGGGGGGGGGGAGAGGGAAGGGGGCTGTGGTTGGCAATCGAAGTAATCCAGCTGTTGGTCGTGCTGCACTGATAAATGTCAAATAAGCTCAGACAGAGCGGATAGTTGTGCTCGGCGTGAAATGCTTTTTAAGCACTCACACTCATACTAACACACACATATACACACACTCGCTGGCAATGTAAATGTCGCTGTCGATGGCCATGTCCGACCATGTCGAGGGCGCATTACGAGCAAACAAAATTTTTGCTCTGTCAACTAAATGTCAGAAAAATGGCCGGCAATGGCACTCGCTGTGCTTCAACTGCTGCTGCTGCTGTTGCTGCTCCTTGATGCTGTCCCTGACACGCACGCACTTGATCAATCATGCGAGGATGACGACGATGCTGACAAGTGTGTGTTCTCCGCTTTGAACCGCTCCAGCTCCTCTCGGCTGTGTTGTATTTGCATTGATGACAACTACATGTCCGCAACCACAGCGGCACCGCATGATGACGATTATGGAGCACCTGCGAGTTGCCAACGATTTGGCCACCAGATTACGCTAAAATGTTCGCAATGCCTCTCCCTCTCTCTCTCTCTCTCTTTCTTTCTTTCTCGCTCTGACAACTGTCTGTCACCTCGCACACGGCGCATATTAATAAGCCCTTTGGCAGCAGCATAACTAATGGCCTGCCATTCGTTTGAGCCAAGCAATCGACGGCCATTAACCAGCAGGCGGCAAGCCGTCCAAACCCACAAAAAAAAAAAAACAAAAATAAAACCAGCTAAATAAAAAAAAATGTGATATAAAACGTTTGTTTGAAAATGCGGCGGCAAATCCAAACAAATGTTTGTGCTTTTAACTGGGATTATCGACGCGATATTTATGGTATATAATTTCTCTTAAGCTGGAACTGGAGCTGTTCCCACGGACGGAGCCTGCCCGTCTGACCGCAGACACAAATTAGAACGGAAACTTCCCACTTCACTCAAATGCAAATAGCTTATTTTTAAGCATCCTTAAATTACATTTATTTAAAAAAAAAAAAAAAATGCCAATAGGATTTTGTGTGTCTATTGATTGGATGTCGGTTTAAGTGAAGTTCAACTAATGATAATAATAAACAATACATAAAGTGAGAATGAAGAAAGTACTTTAAATAAAGGGGCTTTTTATTTGGTTTTAACATTGGGGAAAAAATTCCTTTAATAATATATTCTTATAAAGATAATCATTAAAATTAAAATAAAAATTTTAAAAAATTGTTTTTGTACACATATTGAAAATAGCATATAGAAAAAAATGTATATGCTTTTTATAGCTTCTTTTATGGATTACTTTTAAAAAATTTTTCTTAAATTCTGTTCGGTGTTTCGAATCGAAAAAAGTATTTTTTTATGTGACAGTAAAATAGGAAAAGATGCCGTGTAAACTATTTTGCAGGTGGAAAAAATAAACTTTTAATTTTGTAGGTTTAGTTTTATATAAATATAAGATGTCAAAATATTTATGACTTATATAAGAACTTTACATTTTTAAAAAGTATTTATATCCTTGATTAATATTAATAGTCATGCCGATAGAGTTTTCTGGGTTTCTTCGTATATCTGTTTTAGTTATAATAATTTGGCAAACTGCACTTGAACTAAAAGTAGAGATTTTGTTTACCTAAATTTAAATGGATCACAGATTGCTCTTCAAACTCTCTAAAACACTTTTCCAACACAATTCTTATGATGAAGAATGCGTTTAACCATTTATAATCCATGCAAGTGCTTGTTGTGGCAACACTTTAGCCAGTTTAACGTAGAATGTAACTACTACAGGAAAGAGAGTTCATCCCAGGTCTGAACTTCGACAAAAGTGGATTGTGTTCGGCTCAGAAAAAAATTAAAAAAAAAAAAAAAATACACACACGCAAACAAATACATTGAAAATTAATTAAAACTCAAGTTGAAAGCATGTTAACAAGAGGCTTGAAACAAAAAAGCTTTCGAAAACAAATGTGGTGACCTCCCCTGCCCTGCGCAGGATGTGCGCATTACGCATACGCAGTGTGGGCCGTGTGAAAAAAACACTTTCGGGGCAAAAGTTAACTGAAAAGAAATGTTAAGCCTAAGCTAGAAAAAGTCTTTTGGACGTGGCACAAAGGGGCAAAAGACCTTTTCCATTAAGGTAAATGCCGTCGACGAAGTGCGGGAATTGCGACTTGAGCTTTGTTTTGGCCCAACTTTATCAGACACCCAATTAAAAGGGCTTTATAACAATTAGAGCTAATAACACGCTTCAATTGTGCCAGCAATGCCAGAGGGCATCCCCGAACTTCGCATTCTCGATTCTCCCACGCCTAGCATTTTATTTTTATTAGGTTTGTTTTTTGTTTTAGATTTTTTGTTGTTTTTTTTTTTGGCCATTTTGTGGGTAAGGCTTATGGCCTGGTTTTTTATGTGCTGCCATTTGGTTAGAACTGCGGTCGCAATTAAAAGCGAAAACCACAGCAATTAGCAAATTGACAAGTGGATTTGTTTTTGCATTTCTATGAGTTGGCCAGCTGTAATTCCAGTTGTGAGACTGCACATTACTCTCATAAGTAATTAAAAATTGTACGGCCATTGTTTTGGCATTTAACAGGCAGTCGGACAACGATTTTTACCCGCTTTCCGTTTTCCCGCGCACAAAACTCGAAGCTCGAACTCAAACAAAAAGTGCAGCGCAAATCTCTGAAATTTGATAAATTAGTTGTTGTACGAGTGAGAAAACTAGACAGAGTGGGCGAGCAAGAGTGAGAGGGGAATACTTTTCTACGGCTGCCTTTGCTAAGCCAAACTGAACGGGGAACGGATTGCGCAGAACTGAACTGAACTGAACTGAACTAAACTGAGCTAAACTGAACTGAACTGAGCTGAGCTGAGCTGCTTATCCGTCTCTGGCTGGCGTTTCGACTGCACGGCTGGCTAAGAGCAAACTTTTTTGGCCAAATGCAAAATCCAATTTTTCGAATGAAAAGTCAAACATGAGTTTAACTTTTGATCCGTTTGGCTGCCTAAGCAGCCAACAGTCAACAGTCAACTTTTCGCCAATTGAAAATGGAAAATCCTTACCCCCCCCGTCCCCACACAATCGGCGACATCTCTGCCGCCCCCTTCTCCCTTTTGGCAATTGCCAAAAGCAGACTCATAAAAATCGATATTTCAATTTCCAGCAACTAATTTGCAATCATTGGCGTTTTTGTTAATTTTAATTTGATTATACATATTAAGCAGCCCGCCCAGCGCCCAGCGCCCATCGACATTGTTGCCCACGGGCTCAACCATGGCCTGAAATAACGAAAGTTTTTCGAATTCAATTATAAAAGCACCTTTCAATGGACACATTGTTTCCATTTAACAATTGATAGGCAATTATTTTAAGCTGCTCTAATTATATATTGTATTTTAATGCCTATTGATATATTGTAAAGGACACCCCATTGAGTATTGTAAGGAAATTTACAGATGGCCAATTAATGGCTATGAAATATATTTTAACTTAAACTCAAATGTTGTCAAACTATTTCTTTAATTGTTTTTACATATGTTTGTTAATTTTCTTTTGCATTTTGTCACACTGTGCGCGTGACATAAAGTGTCGAAAATGATAATCATTAAATGCAATTTCATTGTGCCCTTCTGCATATTATATGCACATATATATTTTGTGTATATATAGAAATAATACTTGCATTTTATGAATGTGCTGGCGTCGCATTCGCATTCGGATTCGGATTCGCATTGATATGCGCGGCGAAAATTCGAATTTCCAAAAATCAAATCTAATTAACATTTAGCACACACAAAATTTATACATATTTATGCCACAGATAGGAATATATATAAAATTATTGCTGGGGCTGCATTTGTCTGGGTGGAATTTGAATTTTAATGAGCTGCAATTGGCCGTAATTGTTGGCTGGCCTTAAAGTAACGGCAGCTGACAGTTATTTTATAAATTTAGTTAGATAACTGTTGACTTTTTGAGACGTTGGTGCGTTGCTTTAGCTTGGCCCAAATCGAGTTTGGCTGTGTTGACAATGCCCACGTATCGGTTACCAGTGCTTGAGTGACAATGCAACAAGCGAGGCAGCAATACGCGCAACAATGCCCAGCCGCACATGCCACACACAATAAGTGCAACAACTCATCTACACAGACGCACACACATACACACACACACACACATACACACACACACACATGACATATGCCTGTGCCGTTGCAAACACATGCTCAATTGAATCGAAATTGAATTTGCAATTCTATGTGCTGTAGCTAACGCCATTTTCTTTGCCATGCGGCAAGCACAAGCAACCATTTCAGGACTTTTTTGTCCTTCTTTGCAATACCCTTTTTAAGAGAGTTTTTTGGTGTACTTACCCTGTTTAGTCTTTACATATTTAAAATGAATACATTTTTGCAAAAGTTAACATATAAAGGAGTTAGTTTTTAAGTTAAGCATGAAGTTGTGAAGAGTTTAAAATTAATATATATATATTATCTAAAAGGTAAACAAAATGAATATAACATATACATTAATTTTAAATAATTATTTATGAATTAAATATTTGCTATTTTTGTGTCAGTTTTGTAACATATTTTGTAATCTTTTATTTATTTTTATTTTAAGACTTGCGATAAATATAATTTATTTTTAAAATAATATTATTTCTTATAATATATATTCAATTTATTTTAATATATGTTTGTTTTTTTTTTAACTTTTCAGTCACAGCTAGTAAAAATATTTCTTTAATAGAGTATTCACATTTCGTTTGTCTTTTTTTCGTTCAGAGTTCCTTGCAAAGTTTTTAACGCTGCTTCGTCGAGCACTTGGCAGCTCTCCTTTCGTTGCGGTGCCATTCGATTTGCTTGTGCTATAGCCGATCTCTCATGTCCTTGTCTGAATGTGTGTATTTGCTTTCCCTTTTTTTTTGTCGTATTTGCATTTCGTTATTGAGATTGAGACAAAGCTGCACAAAAAATCGAAAGAAACTGCATTCGACGTCGACGTCGCTGCTGCTGCTGATGCTGCTGCTGCTGCTGATGCTGCTGCATTCAATCATCAATGAGTTTTTGCATTTTACACATTTCACTTGGCTCATCTTTGCAGCTGCAGATGCTTTTTTTTCTTGTTGCTGCCATTTTGCTGGCTGGTTTTGCTTGCTTGACACGCCCCCGAGGGGCGGGGAGCTGCCCCTCGAGCATAATTGGAGCCCACATCGGAGGGGGGGGGGGGGGCAGGAGTCCACCCACAGCCACTGATTGGCAAATCCAACGCAGGGCAATGTGTGCGAAGTCTCTTGATTTATTGATTGATTGTCAAAGCGATTGCAGTCCGCTCGACTGCCCGTCAATCAAATTTGTCCTACACAATAATTAAAATGCAAATACGTCCAAAACAACTCTGTGCGTGTGCGTGTGTGTGTGTGTGTTTGTGTGTGGCACTCAAATCTTAAGGTAAGTTGCATGTAGCATATTTGCTTTGGCTTTGTGGCACTGTGCTTAAAATATTTTCCATTTCAAGTTTGTTTTGCATACCTTTTTTTTTGGGCTTACATTACTGCGCTGCTCAAGCACTCGACAAAATGATTTGTATGTCAGACGAGCGCATAACATGTAAGCAAACACACAGCCCACACACACACACCCCACACACACACTCACACACGCACACACTTGTATGATTCTTTTTTTTATATTTGGCTCATATGCTAAGCGGTGCAAAGTACGCCGCATTTTCTTTGTGTATTGAGGTAAAGTGTGTTGCTTTGTTGTTGTTGTTGTTGCTTTGGCCATGCTGTGGTTTTAACTGTGCTTTTCGCATATGCAAATGGCTTTCCACAAGGACAAGTGCTTCAGCAAACATACGGTAAACAATCCTGAGAACGGCCACAGCATTCATTCAACATACAAAATCCAATTGCAGTTGAGCTTCTTTCTTATAGTCATAAATCAGTTGGAAAACCTTTTCTTATAGATCAAATTCGTAGGGAACTAAATTGTGAATAAGCTTAATTAAATGACGTTTTTTTTTAATCAATTCAATTTTTATAATTATTTTTTTAACAAATCTTCTGCTCAGGTCTGAGGTCCATATACTCTATATTTAAATATGGGTATATTATTATAAGTGATTGAAATGTGTAATCTGATTTTACATGGATTTTACAAGAAAAGTGCAATTTTTCCATTTCTCTCCTTTTGTCTTTTCCCTCTCTCTCTCACTCGCTCTCTTTTCCTCTTTTCTCACTCATAAATGGAAACTCTTTTCTATTAAGTTATCATCTTTTTTCACACTTTCTCTTTAACATTATATTTTTTTTTAGTATCGCCTTTCTATGCGATTTTCAAATAGCCGCAAGTAGAATGTAATATCATTTTCTGTTGTATTTTAAGTTTATTCTAAACTTTCTCATATCCTCTCATCTAGTCTTGGTATATATTATTTCTACATTTTTTTGTGTTAACGAATGTCGCCTCTTTCTTGGTAATGTGGCAAGATCAGCGTGGAAACTTTTGTTATTACCATATGCAGAGTAGTTTTAAAATTTTTGGACGAACGAAAAAGACGCAGATAGCCGGGGCTAATGTAATGCAAAGTCGTAGCCAGAATATTCGAGTTTGGTGCCTCATAGCCTCATTTTCATTTTCATTTTCATTTTCGTTTTCGTTTTCAGCGCTTCTTAGCAAATTTGCGAGGATATTTAAACTGTTTGAGAAGTTTTTACGTGCGCCGTCATAGTTTGAAAGCTACTTTGGCATGGCTGGAGGTTTATGCAGCTGCATAAATGTTACTTCTACTTACGTAAATTACAAAATAAAGTTATTACGAAAAGTAATTTAAGTTAAAAATTTTTGTGCGCCGCCAAGTTACCCGCGAAATTGTGCAGCCAACTGGTAATGCCAGCGTCTCCTCTTCCACTTCCTCTTCCTCTTCTTCTTCTGCTTCTTCTTTTTATTTTTTTTTATTTTTCGGCGGCACACCTGCATGTGGTCTGTGGGCGTGTGGCAAGCGAATCCGTTTGTGTCGCCTTCTGCTGCAAGTGCTACATAAAATCAGGTAACAAGTTGCGAAATAGTTTGGCTTTTAAGCTTTTAGCCTGCTTCTAATGCAGCCTAACTTAAAGCCGAGTAGAAAGCTGCAAATCAATTTGCATTAAACATGCACAGGGCAAACGGCACCAAACAACACATAAAGGGGGCGTCATATGGTGGGCGTGGCACTCATAAAGAATGCAAACTGCAGTTTAAAATCGAAATGTAAACTTTTTGGCCTTGGTGCACCCTGTGCTTTGATTGAGTCCAGCTGTTGGCAACGGTGTGTTGGCCACGCTTAATCAATGGCCCAATAAACAACAAACACACACACACTGGCACACACACACACACTCAGGCACACACTGGAGTGCAATCATGGCACACATTGAATGCGCAGCGACAAAACTGTAAGCAATTGCTGCAAACCTGTAATGTGCCGTTGTTATTGTTGCTGTTGCTGTTGTTTAGCTGTAAAATCAAGTTGAAAGTTGCTGGCAACTTGAGGTGCAAGTGTCGTGTTTTTGTCAATGGGCCAACAGCAGCAATTTCCGTTTCCTGTTGCCACGTTTGATGAAAAAACGAGCGAACGGCCCTTGTGGCAAAAGTTTAGATTACAAATTCACATACGTACCAAATGGCCCAACACAGGGCAGCGGCAGCAGTTGATTTACTGTTCCAGTTGCCGTTGCAGTTGTTGCCTTATTTCTAGATTCTATTTCCTTTTTTTTTCTTTTTTTTTTTGGTTTTTTTTGTTTGTGGTCATTCTGTGCGCTGCAATTGGAGCTTGTCTCAGCTGGTTGCTGTTGTTGTTGCTGTTGTTGTTGGCATTTTAGCTGTACTTTTTGCCACTGCCAGTCATGCGTGGCACGTGCTACGCTTTGATGTGGTGCCATTCCCACTCTACACGGTCCACACAATCCACACACTCCACACACTCCACACACGCCTCGGCTTGCCTAAATAAACTTAAAGTAATAAAAACGAGCAAAAAAGCAAATAAAAACGAAAGAAAAGGGAAACATCACAAGCTGCAAATGCTGCTTGTACATTTGGCTAAATTGGACTCAGCGAAAGCCACTGTCACACACACACACACACACACACGAATACACACGTATACACACAACAACTTTGTAAATATTTTATGCAAAAACACAAACACAGCGAGGCTCTGTCTCAGCCACAGAAGCTACCTGAAAATGTTTTTCAACACATCTGTACGATTGCATCAAATAATATTTACTTTACCTTCCCACACACACACACACGCATGCTTATAAGACATATATATATATCTGTATCTCAAGCTAACGGTTCATTAGGCTGCTCAGAAACTAAAAAGTTGTAGCTTAACTTGCGGCAGTTAAATAAATTGCCTAATGCTAACTTCAAATTGACTTCAAATAGATCAAATACACACCGACAAAATGTTGTCTAAATTTACATATATTTAAGTTAATAAAACAACAGTTGCCAACGAGTTCACTAATCGTTAAAACTTGAGTCCAGCTGGGATAACAGAGTGGTTACCATAAATAAACCCGACTAATCAGCGCTGCCATTGGCAGGACTATTGTCACGTATTATTTTACATTTGTCTGCATTTGCATTGGCAATGCTTTCGAGCTCGTCTTGGCCAAGTTGCATATAAATTTTGCCACGGGCAAGTAAAAAACTCTGAGGTTTTTCCAATGCCCTTATCGAGGGAACAATAAATTTAATATAAGCTTGGTAAGAAATAAAGAATATGAGATTATTCTTTCTTTCGTTGGTCTATTGAGAATGTTTTCAGATTTCTATTTAAATACATCCTACTATTAGTTAGTATGGAAATTATTCATCAAATACCCTTTAAAACATATCTCGCTTTTGTTAGAGCATTTAAGCTTCGTTGCTGTGAACTTTGCACATAGTTCTTGTTATTTATTTACTCCTTGTAAGTGAAGAACACATTTCGAAAGGATGAAGGCTGAGTGCTGAGCATATTGCCAACTTCAGTTTGTCTCGCTGCTTGGCTCAAGGATAACACAGAGTGTGTCCGTGTGGGTTTTGGGGGGCAGCAGGTGGCGCGATATTATTACCGCATCCTTGTTCGATTTGCTGTTGTTGCTGCTTATTGTTGCACTTGGCACATGGCTGGAAATTTGCTTAGCTGCATGCAACTGGCAGAGTCGTTCAGAATTCCATGAGTGCTATGACAATTCGATAAAATGTGACATTGTCACAGGGCTAAGTCAGTGTTGCCCTTTTTTCTCACATTTCGTATTCATTTTGTGGATTATATTTTTTATTTTTATACATACATATGGATTTTTCGTTTGATTTACAAATGGCAAAACGAATATAAAACTTGAGCACTTTAAAGTGCGCCTTGTGGAATACACCAACACACACACACACAAACACCTACAGGACACAATCACGGTAATTGTGAACTTTTTGGCAGTGAAAACTGCTAAAGTCGACAGCGCCAAGTGAAGATTTACTTCGCTTTTGGCAAAGCTCCCGTGTGTGTTAGTGTGTGTTAGTGTGTGTCCGCAAGAAACATGTGCTGTGGCGCACAGGAAAGTAAAATAACAGACTTGCGTCATAGTTTACACGTGTGTGCCCCAAAAAGAGAGAGAGAGCGAGGAGTGAGAGACAGAGAGAGAGGAGTAGATGGGGTCAGCAGTTGGCAGTTGGCAGTTGGCAGGGGCCAAGTTGGCTAAAAAGTGTGAAAGGACGATAAGATATGAGAGCCGGGCGTTGTCACACACATCCATTAGCCAGTGCCGTTGTCGGGTCTCATTAGGCCTTGCGAGCTTGCTCGGTTTATGCAAATTATTCGCCTTTCTTTCGCTCGCTGGCAACTTAATCATGCATGTTTACACGCAAGTACAAAACTCAAACAACAAACGGCAACAAAGTAAGCGAAATTGTGCGAAACACAAGCCCCAATGCCAATGCCAATGCCAATGTTAAAATGATATATATATGCAATGGTTTAAGGAGGCGGGCTAATCAACGCGCGCATGCCGAAACACAAACATTTAACTGAATTAAGTTTGTTTACAGCCAACAATTTTTGCATAGCTAATTAGACGTCGAAGGGGCTAAGACTTAGTTCACAGGGCAAATATCCGGACTCATCCTTCAGCAAATGATGCCTGCTCATTTCTCGTTAAGCGAGGACTCGCTCTGCAGAGGTCCTTCAGGTCCTTCGAGTAACTCGTTTATTTTAAGTACATGTGCTCCATTGTTTTTATGCTGTGTAGCACAACATGTTCACGTTTTCTTAACTGCCAATTTTATGTAAGACAAACACAATTGAGTTCAGGGTAATATTCCTAAAAATGAATGATAACATATTCAGTTTTTAATACTTAAATTTAAATGTGGTATGATTTCTGAAGAGAAAGTGAAAACTAGAACATTTTATGGAGATCAGTTTTAATATGCCAGATTCCTGGCTACTTCTTGTCGTATTTGTATATGCAATAAATATTTCTTTGGATTCCCTTGGCAAGGACTCGGAAGCAGCTGTCATTATCTTTTTTTCCCCCTGGCAGCACTTTGATTCCGTCGTTTGCAGTGTTCAGTTCCGAATGGTTGTGTGTATGAAAGTTTCATGTTGTTTAGAGGAATCTACGAAAGTTGTCGTAACGAACAAAGTTGTGCGAGAGGCTCAGGTGGAAAGTCGTGGGCACGTAAAATATGGTTGGCAACAATGTGGAAACAGTGGAAAAACTGCCGCTTGTTTTATTTATGCATTTATAGTAGTAGTTGTAGTAGTTGTAGTTTGTCCCCATGACTCTTGGCGTCGAATTCGTGCGGCGCTTTCTTTGCCACTCGTCACTTTTGCAGACTTTGTCTCATTTTTTATTTAAACAAAAAACTTTTTAGCCCGTGCACAAAACTTTAATAGTTTTTTTTTTCTTTCTGAAATTACCTAACGAGTCGTGGGGCGCGGGAAGGGGGCGTGGCTGTTGTTTCGGTTGCAAGCTGCTTATAACTTTTAACGTTTTTCGGTGTAAGTAGCAAAAAGTTTTGGCAAATATTATTAAATAAGCAAGCTCGCGAAAAAAGTAATGGTGACAGCCTTGGGCAAGTGGACAAAAAACTAGAAGAGAAAAAAAGAATTATTTATAAATTGTTTCGATAATTTTAAATTATGAAAAAAAAACCAATAAAAGTTTGACCTCGTTGGGGAGTAGTAACAGATTTAAAAGGAAACAGCTTGTTAGAGTTGGCACATAAACTTAAAAAAGGAGCGGAGTTCGTCTCGAAGTAATTAAAATAATAGCCATTGAGAAAGTAAAGGGCACTCGAAAAATGAGAATTTGCGCTTGGCGCTGCGCCATGCTCGTAAAATGTCCCAACAATGTAGAACACCATCCATCAGACGTCAATTGTATGCCAACTGACAACAAATCAAACTGTCATCCAACTCGGGCCAAACAGCCAGTCAACCAGCCCAGTCAGACAAGCCAGACGAGTTCAGGCAGTGAAGCATTCAACCAGTCCAAAGTATTTCTGGAGCGCCATATTTGAAATTATGCCACATGCATTGGCATTGGGAGCTGCCACTGAGACTGTGTTGGAACTGTATTGTTGGAGCTGTGCGGTGCTGCTTTGTGGCACATATTCTATATGCAGGCATCTATCTATCTATCCATCTAGTTTGTGTCTCGTTGCAGCTGTCAGCGCTCTATTTTGCAGTTCATCATCATTGTCATTGACATTTTCGAGTGGTTACAATAGCAAACTCAATGCCCAGTCTACCTCTCTCTCTCTCTCTCTCTCTCTCTCTGGCAGGCTTGTGGCACACTCTCTTAGGGGAATTGGCGGCGGCATTTGAGGGGAATGGGGCAACTGCATTGCTTTCGATTTATTTGTGTCTGAAAGATTTATGCGTTTGAAATATGGCAAATTGCCATACTCGATATGCTTAGAAACAAGTTAGTTACAGCATTCAATATAAAAAAGGCAGCTAGTTAAAGTAAAAGTTATTTATTATTTAAAATTACAATTATTAGCTGTTCTAGTTGAAGTTGTGTCATTCTTTCTGATTGCTAATAATTATTAAAACTAAAATATTTAATTCACAACTTTAAGAATAAAACAAAGTTTTTTTTATAATTTATTTAATCCCATTTTTCGACTGTCAACAAAATATTTTAAAAACAAAATCTTTATTTCTGGTTGGAAGCCTTTTCTTGGTTAGACATTCGTCCTTGTATGGATATTGAATGGAATGCGTCTGATATTCGATGATTCTAAATGTGATTGGCTGTTGTCTTGTTTTAGATGCCCGCCTGGAAGATGTTCGAGAACAGATTCCGGACACAAAGCGATTGACTGTGAAATAGGAACCACTTTGCGCAAAGCTAATAAGCAATAGAGCAATCGATATTGCCATGACACCTTCAGGTTGAATACGAATTTGAATTTGAATTTGGGCAGGCGGAAATTGATGCCATTACGGGTTTTCGTCTGAAGTCGCCGTGCCGCGGAGCGGAAGTCGCTCGTGGTGCACTTTTATTTAAGGAAAATGCCAAAATGCCAGTGGCAAAAACCAAGTGAAAGCGAGCGTGAAACAGAAGAACCAAACAATCTATAGACATATATATATTTATATATATATAGATAAGTGTCTGTGTGGCTGTGTCTGCCGACACTTTTTCAGACAGACGCATATATCAAACTGGACGACAATCGGAGGGACAGAGAGACGGCACCCACAACACATCACTCAATTTATCTTCGACTGCGAGTGTCTCTCTCTCTCTCTGTGTGTGTGTGTGTGTGTGTGCGTGTAAAAATTACGCAGTTTATACAAGTGTTCGGACTGGCCCATTGAACTTTAACAGTAAATCCGGGCCGGCGAGAAATCTACATATTGATAAATGACCCGGGCCGGGGCACAAAAATCGATGGCTCGCTGGACGACACTTGACATGCAGGACGTGCAGGACGTGCAGGACGAGAGGACGAGTGGAACCCACATCGAATTTATGTGTGCGCCCATATTAAAGTTAAGCCAGGCGCTATATGGGCTCGGTTTTGATTTCATTTAATCAGCTGACGATAATTGCACACGCGCCACGCCGCGGCATTAACAAAGTTTAAGTAAGTGATGCAACACATGCAACACATGCAGCACATGCAACGAAACGAAACTTCATCAAAATTAACGACAACAGCATCGAAGTGTAAAATAATTACTCGACTTTTTGCATTACTTGTACCGTCTGAGGTTGGTGGGGTTTTGAGGGGTTTGGGGGGCTGGGGGGATTGGCATATCTGTCACTTGCTTTTCGTGCGAGTAATTAATTAAATAAGCGCCTTGGCCCGCAGCTATATTGAATTGCTTGCTGTATCTGTATCTCCGCTGATTGACTTTTGGTTTGCCAGCTGTCCGCCTCCTGTTTCGCCTGTTTCAGCACAATTATTATTCAAGGACTACGCCATTTAAAAAGCATTTTAAATTGGGTTGAAAGCACTGCAACAGTTTTTTTTTTTTATTAAATATGTCATTGCGCTTCCTGTTTAATTATTTATTAATTTCCACCTTAAATCAGCTTTAGTTTAAATGTTGAACATTTTAAAGTATGAATTTGAAAATAAATAAAATGTGATTTTTACTGTTTGACAAATTGCTGACAACACAATTATTTCCAGAGTATTGAGGCTGTCCAAAGTTCATTTGAATAACATTTAAATTGGACTGGGGAAATAACCCTGGCAGCTTACAGTGCATAACAAGAGAGAAACTTGCTAAGTAGTTGGCAACTTTTATTGCCTGGCCAACATCATCCAAAATGCCGCTTTAGTTGGCCTTCAACGAGTGGTCAAACATTGTTTAAGCCCTAAATATTTGTTTCGTTTAGTTTTTTTTTTTTTTTGCTCGTTTCGTTCTCAAAAGCCATGTCCAGTTGTTAATTGTGCTGTGGACAAGTTGAGTTTAGCTTTTTGAGGGCAAGCGGCTTTGCGCTGTAATTGCAATTGAAAGTTTCTTCATAACGCTGGCATCTCATAACAGCATAACAAGGACCTGCACGCATCCTGCAAATATTGCGCCACACACATGTGTGTATGTGTATTAAATGTCTTTGCCAACAAAGGGGGGCTGGCTTGCTTGGTCCAACCGCATGGCAGCACACACGCACACACACACGCATACACACACATGAAATTATAACATTTAATTTTTAATTATGAGTGCTATTAACATGCCTGAAAGTTTTTGCCACTGGCAAACGCTGGCAGACAGCCATAAAATAAACGGCAAATGGCAAAATAAAAAGCGACACACAGCTGAAATTATTATTTTGCATTTAAAAGCGGACTGCCTCCCTTTCTCCCTCTCTGTCTCCCTCTCTGTCTCTCTGCATAGCAGCTGTGGCCCCTTTAATGCCAGCTCTCGACTGCCAACTAATTATGTGGAATAATAAAACAATCATGGTGGCTGCTATTTCCCCAACATTTTGGCACATTTAAAATGTCGAACACATTATTCCTTTTGTTTTGATGCCACTTCTTAATGGCTTGCATCGAAAATTCATTTCAATGTGATTTGGCGGACTCGATCGACTTTTAAAGGGCCAGCTGCTAACTTGTGAAATGTACTTTACATATTGCATGCAACCATAAATATTATTAACAAACAATCACGCAGCTTGCATATAATTTATGGCCAGCGTTGGCAAACTTCATTCAGTTGAGTTTTTTATGTGTTAACGTTTTGTATTATTCATTTTGTACTTTAGTTTTTACGTGTTGTAATTGAACAGTCAGCTTTTAATTAATACCCCGTACTTTAATAAGAGCCTGCTTTCCTATTTTAGTTAAGATTGCGTATAAATATTTTCATACATATTATTATCATTTATTTTTACTCTAGATTACATTTCAAGTTTATATTTTAACTATTTCAAATTAATTAAGTGGTATCTCCATTATCTCCATACACGATCTTTACTCCACTTTTTTTGTATTAAAGCTGATGTGTGTGTTTCAGGTGTTGATGCATTATTAATGCCATTTTAAATGCTGCATTCAATAACTGGCTGGCATCGTCTGCATTACCTAAAACCCTTTTATTTTGAATTAAAATTGTAATTAAATTAATGGGGACGAGCCAGTGCTGGCAGTCGAGTATGCACATTTCATTTGTGAATTAACGCAAAATACATTGTAATTTACTTAAGAGCTGCCACAAGAGCGTTGCTGTACAGAATAATTCCATTTGCTTGTTGTAGTATGCATTTTAAATATTTCGTTAATATATTTATGTCGTAACGTTTTAAGCTCAACGCGCCAAATCCAATTAACATCGGCTAAAAATAAGCTGGCGAATTGAAAAATGCACTTAAAGCGCAAACAGTTAAATTCCTCTTTAATAATGTGTAGCTAAGAATTCTCTGGTGTAATCTTAGCTTACAAAACGGTCGTTCCTCATGGCGTATACTTGATATTCGCCCGCGAAGTTATTGCTTCATCATCATTAATGGGGCAGCGGCAACTTTGGCTTGTCTACAATTCCATCGGCCGCATCTTCATCATTATTAGCATTATTATGATTATAACTATTCTCATTAGTAACGTCAATACTCCGGGGTCTAATTATCCGACGGACGGACGGACGGACGGACGGAGGGCCCGGGCCGTGTGTTTTCCTTGTTTACGCGCATAAATTGCATTATTATCAACATTATTATGACGGTGAATTTGACGATGGTAAACTTGTGGTTGTATTAAGATAAGTTATTCAATTGAAATTTAACAATGGTTATGAACAGTTGAACAGTCCATGTAGTTAATACTTAATAGATGGTGTACTTGCTAAGCTTAATATTGTGTTAGGTTTCATGTGCCATATAAATAATCTATTTAAGTCCTAATAAATATAAAGACTTGTGACTATTAAAAGCTAATTAAAAAATAGTTAAATTAATGTCAAGTTATATTTAAAATGTCAATATATATATTGTTAGCATTTAAATCGAATTTATTAAATTGCGCTCTGTGATTTAAATGCATAGACATCAGCTTCAGATTTGATTTAAGTGAGTAAGAGGTAAGTGCAGTTAGCAGCTGAACTAATTAAATGCAACTAACTAGTTATTTACATATGCAGACACCAAAGTTGGCGCATTAATTTGCATAAATTTCAATTGCAACAATTGCTGTTATGTAATGTTGTAAGGTTGCAAACACGTCTTACGCTGCCACCTCGATGCGTCGAGTTGCCGATTGACAAATGCAGTGTAAACATTTCGAGCCAACAACAACAACATTTTGATATGCCTTAATTTAAATGTTAATTCGTTTATCGAGTCTGCTGATGCGTTGAGCCTTTGTTTGTTATAATTGGCAATCAGTGATGGGTCCCAGTTGCAGCACTTGAAGCTACGCAAAAGTCAATTAGTCTTTATTAAGCAGCAGCGGCAGCGGCAGCGGCCACGTCTGTCTGCCACGTAATGCAAATGTTGTGTCTTGTGATTCCGCGACCCATAAAAATTGCAGCAGTTGTCAGTTACACTCACAGCAACAACGGGCTGCGCACAGATACATACTTATTCAAAGGGACGCGATAAAGCAGAGTTAATAATAAGCAACATTTACAAACAACAAAAGGCCATTTTAATGAAATAACCATGCGTCCTGTGCGTGCCACACGCTGTTGCACTCATTTTGGCAAAAACAAAAAAAAAAACAAAAAAAAAAACCAAATAAACGAAAACAAACAACAACAGGCAGAACAGAACAGAACAGAACATAACTGTAGAGAGCTGGCATCCTGGCCGGGCCAGAACAGTACAGGCCAAAACAGGCCTGGCCAGAACAGCGTGCGTACAAGATGAAATCATTAAAGGAAATGAGTTTTTTTCCCCATCGGGTTATGACAAAAAAATGCGTTAAAATAAATTATTTTAATGTAGTTCTCGTGTCAGCCCGGTGCTTTGCGTCCCGCACACCCTGTCTGTATGTGTGTGCGTGTGTGTATATATGTGAGTGTGTGTGGAATGCGCGCATTTTAAAAATTCATGTAATCACAAAAGTACACATGTAGTAAAAAACACACAACGCGCCTGAGCTGTGTGCAAATGTTGTTTGGGCCCGATCCAAAAGGACGCATTTCTTCTGCAGTTACTTTTTGAGCCTAATAAGCCCGACTGGCGACCTGGGATATGTGGAGCACATCACGATTGACGCCTTTGACTACGAAAACTTCGTTTTATAAACATTACTATTTTCAGGTAGTTTAATTTTTGTTTACACTTCAATTAAATTTCTGGCTAAAAGCGGGAAAAAGTTCACATGTTTTTACGGTCAGCAGTTTGTTGTGGCTGGCGCTTTGATTTAGAGGCGCAACGTGGCGTATACTTTATAAATAAAACGCACACACAAACACACAAATGACGAACTGTGAATACCTTGTTGTGAATACCAATTGCATTTGACATACGCGCTGACAAATTAACGTCAGAGCCAACGACTCGAACAAAACCAGAATTCTAAAATAGTGAAATTGTGAAAAGGGGTTGGCAGCCGCAATTATTGAAAGCAATTCATGTTTGTGGTCAGCTGTTGATGCCGTTGGCAACCAAAAACGAGGTCGGCCAGCTGACTGCACCGGGACAAAAGTCAAATTTGCATTTGCCATTAGTTGTTAACCATATTTTAATTAACATCAAATAATATTAACACCACAAACATCGACGGCTATTTATTATTATGGCTGCCCAAACACTAAACACTAAGCCCAAGCTTCGGTTGCATTCATGGACTTTTAGTCATGTGTGGTTGCATTATTTATGTAACTTTAAATGATGTTAACCGTCTGGCCATGATATACACATAACAGTATAATTATACATATATACTATACGAGCTGAATGCATTTAAAAGCATTTGTTTTGCTGCTGCAATGCAATCATAAATTTGGTCGAAAATTAAGTAGACGAGGGCTGGGCATATCATATCATACAAAATAATTTATAATTATAATACATATTTATTTCTAGGCAAAATAGTATATTGATTCTATCTTCATACTTGAATTTGTGATACTATTTTAAAGAAAGTGTTCTGTTCTGTTTATTTTAATTAGCGAAAATTGATCACTATTCGGTCTAAAACTGGCTTCAAAGTTGTAAGGATTTTAGTTTGCTGTTTGGTGAGAGGCAGCTGAAAACTGATTTTCGGCGTTCGGTGCCGAAAAACAATGCTGATTGGTTTTGTGAGATAAGCTGAAATGAAATTTGAATTAATCGCAATAAACTTGTGAGATGTAAAACTGAGAGGAAAATTGAAATGAAATATCTTTTGCATGCAGTTTAAAGCTGGCAGATCGAGAAAATCTTCGATATTTATCAGGTTGATGGCGTTTGAAACTATGCATTAAATTAAATTCAATTTGTGTGTGATAAATTACATTATTAATGGTTCAACTGTAATTGGTCCTGGCTGAAATCAATATTTCAATGTTTGCATATTCACAACTAGTTTTTGTTGCCGTAATTAATTTACGTCTCTTTTTTTTGTTTGTACTCACTTTTGATATTTATGTATTCTTTTTTTTTAAGTGCTGATGATTAAATGCGGCAATCGGTAAAATCAGAGTGTATTATACAATTTAACAAATAACAAAATTACGAAAAGTGCCACTGCTAATTTAAATTGCACATTGCAACATCATTAAATCTATTTAAATGTAAGCAAATTATTAAATAATTAAAATTGTTTTTAATAGCCGCTGTCAGTGAAATACCTATGGAAATTTATCTGTGCAGCTATTTGCCAGGTAAGCCTATTATATTTATAAAGAGTGCTTACACATCAGCTCACACTCACACACACACACATACACACACACACGCGCGTTTGGTTATGTTGTTTATTTTACTCAGGAGTGTGTTTTTGCTCTTGGCATATAAATACATTTAATTTCACTTTTTTTTTTTCGCTGTGCTGCCGAGGAAACTCGCCTACAAATCTTGGCTGAAACAACAAGCCGGGCCAAGCCATGAGAATGACATCGACAACAACTTAAATGACAGTTTATAGCTCCCACGTTGAGCACGTGAAGCGGGGCGGACAATGGTTATTAAGCTGCGAACAGAGCGCAACAGCAACAACAACAACAACAGCGGGACAAACAACGGTCCAAAATGGCAATGAGCGGATTTGCCGGACCCAAACACACAACCACACCTACACATACACACACACACACACACACAACCAGCGCAATTTATTTGCCAGGCCAAAAGCACAAAACGAACAACAAACGGGCGAAAACTCAACCATGTAACAGCATGTGTGTTGGTGTTGGTGTGTGAGTGTGTGTATTGGTGTGTGTGTGCGTGGTGTCGATTTGATGTATCGACGCTTGTGGTTACCTACAGCCAAACAATTGTCCATTTCATTTGCAGTTGATTAGGCGTTGCGCATGAAATTCATCATACGCCGCGTGGGCCCCAAATAAAACGGCTGTCTAAAACGCTCGTCAGGCGGTAAAGCGTATGAAAAAGTAGGATCAAAATAAGTGCAGGTCTTTGTTTGGTATAAGCCAACTATGCAATACTCTAACTAAGCAAAAGGTATTATTTTTATTGCATTATGGCCAAAAAAAAAGGCGTGGCAAGTTTGTAAACTCGTTAAAAAATAAATTAGGAATTTAAAAATAGTAAAATTATCATATCAAACTGAAAAAATTGTTGTAAAGGATGTGTGCGTGGTGGCGATAAAAGGCTTCGCTTGCTCCTTGCTTGAAGGTGTTAATATTAATAAATAGAAAATAGCCTAAAGCTCTTTGAGATGTTTTTTTGATTTTTAAAAATGGAAATGATAGTTTTACTTAACAATTTCAAAGGGCTGCAGATAAGGATCCAGAAACTGTATTCTAAGTAAGAATTGACTTTATCGGAGTACTCACAAGATTGTCTACACAACGAGACCATAACCCAACAAACTTTATTCTCGACAGAATGAATGATAGTACCTTATACCACAAATATACTCTTTTTGCTCAATGGGAACTGTGTCCAAAATTAGGCAATGAATTCCAAAAAGTAGCTGTCAGTGACAATATACATTTATATATGTATATATATATTTATATATATAAGGAGAGATAGGCGGTTATAAAGAGGACGCTAAATAACTTCAAAATTGTGTTTGGCTGTGCAAAAGCTTCTAATTCCAACTCCAACTCCAACTCCAAGTCTCACCCCGACTTCGAGGCGCATTGGCGCAGAATAATTGCTAAAACAGTTTCTGGCTGTTGTTAAGTGTGGGGGGCGCAGCTAAGATTTGCGCTTATCTCGGCCGGGCTTAAAGCAATTGAAGCCTTGTAGTGCCCGACATCAATTATAATCCAAATGAGCCGCACAACAATTGCCGAGCTCCTGTTATCCGCCTCGGCAATAAAATACAACAACATTCTGTGCTTCACTCGATGCGAATGGTACTCCAAGGATTGCTGGACGCACTTGCCTGTCCTGTCGTGTCCTGTCCTGTCGTGTCCTGTCTCGGTCTGGGCTGGGCTGGGCTGGGCTGGGCTGGGCTGGGCTGGGCTGGGCTGGGCTGGTCTGGTCTGCGCCGGCTTAGACGCACAATCGCTTAATCGGTTTGTTATTTATACATCTAATTTGATCTGCAAGCGACGGAGCAGCAACGCCCACAACAACGGCAACAACAACAAACGATGTAACTCTAGTTGTTGTTGTTGTTGTTGTTGCTTGTGCACGCTTAAAACATGACACTTGTAAGCTAGCGTCTATTAAACACACACATACACACATGCTATAAGCCATGGCCATAAAATGGCCAAAAATTATTGAACAGCGATTACAAATGCCACAACAATTTTGGGATTTTGTTCAATTGGACGATTTCATTTTATATTATCTTTTTTTTGTTTGGCACTTTTTTTTATAAGATTTTCGATCGACAATTGGATTTTTGGTTTCATATGGTATTTAACGAACATTTTTATACATATATAATTTGAACATTTTTTTTAAATATTGTGTTGAGATTTAAATTTTTTAATATGTACCTTTTTTGTTTCTGTTTGCTTGTTGTGATAAATGCTATTTGGTTTTATATACAAACTAGTGTATACAAAAATAAACGTTTTTTGTTAAGTTTTAAGAGTGATGATGAAAATATGTTCAATATAAAAACATGTGTTTTTTTTTTTATTAGAGATCTTACTGTAAAGATATTTACTATCAGTTTTGAAGGATTTTATTTCATTTGACAGTTGGTTTAACAGCTTCGAAGTGTAAAATTGGTGTAGAAAATAAAGAAATAAACTGTTTGTTTAACTGGAATAACTTTATATAATTTATAAAGTAGATAAACGTAAAGTTATGGATAGAACTTTTTAGAATTTTCAAAATTTCGATCTACTTGCATTATATTTATAGCCCACTGTACCAACAATGTGCAGTTGATTAGACTAGACGCGGCTACCTTAAGGAAACTATGCCAATTCATTAAACGAGGCGCGTTTTAGCCAACTGGCAGTTAACGGTTGGTGGTGCTGGCACTTAAGGGACTCGCAGGGGCATAATTCAATAAGGCGACCGCATGGAATGAGGAACGGTCGTCAGTTGGAAATGCCGCCGCAGTAACCCCAAAAGCAGAACATTTCGGTATAAAATAATTGAAATCCGTTAGAGGCAAGCAGACAGCAGCAATGAGCATACACACACACACACACACTTGCACACACATGCTGAGCATCTACTGCGAGGACATACTCTGCGGCTGGATCCTTGGGTTGGGGTAGAGACACACGCACAGCACGCATTTAGCACAACTTCATTTATCTTTAGCATTTTCTTTTAGCATTTAATTAAAAAGACAAGTTCCATTGTCAACGGCGGCGTGGTGCGTGGGGCAGACGGTGGCTTCTAATGTGCGCCGTCTTTCGAGCCAGCAACAACCACAACAACAACGAAGGCAAAACATATTTGCGGTTTTTACACCGACATTGTCGCCCATGCGGCTGTCTGTGTCACATATGCCGAGCGGACGGACGGACGGACGGACGGACAGCCAGACAGCCTGGTATTTTGTCTCCCTTATCTCTAATGCTATGGCAGCCACGCCCACTGTGGGCTTCACCTGCCCATTTGGAGCATAATCATGTAGCTTTGATAAATGCCTAGGCAGGCGCCGCGATGCGGCTTAAAATTCAACGCGCTGATTAATTAAAGTTGCTGCAAAATGCTGGCGCACAAAAGTATGCAACGGAAAGGCGCCCAACTGGAGTGTGCGGCGTGGGGCGTGGCAAGGGGCGGGCCTCAATGGAAAATTCATAAGTAATTCAACTTTGTCGACGCGTAAAACAACAATTTAAATATTCAGAATGAGAGAGCGAAAGAGGGTGAGACGGGGACAGCAGAGTGACTGAGATAGCGAGAGATTGAAAAAGCTTATTACCATTTCTACAAATCTGACGTTGCTGCCTTCTACCTCGTGTGTGTTTAAATGTGAGTGCGAAATTAAATGACAACATATTTGACACTGATTCTTGTCACATGACAGTGTGCGGGCAAATTTATCATCTCTGTCTAAATGCCCGCCCCTTTGTCACGCCCCCTTGCACTTACGCCTTGATTTGCGCACATTGCTGCCCGTAATTTGTATACAATAAAAAAAAGGGGGACTGAAGAAACGGTATGTAAAGTTAACATTAACAGAATCAATCTCTGTTAAGTTGTGTTATATTATTGTTGCACAATCAGTCTGAATTCTCAAAGGACTTATTATTTTATATTGAATTGAAAAAATGTTTAGTCAGCAAAAATGAATGAATAATAAAATAAACTTATATCTTCATATCACTGGCAATTTATCAAAAATTAATTAAAACTTCAAGAATAGAAAATTGATAAGTCGCTTAGTTAAATTTCATTTGCTACAATTTCATTAGCTTAATTTAATTTGTGTTAGATTCAACTTCCGTTTCCTACAATAAACTAACACACACACACACACACATGTATATATCATTTGTCATTGCTTTGGGGCGAGTATTAGTGCAAAGGGGGAAATACAGACAGATAGCAAAGGAAACGAAAGGGAGGGGGAAGGAGGCTACAAAGGAAGATGGGCAAACACATAAACATATATACACACATACATTCATATATATTCCAATCCAGCTACAGATTGAACTTTACAAAGCATGCAGATGTGAATGTCTGTGTGTGTGTGTGTGAGTGTGTGTGTGCGGAAACACCTTAAAACATTTTCGTGCGATTTTGAAAAGATGTCAACAAAATTTATGCAAATGATATGTTAACGCTACTTATATGGAAATTAGTATAAGGAGTCAGGACGCGCCAAAGGCGCCCAGCCAACGACAGCGTCGAAGGCAACGTCGTCCTGGCGCTGACACTCACCGACAAAGCCAAAATGCGCAAAAGAGGGCGTGAACAGGGGCGGAGAAGGGGGCGGGGCAGACCGAAGAAGAAGGAGCGTCTCCAACACCTTTTGCACTTTTAGTCAAAGTTTTGATTTCGTGTTACATGTGTCAGAATTTTAATGATGCTGATAAAAGTTGCGCACAAAATGGCTTATTATGTGCGTTAGTGTGTGTGTCTGCATGTGTGTGTGTGTGTGTGTGAGTAAGTGTGAGCTGGTCTGGTGTGCTTAAGCATATTATCCTTTGAGCGCATTTTAACTTCATAATGCAAGTTGTTTGCGTCAGATTTTTAATTACACATTACTTGAAGGCCCTTGCCGAAATTGAATATGTTGAAAATAGTGTTATTAGACTGAAAGCTATGGCCAGGACTGAGTCCTGTGTGAAGTAAATAGGAGAGCAGGGCAAAAGTTTTGCTTTAAATTTTGGGGTGAAGTTATTTATTAAATATGCACTTTTTGCTTTTGCTTTCAGACGAAGTTGGTAGAATATGTATGAATAAGACTTTTCTTGTAGAACTCTCTAAATAAGTTTAAGGACAATGGAATAAAAAAGTAAACGTTTTTTATTAGACACTAATTTGTTATTAGATTGGATTGATTCTGACTTGATCTGTATAAAATGCATTAAAATATATATTGTGGTAAGATTATTTTATATATATAAATACTTAATTTTTATTCTTGCTGGAAACAACAACAAATATGCTACGCTTAGCTTCCTGTCAACTTATTCTACAGAACAAGCCAAGTCAATTGTCGGTTGGTTTGTCGCTTTTTCGCTGTAAAATGCCGAAATTCATGAGGCAAATAAAGTGTGAATTTTAGAGTGAATAAACAAGAAATAATGTTCATGATAATTACCAAAGTCAAAGCGATTTTAACCAGTTAAATGCCATAATTTAGCATTTCGTTTCAGCTGGGGGCCGCGGCGTGTGCCCTTCTGGGGCCAGGACCTCTTCACGCTGCCGTCCCAGCGCCGCGTGTGCGCCCAGCGGGGCATTGGCGACAACAACAATGGCGATGAGAAAGAAGGACGACAATGATGGCGTCTACGACGACGACGACGACGTCAGCAACTAGCTCAAACACTTTGCAAAGGGCCAACTGAACAAAGCCACTTGAGGTGCGCTCGAGCACTTTAACGGCTGCATGTCAACACACCAACACCAACACCAGCACACAGGAGGCTGTGTGTGCTGTGTGCTATGTGCGTTTAGGACTGTTTTAACACCTTTTAGCCTGTTGGCGACACTGGGCTGGGGTTGGGGCTAGGGCCAGGGCTGAAATGCGGCGTCGCTTTGCGTTGCTGTTTAAAATGTTAATGAGCTTTTAGGGTCGCCCAGCTCTCTCTCCCTCTCTCTTTCTGTGTATGTGTGTGTGCCGTTGGCTCGACCGGATGTGGTGCTGCCAGCTTCCGGTTAGCTGAGTCTTAAGCGCACGCTCTACGTGAGTGGTGTGCAAATAGTTTCAATTGCGGCTTTTGCGCCGTTTGCTTTATTTATTTTTATTAAAACATAAAGAGGTGAAACGAGCACTGCCAGAAAAAAAAAGAATGGCATTGACTTTGTTAACATTGCGTTAAATTGTGGTGCATTCATTAAAACGTGCCGCCGTAAGTATTCAGCATAATAGAAGCTAACAGCAACGACAACGACAACTGTTCCAGAGCTTCAAGAGCAGCACTTCAGCTGCGTCAAGTACTGGGAAGGGGGAAAAGGGAGCTGAAAGGTGGAAGTGAAAGTTTAGGGGGGGGGGGGGGGGGGGGGGTGGGGGGGGGGGTTTGGTTAGGTGAGATTGTAAGTTACAGACAGGCATTCACTTGCACTCTGTATCAGTTGTAATTCTCGCTGGCCAAGACAATGGTCGAGGCTAAAAACTTTTACCGGGCAACTTCATAAACTTGGCCTGGACAATGCCCAATAGTCGAAACTTAAAATGTATGCGCGATAAGCGACAGGAGCGACAGAAGTGACAACTGCGGCGAGTTGTCGTCCTTTTGTGTTTGGTTGTTGCTGTTGTGTTCGCACTTGGCCAAATCAACAAACTGTACAGAAAACTAATCAGCGCGGCGAGCCAAACAAAAGCCGCGAACAAAGCGACTGAAATGAATGGAAATGAAAATGGAAATGAGTGGACTTGAGTTGAGTTCAGTTCAGAGTTAGACTGGAGTTGAGTGGTGCGAGAGTGTTGCGTTAAATGTGTCTTAAAGAGTTAAAGTTCTGGCCACATTACGCATACGTCATGTGCTCGGCGAGCCCAAAGAGCAACATAAATAAATTTCAATGCTGTGCAAATGATAATAAATGTAAAATAAACGCAAAATTCTACGAGCAACAAGACCGGGCAGAAATTAAAAACAAAGTTCCTGCACAAGGAGTCAAAACAATAACAAGGACACTATATTGTATATGCTCGCTATGCGAGGGGTGCTCAAGGAGTTCTTACTTACTTTGTATGTACATTATTTGAGCACTTAAATTGAACTTAATAAAGAGAATAGAAATAGAAAAATTGCATTTATTATTTAATATTTTCTATATTCAAGCGCTAAACACTCGAGCTACCCTCGCTAACAGTCCGATGTTTCGCCTTGTGCATTTTGCACATGATTTTTACCATTGCCAGTTGTGATAATGTTTATTTTATCGGCCACGACACATTCTGCTGCACTTTTGGCAGCACTTAGTGCGGAGCCAAGCCGGGTCACAAGCAAAACAAAAACAACACCACCACCAGCAGCAGCAGCAGCAGCAACAGAGAAAAGGACACCAAAAACAAGAAACAGTTTTCGTATAGTTTGTCCATTAAAAGTTAATATCACTTTGCAAAAGTTGGTGCAACTTGTGCAACTGTGCAACTGCAACAGCGATGCGACTTTCAGTTTCAGTTTCGGTTTTGGTTCGCAACTTTCTGGCAGCGACAATCAACGATTTTCATAGCCAGTTGCACATGTAAAACAAAGAGACACAATTTGCTTATGGTCCAGCCTCCGCCTGCTAATTTATGGCCAAAGGCAGAGCTGGAGTCTGAAAGAGCGAGAGAGACAGAGGATGAGCGCCCACTCACATTTAATTCATTTTTATGGCCATTGACGTTGACATTTATAGCGTTTTCCTTTCGCCTGCCTTATAATTCCTATAATCTTTACGCAATGCCCAAGCAAAACATTATTCCGCACAAGAACTCTGAGGAGAAAAAAAAAAGGGAAGCCATTATATGGCCACGGCGGGCAGCTGGACGACGGGCGGACAGGCGCGTGGGTAAGCTGCCAGGCGACGTTACTCATACGACGCGTGGTGCGCGTTGCGCGTTGCCGTTCGCAAAGTGAATAATGATAAAGCGCTTTAATGCTTTTATTGCGAACGATTGTAGCATAGGAAATCCGTTATAATCCACAGCAAGTGACAATAAACGAAGATGTACGAACGCAGCAATGGGAAAAGCAACGGTACAGGACACCGTCCGAGTTGCTAAATGAAAAACTATCCGCTTGCCTTAAGCCCAACAGCCGAACAGCCCAACTGACTGGCTCGCCTGGCCGTAAATCCCTTGCCCGGTGTCGGCCTACAAAAGGGCAACGTGTTTGTTGCTCTTGGCTTCTTCTTCTTATTCACTTGCCGTTTGTTGTTGCCCCCTTTTGTCTTGTTGGCCCCTACAGATGATGCTGACACTGCCACTGTCACTGATTTTGTTAGGGTTAACAATTGTCCTAGTCGCTGTCTGAGTCCTTGTCCGTTGTCCGTTGGCGTTTTATCAAAGAGTCCTGTTGTCAATCATCTTTTGCATGAATGCCGAGCCCATAATGAGCCTTTTGGCTGCTTTAAGACCACTGCTAATAGCTACCAGCTAAAGGACACTTTAAACAGCTTAAAGAGTGTGTATGTGTGTGTGTGTGTGTGTGTGTGTGTGTGTGTGTGTGCGTGTGTATGTTTGCTACTCATTTGCCGCTCTGTTTGCCTATGCGTTAGCGATTGTCTGCCAAACCTGGCTAACAACTCCCGTCTGTCGCATCGTCACCGCTTCGTTTGGCTTAGCACGTTTTAGCCACCAGGCAACTGGCGACTGGCGAATGGCGACTGGTTCGTTCATGGCTTTATTAGTTCACGCATAATGACAAAAATGGGTCGGCACGTAATGCGTGCGCTTTGTTTATTTTACTTTGCTGCAAGGATTTTTATGCCCCGCAGTCATAAAACGGGTGTCCGCCCCTCGGGGGCGGGGCCCTAACAGCAACAGCAACCGAACCGAACTGAACCGAACCGAACTGAGAGCCATTAAAGAAGCAATTCTTAAAGGTATCACCAAAAATTAAAGTGAATCTTAGACGCAAAAGAGAGTTTGCAACAAATGTAAATGTTATTCTTTAAATAATAGTTGATGTTGAAGTAATATGGATAAGGTATATAGAAAGTTAATATGTAGCTGAAGAATTATATTAATAAACTGTTTGTTTTAAACACATTAAAAAGCCTGACTTAAAAGAAACCTGTGCTTTTTAATTTATACATAGAATTAATAAATACGTGATAAAAGTAATAAATGTATGAGAACCTAATTATTAACTAACATTTAAATAATATAAATATATTAAATAAACTAATTGAAGCCTAGCACTATTATATTCACTAAAGCAAATATATTTGTATACAATAATTTTATTACATATTTAATTTATAACAAAATATTTTTAATTAAAAAACGATATAATTTAGCATACTATAATGTACCATAGTAATAACATAATTTATTATAAATAATAAATAAAGAAAAAATAAAATTATTGAAAGTACTCAACGAATTAGCGATCATTGAGATCAAATCGAAAGCTACAGTGAATACACACATATTTCTCAATAAGCATCTTAAGTAACAGAAATAATCTATGATAATTAATATACTCATTTAAGACAGTTGAACTTTTATATGAATCAATAACTATCTTGAAATCAATTCACATCTTTCTATCGAACTCGTGTCTTTTATCGGGGTCACTCACTACGAGTGCAACCTGTGGCAAAGTCGCCGTGATTGGAGCTGCCTTTTTGGGCTGATTTCTTTCTCTCCGTTTTGTTCTTCGTTTTAATGTCCGGCGATGATTTATTGCACATTAAAGTTGTAGCCACTCCCCGAGCACTTTGTTGCTGACCCGCCCAGCGCCGTTCGAATGCAGCGAATCTGAATGAATACATTTGTGCGGAAGAGGGGCTGGACAGAGGCGGGGGTGGACAGGGGGTAGGTGGGAAATCAATGGCTTTGACTCTGATGTCTGATGCGGCGTTGGCTGCCGTCATCATTGTGACCCCATTTCGCATACAGGATATGGCTCTGAATGCGAGTTTATATATATATATATATGAGTGTAACGAGTGTGAGTGTGAATTTGAGTGTGTGTGTGAGTGCTGCTGTCGAGTTGTTGTTTACGTATGCGTAACGCATCGCGCGGCCGCTAAGCTGCAAATCTCTTTAAGATGATACTTTGCAACATTTACAAATGTTTTAGTGCCTGCCAGCTTCTGATTGGGCGTGTGTGTCTGTTCGTATGTGTGTGTGTGTGTGTGTGTGCGTGTGTGTGATTAGCATTCCTGGCATATCTTACATTTATGTTGGATGTTTCCGTTGCAGCAAATGTGTTCCGCAGGGAGTGAAATGGCGGCACTGGGAATCGGGTAATGTTACGGTTACGGCTCGTTATGCTTTCCCCGCCCCCTGACCACCTACTCAGTCCCTCAGTTGTTGTTGTTATTGTTGTTGTTTTTGTTGTTGTTGCAGTGACAGCATTCGTCTGCGTGTCTCTCAACTCTGTTGCTTTTGTTCTTGACTTATCCGTGTGTGTGTTTGTGTGCGTGTGTCAAATTTACATGCATGCGTGTGTGTTTGCTGTCGTCTGCGTGTCCACTTATATTTGATGTTTATGTTTGCTAAAGGCTCAATGCAGCACACACACACACGCACACACATACACACACACACACAATTTGAAAATGTTTACACTACTTGTGCGGCTGACCATTTATGTGCGGTAGCATCGTGATTTGATATCAGCAAAGTCTCTGCTCTGCTGAGTTGACTGTTCAGTTATTAAATTTAATTATCTCCAGTGCACAGCCAAGAAACATATATATATATATATGTATATATACATATATTTTTATGGCTGTATAAAGGATAACCGCTCAACTGAGAGTTGGCTAAATCATTTGTAGATGTCACGCCTCTGAGACTATATAACTCATACTTGGTATAGTTCTTTTTACACTTTGCTCGCATTATGTATGGCAGCTGTAAGGGTTACGCCCACAACCAACAGCAGCAGCAGCAACAACAACAACAACAACAACAACAACAACAACAGCAGCAGCAGCAGCAGCAACGCCTTCTGCCAGCTGGCTTTTAACTTTAGCGCTTTCTTGCGTCCAAAACCTGTGAAAATGAGATAATGTGTATGTGTGTCACATTCTGGCAGCCCCGCACACCAGCAGCTCCGCACCTGGTCGCTTTTAGCCAGCATAGGGCACACCTTTTACTATCTAGTCATCTGCTCCTGCTGCTCCTGGTGCTCCTTTTTGCACGCTTGCTGTTGTTCTTGCCGGGGAGAGAGACTTGAAATATGTTAGCTTCACGTTGAGCTCATAAACTAACACTAACACCTTGACACGTGCACTTTTTGTAGCCAAACACACACACACACACCATACACACACACACCATACACACTCACCCACGCACATAGACACACATATAAATGTCATTAAAATTGCAGTAAGAGTTTGGTTTGGCTAGAAACGGCACGACTTCTCCGGACTTGGCAAGAATGAATCTATCTCTCTCCCTCTATCTCTCTATTTCTCCCTCCTTCTCTTGGCCATCCCCTTTTTCGGACGTTAAACTGGCAAATGCACATTGTCTTATAGACATTACTACAGCTTTGTGCCGACTTTGGCAACTCAATTGCAGTAACTTCTCCTGGAAACCTATCAAAAATTGTGCCTTAAAGCTGGCATTTAACTAGTAAATGAAGTCTTTGATAATACCCTGTAAAAACAAAAGGTGTTTTTTGATTGGCATGTATTTGAATTTTAAATTTAATATGTGTTATAATGAAGGAGATATTTGAGTTATAAGATAAAAAGGTGTCAGAAGAATTTAATTAATTAATTTGTTGTTAAAGTTATGGAACCTTAAGCTTAGCTAAAATTCAAAGAAATCTAAATAAACCAAGTATATAAAAAAACATTGTGAATTATTATTATACAACTAACTTATTTTTTATTTAGGGTATATTAGCTTCGCAGCAGCCAAGACATGAATTAAGAGTTAATTTCTTATTTTACCTTTTTTTAAACAGACATTCGTGTGTGTGTGTGTGTGTGGGTGGAAGATGCATGTGTGCAACGGCTTTTGTTTGTTTGGGCCACGTGAGGCGTGTGTGGTGGAAACTGGTAGCTGGTTTCATAAGCGCGCTCGTTGCACCACTTGATTTATTTTGCAGCTAAAAACGTGCTTAATCATATTAGAGTGCATTTGTGTGATTTAGTGTAAAGCAGAGCAAACAGCGAAATAGAGAAATATATATATAAAAAAATATATATATATGTATATAGAAACTGCGAAGCCATTTTTAAGTGTAACGAATTCAGCTGAGACAGTGAAAAATTGTGACGACAATTTGAGCAATGTTTTAATGAAAGCCAATGGAGAGTCATAAGCGAAATCGGATTAAGAGGCTTCAATCCCAGGAGAGTACTTAATACCTAATTATTAAAATAGCCTTAAATGAGCCGATTTGGGCAAGTCTTTAGCTTGGTCAGAAGCCATCACAATTTATTTACTAATGGGCATTATGCTAAGCTCACACATTGAAGTTATTTGTCATAAATGCTCAATGAGAACATCTGCTCATTATCTCATCAAAGTTTGGGCCTCAACTGCAATGGGCCAAGCTTCCGCTTTGTGGCTGTGTCGTCGCTTCTTGGTCAACGTCATGGCCAGCCACCTCGGTTGGGTATTGTGTGCCAGTGTGTGTGTCTGTGTGTGTGTGGTTGACCTGTGTGTGTATGTCTGTGCGTGTGTTTGTGTGTGTGTGGTTGTTAGGCTGTAAGCGTATGTCTGTCAACGAGAGAGAGAGAGCTTAGCTGCGACGTTATGTCCAGCTTGACTGACCACGACCGCACCCAAATACCGCAACCAACACAGACCCAGGCACGTACCCATGACACGCCCACACTTGATGGGTGTGTGTGTGGGTATGTCTTGCACGCTGTGCGCTTGTGGCATGTGTGAATTTTTCATTAAAATTCAAGTGACATCAAAAGGGTTGACTGCGGCGAAAGGCGACGACGACGGCAACGGCGACGGCAACTCTCAGTAAGTGTTTCAGTATATTTGTGTGTGTGGGTGGGTGTCGATAGTGACAACTGTGACGACATATTTTGCACTTGTACATTGTCTCACACACACACACACACACACACACACACATCACACATGCATAAGTAAGTAGTTGGCTGTCAGCACTTAGTCACTTGTCAATTGCAACGTTGATGCTGTCTGGCTGTCTGCCTCATTTGAAGGCTAATAACTGTGGGCCTTAAAGCTGGCCAAATTGCAATACTTGGTGTCAGCTATAGGGCAAGTTATCCTGCCACTTGGGGCCAAATCCCGCTCAGCGCTCATCTATTAATAAGCATAATTTATGTTTAGCCATTTGGCTAGAGGGAAGGGCGCTGTTTCATTGGCGGCTCACGCAAAAATAATTAAATTTAAATATTAAACAGCTTATACGCATTTGTCAAAAACTGCCGCCGCACGCAAAAGCCATAATTCAGCTAAAAACCGCTATATAATGCACAAGTAAAATGGATATCGTCCTAAAGAAGGGCGGGACAGGATTCAAGGAGGAGAGTAAAGCAGATAAATTGACAACTCACGTGCCGCTGCTGGGCTGTTTATTAACTTGGCAAACAACAAAAGCAACTTCTGCATTGATAGAAAATTAAGAATAAAAAAATAAAAAAATGCAATATCAGTCGCGGATTATAAAAGCTAATTCAAAGCGCAAAACATTAACATTAAGTAAAAATAATAATAATTTAGTCAGAAAACAGAAATATGATTTGTATACAAATTCTTTACATTTGACCTATGAATTCGGGAGGTTCCGACGTGGCCTTAGTTAGACGCACAAAACTTTGCGTTGAGCAAAAACCAAAACCAAACGCTCAACGGAATACTCAAGCTGAAAAACACACGAAGTTGGGGAATTCAGTCCCCCACTTCCTTCCCCACCCCCCTTTCTTTTTTGGCTACGCCGCTGCACGCAGCTAACCAGCTGGATCCAGTCAAGGCCAACAGGCAACATCAACAAAAACAAAACAACAAAAAACAGGAACAGGAACAGAAACATGAACAAAAACAAAAACAAAAACAAAAACAATGGCAAGACGTAGAGCAAATATGCTGGCGAGAGTTAGAGAGAGAGAGAGAACGAAATAGACTTTTGGTTTTTCATCTTTTGGCCAAATTGTTTATGCAAATTTTGAATAAATAAACAAGATTGTTAATTTAGTTAAATATTTCATTTTTGTGCCGTTTTCATCAGCAGAATTCGGTCCTCGTCCTTCTTCTTCTTCTTCAGCAGCAGAAGCAGCAGCAAGGACTACGTGCTACGTGCTGTAGGTGTGGTCCTTTGGTAGGCGGCTGGTTGTCATGAATTTTGATGCCGGCACTCATTAGGCAATGCTGGCAAGGATGTCGAGAGTGCCGGCAAAGGATTGCAGAGGCCGGAAACTGAATAAAGCCGATGCCGTTGTCGATGTCTTCTTGTTGTTGCTTTTGTTTTTGTTGTTTTGTTGTTGTTTTTTTTTCAGCCAAAGGCGCAATAAAATATATGTTTTTGTATTTGTTTGCATGTTGCTGAACCCCATTTTGTCCCTTTGTGTGCGTGTGTGTGTGTGTGTGTATGGCATTTGTGTTTGTATTTCTGCACTTGTACAAACACATGTTAATTGGCCGTAATTGTACGTCTTTCGAGCCACAACAATAAAACTGCATAGCACAAGCAGAAATTGAGGGACAACAACAGCAACTGTGCAAACAATGGAAATTATCATAAAACTTTGGCCAAATGTTTGCCACTGTAATCAAAATTTAAATATTCCAACATAGGCTCTACCAACAAAAAAAAAAAAAACAAAAATAAAAGGAATTGAGTTTCCCTTCTCCACTTTTACCTCTGCGAAGGGTCACAATATTTATGGCCACATGACGTTGAACTATGCGTAAGAGCGTGCCAGGCACTCCAACCCCTCCCCCCTCCGCCTTCCCCCTATCTCTATCTACCCCCGCTAGTCATTTTAATAAACTTCATATGTCGCATGTCGCCATTTTTTCTGTTTTCTGTTCATTTTTTTTCCTATTTTTTTGCTAGCCAGTTTTTCTGTGCTCCAGTCTTGCGGCTTTATTAGTCTGTGATTTATGTAGTCAAAGATAGTGCACAGCTAGTCGCGCCGGAGTTAGGAGCTGGAGCCGGAGCCGGAGCAGGAGCTGGAACTGGAACTGGAGCCACATTGTTCTATGTGTGGATGTCGTGGCGAGAAATTTATACATGTGGCCCGCAAGTAGTCGGGCGTGGACAAATGAATGACATGGTTGCCATCTTCTTCTTCTTTCTCTTGCTCCTTTTTAGGCAGCTAAATTGAACTAATCGCCCAGCCCAGGATCTGGCCTGGTTCGGTCTGGTCCAATATGCTATGCATATGGCTAGCAGGCAATTTAAAAAAAGCAAATTATTGAGTGCTTTACATTGAACACATGCATCATGTGTATCAGTGTGTGTGTGTGTGTGCTGTTCTCATAAATAGGAAAGTATGAATTCGACGATAGACATGTTTATTTGGCATTGGAGTCACGTATTTGACGCAACGTTTGGGCCTTTAATTCGTTTAGCTAAAGCGCGGCTAACAGCACGTCCTGGTAATTATTTACAGGAGCGCAGCGCAGCTAAAGAAAAAATAAAACATTCTATAATAACATATCACATATACGGTATATGTGTTATTTATGAGCCCTACGACAGAAACATATTTATCTCGTGCTGACTTTCGTCCTGACAAGTCGAGCATATGAATAAATTCGCTGAATGCTTTCTTTTTTTTCTTTTTGGCTTGAAGTGGTCTTAGCTGATAATAATATTTATGATAATTTTGTACTCAACCATGAAATATAGCTCTGAACAAACATATACGTAAGTTATTATATAGGATTTTTTTTATTTTTTTATATTTAGGTTTAAGTTTAAATTACTAATTATTTAATAATAATACCCCAACTCAATTGCCAATATTATGATTAGAAGCCTAGTTATTTTTTTGGAAGCCCCTTTAGGCAATTATTGTCTGGAATCGAATGTTTTGTGTGCGGCTTTTCTGCTTTACAATTACATTTTGGAAAAGCAATTTGATTACGCCAGACATAAAGCAAATAGAAAGCTTATCCGCTTGTGATTCATATACGAAAGTTTTTGGCCAACAACAAAATTTTTGCATACAAAAGGCGAACGACCAAAAATTCTGACTTGACGGCGTCTGACAAATATTTATACTCAATTAATAGAGCCCAACCACAAAACTCATATGTGCATTGAATGAGACTGACTGGGCACGGGGACAGGAACAGGGACAGGGGCGGATTGGGATAACAGGCTGGGAAAAACACTCATGCTGTGCCATTTATTCATTTTCCGATCAAAATAATGCCCCATGGAAATGGAGGAGAATCCATTGCCGGTTGAAACAGTTGAAATCATAGTCGGTCGAAGGCTGCCACGTCCTGGCAGAGCAAATACGGTCAGGTCAGAGAAAATATTTTCAATTTCCATTACAAAAGTGTACGAGGTACGTCATGGATGGAAATTGGATGGTCTGCACGGGTCTGCCATCGGATTGCACTGTTTTCGAGTATTATGAAAATTAAATTTTTCATTTCACTGCATTGCCACAGACAGACGGACAGACAGACAGACAGACAGACAGACAGAAGGACAGACAGACGGACAGACAGTTGGACGGACTTTTGTAACTCGTGCTGCCAATGAATGGAGGCAAAAGATTGTTGCATATTATTGTGGCACGGTCAGAGGCACTCCGGGCTAGGGCCAGATAATATGGCCAGTACGTCGTCTATTGATGCCGGCGCTTAACTGCGTATCAATGAGCGTAAGCGGTAGAAATTTAATAGCCATATTCGCACTACGGCCGAAACGATCATTGAATTATGGCCAGAATGGCGAAGCGATTGCGAGTTGAGTCAAATTGCTATTTCATTGGAAATTTTACATGCGAGCAGTTTTGTTATGCGTTTTAGATTTTCATTATAATTTGCGGCTAACACTTGCAAC
The DNA here is from genome assembly GCA_004143845.1 of Drosophila lacertosa. Classification (NCBI taxonomy): domain Eukaryota; kingdom Metazoa; phylum Arthropoda; class Insecta; order Diptera; family Drosophilidae; genus Drosophila; species Drosophila lacertosa. The sequence continues at coordinate 502,514 of SCDZ01000042.1, forward strand.
GTGCAGCAGCTAAATGTATTTTTCATTTTGCATTAGCAAGTTTTATATTTGATTTGTGATTAGCACTAAGTATTCGCAAAAGGGCAAACTGGGAAAGTGGGTCAAAATTTTGATTGTGTTTGATTTTAATTATAACCATATTAAGTGCTGTTAGCCAGGATATGTGTGGAGTAAAGGAAAGGAATTTTGTTTTTACTTTAAAGCGAACTTCCCTATTTTAGTTATAGCAAATAAAGTTAATAGTTAAAAAACCCTTAAGGGCTTATTCAAAGGCGTAAAGGGATTAAAGCCCACTCTAACTATTTGTTACATAGTTTAACTACATTTGCTAATTGTTCAAATACATCTGCATATTTACTATGTTATATAATTGCTGCTGCATGGGAATTGCCTTTAAGGAAATGACATTTTGAATTTTAAGAGTTTCGCGAGAACGCGCGCGCGCTAAAAGCCAAGTAGCATTTATGGCCAGTGCCACGCCCGCCGCCCTCTTTTATGGGCGAGCATAAGCCGCGCATTTTATTCGCTCGCAATGTTTATTAATGAAACTGTTTGTGATTTGCATATTAATTTATGCAAAAACACACAAAAATACAAACACGCACACACGTACACATTATCCAAGTGTGTGTGTGTGTGTGTGTGTGTGTGTGTGCAGGAAGTATAAGTACAAGTTCAGGAGCAACGTGGGGTTGGGTGGTCGCACACAGCTTCAATTGAAATTCAAAAGCAGCAAACAATTTTTAATGTTCTCAACGCTGGCATTTTATGACGATGACAACGATGCCAGCGGCAGGCAAACTGAATTGATAATTAACAAGGCAAATGCGCGTGTAATTAGCATTCATTGGAGCAGCGACTCGATTCGACTGCTCCAAAGGACTGCACACGATTCCATTTTAGCTCATCCATTAATTGCTTTCTTTCTTTGAAGCGCGCGCTCTCTCTCTCTCTCCCACTCTCTATCTGACAAATCCATGACACGCAATAGCGGATTCAGGATTGAGGATTCCAGATTCTGACTGCGATCCGGCTCACAATATGTATTTATTTGCATTTATATCCTGACTTGCAGTCGGGCAGCTGCTTTGGTCGCTTGTCTTGTCCCATTGTCTAGCTTTAAGCCCCCCCAAACAATGTCAGTCAGTCTGTCCGTCAGTCAGCCTGACAGCCGGTTTTAAATTTACTCACTCACTGGATGCGCCTGAGCGTAAATTTCATGCGCTCGAGTGCATTGCACATCAGCTAAACAGACTTTGGCCGTTCCCTTCTCTTCCAACCCAACCCAATCACAACAGTTGCGACCCCAACTTTTCTAACGAATCCTGATCCAACAGAGCATTTGTGACTCCAACTCCAATTGGAATTGCAGTTGCAGTTGCAGTTGCAGTTGCAATTGCTGCTGGCATTCAATGTCGAGTATATTGCAACAGCTTCTACTCTATTGTGATTGTTAATAATTTGCGCTTTTGTTGAAAGAGTAAACAGAGCAGGCTGTTCGACTGTCAAATACCCTGCAAACAGTTGAATAGTAGCTAGGTTATAATAATATTTTTTTTTTCCGCACTAAATCCAGAGATACCCTATTTCCTGTTCCCAGCTAACATACCCCTCTTCAACTCTATACAAACGGCATATTTAAAATGTGAGCTGTCTCTTAAAGCTCTTAAAAGCCGTTTGAATTGTAATTGGCTTTTCTTTTTTCCATTTATATGATTGACAGCTGCCAATCAAAGCGGCGAAGCAGGCAGCCAGAGTTGCCAGAGTTTGCCAGATCTGCCAGCGATCGACTAAAAAGTTAATTAAGTCGCCTCGTGTGCGCCAGGCAAACACGCGTTGAGCCTTCCCACTTGGCCATGATCTAATAATCAAACACAAACACACACACACACATAGACAAGCACTCGTTAAGCTCTCTGCCCGTACCACGTACGCCAGTGTTAACGAGAGGAGTTACTGCAAAGGCTGCTGTTTGACTGCAAAACGCATTAACTATTCAATTTGAAGCAAATGCATAAGTACCAACACTTATATATCTTTTCTAGACACACTTGTGTGCGTGTGTGTGTGTGTGTGTGAATATGCCTTTATGGCTTTTGTGCTCCTTGAGTATTAACCAAACATAAGAGTGTAGATTTGTAATGCTCTGCCATAGAACATAAATGAAATAATTATACTCGAATGAAATATTTTAAGATATATATCTATGTATATAAACTATGGGATAGAGTTAGCTCCATAACATAAAATTATATTCATCGTTGCTTAATGGCTTTAATTTTTATCCACTTATTTAAATTGTCATTATAGCCAACATATAATTATAATTATTTATAAATTAATATGTGCAGTTAAATATAAAGTAATAAAATTAAATTTAAATACTATACACCTAAAAATATTAATACTTTTTCCTTTTAGTTTTATCTCTTCAATTATATTCAAATAAATATATGTAACCAAAAATTATTATCCCAATCAGAAACCCTATATCGAACATATACCAAAGCAAAGAGAGACATTTCATTTGTAGCTGGCTTTTGCCTTCTGGGCCTACTTTATAGGCCTTCTAAATCCATTTATTGTCTCTGGCGCACAGCACAAAAATGTGCAGCAGCAACTGCAACGAGGAAAAGGACGCACAGAATTTGAGTCCTTTTTGGGCAGCCAACTAATTGCCAAGGGGTTCGGGGAGGGGGGGGCGGCAACAAATGGCAAATACATAAAGCAAGCCACCCGAAAATGACCGCAAGAATTTGCACAGTTAAATGTGGCCAGGGCCAATAGGTTTTTGGACGTATGTTGACTGATTTTCGAGTGGCAACGAAATGCATCCGAGGTCGAGGGGAATTGGGGCACGTGCTGCTGCAAATGCGGCCAGATGACAATAGAAATTGGCTTGGGACATCAACTGAGTGAGGCATTGGCAATAGCCAAAGTGCCCGTGTCCTGTCCAGCTGCCAGCTGTCCTGTCGCTCCCGTTGCTGTTGCCGTTGCCGTTGCCTGGCGCTTGACAATATGCTCAACATGATGCTACACTAACTGTAAACTATACACGCACATGCGACAAATATACACACACACAACACTCACACACACACTCGTACACACACACACTCTCTCATATGGATCACTGTATGATGCACGCGGGAATTGTTGCTGTGCGAAAAGTTGCAAAAATAACGTTAACAACTTTTCTGTAGTGCGCCTCTCGCTAACAACCAGTGGGCGTGGCCAGCGGACAGAGTGGGGCGAGTGGTGCGCGGCAATGTTGGCTGCGGTTATTTATGGCAATTAAAGGACTAATGATGTCCCAGCGCTGTTGTCCGGTACATGGCGCCAACGACAGTGCTGCTCTCAAATAAAAACCATGGCAACCAGTTTTTTGTTGGTGCCCTAATGCAACTATTTAAATACCCTAACATATGTGTCTAATAAAAGCCTACATTAATAAAGTAAATCAACAGTATGAACTAAATACTTTTCCATACTTTGATTTAATTTTTAATTGAGTATAAAATTATTAGTTATATATATTTTTATTAAACATTAATTGGCATATTAGAAAGAGTATTCAATGTTTCTTATGCCTTATACAGAATTCTATTTCAGTTTTATTTCTGTTAATGTTGGCACGTCTCATCGCTGGCTACAAAATGTCATTTTATTTGTCGGTTTTGTCTGTAAATTTCTGAATATTTTACTCTACCAAGAATTACATTTATTTGTTTGTGGATCATGTAACGCTGTGTTGGATTGTATATAAAAAAATACAGGCAATAAAATTATTGTCAGTTCCTTCGATTTATTTGGAATATATATTATTACACTATTTAATATATGAGCAAAATTTAAATGAAAAAAAATTGAGCATATTATTTTTATACGTTGACATAAATTGAACATAAAAACATATATATTTTTTAATATAATTTTTTTAATTAATTTTAATGTAATATTTTTTTAAAAGGGCATTCAATAACTGTCATGTGTCTGTTGGTTTTGATTTCATGTTATTATAAGAATTTAGCAACAATTTGCGTTGCCCGAGCGAAAGTTGCTTAAAATTCAATTAATTTGTATGTTGCAACGAAAAATGTTGCAACTTTAGTGCGTGCCTGTGCAGCAGTGGGAGCAGGGTGCAGCAGCAGGCTGCATTAGTCTGCAGCAGTCTGCAGCAGTGTTGCAGCAGCAGGCGACTCGAGGCGATAACGTCAACGACAACGTGCACGACACAGCTTGTGAGTGGGGCAGAGGGACAGGTCCTGGCACACAAGCACTTCAATAGCCAACAGGAAGTTTGCCAGCTACCTCGGCAGGCGGCAGCTTTTGAGCTAATTTTGACAGTTTTGTGGCAGCGACAGTTGCATTTGCAGATATCCAGGGCAACCAAAGAAAAGTTACGAACTAGCGTGAGAGAGAGAGAGAGAGAGAGAGAGGGAGAGGGAGAGGGAGTGATGTGTGAGGGTGTTGGGAAGACAGAGTGTTGGATGTGCGGCATTTCATTGTGTGGCCAGTAATTAGATTCACATCTCAGTGAGGCATGCCACATCGACTAAAGCAGCAGCTCTGGAGAGTTGAAGTTTTGCTGTGCCACTAACTGCAGCCAAATTAGTGGCCAAGATCAATTAAACAAGCCGAAATTAGATTCCGCCCCGAAGCGAGAACGATTGTGGCCAAAGCCGATTAAATTAGCAATGTTCATAAAGCCAACTGGCCAACTGTTAAATCATGAAGCAAGCCACTGGCATCCATAACAACAATAACGATAACTTTCACAATGTGCTCGCCGGCAGGAAGGTGAAGGAGGAGGGAGGGGGAGAGGGGGGGAAAGTCGCTTGTTGGAATTGCTGCGCATCTCATGACTGCACGCTCGGCTGCTCATTTTAAATTGACTTCAAACGTTGCTGCGTGATGCTCTGCATGGACATGGCCAGTCACTTAGTCGGTCTGTCGGTCTGTCGGTCCGTCGGTCCTTCGGTCCTTACGGTCTGCCAGGATGCGGGGCACTGGCAGGCACGCACGCATTTGGATGCCTCATGACGAACGTGGACAGGCTGCTGATCCCAGTCCGGCTATTTTCTCTAGACCAAACCAGCAACAATATGGTTAACACGCGACGTGTTGGCCAATGGCTTTAATTGCGCCACATCATTTATGAATAAATGTGTGAGTGCCTCTGCATTCGAATGTGAATGCTGCTCTTTGATTTGCTTCGATCTTGCCTCGATAAGTAGCTGGCCAACAGTTGGGAAGGCAATTAACTTACTAATTCCCAACTAGAGCTAAAGTTGGACTGTCTGCAAACACGTAATCACCTTGAAATCGTCGAGGTAACTGTTAAAGGCAGATATTATTAATTAATTAATTGGCGAATTGAGAGCGAATTGCATTTGTGGAACTCAATGTGCAGCTTTTGCCGCGAACACGAAATGAAAAAAGTTCAAGCTAAAAAAAAGGAGAGGAAAATAAGGAGGCAAGCCAGCGACATGCAGCCTTATATAAGGATATTGTGGGAGGGGAAGACGTGGCAAGGGGCGTGGCGGGTGGGAGCGGAAGTATGGCAAAGTGTTCAAGAAATGGCAAACTTTTTTGATGCTCCCGAAAAACTCATTAAAAAGGATTTGACACGTGAAGTGCGAAAAACTTTTTATTTTTATATTATTTCCCTTTTACATTTTTATGGCAACGTGTGATGAACTCCGTGTGAACTGGTGTGTGTGTGTGTGTGTGTGTTTGATGTGTGCGATGATTGGCGTTGCCAAAAAGCACAACTCACATCAAAATCAAAATCAAACTCGAGCCCAGACTCGAACTCAGACTGAGTACTCAAAGTCATGAATGTCGCCGCGTTCGAATTTGTGGATTGAATTTCAATGGCGATTGATGATGAGTATGTGTGTATTAGTGTGTGTGTGTGTAAGCAGGTGTATCAACAGCTGGAAACGCGCCAAGGCTAACAGTTTGTGTGTGTGTGTGTGTGTGTGCCGAGAGAGGCTGGTGGGTTTTTTGGCTCGTTTTATGATAATGCTGAAACCTGGCGTTAATGAGCTCTTAAGCTTAAATAAGAAACGTGATTTAGTTACTAAGTAAACTACGAAATAGAGCAGGTAAGGCCAAGCAAGGTAAGGTGGCTGCTTGTTGGGCGACAGTAGTCAGGTAAGAGCTGTAAGTTTTTGGTAAAATCTGCGCTTAATTTGAAAAGTTCGACTACGCTCGAAGTGGCAAATCTTTTGCCAATGCCCAGCAGGTGTAATAACCCACACACCCACATACATACACTCTGTGAGAGTGTGTGTAAATTTGTTTGTGTATTTACCAATACAACTGGCAGCAACTTTTTGCATACAACTTTGGCCACTTAATTGCCAAATCAGTCGAACGGCGAACTAATGAAAAAACTTTCTGATTTATTTGCCGCATATCCTTAGCTCAATATCAATTGTTGTTGTTGTTGTTGCTGTTGTTGTTGCTGCCATTGGTGTGGTCAGTTACCAACTCGTAGCCATCATTCAGGCACATGTCAGTTTTAATAATTTGTTGTAGCCAACGTCGCCGTCGACGTTATCAAAAAGCCCAAACTCAAACTAATCAGAATCACACTCAAAACCAAAGGGACAGAGGGAAAGAGCTAGAAAGGGTGAGAGGGAGAGAAAGGGAGAGTCCGAAAACCCTTTTCATGAATAACTCTCCGATAGACACATCCACATATACAATTTATGCAAATCTGCCTAAAATTGAAATATGCAGATGTTTCGTTTGAAAATGTATTTCACATTTTATGAAATTTCCAACATAATAAATTCTTTTTTGATGCGAACGAAGGGAATATAGGGGGAGGGGGTGGAGGGGTTTCAAGGGGGAGTGGCAACTTAAATTAAGTAATAACTTTTATACGTCTTGACCTTAGGGCGAGACACGCACAAACGCACACTCAGACATTTTGTATTAGCTCGTTGACATATTCTTGGCTGACTTTTGCCTTTGTGGTTGAAAGGTTGTGTGCGTGTGTGTGAGTTTGTGTTTGTCTGTATGTGTGTGTGTGTGGCAGACTTTCTTATTTAACTTATACAACAACACTAATGTTGCCAAGAGTGGGGACTTAAGGGTTTCTGGCATTTTCGGGTTAATTTTCGCAGCTCATTCGCTGCGAGTCCAAAAGGTTAATGTGATTAATGTTTACTTAATGAAATGAAGTTATCAAGTTGATTCTATCAATTTACACACAGGCGCCGTCTCTCAGACAAAAGGATCTCTCCTGGCCTGTCGCAACTGGCGCCGCCATTTGGGCGTGACGAAGGTGCCAGGATACCAGCCAGGATAAGATTGCGGAGAGGAATTGGATGCCGAAATAACTCGAAATGCAAATGCAAATAGCCAAGTGGTTTTGCTCTTGACTTGATTTGGTTTTGTGCCGCCTGATAGGCATATTAGTTAAACGAGTTAGACAAGAAGCGTAAAGTCGTCTCGTCTCGACTCGAGTGTTGGCCAGCCAAATATTTGCTATTTGGTATTTTACGATGAGTGCTGTTTGCTGCTGTGGCTGCTGCAATCAGGCGACGGCTTGGCAAAGGAATTCAATAAAAAGCAGTTCAATTAAACGCTCTTCAGTTTGGATTTTCTTTCGTCCCTTCGTTAATCAATGCGTTTAACGTTTTCAATCAAGCAACTGCCAAAAGGCTACAGGCGACAGCGGCATCAGGATCGGGGGCCGTAGAGGGGCGACTCTGAAATTCAGTTAAGCATTTTACTTATTTGCATATAAATTGATTAAAAAGAAAATACATGCAAGGCATTCACGCACACACACAAACAGACACATCCTCACACATACAGTCGAGTCTTTGCATGTGTCAACGCAGCAGCAAAGGACGAAAGGGTCCTCTGGTCCTCGTTCTGGTTCTGTCTCTGTCGCTGTCTCTATCTCTGTCTCTGTCTCTGTCTGAGCTTTGGCCCGCTGCCCTCTGTTCCTTTGACTGTCCTCGTTTTCGGCAATTTCTGACACTTCAAATGCGTATGATTGTTTCCTTTTGATCAGCGAATTGTGAATTGATTCACTGATTGAGTTCAGGTTCAGTTGATGCGACGACAATGTCAACACACCCAAAGGGACAACACACTACACACTCTCGCCTCCTCTCGCCTCCTGCCTGGACTAAAAGCTTTGCACATGGACTAAAAGCTTACTCGGATATGGGCTGAATACTCTTTAGACGCACTGTAATCCTTCAGTTTTAGCAGCAGCATACGATCTGATTTCTGTTTAATGCTTCTTTAGTGTTGACGCATTGTTTATTAAAATCTGGCTATTTATGTTTACTTAGAGAAGTCCAAGAATAGTCAACTAGTTAGGCAGCGTATGTAAACAAAGTTAATTGGAGCTTATACCCTGTAGAAATATTGTCAGATATGTTAGAAAACTTAACAAGGTTTGCAGAGAATATTCTTTTCTATTTGTTTATGGAAGAAGAAGTTGCTTTATGCTAGTATTTATTTTAAATAGAAAATATGTCAACTTGTATTTATTCAATTTTAATTTATATATTTTTTATTTAATATATATTTATTTAAATACACTTCACTTCATACTTATTCATAAAATTAACAAATAATTTTTTTAGATACATTTAAATAATTATCCTTTATTCTAATAAAAAGTAGATCAATCGTAAATGTTTTAGGAATATACATATATAAAAATGTATATATTTACGAGGTATTTCCAAGTTTATACATTTTATTAGTGCCACACCGAACTTGGCATATTTACATTTAGTTAGGATTTATTTTTATTGATTGTTGTAATTAAATAGTTGGGCCTCAATTGGCGGCAACATTTCTCTGTGTCGGTCAATGGCCGTGTTACTTGTGTTGTGGCCTGTTGCCAGGTTTCATCTACGTCCAGCTGGCCTAAATACGTATCAAAGGCCAATTGCCAAGGTTCTGGGGTTCAGTTTGCTTTCAATTTGTGGGCAGTCATGTTCTTTGAGGCCATGCGCAAGTCGAGCTGGCGGCGCAGACACAAGGTGAAATCAATTACCTTACACCAAGTTAAATAGTTGATAAACAATGTACTTATATACTGAAAACACAGCTCGTGGACTATCATTAGTTTATCCTTTTTTTTCTGTGCTTTATCGCTTTATGGCGGGCTGTCATTAGTGAAACCCATATTCAATGCAGTCTCTAAACAGTAATTAGGCCAACAACATGACACTGCACTCGGCTCACCTGCACCACAGGCAACTGCACCACCTGCACCACCTACAGCACCTGTCTGCCTGCACCGCTGCTCAACTGTCAGCTTAATGGCCAAAGGACATGCCAGCGCACTCCAATCCGCCATTCAATTAAGCAGTTGCACGCACACACCCACACCCACACCCACACACACACACACATACAACACACGCACACCACATAGCACGCAGCAAGCGGAATTGCAGTTCATGTAATTTGGCAAATTACTTTGCCCTATGATATTTGATCAGACGAGCTAAATTGAATAAGTGGAATCGCAATTGCAGCAAGGCCAAACAATAATAGAATTTCAAATGTAATAGGAATAATAAGTTTGTCTTTAGTTTTATCTTTTAGAACTTGAGAAATTAAAAAGTGCATTGAATGCTGAGCTTATTTTTACTTACGCAAACTATTTGCCTGGTTTCTCAATATGGATATATATATAGAGAGGACTGTTGTTTATCAGTAGATATATGTAGGTTGATTTCCAAACAATTTATATAATTAATTTGTGCACTTGATTTGTTGTTATCGTAGCTAAATAAACAACGTTCGCTCGCGTTTGGTATTCCCAGCTAATAATATCGCTCTTTGCGATTGGGCCTAGATTAAATCAAACAGGGGAATTTAATAAGCAGCGACTAGTCGAACAGGAAATACACTTAAAGCACACAAAATTAAAATACTAAAAAACCTTTAAAAATAATAAAAAACCTTTAATTTGTTGGCATGACATTCATATATATATAAATAAAGTTAAGCTAATAAACAAAAAACAATATATTTGATTAAATTCATAGTAAATAATTATACCTATGTGCAAAACATTTCCAGCTGAACTTTTTTGCCGACATAATCAAGCAAAAGGACAAACTATGATTAAATTGTATAAAACATAAAATATGGCATGGTTTTTAAAAAATGAGAAGTTGGAAAAAATTGCAGCAAAAAGTATGGAAACTTTATAGGAGAATGGTATCAAACATAATAAGTTTGAAATATGGGAGGAGTACTTTATACGGATTGGGGAAGCTTACAAGTTACATTAATTGTTCGTTATTTCAGAATATAATATTAAACATGCTTTTATTTTAAAAAAATGTGATGCACACATAATTCTTTTTATATATTATTTATACTTATATGTACTTATTATATTATAATTTGGAAAAAATGTGGTGCACATATGATTATTTGGATGACGCCTACAATCTGCATTCAAATAAAATAAAATGTTGTTGCAGCTTTTTCTATATCTCGTTGCAGTCGCAGCTGCCATTGCATACTTTTAGGTGTTTTCGTTTATTTTTATTCGCTTTTAGCTTTTTTTGTTTTTTTTTTGTAGCGCTTTTATCTACATCAATTTATCAGCTGAGGCGAGTGTTGTATTTATTTGTGTTTCAGCCTCGTCACATGTTTGCGCTGGGCAAACATTTGGCAAACCTGACAGGGTGTACAAGGTGAAAGCAGCCCGCAACTTTAATTGAAATAAAATGTTTTCAGCGCGACCAGAACAGGTGGTCACAGGGTGTGAGAGGGAGAGCGGGGCAAAAGAGAAGGGGAAAGAGAAAGAGAGAGAGAGCGAGTGCAATTGAGTAAATGTATGAATCAGTCGGACGCGGCTTGTCTGTCTATTGCGGCCCACTGGCGTCTGCTCCACATGACTATAAATGTTTGTCAGTAAGTAACTAGTTTTGAGCCCCACACAGTTCACATTTCAGTTGCCATTCATTCCGCTCGCTCTCTCCCACTCGCTCGCGCTCTGCTTAGCTGCGTCTCTTTTACGCTCGTTGAAGCGGTTAGCTGGTTGTTCATTGCCGCCGCTTTGGGTTTTATATTATTTTTTGTTGCGCATTCAGTTTGCATTTCAAAGCCGCTAAAGTAACAAGTATCTTGGAGCTAAAGAAAAACTTGCTATAAAAGGCAAATTTTGTAAACACTCTTCGAAATTTTAGTGAAAAGCCCTCATAGAAAAACTAACTGCAATGGATGTAAGTTGCCCGCTACGCCTTTCATTCATCTGCTTTTGGCCAGCTTTGTGTGGCTCGAAGTCTTTGCCGCACGACCTTCACCTTGGGCTTCAATTAAACAAATTGCACTGCAAGTGCTTTCAAAAAAATGAAAACAATTTCGTTGAAAGCAGCAGCCCGAGTTAAATCGAGATCAGCTGAGACCTATTCGATGATTCATTCACCCTACCACCACACTCTTTGTCATAAGATTTATTTACACAATCACTTTTATTATAACGAAAAAAGCGTTGGGTTTCAGGTTAGTCAGCTTGGAAATAACGCTGGAAATCATGCGGGCTTTAATTGATATTAAAGTGCAATAAAAGAAAGAAACTCTAACTAACCAAAACTGAACAGCTCATAAACGGACTTTTTAAGTTTTTGACTAAACCTTTCAATTAAACAATTTCTCTTGCTTTAAAGTTTTCAATTCATACGTCTGAAAAAAAATGTGTTTGCTTTAAATATTGATTGGTCTACTCTGGTTACAGCCCTCAAATGGAGACCTGTATACGCTGGAAGCCAATTTGGTTAGCAAATCGCTGAGGGAACTGACAGATGGCGCCGACAAGGATCCCATTACCAAGTTGCGTTTGCTCTGTTTGAGCCGCGGCGCAACAGGCATTTTGGGCCTGGGCAGGTGTGTGTGTGTGTGTGTTTTCTTGAGTGTGCTGGGCAAATTATTCAACTACCTGTTTAATGTTCAATTATTTAATTAGGGCTTTTCGCGCCATGGACGACGACGGCAGCAAGGCTCTGAATGAGGAGGAATTTGTCTCGGGCATTCGGGACATCGGCCTGGATGTGACAGATGATGAAATCAAGCAGATGTTTAATACGTAAGTGTCGCCCAATCAACCGAATAAAGTGCCCAACTAATGACTGCATTTTAAATTAGCTTCGACGAGGATGGCAGCGGCTCCATCAACATGACCGAGTTTTTGCTCAAACTGCGCGTGAGTCGAAATAAGTAAAATGAGATCCTTTCAAATTGTAATTGGAATCTTTTCTTATAGCCGCCCATGTCGCAGTCGCGCATTTCGATAATCGATCAGGCCTTTGATAAAATGGATAAGGACGACGATGGCGTTATTACCATAGCCGATCTGAAGAACGTTTACTCCGTCAGGGAGCATCCCAAGTACCAAAGCGGCGAGATGAGCGAGGACGAAATCTTGACCGAGTTCTTGCACAACTTCGAGGGTGGACGTGGCAATCTGGATGGCAAGGTAGGAAATGAATATTCCTGAATATTATTTCTCTAATTCATTCTATATTACTCCGGCAGATTACTCGCGAAGAGTTTATCAACTATTATGCCACAATTAGCGCCTCCATCGACAACGATATGTACTTTGATCTGATGATGCGTCGCGCATACGCCATGTAGGCGGCTCTAAGACCAGGCATCGGTTACAAGCTCAATTTAATGTCCACTCTCAAGTGTCTAATTATTTACTTTAACTAGTCTTTAGTCCCTTGCTCATGTTTAATTTATACACACAATGCATGTTTCATCCAATAAAAAGTATGTTTTTTCCTGCAAAACAAATGTGAGAGCAGCAAACCTACAACTGATATCCAGCAAAGACTACACTTGGAGAAAAGTTTTGTAGCTTTTCAAATGAGAATACTTCAAAAAGGTTTATATCATCAGTAATAAGAAAATGTTTAAATAATTGCAAGTATTGAAAGATTTTCTTCACCTCAAACATTTCTCTGAGTGCACTTAGAAGTCTTGAGTCTTTGTTAGATATGTAAAGTAACAAGTAAAAAGTTTTGTCTAAACATTTGTTGCTAGTTTTACATGCATTTAAGTGCTGTGCGGGCCTGGTCGGCCTGGGTTTGGGCCATAATCAAGCGGGTGCTGCCAGAGCCAAATCCAAGACAAGGCAATCATTGCAACAAACATGGAAAGCTGCTTCAATGCGAGATTCTGAAAATTGTTGGAGAATTGTCAGCAGCATTGGCTCGGTTTGTATGTGTGTGTGTGTGTGTATATGTTTGTGATGTTTGTGTGTTGCTGGTGTGCCAGACATTTATCACACAGTTGTCACAGCAGGCGCTGAGGACGGTTTGAGCAGTCGAGCGATGGCAGCCTAAATGTATGCTTTAAATTATGCAGACACCAGCTGAGATTGTCGTCTATGTGTGTGTGTGTGTGTGTGTGAGGTTGTATGTGTGTGTGTGGCAGTGGCAACTTGTGCACTGATTGCAAGCAACTCATACGAAATTTTAATTGCCAATGTTGAAATTACGCAGCCCACAAAGAAGAACTTCCCAGTATGCCCAAAAACTCTGCGACTGAGCCAAACAGACTTGGCTAACAAGCTCGCTGCAATCGGCTTCCACTGTAAATCAGAAAGTTACAAGTTTATAGCATGATTTCATTAAATTTTATTTACAGCCTGCAACATTTGCATACTTCTACTTGTTCAACTACTTTTATATTTAACTTTAACTTCAAGTTACAATTTATCAACTTGTGTGCCATGTGAATTATGCTGCTTATAGAGAAGTAAGAAAAAAAGCTCTTTTTCAATTGCCTTTTATTTGTGAGCTGTTTTTGTTGTTGTCATCTTCAACTTTTTGTTGTTTCTGTTGTTGTTGTTGTTGTTGTTGGCCACATAAAACCAATTTCAATTAATTGCCTGCCACATGAGACTCGTCGTTGTTGCCTCGAGTTGTTTTATGCTCTTAAAACTTGAAAATGCCTTTTATTGGCTTCCAGTTTTCACACTTGGCTTGCGAGAAGTGCCTGCCAAATTTGTGTATTTGCCAAGGCAACAATATTTCGCTTGGCAGTCACACACGCACACTCACACGCACACTCACACACACACACAACAGTTGTTGCATTCGAGTTATTTTGTAAATTATGTATTGAAGTTGCTACTGGAAAATTTTTGATATTGCCAGCAAAACTGTCAGTCAGTCATTATTCAGGCAAAGCTTTTTAATTTGATTGCAATTTAGTATTCACAAAGACACACACAAAAAATAATCTGAAATAATTGCAGTTTGACATTGTCTTGATTTTCACACATTTTCCAACTTCAGCTTTAATCAAAGGCAAAGGATCAAGTTATAAAGAAATATGTATTGAACTGAGTAAATAAATGCATATGTAACCAAATGTGGGAAAGGAAATATATTTAATATAAATATAGTTATGTTACTTTCTTGCTTATTATTAACTTTTACGCTCTTACAAAGGATCTTATACTTTTGCTAAGGCAGTTGTTACTATTACTATTTACTAGATTTCCATTAGGGTATTCACTATTCCCCTTGGCTTCTCTTTTCAGCTGGCAATTTCCGCTGCGACTCTAGGCATATCAGCTATATGTTGTTATTTATGTTTATGCGTAAAAAGTATGATAAAGTGCGCATCTAGCGGGCTGTCATGTGGAACAGCCTTCAAATTTGACTGTTGGCCATTTATTCACGAAAAAGAGAGGGCAACAAAAAAGTGCTTTGGGCAAATTAATTGCGGCCTTTAGTGCGTGGCGTGGCGGGACTGAACTATTTTAATTTATGCTGCAGTTCGAACAGCTTAATAAGCGTAAATTGGCGCCATTTCGATGGCATTAATACACAAATTAGCTGCTAATTAATTGTACATTAAAACATCCAGCAATGGAATATAAATTGAACGCATAAATTAAATGCGAGCCGCAGCTGCACTTTTTTTTTGGCCTTTCCAGTTTCCAGTTGCCAATTGGAATGTCATGAGGTTGACTGAAATATTTATGCGTCCTTATTTGCCGTATGCATGCCGTACAACATATTGGGGACACACTGTGCCTGGCTAATGCATTATTTAAATCTAGTTAACACTTGCTATTTGTTGCTGATTGAAAAAAGTATAAGATCTGAGAAAAAGGTGCCAAAGGACAAGTCTGAAGTGGGCGGGGTGGGCGGTGGATTGGAATGAAGACCAGCACATAAAAATAATAATAATAAAAGGCAGCCACACTCGACTGGGTCGGCTCGGCCACAGGGCACATCATTGAAGGAGTATTGAATAAATTCCAATGCAAGTTAAAAGGCAAGAATGGGCCGCACAGGCTTCCGGGATGTCGTGGGGTGTCCTTGGGTATCCTGGTGTAGGCATTGAAGTGACGAGAAGCAGCAAAATATTTCAGTCACGTTTTAAATGTAAAAATCTCAATCACGTGATCGAAATGCGCGCATTCAAAATATGCACAAGCGAACAACCCAAACAGTCAGACAATCAGAAAGGGACAGAGCGACATTGAGAGAAAGAGATAGAGAGAACAAGAGAGTGCGGTCCAAGTGTTGAGCCTGACGCTGGGCATTTGGCCAACTGTAAATCGAACTGAAGCCCGGTGAAATAAAATGCGGCTATGGTTCTTAACAGGTACTTGCTGAATCGATGATTTAATGTCGCCAGCGAGGCGGAGACACGCCTCATCTAATGATGATGTTGTCGATGATGATAATGTTGTTGCTGTTGTGGCTGCTGGCTACAGTTATTTTGTGGCCAGCTGCCCGTTCGCTCAAATTGCATAAAATATGCAAAAAGCTTAACAAACTGCGCGCATCGTTGATTGAAATATCGAAATCAAGTGGCATTTACAACAGCAACGGCAATAAGCACACCTGCAATGTACACCAAACACACACACACTCACACACGCACACACACACATGCATACAGACTGCAGTTACAGACACAATGCGCTACAATTTCCGCTTCCTCGTTTAATTTTCACACCTCTGATTGATTGAAATATTCGTCAGTTTTCATCATTTGATTTTCATTTTTATGCCATTCAATTTACCGACATTTTCTTTATACATATATATTTTGCGAAATAATATGTTAATTCGAGTGCTTGTTCAATTTTTACCCACCAGCTGCCCCGTTTAATTGTCAGTTATTAATCCTTGGCTTAATTGCGGCCAGTTCAATTTAAGTCCAGCCTGTCCAAGTAACAGTAAAAGTGCCTGTTTTAAGCTATTAATAATTGCACAACATATGCGCTTTATTTCTGTTTAATAACAGCCAAGGGACTACAGTCCAACGTCAATTTAACAAATTGGAGCCGCATACAAAAAGTTTACCAATACTTAATATACATTTTTTTATTTTTGTTTTTTTCCTTCAATAAAATGTAAATCTTTAAATCTTTCCTTAATCGGAAATCAAATGTAAATTAAAATCTATAAAATGGTTTTACTGTTTGTTGACTAATGTTTATAAAATTGCGTTAGCGTCGCCTCTCATTAATATGGCATCAATATTGTGGCATTGCGTATACGCAGCGTTGTCGGCCGCAGCAAAAATTGTCGATGCATTAAAACACGTTTTAGTGTTGGTCAGCTAAGCATCGAATGTTAAATGTTAATTTCCACACTGCAGCAACTACAACAACAACAACAGCGAGAACCACAACTAGCAATGACGTTGCAATTTTTAGATTCATTTATTTGCGTTTATGTCGGCTTGCAAAAATGAACATGCAAATGGCCATTTTATTATGGACATTATATTATTGTGCTCCGAAATGTGCTATTGAATGCATTAGCTGAATGTGTGTGTGTGTGTGCAGTTGACAGTTGTCTGCACACGTGTATTTGTATGTGTGTGTGTGTGTATGCAATTGGCAATCAAGTCCCGTTGCGGTTTTGTTCGCTATTCATATGCAAAAATATATATATACATATATATATATATATATATATATTTGTATATGTTTGAATATTTATATACATATATATATTTGTATGTATTTTTAGCCAGCAACTGCGGCAACAAAAAATCAATTTGTAAATGTTTTTAGTGCCAATGCAACTTTGACATTTCACACTGTTCGCAGCTGTTGTTGTTTTTGCATTTGATGTTACCTTTTTTTTTAATACCCTGTGCACATTTAAATCAAGTGAAGAAGGGCATATGCTCTGTTGTATGTTTATTATATTATATTTATTTTCTTAATTTATTATAGAGCAAATTAACATTGCAGTTGAGGCTTCACTTATACTAAATGATCCAGAGTAAAACGATGGTTATAGGGTATATGTTGGTCAACTATCACTCAACACAATCACTCTTACTTAACTTTGTGTTCTATGTTGCATTTGGTCTACGGACAACTGCCAACTGACCCCATTGGCAGCGATGTCCGCTTGTAATTAGCGCTCGCTGCCTGTCGCTGCAACCTCTGCTGCTGCTGCTGTTGCTGCTGCTGGTGCTGTTGCTATTCGGGGAGTTTTTGACCTCAATTGCTTTGTCACCATTTCAATTTGCAATTTCAGCCATTAACTAGTTACACTCAATGCAATTAAACTTGCACTTTTGCCGCAGATCCGACTGAAACGGGACAAGGTGGCGACGCCGCGTGGCAAGAAGAAGAGCCAACGTAACTTGGACGGTCCGCAAGTTGCAGCTCGCTCGATTTGCTGCCCCTGATCCCCCCACCATCCGTCCGCAGTCAGAACATACTGTTTCTGTCATGTTGTCAGCGGTCTGTGCAACCGCAAAGTGTTGCTGTTGTTGTTGTTGTTGTTGTGGCACAGAGTGAAAGTGCGGAGCACTCAACACACCAAAATAGCGAACAGCGGCGTCCGCCCAGTTGCATGTGCGTTCCATTGGAATAATTTGAAAATGAAAATGGCAAGATGGAAGAAGATAGTAAAAAATTGTATCTTCTCATTGAGTTAATTGCAAATTGGATGAAATTGTAATTTTACACTTCATTTCATTCAATTCATGGCTGATTGACAATTTAGTTTTTCATTAAGGTGCGCCCAGCCTTGTTGCTTGCCACTCGAATCGGGGCAAGGTGGCAACGTTAACTCGATTGTCGCTCCTTGTGGCATCCTTGCAGCATGTGCAGCTAATGGATTCGTCCAAAGGATTTGCTTGATATATGTGTGATATCGGAATCTTTGGGCAAATGTCAAGCAGGCTTAATTAGCAGTCGGATGATTAAGTTTTTTTTTTGGGTTTTGAAAGTCAAATAAATTTAAAAATAATAGACAATCCTTAAAATCAAAATATATTTTTATTAAATCTTTAGTTGAAGTAAACTTTTTCACTATTCCGCGCATATTTTTACTTAGTAAATTTATGGTCAGCTTTCATGTTGAAATGGCTGGGCATTAATTATTGATGGGTGTGTTGCAACCGCGAAAAGTTTTCTGCATGTGCATTGCAAATGTTGCGCATACGCAACGTTGTAAAACAGTTGCTAAGAGCGTTTGTACAAACAAGAGTCATGAAGCAAACTTAAAGTTATGAATTCTTAAAATATGTGATTTATTTGTTGCGAAACTTTTTCACACACACACACACACACATGCACACACCCAAAGTTGAGTGAAGCTGAAATATTTTTTGTGTCGCTTTTGTTGCTTCACTTCTTCTGTTTTTTTTTCTCTTTTTTGTTGCTGCATGGCGAAAAGTTTGCGTTGTCACGTGACTGGCGTAGAAGATGGGGAATATTTATAAAAAAGAAATAAAATAAGTAGCTGAGCCTGTGACCAGGTAGCTGCAATGTCTTTACAGCGACACGTGTGTCGAAGCGCGCCGGAAATGCTATTTACAGCAGACTTACTTCCGCTCAAAATGAGCGGGATGGCGACGAACGACAGCGAACAAAAAAAAATATATATATAAAATAAGTAAAATGAAGAACTGCAGCATATGCACGGGTCCTGGCTGCATGTGCCCGCTTTTGTTTTAATATTCATATTTTAGCATCAGAAATTATTCGTTGAAATTAAGTTGCTTTATGCACGCACAGCAACGGGATGGGTTGGAAGCGGAAAGGGGACGGGGGAAGGGGGAAGGGGCAAAGAAGTGAGCTTAAAAGCGACTACGACGAAAATGCTTTGAATTTAAAATCTGCAATTTTCTGTTGATTGCCGCACCCAACGCAAGCAGCAAGGGTATCTGAGGGGGGGCTAACAAACGTGCAGTTATAGTGTAACAAACAACAACAAGCATAGTAGTGTTAGCCTGCGTGCTGCTTGGCGGTTGGTAACGGGCGTAGCAGCAACATCAGCAGCAGCAGCAGCATCATCACAACTTTTGCGTAAAATTCCAGTCATGTGTCCCTAACAAATCCCTGCATTATTCATGAAATGATAAGATGACTTTGTGCTGGCTTCGTCGCCGTCAACGCTGCTGTTTTTATATTTTTTTTTTTTTCCTTTAGCATCTTTTGCCACAGCACGTTGTGTTTGGCCGCTGCAGCTGGGACCAGCCCAACACTGTTGTTAGCCGCTTTTAACTGGCAACTATCGTCGCCTTAACTACCCGCACAAAAACAACAACTTGCATAAACTAAGTTAAATGCATTCTGCGAGAACATCATTTGAAAATGCCAAAAAGTTGCCCAGCCATAAATATGCTAATGCCCATAAACAGGTAACGGCGTCAATTGCAAACGGTAAACAAATTGCCAATTAGTTTATTACCAACAAGAAACTTTGTCACTAAAACAGACAGCTAGCTGTTAACTACCACAGCTAACATAGGCAAGCTCTGTTAATAACATGGCACGTGCTTAACAGTCAGCCACAAAGCTACAAATGCAATGTTGTTGCTCTCTTCGCGCGCTCTTTGCTGCCGTCTCTCTTGCGCTGTAATGGAAGGACGTGGATGCTGAGCGCAGCAGCCGCATTACAATTTACACGAGAGAAACGCCAGCGTCGCTGCCGCAGCATTAACGATGCCCACGACGACGATGATGACGACGAATACGATGACGAGGACGAAGTCCCGTCGGCTGACGAGGAGACACGTTTCTCGCGTACGCAGCTTCAGTCAGTTCGAAAACTCGAAGCCGTGCGGAGATGCTTTGGATAACGCTGCGTCCTGTCTAAGCGAACGCTCGAAGTGACAAAACACAATAAAAAAAAAGACAAGAAAAACCAAAACCCGTTAAATAATAAATAAACTCGAAAAGTTGCAGTTAACAAATGTGCTAAAAGTGACAGTTGGAATCTGTGCAAATATTACGCATACGCCGTGTGTTGAACAAATAGACAAAAATAAAAACACTTAAGTGTAGGCTGAACAGTTATGAAGTCGCCGGACAAGCTGACTAATTGAGCGCGGAACTTCCGCTTCCGACGTGCGCCTCAGTTCGGGCCAAGCACGTAAGGACAAGCGCATTCCGTTGCGACGGGCGGCGGGCGGCGGACGGTGGGCTGGGGGCGTGGCAGCGGCAGTGGACGAACAACATTCTCAAATATTAAGCACAACGAATTCGCATGAATTTGGCATTTAAATTATTTAAGTTGAGTTGACAAAAGCACACAGACCAGCCAACTACCACGCCCTACCCAGCTAGCGCCCTTGTTTCCTGTTTTGATGTCGTCGCCGTCGTCGTCGATGTTGTTGTTGTGCTTTCCCTTTTACCCACTCCTGCCCCCATCCCCTTTCGATTGCCCGTTGGCTGTGCCTTTCTCTTTCACACAGACGCCACTTACTTATGTCCTGGCTGCTTTCCTTTATTTTTTTCAAATGTTTGTTATTTATTTATAACGACAGCGCCAAACGCCGAGCACATCCTTTGAACTTTTCTGCATGAGTTTGCAATTGTGTTGATGTCACACACACATTTACATACATACATATATACAAATATAGCTGTGCTATCTGTGTGTGACATAGTTGTAGTGTGTTTGTGTGTGTGTGTGTGTTTTTATTTTATATGTACAGCATTGGCTACTGTTTCGCCTTTGACGCTGCATTCAATTAATTTAGCTTTCCCTCCACTCCATTATCATTTAACTTGGCTTGAAGCTACTGTTTTTCCATTTGGCCTTTGTGTCATCGATTGCTATTGAAATATTAAACAATTCGCTCGACGAGCAGCTACAAAATAATAATAAATAACTAACGCTGACAAAGTCACAACGATTTCAATATTTATATATATATATATATATGGTTTTTTCTGTGCAGTGAGGCCAAGCATAAAGCATAAAATAAAAGCTTCAACAGCAACAACAACAACAAGAACAAGAACAGTAAAAGCAACAACTTTCGAGTGCCGCCTGGAACGCCATATCAATTAATTTTATTCAAACAATTTTCCGAGCAAACACAAAAAATGGATTACGCCTGGCTGCTGTTTCTTTTCAGCTGCACTTTAATTGGTAAGTGAATGATGAATGGCTGCAGCCACTATTTATTGAATTCTTTCTCATATTTTCTCTTTTGATTTTCGCACATTGTAACGTAAAGCAGCCGTGCGAATTAGCGCGCGACTTAAATTGCAGTCCGTCCACGTGGCGTATGCGTAATGCGCGCACGCAAAGCGCATTTGCCGCAATTGATTGTTCAATGTTTTTCGCATCCGTTCGCAATCAGACTACTGTTGATTATTTTTTTTAATTTTTATTTCTGTTTTTTTTTTGTTCGCTTTTGTTTTTGTTTGGCCTGAGCTGAACCGCAAATCAATATTGACAAAGTTTTCGCCTTGGGCTGGGCCAGCTGGCCATCTGCCTTCGTGGCTGGCTGCTCTTTTAATGACTTTCGCCATAATTTCAACTGCTGCGAGTGCAATTCGACTGCAGCTGAATTCATTTTCCTTTGCTGCTGACGCTGCCTTTTGGCACTTGGTAATTTGTGCTGCCGCAACTTTTGCTGCTGCTGCACGACTTGAGTGTAGTTTAAAGTTAAATTGTATTTCGGAAATGTTCGCAATTAGGCAGCCTGCCAAAGGCATTTCCATCGCCTCCTGGCACATAAATTGCCAATGGCAATGGGGCAATTAATTTGCAGCGCATTAAATGAGCTGCCATTCGCCCAATCACAAACTCGACAACTCGCTGGTTCAGCTACACGCAATACGCACAGCTAGTTAGCTGAAAAATGTATTTGGTCAATGCGAAAAAACTTGAAACCATTTTTATAGTTTGCCATTGAACATATGATGACTTGTCCTAAACAGTTGCCAACTGCGGCAAGGCATAAAATTTAATTGAATCTTATTGACGAGTATCAACTGTGAGATAAAATATCAATCTCTTCTTTAACTCTTTAACAACTGATTAACCTAATTTGCATTCCAAGAATTTGAGCTTAGCTCCTGATAATTTATTTACCACAATTAGCTATGTTTTCTACCAAATTGCCATAAATATAAACGAAGTTTGCCAACAGACGTCTTTAAAATTCGTGTTAGAGTTTGAATCTAGTTCTTGTCTAGGCTTTTATTTGGGGAAAATGCAACCTTTTGGCAGAGCATAAGAAAACTTTGCGGCTTTTCAAATGTGGCTGACATATTTCACTTACAACTCCGAATGCATTTGGGGCCATTCATTCAAACGCTTAACAAAAGGCACACATGGCAGGGGACTTTATTCAGGGATTCGAAAGCACACACACAAACACACATACACAAGCATACACACACACACACATGTTGCTCGTAAAAGTTTTGTTCAGCTTTTTGAACGTATTTTTTAATATTTTACGCTTATTTTGCAACGCTTTGTGCTGCGCGTGGCTGGGGCCAGTTTTAACTTGGCTAATGGAATTAAATATTGTCCGTTCAATTTCAATTTGCAGCAGCTGCAAACATTGTGGCAGCAACAATATCTAATGGTTATCCCCCACACACTCTCTGACATAAAACATACAATTTACTTTGAAATATGCATAGCTGCATTATCTCTTGATTTTGTTATATATAGTAGACTATGCAAATACTATTATTTTGGCTGCATACAAATCAGGAATCTTACCAAGCAGCCCCGCCTGAATGGGTACCCATAAAAATAACCACAAATATATATGTATATATTGTATATGTATATATATACATATCTGTATATTTGCATAAACGTCTCGAGCATCTTTAAATGAATTTATTACTGAACTTTTGCCGGCGCGTCCTTTTGGCAAATTCATATGTAAATTTATCTAACCACACACAAAATTCGGTTGCCTCTGCGGGTCTATGTGTATGAGTGTGTGTGTGTAAGTGTGTTTGTGTGTGTTGGTAGTAAATGTGCTCAACTAAAAAGTGTGGCTTAATTAGCAGCGTATTTGCATATGCGAAAGAGAGAAAGCAGCTGAGTAAACCTGAGAAGAGCGCAAGTTTTTGTCTTTTGGCACAAATTAAAAATTTACATAAATAATTGCCAGCATAAAATGCTTATTTAAGTTTATTTATAGCTGAAATGAATTCGAGTTATTTAAGTTACCAATTGGTTATCTTTTGGTTAGCAACCCGAACCCCATTTTGCCACATGAGAAATGTATTTTTGGGTTCGCATTTCTTATCAATTTTTAGCTGCCACAGCCGTGTTGCATATGTTGCAGCTGTGCTTATCGCAGCCCAACCGTATGCCACAAACCGAGACCCCATGCATATATGTATGCTGGTTGCAACGTGGCCCTATCTAATGCCACAGTTTGTTGCAACTATTTTGCATATGCATTTCATGAAATTTCAAATTTATTCGATGCAACCAGGTAAAGTGCCCCAACAACAACAGCAAAAACAACACCAAAACTTGAATCGAATAATTCATTCAAACATTTGCCTGCCTTTAGTTACTTTTATTCACTTTGTACTCACACCTTATTCACTTTCACAGATATGCAGGGCATCTCGGCTCTGTTCGTAAAGGACATCGTTGTGCCGGAGATTGTGGACTTTCGGGACAATGTGACGCTGTCCTGCAGCTACGATATGAGTGGCCACACATTGAACTCCGTCAAGTGGTACAAGGATCATCTCGAGTTCTTCAGGTATACCACAAGACAAACAACTTACCCTGAGATTTGAACTCTATCACGCTTTTGTTTAGATACACGCCAATGATGCATCCAGTGTATCTCACGTTTCCCGTGCCCGGGATTCAGGTGCCCGACGGCAAGTACTATTGCAACGAGTCCACGTGCCGTGTGGAGCTCAGCCTGCTGGGCGCCAAGTCGACGGGCACCTTCAAGTGCGAGGTGAGCGGCGATGCGCCGCACTTTAAGCTGGCCGCCAAGGAGGACAATATGACGGTGGCAGGTGGGTAGAGTAATCAGAGTAATCGGAGTGGTCACTTAACGCATTAGGGTCTAATTTGTGGCATTTGTCGCCTGTCGTCGCAGCTCTGCCGCAAAGCGATCCCCTCATCGGTGGCTTCAATCCGACGTATCGCATGGAGGAGTTCCTCAGCGCCACCTGCTCCTCGGACTACGCCAGCGTGCCCACCAAGCTCACCTGGTACATCAACGATGAACAGGTTAGCAGCAGCACTTTAAATGCACTTTCCCACTCTATAGGCAACCCCTTTTTTTCCGCCACACTCTCTTTGCAGCCAATGCTTGGGGAGCTGCAGCACTCCATCGAACCAACATTAGCCGCCCACGACTACATCCTGCGCCGGCAGCGACTCCAGTTGAACCTGTACCTGCAGGGCCATCGCTTCTACATGGTCAAAAACAAACTCATACTGAGGTGCGTGGCCGAAATCGAAAACTATCCCGAGCTGCGCCGCGAGGCCAAGCTCGACGCTACCCTCATTCAATTCGACAATATGAACAATCTGAATATGATGCTGCGGCACGCGGATGCAAGTGAGTATCCTTCTGCTCCTTTTTATGTCCTTGCTGAGGTTGCACCTTTAAATTTGCTTAACATAAGAGAACTCATTCGAAGCTCTGTCTGGACTTATTTCTCTTACCATGCCAGCTAAAGTTATTTCCATTTAACTCTTATTTTATTTCCATTTTCTACTTTTCCGTTTGAGTTTTAGTGGACTAGGTAACTGGTCAAGCTGCCAATAAGGCAGCAGAAAACCTGCTTAACAAATATAAATATACAAAATTAAAAAAAAAATATTATAAATATTATTTATCTGTTATAAGCATCAGAAAATTCTCTTTCATTATTTCAAATAATTAATTTCCAACCCTTGTTTATTAAGATATTAAATCTAAATTTCCATTATATTCCTTAAACCTGTCCTTACTCAACGTCCTTTGTTTGGGCCAAATCTGCATAACGTTCTTATTGTTGTCCAGATTCAGGTGCAGGCGACTGCAGGAGCTGCATGTGGGCGAGGTCCTGTCTGCTGGTGATAATCCTGCTGGCCAAAAGGGCGCAACGCCAATCATGAGCATTTACAGCAACCACGGAATCGACCCAGACTTGGTCGGCGTCAGCTGCAGCGGAAACTTGGGCAGCTATATCAACAAATTAGTTAGTTAGTTAGTAGAGAGGCCTGCTAACGGTTCTTCTGGCCACAAGCTGGAGACAAAAGCGTTTAGCTAATGGGGCAAATCACAATTGAAGAGGAGCGGGGCTAATCGGGGAAATAATCACTTGTAAATAGTTAGGAGCTGACGGAGGACATTATTTGGCAGGTGTGTGCTCACTAAATACATATATACTATATATATAAAGGATATGATAAGTGTATTATAGCGATAATATCGGAACAGGAAATAAAGTCATTTAATGCATTTAGTTGAAACGCATCTCAACGGAATTTAATTCAGTTAAGGATTTTTTATTCCAACTGCCAAAAAGTTCTTCTCTTAAATGTATCAAAAGCTTCCTTAAGTGTCTCATGTTTTTATTGTTGTAATTGAAGAAAAAAACATTTGTGATTTGTTTTTATTATGGGAAAGTTAAGTTTGCATTTTGGGCATCGCTTCTCAGGGAAGCTATTTAGAAAATTTACTGCATGTCTTCGAAATCAATTACGAATTAATCTACAGCACTATATGAATTAAACAACAAATTAATATTAACATTTAAATGCACGCAGCGGAAGCAACTGAATTAGTAAGGTGTTCAAATTCGCTTGATAAGGTCACAGTTGAACAAACACGAATTTTTAATGTACATGTAAACATTTTTCGAATCTAATTATAATAAACACACACATCTACAGACATTTTAATGCACATGAAACACTTTTCAGCAGAATGAAAAAAATAACGAAAAATTATATAAATTGAATTAAGGGGGAAAAAAGCCAACATGAAATGTTTTCTGTGGAATATGCAAATGTTGTAAAAATTATTATGAATATAAGAGATACGTATAGGTTAGTTAACATAAAAACGCTGTAAATACAATTTTAAACATTATAAACAGAGGCAAACAAACTATAAATCATGCTGCAGTAGCTACAACAACAACAACCAAAAAAAAGGGATAAAAATGCTCGAATCAAAGCATATGTATCCACTAACACACACACTAACACACACACACACACATACGAGTAACTAATTTAAAATATGCAGCAAACATTTCATATTAATGAGCTACTAGAAATAGAACTAAAAAAACCAAACAAACAAGCAAAAATGTACAAGAAATAAGAGAATGGAAAAAAACATAAACGAATACTTGTGCTAACTGTAAAACTAAAGAGTTAAGAGCCGCAACAAAATAAATTCAGATCAGATTTAAAAGCAGTTACTCGCTAAGAAAAAAGAAAGTAAGTTAGTAAAAAAAACACATGCTTTAAAAAAAAAAACAAAAACAACATTGAAACTCGATATATTCCACTGAAAAGTCAAACAAAATATATAAAGTCGGGCACTTGTTAATCACTTTTTGTTATTCAGCATACAAATAAAAAATAAAACTGAATTCATACAAAAAAAGCGAATACAAATAATCTATATATAGTATGAGTATAAATTGATTCGCCTATTCATTCGCACATCATCTTTTGGTTGTGAACTTGTTTTATTTTCAAATACAAAACAAAACAAAACAAAAAAAAACAACAAGAAAACTCAATAAAAAATTAAAATGCATTTGTTTGTCGTTTTATTTATTATTTTTTTTCAATTTCCCCTGCCGAAGTCAATGATGAAGCCAAACAAATTTGTTTTAATCATTTTTTGCGTGCCTGCATTTCATGCCACACGCAGACAAATAGGATAAATAATTAATTTAATTTATGGGACTGCAAGCAACGAATAAAAAAACAAAAAAAAAAAACAAAAGTATGCCAGTTATATAATATATATTGCACTAATCTGCAATATTACAGACAGATCGACTTTAATTGGTGCGGCAGACAATGCGCGTGTTTTAATTGCAATTTATGTACTGCCCCCAAAAGGGGGCGTGGCTTGGTTAATCAGCTCTTAAATTTCACGTGACTATTTATACAAAGGCTGATTATGCAAGGGGTAGGAATTACATAAAAAAAAAGACTTAAATGAATAGTTTCTATATTCGTTTGATTTGATTCGTTGTTCTAAATTTAACTCGTGAAAGAGAAATTCGTTTACTCAGCTAAACTGTTTTCATACCTGCTCATGTCCTGTTCCTGCCTCTGCTGCTGCTGCTTTTGCTCCTGGTCGTTGGTCCATTGTGTTGGCTGGACGATGATGGCGAAATGTACTTGCTTAATTTAGAATAATAACTTGTTTAAGTACGTAAATTTGCACAATTAATTATGCTAATAAGGGCTGGGCACGAGCGCGACGACCGAAGGCCGAAGGCCGGGCCAAAAAGGCAATGGGCAAAGGGCTTAAACAATAAAAAGGGTTAAATAATTAATTTCAATGCTGTTGCAATTAGTTTCCACTAAATTTTTCATGAGTTCTGTCCAAGATAGCCCAATCCGCAAAAAGCAGCGAAAAAATGGAAATTTTTGAAGAGGCCGCACAAAAGGCAGAGGCCCAAAACAAAATACAGAAAACAGAAAACAGAAAAAAGGAGCCGAACAAAGGCCACTTGTGATGGCCACTTAATGAGCCAGAGCCTTGACAGCTAATCAAATTAGCTGGCCAAGGACTTTTGATCAAATATGCGAACGCAAATAAAGAAACTTGCGCTGAAGTGTCATATGGTCTGCCCGTAATTTATGTGATTTTAATTAGCAGGATGTGCGTCCTGTCGCCGCCCACTTCGGACGCATAGCTGTCACATTCATGTTTCTGCAAGTAATTGAAATTAATTTTGCATTATTATAATTTATTTTCGTTTTTCGTTTTTTTTTATTTTTTTTTTTTTTTTTTTTTTTTTTTTTTTTTTTTTTTTTTTTTTTTTATTTTTTTATTTTTATTTTTTTTTTTTTTTTTTTTTTTTTTTTTGCGCCCAAATAAAGTGAAGTGAATTTTTCGCGCTTTGGCATTTGTCAAAGTTTTGCCCGAGATGCTCAAGTGTCCTTGCGCGAAAGTTCTGTAGCTGTTGCTGATGCTGATGCTGATGCTGCTCGGTTGCTGCTCGGCTGCTGTTGCAGCCATTTTCGCCTGTTTGCGTTTCATTAAAATCCATTAAAATGCTGCAAATCAAATTAAAAGTTTCCACTTTTTTCAATTCTCCCTGCCAGGCAGGCAGTCGGCATCATTGTCAGCGGCGCCTTCATCAACTGCTTTCAGTCACTTTCCTGCGTCTTCAGCTGCTTCTTCTACTTCCACTCGTCGGTTCGGTTTCTAGTTCTGTTGAGGTTTGGACTCGACTTAATTTGCATAAGCAACATTTTCAAATGACAATTACAAATCTTTAGCTCGCTTCGTAATTACTTTATAATTTCTTTTTTAATTCTTGGCATTACTGGTGTACTTTATAGATTTACTTAATCGCTGCTGTTGTAGTCGTCGCTATATGAGCACTGATTTCGTGATGACCTATTGACTTATTGACAGCCCCACATGCGGCACAATGACTCATTTGTATGTGGCAAACGCAGCTCAGCCTCAGAGCCGAACACGCCACGAATAATAAGCAGCTAACTTGGCCAAATTGGTTTGGTATGCAAACAGTAACATCATTCACTCGACAGATGGAGGAGACCTTTACCTTGGCCAGAGATTTCAATTTAATGCTTAACAATCTTTACAGGGTTCATGTTTATACTCTTCTTTATACTCTTTCTGACCGACTTATTTGTAGACCCTATTTGAAGATTACCTTTCAGCTTTTATTAGAAATTTTAATGTATGATTTGAAGTTTCCTTGAACAAGGTGTAATTCTGTACAAGTACATGCCAGGTCATTCATTTGTAATGGTTATAGGGTATAAAACAACGAAAATCGCATGTAAAGCGCTTTGTTGAGGATCAATTGAAAAGAATTGCCCGCAAACGGAATCGGCAAAGGGCCTAAGAAAAACACATGTGCAGAAATGTTTTTGGCAACAAGGCTCAAAGCGACGAGTTGCCACATTTGAAGTGCTTCGACGGGGGCTGAGGTGAAACGTTGTCGAAGGCGTAGACAGCAAACGTAAACTCTTCAATAATTGAACGTGAAGTCATGAGGAAGCGATAAAATCAAATTGCTTCCTTAATGTGTGAAATTGATACAGGAAACAATTTTCCACATTGTTATGAGGCGCACATGGTGTAAGCGACTCCGGCCTCGTTCCTTGTCGCCCCATTGATATGGGGGCGCTGGCATCATATCTAGGCTCTGTCTCTCTGTCTCTCTCTCTCTCACCCTCTCTCTCTCTCTCTCAATCTGTCGATGCCGCCATTTGCTACAAGTATTTCGATTACAAACGTAATCCGGAATGTTTTGGGAATCGCGTGCGCGCCCAATTTCAAGTGATTTCGCCCGAGGCCAGCGACAAAGGCTTGACTGTGGCCGTCAGCATGATGGAGAGGGGGGAGGGGGCAAGAGCATTTGACGCCTGCTAACAGACTTCCACATTTAGGTTCAATATTATATTTCAAGCCCCGGCCAAAGCGATACAAACGCACAAGCGAAGCTTCCCGCACGGTCCATCAGGGCATGCAAATATGCTTTTCAATTGGTTTACGGCCAACGAGGCGTATACATTGCTCCATGCCGAAGTTGAGGTCCAGCCCGAGTTTCACTGCTCCTGCTGATGCGGCTGCTTTGGGTTTTGGCTCGTTGGCATGTGCGTTTGTTCTTGGCCAGCTTTTGCTAATGGCGTGGCTAACACGATTTGCGGCAGACCGCGACTCGAAACGTTTGCCGGCTCAATTTCGTGCCCATTCTCATGCCCATTCCCATTCCCGTTCCCTTTGCCACTGCCACTGCCATGTGATGAGCAAACGCAATGCCTGATCAAACATTCCGATTGGCTTGCTGCTGAGACCTGCGTCTACGTTTGCCAACACTTGATCACAGCTTGCACCTGGTCCCAGCTTGGCCCCCGCCAGTATAATGTGCTTCCGTTGCACGTCGCCAGAGAATATTAACAATGGCCAACAACTACAAGTAGAACAATGTCAACTGCGCCGTGTGCAGTTTACGTAGCCGGGCCGACGAGTCGAGCACCTGAAGGTGGCCTGGGAACGGGCTGCGAACCTGAGCGCTGAGCCAAGCGCTCCGCGTCAATGGGAAGATGACGTTACGCGACAATTTTCCGCTTGAATTACGCACCCAGTTCATGCTTCGTTTGCCCAGCCCGAAGAACACACGTAGACAAAGAGAAGGGAATGCAAGAGAGCAAAAAAAAAAAAAGAAAAAAAAATAAATAAACGTTAGCAAATTTCCATTTTACAGCAAAGCCAGCGGAGCCGCGACTCCAAAAGAGGGCCACGCACCTGTGCGACAGACGCTGCGACAATCGATGGTTGTTGTTGTTGCTGCTGCTGCTGCTGCTGCTGCTGCGACTTTTGCCCCCTTGCAGCAGGTCGCCTTTGCTGCCTTTGACTGTGCGAGCTCTCCCAAGAGATATTTAAGCCCTACGCAAATAATGATAAACTATAAAATCGCATGAGGCGACGAAGGGCGAAGGACGAAGGGACGTCATGGAAATAAAATCGGGGAAATAAAAATGTGCAAGAAGGCGGAAAATAATTCAGCTAAACAATGTACACGTATTACATAAATGGGATATAGCCCGTGATATTCAATTACCATGCTAATGGACAACGAGAGGATCCAGAGAGAATGGCAATGTGAATGGAAAATAAATGGCCAGAAGTCCGATTAATCGCTGAGCCAATTTCTGAGCATAAACGATAACTATTTACTTTGTTACGAGCAGCTTGTCAAGCGATGAAATGATAAGATGGGGAATATTCTTTATGAAGGCCAAGTAAACAGGCAACAGCTTTTGATATGAGTTAGCTTTAAATGCTGCTTTAATATCAGTTTATTCGAATGGTATAAAGGCATTTTTATCTAATAGTTATCAATCCTAATATGCACTTCAAAGCTCTTCAGCTTGGCTTGTGAACTCTTAACCTCCCTCAGATGTGCACATTCTCACACACACACCCACACACTCGCACACTCACGCGGTTGATTGGAAACATTTATAAATGTATTGGGACTATAAACATTTTTAGCAAAGAAACAAAGCGAAAACCAAAATCGAAATCTAATAAAAATTTCCATTTTTCTATGCGCAGTTAACTTTATGCGACATTTATGCGTGTGCAAAGTGTTAAGTGCGTGCAGACACACACACACACACACACACTCGCACACTCGCACACTCGCACATGCAAAAGAGCAACATTTGCTTGGCTGCCCCGAGGCGGGGCACATACAAAGGCGTCGCTGTAGGCACGCAGTAAAATACTTATGAGTGTGCTGTAAGTACGTAATATATATGCGAATACACACGCACACACACACACACACTCACACACACCAGAACATATCTTTTATCTTTGGGAGAAACTTTTAAACTTTTTTAAAATCAGCAAGGCTGCAAAATGAAAGAAATTCAAACGAACTTCGCAGGCTTTTTGTTTTAGAATAGAAACCCCTTTGCAGGGGGTGGGTGAAAGGGGGGGGGGAGGGGGTGGCGCTGTTGAAAGCCATTTTGCCAGCACGCTGGCGAGCATTATTTGGTAAAGAATATGGCCACAGCATTGCAGCTGAGGAGGAGAGCGGAGAGCCTGCATTGGTCTCTGTGTGAAAAAGTATGCGCAAACTTTCGTAATTTATGTCATACGAAGTGTTAACCGCATGATGGCTGCACGCCGGATTGGATTTACATTGCTAAAAACTCCGGCAAGCGGAAACTTCACCGGCGCCGGTTGCTGAGTTCCCTGGACCCAACTTTTTGCTGCCTTTGCAACTACTTTTTATTGGTGTTAAGTTGGGGTTGCAGGGCTTCTTAATTGTTTTTCGTTTTATGGCCAGTCCGAAAATATCAAATTAAATTTGGCTTGTACAGCTTTCGGTCAGGCTTTTACTTCCCCTTCCCCTAACATTCACTTAATTTACAGTTGAATGACTAATGAAAGTTATTTAAATAAGTAAACGCTCGTTTGAAGCGCCTTTCCAATGTTCATTTCGATTTAATATTTAACTTTTGCCGCTTGCGATTTCTTTTTCCATCCGACGTCTTCTGTACCTTTTTTTTTTTTTTAAATATATTTTTTTGTTTCTGCTCGTGAAAAGTCATTTATTGCGCCATGGGCGGCGCGCTTACAAATTTGTATCTCATTTGTGATTAATTGCCCTTCAATTTTGAAATTATTCCTAAACCAAACCAACAAAAAGGAACAGCGCAAAGAAAAAGGTTCCGCCAAATGTATCCGGCTGTATCTGTTACATTTGTCTGGGCCAAGTTTTTACATGTAGCTGGCAAGTTTTCTTTTGCTTTTCCTATTTCCCTTTGTTGTTTTTTTTTTGGTTTTTTTTTTGTTTTTGCTGGCGCATTAAAAAACAAAAAGGGACTTTATGCCAAATTTAATTAGGCGCAAAGAGCGCAGAGTGAGTTTGGTTGAGCACAAGACAAACGAGCGGTCGACTTCGACTTGAAATCCTGCCAAATGATTTGGGGCTGGCCCCCTTTGAAAAGGGTTGCCGTCGACTTTTGCTGCCACTCTGGCACTTTGGCAGCATATAAAAATGCATCAGGCGCACATTAATCAAACGTTCTGCTAATTATGGGACCACCGGGCACATTACTCATACGTCACGTGGACTCGTGTGTCGAACAAATTGTGTGTTGTGTTAATAAAATCGCAACTGACGAAATGTGCCCAGCTTGACTTTGACGTATGCAGCCAAAATGCAACATGCAGCAAGCTCACTCTCTCCCTCTCTCTCTCCCTATCTCTCTCTCTCTCACTTTCTATTGTGTTGCCCTTCTATAACAACTGTATTAAATTGCCAGCAATTACGTTTTTATTGTGCTAAAATGCACCTGTGCATATTCCTGATGGCGCAATTTCGAACAAAAATAAACGACATCAGAAAGAACAACATTGCATGTGAAAGCGGCCCCCGCTTTCCCCCCTTCCCCCCCTTCCCCAACGCTTCTCTCCACCCGCTTTGGGCGCCTCGTTGCGCAGTCTCTATGAGCAAGAAAACCAACAACTGCGGTAACTGTAGAATAACATTTGTAGACTGACCGTTCGTCCTCTCTCCTCCGACCATCATTCGGGCCTTGCAAGAAGTATTAAAAGCTCATATGTGTGCGTGTGTGCGGGCAATATTAGCACAGGTAAATGTTGAAAATTAACATTGAACTCTGTCCGAATGGTTGCGGCAGACAATCGAGTCAGCTGCATGGCCATTACAGCATCAGCGTCGACGTGTCACAATGTTATTGCAATTTTCCGGGTCCTGCATCGGCTGCATCGGTGCTAAACCTAATGCCGGCCCAGACATATGGGCCACAGATAACACAGCACTGAGCCCCAACCGAACAACCACAACATCCATGGAGCTGGCACATTGTCAGCGAGCAATCTTCCCCCTCCCCCTTCCCCCTTCACCCTTTCCGTGGCACCCTTCGTCCCCGCCCGCATCACATGGGCCCAGACTGACCCCGGCATGCATCGTTGACTAAGCCAACATTGGCCGGAATGAACACCTCGGCCATGTCACACAGTGCTGGCAATGCCAATAACCTGCGCGGCCTATGCACAGTGGGCCAGAAATAGCTAATCATGTGCAATCAAATATGTATTAGACAAAAGCACTAAATAATTCTAAATTAATATCAATCAGGATGTGGAAATGGAGGCTATAAGGAATTGTAAAGAGTTTGGATATATTACAATGTCTATCAACTATCTTTCAGTGTATTTGAATATATATTAAATAATATTAAATAATATTATTATTTATATCATAAGTTTATTATAAAGTTTTCATACATACATTGGTCGAAGGTGCCCTCTAAGCTTTACTTGTTCAACGGGTTTAAAAATATACTTAATAATCCCGAAAAGAAATTTAGTATAATTTAAAACAATTTTAAAATATGTAATAAAATATTTGTTAATAAAACCTTAACAATTTTATTGATTTGAAATTGATGTAAGTAAACTTTACAAAATTGCAGATATTTAAATTAGATTATTTTATTACTTTATATAAGAAAATTAAGAGCATGGATTATATATGTACAGATATGAATATCTGGCAAGCATAAAGCTATGGACAATTATATATAGAACAATTGATGTCCTTCGATATCTGCATTCTCTGCTAAAGTCTAAAGGTATTGATGAATATTTAGGGGTATTAACAGCTTTCTATATTATAGAGTTATCTTTCACTAATAATATCCCTTTACTTTTATTTCAGTTTCTCATTAATCTAATCGCCTTAATTTGCGTGCACGAACTTTAATCACAGCCACTGTTGTTTGCTCGCCCAGCGATTGACTTGCTGCTGTTTGAGACAGCAACTGTTGTCGTTGTCATTGACGCAGCAGCAGCAGCAGCAGTCGCCGTCGCAGCAGCTGCGCCAACAACAAAATGCAAATACTCTTCGAACTTCATTAAGCAGCGGCTGCGCCAGCTGACAACTGGCCAACCGGAAGGCTGGAGGGCCGGTCGGTAGGACGGCAGGACGGCAGGACAACTGGCCAACTGGCGACTGGCAGCAGACAAATAACAACTGACAACAGGCAACTGACGTCGGCTGTCAGCTGTTGATTTTGATTTGCGGTAAAGAATCAAACGCAGCCGCAAAACAGCGCATTATTATATCATAGAAACCGCACTCACACACACACACAGTAACACCCACACCAGCAGACACACACACACACAGGTTGTCCAAGGGCCCATTGGCCGCACTCAACTGTTGCAGGCATAACCACAAAATTAGTTGGCATCTGCGGCGAGCTGCGTGGGCGTTAAGTAAGCAACTAATGCTTAAGGTTAACGTTAACGTTAACATTACAACCTTTTGCGGTTTGTCACTTGCAGCACTCGTGTCTCTCTGTGTGTGTGTGCGTGTGTGGCTTTTAGGCCAGACAAATGAATCGTTTGCTTAGCCAAATGGGTGTCGCTCCATTTGCCGTCCAACCCATTCAAGTTTACAGCCACGACCAGGTAATCGGCCATAAGAGCATTGGTTATACTCCTAATTAAAGATGTCGATATCCGGAGATTGTCAGCTCACCGTCAGGCTATTCAGCTATGAATGGCATTCATTTAATCCTGCTCACATTTAAATCAATGAATCTTTCCAAGTGTTGATTTCATATCAATTAATTGTGTTGAGCTGTAATTAAGTTTGCATAGATTGACAGCTTTTAAATAAAATGTATTTATGTTTGCTTCTTAACCCATTTGAATGATTAAGAATGATCAGTAATCATTAGGTGGGATAAAAGAAAGAATATTTTCAGTAAAAATAATATAAAATACTTTCAGCATTCGTAAATTCGGAGAAGTTTCCTCATTGTTCAACTCTTGTGATTGTGATTCGTGGCAGCTACAGAGGATATATTATTTGCCATTAAGACATGCTCGTTAAGGACAGATGGCAAACAAGAACAGCGGCAGGTAGCCAAGTTAACGACAGCCGAGTGCAGTTTAATTAGCTTCAAAATAAAATGAAATTAGTGTGCAGATAGAGTGAGTGGTAGAATGCAGGTGGACATTCGAGCGGCTTGTCATTAAAGCGGCCAATGGTCAGCAGATGGACAGTCCTAACCTTACATTTTATATTTATTAACCTTTACGGACAGCAAGCAACCTGGTCCTGGTTGCCACTCCCCTCGTTGCTGCTTTTGGCCGGCCGCAACAATAACTGTAATTTCACTTTATGACTGCAAATCACAACAGCAACATAAAGGCAGCCGAAGGACAATAAGGACGCTGGACTGCGGCTAGCCACGCTGTGAGTTGTTTGTGTGTACTGTGCACTGAATGGGCATGGACATTATGAGCCGATCTCACCCTATCTCGTTTGCCAGGCCGCTTCATTTTCCTTCTCCTTTTCCGTTTCTCTCTCTCTCTCTCTCGCTGCACAATGGTGCGTATACGCAACCTTTTCTTATGGACAATTGATGTCTCTGTTGACCAAAGCAGAGGCTGTTCCTGCTGCTGCTGCTACTGCTGCTGCTTCAGTTAGCTGTTACCGACTGTCCATGGCCAATGTTGATGCCGTTGTTTGCCCGCCGGTCGCCGGGTCTGTTGAAATGTTGTTGTTAAGTCCGGAACATGACATTAGCCATTAACTCGCTGCATGCACTCGCCTTTGGTTTACATTCGCACATAAAACACACGCAGGACGAGAGCAAACAACAACAGAATCACTGTTGAAATAAAAATGTATAAAAAAGGACATTTGAATTGGACTTATGGGACCACAACAAGCGCCAGCATCTCCGCACAAACACACACAAACACACACACACGCACACTCAGTTACATTTTATTCGTTCGTATTATTACAACGAGCGGGGGAAAACTTGGAATGGGAAATGTTTGCTGTGCGGTAGCTGCAGATATTTTCTTCTCCAACAACCACAACAACAACAATAACAACAACAATATGTCCTATTGTTGTGCACAGTTCGTTTGCAGTGGCTTTACGGAAAGGGGTTCGCCCGAGCTGTCAGTCCCTCATCTGGCCAACAATGTTGAGCTGGCCAGCCAAAAGGGGTTCGCCGTTATTCGCTGATAGGGCTTACCGCGTCAGTGACTAGAGTATGAGCAGCAGTCACCTCCTCACTGAACTCGAATAATGCACAACATAATAAACCAGCAGCATATGCTAAACCAAACGAATTGATAAGCCACAAATATCAAAAGGAAATATTCAACTACGTATAAAAAATAAAAAATATATTCAAAGGAAACTTTTATATACAAATTTAGATTCGTATTATTATCTTATCCTGAAAAAAAAATAAAGTTACTCAAAGTAATGCTGCTTCAATATTATATATAAAACTATTTAATAAATAAGTGTTTCTTTTTAATTTTAAAAGTAATTCTGAACTTTTCAGCTTCTTGTCACGTTTTCTCGATTTGATCAAATCACTTTCTGCCATTGATCACAGATGAAAGCCAGAAGGAGTCGCAGTCTCATCACAGCTGGAAGTAGCTCAGCGTTGTTTGTTGCAGCCCAAAAACAAAGGACGTGTGTCCTAAATGTAATAACGACTTTACAAATAAAAAAAAAAAAACAAAAACAAAACCAGCTATGTAAGAAAGAGAACAACAAAGTGCGTGGGCTGAGCAGCAAAAGCTGATTTGCAGATGCGGCTAAGAGGTGTTGGGGTGATGAAAGTGGGTGAGCCTGGACAGAGCACACACACACGCACACACATGCAGAAAGAGAGAGAGAGAGAGAGAGAGAGAGGGAGAGAAAGAAACGAACTGTGTGTGTTAGTTGAGCAGAGCAAGATCCAAGTTGAACTGGAGTTGATTTCTTTTGCGTTTAGCTGGAGCCCCGCCTGAATGTGGATGTCGATGGCTGGCCCTCTGCCTGGGCGCTGGTTTGCTTGTTTTATAACCTTTTCACTTTATTTCCCTGGGGGCAGATAAAAAATGAAGAAATCCTTATCACAGCGTGTCAAGGATTTGCTTTTGTCCATACTATAGGACAAGCGGCTCCATAATACGCTTATTTGTAACGCGTCCTGGGCGCGCCATTCCATTGCAGCCTCAGAGTGAGTAGAATGGGGTTTGGGGTAGAGTTTTGGGCCCGCGGGGCAATAATGCGACTAGCACCAAAAAAAAAAAAAAGAGCAACAAATAAAAAGTTAACGATGAGTTTGTTATGTTTATATAGCCAGGCGAGCTAGCAAATGAAACACATGTGCAGGCACATGAGAGAGAGAGAGAGAGAGAGTGAGCAAGTGAGTGAGATGGCTAAAACTGGCCAACAACAATCAACGCACATTTCATGACAAAACGTAAAACTGCGTAAATACATTTGACGTAACTGTTGGCCGAAGAGTTGCCCTTTATGGCCCGCAGGCTCTTATACTTATGTATATAAGTATATATAGGTTATGCAGGAAGCAGCCAAGTTTATTGTTGTTGTTGTTGCTGCTGCTGCTGCTAAAGCATTTAAATAAATAATGCAGCAACTTGAGCAAGTCAACTTGAAGCAACTTACGCATGGCTATCAAATATATATATATATATATATATATATTTATTTGAATGTGCGTGTGTGTGGCATATATAAAATGAAATTTAAATTAATTCAGTTGCCACATCGAGTTTCACTTGCACTTTCACTTTCACTTGCGAGTGGCCCCCGAGAATGAATTCAAGTCGAATGCGCAGCTGCCTAATTAAGCGCACAATTTGCATAGCTGACAAGGCGAAGAGCTTCAACGAAATCAGCTCCAAGTTGTGGCACACGGATAATCAGTGTGTGGGACAATGGACTAACTAAACATCATCAGACTTAAACGCCGCAGCAACAGCAACGTGACCAGCACTGAGACAATTTGCATGCAGGCCGAGGGATGGGGAGCTAAGTTTGTGCCTGGGGGTGGACTAAGGTGTGACAATTTCCAGCTCGCAGACGCGCAGTCCACTCACGAGGGGGCAGGGGGGCAGGAAAGTTTGCTATGCCACAAAGTATGCTAAGTTATGCGGCAGAGAATGCATGCATATGCCTGAGATTGTGTGTGTGTGTGTCTGGTTGCTTGAGTATGTGTGACATTTCTGGCGCCGTTGACAGCTGACGCTGGCTCTGATTATGCTTAGGCAGCGGCTGCGGCTGCGGCTGCGGCTGCAGACAATGAAGCCAGCTGATAAAGATGTCCTTCCGCTTGCTCAACTAGGCGCCTAAAAGTATGCAGAGCGTGTCGCCCTTGGTTACTTTCGCTAGCCGGCAAACTTTCACCCTCGAACAGGCACACACACACACACACAGACAGAGACACACCCATTAGTTGGACCTGTAGCGACGCATCACGTAGACATCATTACGCCATCAGCAACAGCCGCTGCGTGTGCGAACTGAAAATTGTTGGGACGGGTTTTTGGGTTAGCAGCCGGCCAGCGGGCATTGCGCAGAATGTTGCAAAATAAAAACAGTGGCAACAGTGCCAACGCCCACACACTCGGCAGTTGGCTTTGATGTCGCCGTAGATGATGACTTCATTAGCGCGCACTATCAGTGCAAATGGGCAGCATCATCAACAGGACATCGCCATGGACATCGCCATGGACATGGACGTGAACGTGAACGTGAATGTGAATGTAAACGTGGCCCTGGCCAGGGAGTAAGTACGTCCGGCCACTGGCGCTGACCGCAAAAGTCGTTGACCAAAAGCCACATGCCGACCGACGGCCCATTGGTGCAGTGCATTAGATGCTGCTGCTGCTGCAGGGAGAGTTCATTAGCTGTGGGTCATTAGAGCGGCAGATATATGTATGAACATATAACATTTAAATGAACTGTTGGCTGGCATTTAAATGCGCCATGGCAATCGTAAATCACTTAGCACAGTAATAAGGGATAACGCGTTGCGAGGTGTGGCAATGCAAATTGATTGCGAATCCCTTCGGCTGTCTTCTTCAGCTGCGTCTAATGCGTCAAACATGCTTACGCCCATAATCCTTCATGCTGCGTCCTTTTGCCTTGTTGTTGGTACTCGTGTATTGCCGAAATCTTAGGGCCAGGCCTTGACTCCAACGAGACAGCAAACAGACAGCCAGACAGAGGGCGGCCAAGGCGGAGTGGGCGTGGCACGGCGGCAGGTGGATGGTGCAACTTTGAAAGCAATTCCATTGATGTGGATGCGGCCCCGGGCAACGAGTCCTGCCGAGTCCTGCACCACTTTTCGATAACTTCTTAATGCAACTTTTTTTTTATATCTGCTTTGCAGGTATACAAAGTGCACGGGCTTTTCATTATACCCTGCAGGGAACGCTTTTCCAAGGTGGCATGACAACAAAAGTTTGCTATCAATTTAAGTAGAAGAAAGTTAAGACATATAAAAGATCGCAATAGAAAACCATAGAAACTATTCTAAAATTAAGTTAAAAAAGTACAGGGTATATGCTGGTTAAGCACTTGCCATGTCTATATTCTTATTGGTTCTTTTTCTTTGTGTTTCAATTTTCGACGCTTTTCGTCCACCTTTCGAATTTTATTCCTCGCTTTTTTTTCAACCTGCTGAATTTAGCCGAGGAATCAAACGCATTACGTACAAAGCGTTGAGGCTCTTTCAATGATTTTATTTTTGCGCATCTGCCAGTTTCGGGGTAATGAAGGATATTGAAAGAGCTTTGGCCATTCGGCATGCGGGGCTTTGCACTGGATTTCTGATAGCATATTAAGCGAACAGAAAGACCAAGAAGGATAAACTTTCCTTTTGGCCAAGGCCTGTGTGTGAGTATCATTTCTATCGGAGATCTCTCTGGGCGAACTTTGTGAAAGTTATGCTAGTGTAAGCCACAGTCGAAGGACCTTAAGGACAATTTAAGAAGAGCTTAAAATGAACAGCAAGCTGAGCTTCAACTTAAGTATATATAAATTTTTTTTTTCGATTATTATTATTGTTATTTTCTTTCCACTTTAGCGCATCTTCACTGTACCACTTGCTTCGCCTGCTGCTTTGGGCTGGGTTCATTTTGCGGTTGTTGACGTAATGCAATCTGCAAATGTTTCAATTCCGTTGCCCTTAGCTGCGCAGGACTTGGCCAGACGAGGGCAATGCCCAAAGGGATGTGGGCATGTGAGGCATGCAGCTTGTAGCATGCAGCATGTATTACTTAGCTGCCGAAATTGATGAAATGCTGCAACAATTATGCTCCCAGACAGACACTTCGATGAGCATCAATAGCTACAAACCTTACATACATATATGCGTATCCTGCAACGCATCCTTTATTTTTTTTTTTTCTTTTTGTAATTTCACTAGCTTATTCAGTTGCAACGATAGCAATTTTTTTCTACGCTTTATACGCTGTGCGGTATTCGCTTTAAATGGGTTCTCTAAATTGCTCAAAGTAGCTCGCAAAATTACTTTTATATTTTATAAGCAGGGTATCCATTAAGCGCATATGCTTTGAGTGCCGCTTATTTATTTTATTTGATCAAGTGAAGCGCATAATTAAAATTTAATGCCTCGATGTCTGCGTACTTTGGCCCTTATCCACACACACACACACACACACACACAAATAAATATTATTGCACAAAGCAAAGTCCTTTAAAGAGATAGATAAAAATAAACCAATACCAAAATCAAGATTAATTCGAATTATAAAAATAAATCCAATCCACCAACAAATATATGACAATAATATCCTTTAAAATCATTATTATTATTATGATAAAAACAAAAAGATCGCCACTCGCAATGTGTGCGAAATAGAACTAATTATTTACCATTGTTTTTACAACAATTGACTAATTGTTAATAATTTGCGTGGCCAAAGTCGGAGCAATGCGTTAATGCAAATAGCTTTCTAATTAATTTACAATGTGCAAATTTAAAGGCCCGACTAACAATAGGGAGTGTGGGCGGGAGGGGGGCGTGTGGGCACGTTAATTAATTCAATGAAAGCCAAACAGTATTAATTATTCATAATCAAATATGCAATTGCGGCATTTGTCGCTGCTCTGATGACAGACCAAAACCAGCGGGGAATTCTGTTTGGGGCACAATCCTTGTGGTCACTTGGGATAAATAGGCGGGGTGATTTCAATTGCAATTTGGCAATATTTAAACAACTGTTGACAGCGGAGAAGCCTCAACTCAACACAGTCACCAACGATCCAAAACAAAAGTGATCCAACCAGCTGTTCAAAATGTTCCCCAAATGCATCCATTTGAGTTTGCCCAGTGCCCAAATGCAGCTCCTATTCCTGCTGCTGATAGGCTGCAATTTATGCAAATTGCTTTCAATTTGGCTCGTCCTGGGCTTAATGCGTCTCTGTGCAACCGAACGGTGGCCGCCATCAAATTGCGCATACGACCGGTTGTACTGGTTTCTCTTTTTAACAACCACCTATGCAATTTTTGTTATCAACA
Organism: Drosophila lacertosa; assembly: GCA_004143845.1. Classification (NCBI taxonomy): domain Eukaryota; kingdom Metazoa; phylum Arthropoda; class Insecta; order Diptera; family Drosophilidae; genus Drosophila; species Drosophila lacertosa. The sequence goes on from SCDZ01000042.1 coordinate 544,867, forward strand.
AAATGATTTTAGATTAGATGCAATACACTGCTGCGAACGTTGAGAGCACATGAGCTGCTGCGATTATGACGCTGCCGTTGGCTAACATTTTGTTGTGGATTAGTTAAAATTTGACTAAACGAGATGTTGAATTTCAAATTTGTGGCCAGCCTGTCAATGTCTGTGGCTTGCTTGGTTATAAGTTGTGGCATTTTTGGCAATCACATATTGCAATTTCGCAATGCTGTTCCCTTGAATTATGCTCTCGCCGAGCCAAAAGGAAATTTGATTTTTCCAATTCTAAGCCAAGTGAACGCACATTGTGCAGCCCTCACTCGCATTTTTTGGGGAAATGTCAACTATTTGCAACAGCCTACCAAAAGCCAACTATGCCGGTCACTCAGCCAGCCAGTGCCAAGGCCCAAAACTGTCCAAGAAGATTTTTGCCAACAATGTGCGTCTGTTTATGCGTGTGTGCGTGTGTGTGGAATTTCACTTTGGTTACAAGTCAAATTTCCTGCACAGACCAAGCCACGCCCCCTGACAACACACTGCATTTGAAAACATTCTGTTCTTTTGCTTTCTGTACCATTCAGTTTAGTTCTGCCGGGGACATGTACTCTAATATACTAATACATGCAGCATATCACCTGTTCAGAATGTGGCTGCTTTAATAAAGCCTTCAGCTGCAGACGCAGAGCCGCAAGATATCCAGCTGTTGGTGCCACTGCCCCATGGCTCAGTCCACCCAGTCGCCAGGGTGATTACAACAATGCCCGCCGAGCTGCTGCACACTAACTTCCAAAAGTATGCACCTATTACTGCACTCACACATGCACAGTGGGTAAGAAATGTAAAGAACATAAGTTGCCAATCAAAAACTGTTGATCAAGTATTCAAGGCTTTAAGATTAACCTGACTAAAATAAAGAAAAAACTGTTCTTGTCTAGTAAATTATAGTATTATAAATATTAATAAATTTAAATATATGTATACACCTTTCATAATAAATATTTGTTTTAACAAAGTAATATAAAATATCATCAATTATAGAACCATCTATAAACATAGCGAACAATATAAATATAACTTAAATAATATAATAATAATCTTAAATATCTTAAATTGGGTAAATACAGCTCAAAAAGAATTATTTTTTTAAATATCATAATGAGTAATTATAGTAAAAAAGTGAAATTATTTTGCCACACTAATGCAGACATAACAATAATGAAATCCCCTTAGAAAGACAACGTTGTTGGCCAAATGAAGTATTTAAGCCCCACTGTGGCAGCAACTGTGTAAAAGGATCTCGTGCTGGTCTTTGACGAACGCTGTCTTTAATATCCCAATGGTTGGCTTACAGCTTCGGCGACAGGCGAAACAAGCTAAAGGAAACCAGCCAGGCAGACGCCCACTGAGCTCACACTCATGGCACATGGCACATGGTGGTTGCCTTTGTCAGAGACCCCATAGAGATTTGCCAGTGCAGCAGCCCTTGGCATATTAACGAACTAACACATCGCATGACAGCACAGATACAGATCCAGATACAGATACAGATACATCTACAGATTCAGATACAGATACAAATGGGGGCTTCAGCTACAGCTGCAGATATGGCTAAATGGACGCGTCGTCGTGTCTATGATTAATAAAACCTCAAACAAGCATCTGCATAGACAGCACTATATGTGTGTGTGTGTGTGTGTGTGTGAGAGAGTGCAGCTGCAGTTTTATTTGTATCTGTAGCTGGATGTGAACGCGAGTGCCATTCAATTTGCCGACTCGCTTCATAATTTATTGTCCTGGCGCTAGCAGGAGCATGTGTGTCTCACTTGTTAGCAGGACGTTCCAGTTCTTTGCAGCATGATGTTCTATTGAAATATTTTTGCAAATTACAAAAAGTGCCCCTGCCCCTGCCCCTGTCCCTGGCCCGTGCCGCAACAAAGTTGATGATCCTGCCCCTTCAACCAACGGAATCAGGTATTTAAAATGTGCTCTAAATGGCGCTGTGCCAGGATACTGTATTGTTTAGCTGTCCGTGCACATAATTTATTATGCTCGGCAGTTATTTTAAGGCGTTGCAGGATGTACACACACACACACACACATACGAACACGAACACGAACACACATGACAACCAATTTTTCTCCATTTTAGAGCGTAGTCTGCAATCTTTGCCATTCATTAAATAAAATTACTCCGGCTTGTCGTAATTGTCAAAGACAGTTTGGACGCTTTTGTGAAATATTGGTAGTAAATTGTTTTATACCGTTGCCCACTCGATGCAGATTTTGTATAACAAGTTATTGGCTTTTGTATCTTTATTGACAGTGTTGCAATTTGCCAAAGTTCATGCATAGCAAATGCTGTTTGATGTATGATGTATGATGTATGATTTGAGCGGGTTGCTGCCATGATTAATGATGGATTGTAGTTTGTATGGGAATGGGGCAAGTTGCGAGCTCAGCGTTACTTACGTGGCAAGGTCAAAAATCGTAGCAAACTCAATTAATATAAGCGCCAGGCAAACAATCAACACAGCTTCCCAAAGCCCCCCTCCGCGCCCTTTCAGAGGCTGGGCCTGCTTTAAAACAGATCCTTGTGCGCCGAATGTCCTTGGTCAGCCGCCGTGTTTGCATGCGGCGACAATGATGATGACGAGGGCGACTGCTGGGTCCGTCATTTCACTAATTAAGCAAATATTTACTAGGTGCTTTGCCCGCCCCTCGTTCCGCCCCTCGTCCCTGTTCCGACCGCTCGCAAGTTATCTGGAAATTTGCACACTAGACGGGGCCGTAAGCCCCCGCCAAGTCCGTGGTAAGTCGCCCCTACTTTTGGAGCGTTGCCATAATAAAGACTAAGAATAATTCCATGCCAACACACTCATAAATAATGAACTGGCTAGAATGCTGGACGGCAGCCTTTGTCCTTGCCATCGTTACGCATACATTTAAGGACTCCAGGTACAGACAAAAGCAAAGCCAGCAAAGTATTTATCATTTGCAATAACACCGACAGAAAAACGATTTTTTAAAGCATTCTTTCAATGCTCTGCAATTAAAACAAAGTTATTAAAAAGAAACATTTAAAAATGCTAGTATAAACGTATTTATTTTAAATTGCTAACAAAGTAAATTCGCATAGGTTACATTGTTTACGATTAAGCTAAGATATTCGCTTTGCAGGGTATTTGAAATTTGTGGCACATTTTTATGGTCGACAAATTTATCAGTGCCACAAAATAAGTTCCCGCGCTGTGCGGTGCAGTGTTGGCCAGGCCCTCCTACCTGGCGACGATTTGTCATATTTTAAATAGAACAACAACAACAACAACGACAAGGACAATGGCAACAATGACAACTAGAGAGAGCTCCGCCTGGCAAGCAACAAAGGCAAAAGACAAGGCAATAATGCGTCACAGCATAAATTTTATTTATTTTATAAGCGCCGCGAGCACTTGACGTGGCTCAGGCAAAGAGGTATTCAGATTGCGACCAGTTTGCGGACCAGTCTCACTCGGTTTGATGGCGGCCAACAGTGTTGTCAAATGGCCGGGATCCCCCGGATAGCTGACTGCTGCCTGGCCAACACTTGGCCACCCACTCAAATGGGTTTTTAGTGGAGCACCGTGACAACAACGCGTTATGAATGAGCCACGACTGCGACTGTGTTTGATATCAGCGTCGTGGCTGCCACTTCATGTCAGGCTTTGAGCGTAATTTTTCTCAAAAAAGTAAAAAAAACGAAAAGAAAAATAAAAAAACAGAAGAGGAAGCTAAACTTGCAGCAGCGACACTAAACGAAATTTTTGCGTGGCAAGGACGCGCTTGTAAAAGTTGAAAGATTTGCATAAGTAATTTGACAAAATGTAGTTGACAGCAAAGGACGAACTCACACACACACACACACACAGAGAAAGGCGCACACAAAGCAAATGCATGAAGCTAGAAAAATGTTATATGATGAAGCAATTTCTCTTACTTATATGCCCACACACACACACACTCACATAATGGGTATGCATCTTAAAAATAAATGTTTATTTTAAAGTTCCCCTGATAAAAAAACTACAATATTAAAGTATGTTGATAGTTTAAACAAAACAAATACCTTTTATATATACACAAATATACAACTCCAGGGAGTGGTAAAAATGTGCCCAAGAGCCAAATATGAAAAACTAAACACTGCACACAACAGCTAATTAGGCTAAAAGCCATATTGTTTAGGTAATTAAAACAAAATAATAATGGCCTCTGGCCACACAGGCATAGGCAACAAGCTGCACAATAAATGTTAAATAATATTTGACAACTCCAAAAGAGTTGCCTTCAAGCTATTTAAACAACAATCTGTTCCTTTTTTCCTTTTTTCCTTTTTTATAAAATTGTGTCAGCCGTGCTAAGCTTCGACTCGACTGACAATGTGTGCAATCAAATTATCTTGCCGCAAAATAATGTCAAAGGAACACAACTCATAAAGCTCACATCAATTTGGCAAAGCGGGCCATGATATGAGCGTATAAATTTTATGCACTTCGACACCACAAAACGGTAATGATAATGCCGTGTCGCGCCATAAAAACCAAATCCGCAATAACAGCGCAAAGTCCTTCCCTTTGCCGTGTTGAGTGCAAGAAGGTGCTCGGCAAATGTAGCTAAACAAAAATGCGAGAAAGGCTCAAAAGCTCTTGTTCGAAAATGTAGCTATGCATTTTGACAATTGCCAGCCAAATGGTTCAACTAAGCTTTTTTTGCTGATACCCTGTAATCATTTTAAAAGGGGCGTAAACCCAAAGAGACTGAAACTTGTGCCTGTCTACTTAGAAATAAGCTGATTTCAAACTTTCATATTTTATATATATTTTTTTTAATACTTTATTTATATCCGCTTAAAGAAGGCTTTTGTTTAATTTGACCAGGCATGTAAAATTCTTTATAATATTTTATTAATAAAAAACTTGGCAAGTTTTCCTTAATAGGGATAAGCTTATAAGCAGACATTTATTAAGAAGCCTTTCTTCAAGCTTCGACTATAATTTGTTGTTGACTTGCCACACTTTTAAAATCAGCTACAGGGTATTTCTCAGTGTTGCCGTAACGCCTAAAGCTTTTTTACTTGGTATGCCCAGCTGTTGTTGCTGTCGCTTTTGCTGGCATTAGTTTCATAAGGACGCCGCTTATGGCACTGGGTGAGGCAACGACAACAACAACAACAACAACACACAGATAGAATTATTGAGTGTAGTTGTCGCTGCAACGGCTGACTGGGCTGGCTGGCTGGGTTGTTGCCACAGTTGGTGGCGCATTCGTTGGCAAACGTTCGTAACACGCGACACGTGCGAGGTGCGTGCAAAGTTGAATTGTCAGCGGCAAAAGTTGAAACATTTTTTGGAACAATAAAATAAAATACAACCAGCTGCCAAACGCACACAAAAAAAACACACACACACACACACACATACAAACTCGTGACAAAAAAGGTAAAATGTGAGCCAAGAAATAATCGACATGTCTGTTAATTATTGTGAAAGTTTTGTGACACACACGCGGATACAAATTGTCAGCCCTTGTGCTGCTGCTGCTGCTGCTGCTGCTGCTGCTGCTGCTCCTCTCCATCCTGCTCCTCCCGTTGCTGCGTTGGCGTTTCTATTCCAGATGACAGCTTGTGGTGTTGGTGACAGGCGCACAGCAGCCAGCCCCATCTGCCGTTTGAGTTGTTAGTGAAGCAGCTGCAGCTGTCTCTGTGTGTGTGTGTGTGTAACTGTATCTGTTTCTTTAACTGTGTCCTGTGTGTGGCACACACACATAAAGTTATTCGCGCGTATGGGGAATGTGTTCCATGTCATAAAGACACGCACAAATCATGCTTAAACTCGGCCAGGTTCTGTTACTGGTGTCCTGCGTCGTCCTGGGCGCTCGTTGCTTTTTGCTTAACTCGCAATTTATGGTTAATCGATGTTGTCTTTGAACGTGACCTATTTGCTTTATTTCGTCGCGCTGTATCCTTTGTCCATGTCACCACCATTATATCCGCTTCTCCCACACACCCCCCCACACACACACACACACACACATTCCCCTTCCACTCACACTCAGCGTCCTGCTGACGTGTTAAATTGTCTTTTTGTTTACCCTCAATAAAGCAATAATTTATTTTTTATGCTCTGCTTCTTCTCTTCCTCTTGCATAAGAATCTATCTAGTATATCTGGGGAATCGATATGTGGCTGGCCTTGACTTTGAGCCAAAGCTTTGTCGCGGATGCTGCAGCTGCATTTGTTGCCAGCCACAAAGCTTTAAAGTGTTGCAAGCTCTCAGCATGCCACTTGGATATGACGCATCATCGCCTGGTGCTAAAGTGCCACCTGGGTATTTTAATTAGGGCCATTGTGCATTACTCGTGACAGCGCTTGACAATCTAACTGGGCCATCACACCCGTACCGGACAATCGCATGCCACACCGGGGACAGCGGCAAATGAGCTCATTAGGTTATCGATTAGATAGCTGGAAAAATATTTGCCTTAACTCTATTCGAAATTTATTATTTAAAGTGAGCTGATCGAAAACATTTCATTGCAGTGCAATCATAAACATATTTTAAAAGGGGCAACAATTACCAAATTAGTCTGAACTTTACCACCCTTAGATCGTAAAACTTATAAGTCCATGCTTTATTTGACAGATAATAGTATGCTTCACAAAAGCCTTCGCAGTTGCGTGTCTGCTTTTTCACTTTTTTTTTTTTTTTGTTATATTTTATATGATTGCTAGCCAATCAATAAACAGGCAGGCAAAGCTCAGTCCTGTCACTGAAATAACAGTCAATGAATGGGTATTCAACACCCTACAACCAACCCATAACCTCGAGGCTTTAGCTTCGACAATTTCCTATTCAAGGAAGTAATAACTTTTTCCAAAACTTAACCATAGTACAGTATTTTATATATATGTAGTTAAAATAACTAAAGAGTTGCCAGACAAGAGCTCAGTGTGTGTTTGTGTTTGTGTTGCAATTGTTGTTGTGATGTCATGCATGAAATATTGAGGTGAACGGGCACACTTATGCGAACACACGCGCAGCCACTGTATCACTAATCAACCAGTTAAAGTTCAAGCGGTTCCAGTTCACTGAGCAAAGTGCGAAAGCCATTGATAGCCGTGTGTCTAAAGAGAATGTTTGCACCCAGTAGAACAGCTGGCTATATATATACAATTTTTTATATATACATATATGTCCCGTGGATTTATTTAAATAGTCGCCAAAAACATCTGATAAGATGCCAGCTGTCAGATATAATTTGTGTTGTGACTTTAATAAACCAAGCCCGATAAAAGCTTTTGTAATTGGTCTGTATGCAATTAAGATAACGGTCCGACAGCCTTATAAGCAAGATCGAAACGAGTCAAGCGTTAAGTGAAGCGCCATAATACGTATTTGGGCATCTACAACGGCGACTGTAAACAAAAATAGACAAAGTACAGCTAAGTGCGGTAAAGACCCCAACTCTTAACGTTACTCGAGCTCGATTCTTAACCATAATAGCTGCCGGCCATGGCTGTCATAATAGAAATAATTATGCGAGGTAACTAAGCAAAGTATTAAACGAAGTTCCAGCGGCCGCAGGCCAAATGTCGGCTTATAAATACACAAGAAGAAAAAAATACAGTAAAAGAAATTTATAAAAAGAAAACCAAATTTAATTAATTTTGCCACTATGCAAATAAAAAACAAATTCCTGTTTACAGCTTAGCAAGCAAAATAAAATAAATATATGTATAAACAAATTGCTCTTTAAACGGGAATCTTTGATTTATTTACAGGCTTCGAGTTTTGTTTGTGTTTCAATCAAGTTAGCATTGAAAATGTTTTTTACAGCTAAATGTATTTTCTAGTGCCTTTCATTTAGTTTCAATACCTGAGCATATTCAGTTATCTGTTGTTTATTATTCCTAAAAGCAGCAAAAAAAAATTTTAAATTTAAGACAAAAAACAACAATTGTCTTTTATACTTTACAATCAATAGCTAATTTAAACATGGTACACAAGGTACGACTCACATTTGTTACTAACACTTATCACAAATTTAATTATCCTCCGCGACAGATGCATCGCGAGGACTCATTTACGAAGGAGGGCGCCCTGAAGAATCAGGCAAAGCGCGAGCTGGCCAATGGGCTTGAGAAGGATTCAATCTACAAATTGCGCCTGCAGTGCTTCAGCCGTGGCGCCACCGGCATCTTAGGGCTTGCCAGGTGAGTCTACACTGCACTGCACAAATCCCCAAACGCGCCACAGCCCAACTCCTCCAATTTGACTGTGCAACCATGAGTGGCATGTTTGCCTAACACGGGCCCGACTCTCTGTGGTCTGCTTGCAAAAGATGCTGTTTTTTTCTGTTTTTATTTTTTGCTCTCCTTTTTTTTCTTGTGTGTTACGCCCTGCGCATCTCATGTTAACACACACACCCATATTTATTAACAAATGTGCGACCTGAAGATACACACAAACAAACATACACACACTCGGGCAGCTTGAAGTGTGTGTTGGGGCCAGGTGGCTGCCTGCCTGGTCAGGCTGGGTGTATTAAAATGATGAAATTGTTGAGTGTTAGACAAGTGAAATGTCGAGAAAAGGGAAAGGCCCAAAGTGAAGCATATTTTTCACAAATTCGGCCTGCTGCCAACACGACGACGATGATGATGATGATGATGATGATGATTGTGCTTGTGATGTGTTTGGCTTCGGGTTCGAGCTAGGCACTGGCAAATATGTCGAGTGCATGTTGAACTAACATTTCGAAAGCTCCTCCAAGTGTGTGCCAAGCGGCAAAAACTATGCATGAAGCTGACGTCGCCGCCGACGTCGCCGTCGCCGTTGCCGTCGCTGCCGCCGCGATGGCAAAAATCGCTGACTGAATGCAAACAAACATAATTGGATTTCTCTGGTTTCAGTACCATTCAGCCCCTAACCCAGCCCCCATCCTCATCCTCATCCTGCATCCAGCATCCAGCATGCTTCATCCTGCCGCAGCAAGCCAAACAGCCCAAGCTCTTAGTTTTTATTTCAATTTCAACTGGCAGCAGGTCTGTTAACAATTTTCCGTTTTGAACATATAGACATTTTTAACAAAATCGCAACTTCAATATATCCCGCATATGTGCGAGTGTATGTGAGTGTGTGTGTGTGTGTTAGCTGATTCATTGTGTGTCTGCGCATTGACCATCTCTGTGTGGGTGTGTGTGTGCGCATTTTTATTTGTATTTATGCAATTTGTTTGTCAGACGGAAAATGTAATGCATTCAGTGCATTTCCCAGAAAATTCTTCACATTAGCTGTCCCATTCAATGCTTGTTCTTTTCTGCTCCCTCTTATAAATTCTATTAATAGAAAAAGGTTTTTGTTCATTATTGATTAAGCTCTCATAAATGTGCTCATTAATTGCAACATCACAGAATCCTTTATTAAACACAAATCAAATAATGACATGCATAGAGATTAAAGGGAATAAAATTGCAATTAAATCCTTAAATATCCAATTCTAACTTTCCTTTACTTTATAGAGCTTTTCGCGTAATGGATGACGATGGTAGCAAGACCCTAAGTCTAGAAGAGTTCAAGAAGGGCATCAACGATATGGGCCTCGATGTGAACGAAGCCGATGTGGATGAAATGTTTAAGCGGTAAGGCCAAATATGATCGACTTTATTTAAATTAATTCCCATTTATTTATTCACAGTTTTGATACCGATGAAAATGGCACTATTAACATGACGGAATTCCTCATGAAGTTGCGCGTAAGTGTTGTAAAATGCCCAAAAATGAATTCCTATCTGAATTCCCACTCCTTTCTTTCTCTTCACTTAGCCACCTATGAGCGCTTCACGCCTGAGCATCATCGAAAAAGCTTTTCAGAAATTGGACGCAAATGGCGATGGACAAATTACCATTGCCGACTTTAAGAACATTTACTCCGTACAGGATCATCCCAAGTATTTAAGTGGCGAGCTAACCGCCACCGATATTTTGACCAACTTCTTGAAGAACTTCGAGGCCGGGGCACCCAATCCGGATGGCGTTGTCACCAAGGAGGAGTTCACTAACTATTATGCCTCGATCAGCGCCTCGATTGACAACGATGCCTACTTCGATTTGGTCCTGCGACGAGCCTATAAGCTATAAAGGATCTACGGAATGATATGCAAATATAACTGGAAGTTCCTCAAGACTCCGTTCGCAAGCAGCTTAACGCATTTTATTTTCAAAAATAGTTATCATTTGCACACAATGTTTACTAAAAATCGAGAAATTCCTGTTGTCTAGTAAAATGGCTATATGCACATCGTTTAAATGCTCTGTTTTATTGCTATTTAATAAAGTAAATATCTATTTCAGTTTCCTCTAGTTGTATTCTAATAACTAATATATATATTTAACACGCACGCTAAATAATGTAATTATATTTATATTACTAATGCCATTAATCAGCTTTAACAAATTGACTAAATTGGTTTATTTTTATGGGTGGGAATTTCGGTTTATATTTAACCGATTAGCGTTTTGATGCTTATATTACCACGAACTGTGTAATACCTGATTTTCCTTCAATTCCAAAGGATTATTTCTACAAAACTCAACTCAACAACTCATTGCTTGTTATAGGGTACATATATTTTCCATATACCCTACACTTTAAGCTTCTTATTGGTTGCCCTATATAAGAGACTCATCTTTATATTCTGCTATTTTCATCACACAATTAGTCAAGTCTTCTCATATCCAAAACAACATGAGGCTTAGCTGTGAGCTGCTTGTTTTGGAGCCCAACATTTTGCACAATAGCCTCTCAAATTGGCTCAGTTTGGTTGTCAGCTGCGTAGTTGATTTCGCAGTTTCACGTAGTTTTGCCCAATATAATGCGCTATAATAATTTATTAAATTAAATCCGCGTGCTAATTAGCATAAAACTAATTAGATTACTTGTACATGTGCAGTCACAAAGCGAGTGTTGCATGCAACAGAGAGAAAGAGAGAGAGGAAGCGCGAGAGAGAGAGAGGGAGAGAGAGAGGAGGTGCATGGCAACAGAGTTAAGCATTTGTGGCGTATGCGCAATCGTTTGGCTTTCATAAAACTCATGTTTGCCAAAAAGTCAAATGGCAAACACACACACACACACACACACACACACACACACATAGACGCTAACACCACCAACACCACATACATGGGAACAAATAAGCCTGATTAGCTGATGTTTTTTATACCCTGTGATCAGTTGTGATTTGTTAAAAGTGGCTTTGCTTAGGCCTATACACAAAAAATCATAATAATAATAGCAGTGATAATATCCTAATTTAATCTTATTTATACTTTTCAGTAGCTGTCATTTTATAGGGTATTTACAGGTGCAGCATTCTGATTTTCGTTTATTTTTTTTTTGAGTTGGGCACTGATTAAGCTGACACCATCTAATGATATCATCGACACCTCTGCCCTGGGGCATGGCGTGTGGTCTTTCTTTAGACACCGCTAATTAGAAGCTTATTAGAAGAGCGGCAATTGGCAAAACTCTAATTACATTCATTTCGCATCAACAACGATAACAATGCCGCGTAGCCCTTAACTGCTGATGTGTACAAGCCAATTGGTTGGCTCTTGTTAGCTGAACAAACAGCGCGCTGCTCGGCTCGGCAGAATGTTGTTAGTGCCTATAGTCTGTATGTACTGTACTGTGGCACATATCCGATTGGAGTCGCACTTGGGGCATTGATTATGCAGCAAAGTTTTCGTATGCCGAGTAGACAATGTTAAAAGTTTGCTCAAGTAATTAAATCACTTCGATCTTGGCTAATTACAAGCGGCGAACATACAGCTAACAACATGTAAGCTAAAAGCGCACTCTATCTCTTTCTCTCTCTCTCTCTCCCTCCCTCTCTCTCTCTCTCTATGAGTTTGAGCTGCTCGTTAGACATTTGCCTGGCAGCGGGAAAACATCCTCATCAGAACCGAACAGTGGGGCAACAACAAGAACGTTGACAAGTTACCTGCCAAATTAATGCAAACATGAAACGTGCGGCAACCGGGAATATTAATTAACTAACATACACACACACACACACACACCCATATACACACAGAGTGCAACGCGGTCGTGTCCTTTTCCTCTGCACTTGCTATTGTCAGCAGCCTAGGCGAGAGTGTGAGCAGATCCTTAGTGACATTTCCAAGGAATTGTTTGGTAGCCGCCACGAAGACGTCGCCGTTCAACAGCGCGTATGCGCAATTTGTGATTGCTGTTGCAACAATAACAACAACAACAACAGCTGTCAAGCGGCATATGATTAATGAACGTTTCATTAGCGCAACTCTCACATTACAATTTGTGTGTCAAATACCGGTCGACCCTCGTGCCATAGTATTTGCATTTCAGCAGGTTGCCGAACGTGATCACAATATTATCTCTTCATCAGCTCGAGCAGGACATGCGAACATTTTGTCGACACACGGCACAAAAAAAAAATGACTGAACCAAAAGCCAAAGCCAAAGCGACTCGTGTGTCTGACAACCCGAAACCCCGCACATGTCCATAGGCAAAAGCTTTTTGCTGTTGCCGTCGAGGCAGTCTGGCCAGCCAAGCATAGATACCAACTGGGGAGTTGGGCGTGGCTTTGGCAGCAGCGTAACCTAACGAGTTACAATGATTTTCGTGCTAATTAAAACGGTTTTTGCATACAGTTTACCGCATTAGTATTTCGTTTAGCAGTTGTACAAACACCTTGGCGCTGTCTGCACAGTGGTAAGGGGCATCCCCTTGGAATGTTTGCTTACGGCTGCCAGGCATACCGGCAACTCTAAATGTGTATGTCTGTGTGTGTGTGTGTGTGTGTGTGGCATAAATTACGCATACGCAGCATAGCCCGGGCACTGAAACAAAAAGCCTTAGCTAAAAAGTATATTTTTCAACTGACGCAGCTGCGCCTAATGAACTCCCGTTGCGGGCTGCCACTGGCCCCATGTCACCCATCCATATTCATCGCCCTATCCCCATGCCTATCCACATCCCTATCCACATCCATATCCATATCCATATCCATATCATGCCACATGGCTGCCGTCTCCTTTTGTGGGCAGCTTGTCAGTGCCTTGACTTAATTAGCTGTTTGATATTTTGACAGCTGAGCGAAGTAAAATTGAGCTCGTTAGTGGCTTGACTATTTTATTTACTAGGTACCGTTAATGCGCTGAAAATTCTGACTGATTACGGCTCAGTTAGCAGCGAGTCGCTAGAAAGCAAACTCAAATTTTACAACTATTTATTATTAGTGTATTTTTTTTGCAAATGTTTATCAAACTGCAAACATAAAAAAGTTCACAAAATATGGCATGAATAAAAATCATACCTTAAATTTAAGTGAACAATCAATTGAAATAAAATCTGAAAGAGTTTAAGTTAAACAAGGCAATGTTCACTTTATGCCTTCTACCCTCGAGGCTGAGGTTTTAGAATTTAATGGAAACTTTCTCACATCTTTATGTCACTTGCAAGTATGTTTTCCGGTCATGCAATTAAGAGCAATTAATATTAATAAATAAAATTATTTTTACAAATAATTATCGTGACATGCATATTACTCGAGGGGGAAAAGTTGAAGGTAGGGAAATAAATATGTATATTGACTTTTAATTGTTGACTCTTTGCCAGGCGCAATGGCAATAAAATACACCAGCAAACGATAAAGAAACACGCACGTGTCGAAAACTTAAGCACAACTTATTTTAACACCAATAAACAGATGGATGGACGAGTATACAATGCATGACTTTAAGATACCCTTTAAAAACGTAAACAGAACAAAACACATAGGTTAAAATATAAGTTAATATATATGCAGAGTTAATTATTATCTTCTGATTAGTTAAGCTTTGTATTTACTTAAATCTCCTCGGACATTATTTAAACTAAAATCGTCAAAATAAGTAGGAGTAGAATCAATTAAATCAAATTTAAACAAACACATTTAAATTCACGAATATACCCCAATCCTCAAGCAGGCCAGGATATTTCGATAGTTTTAAACCAAAAGTATTCCGTTATTGGTTATATTTGCCACGCCTGCTGTCCTGCATGACAAGCCATAGTTGCAGTTTAACAGCAACAGTGTTGGCTCACACACACACACACACACACATAAGCACACACACACTCGAGTTGGGCTAAACGGCAACTGAAATGCTGGACACGTGTAAAAGTTGAGTTTTTAAACAGTTGTACACGAAATGTTTGTTTCGATTTGAAAACGTTTTGTGCTTTCTGTTTTATGAATCACGGCACAAAGTCCTTACATGTGTAGCGGGACAAATGGACGGAGGGACGAACGCACCGAGAAATTCTCAAAGCGCTGGAAAACTTTTAGTTTCTGATCGGCCACGTTTACTGTCAATAAAACTTTGCTTGAGCTTGGGCAAAATGAAAACAGCATAGATTACTTCTAACGAAAAGGGAAGGGAATAAAAAACAAAAAAACGAAAACGAAAACACATATAAAATATGCAAATGCAATGAAATTACAAGTTACGTATACGCCGCATGTTGCAGCAGCAGCAGCAGCAACGGCAGCCGCATCGAAGGAGCCGCCACAAAAGGATTATGCAAAATTATGCAAAAATGGTCCAAGGCAAAATCCACGCACATTAAATTCAAGTGCTTTCTATAAAGTCAAATCGTGACTCTGCTGCTAATGATGGACATAACCTAAAAGCATAGAATATTGTCTATGGCAGCCACGCCCACGTTAGGCACTGCATAAAAAAGCAGCAGCATTTAAGTGTTTTTCCTATTTGACAAATTGACTTGCAAATCATTTTTGGCAACTTCATGTTTCGCAGATTGTCGTCAAATTTATTGCAATTACTTGTACTTCATAAATACGAGGGGGCATCAAGTGAACAGTTTTGGCCATTTGCTGATTTGTCAACAGTTTAACAATGCTCTGTGTGCGAGTATGTGTATATCTGTGTGTGTGTGTATGTGTGTGTGTGTGTGTGTGTGTAGCGGATGCCACACTAAAAGCGCACTCAGCTCAAAGACAACCAGCGGAAATAGTCAGAAAGAAAAGTGCAACAAAGCCGTGCACAGTACGTGCCATGAGCCAACAAAATGGCGGCCCAGACGAATCATAAGCAGCAATGGCCGACAATGACCCAACCCGATAGGGGGGAGGGGGGAGGCGACCGCAGCCAGACGTCGGTCTGTGTCTGAGGCTGGGGCATCATTTATACTGAATGGATTTGGATTTGGATTTTGGATTTGCGCACAAGATAATGTGCAGCAGCGCAGCGGCGGCGACTCCACTCTCGCTTGAGGAGGGATAGGGGGGGGCGGGGGGTAAGGGGGGCACTGGGCGGGGGCAAGCTAAGCAGCTCCAATGCAACGGAAATAGTTTTGTGTGAGATTTATTACCACTCTGGAGAGTCATAAAACGGAAATTGTACACAAAATCCTTTCGGATGCTCGTTTAAGTTGCACCACGCGCCAACCCCCCTTCCATCCCCTTTAACTGCCCCACCAGTGGCAATTGTATCGCCATCTCGCTTGCGCCAATGCTCGTATGTTTAGATTTTTATGGCTTGTGTCATTTCTGTTTACTCAGTGCAGCTCCTGCTGCTCCTGCTGCTGTTTGCTTGTCCTTGTGCCAATGTTTATGTAAGTCATCGCTTCGTTTACGATGCCCAGCGCCGCCAGTTGTCCCAGCCTCAACCACTTGCCCAGTGTGGCATATCCTATTTTGAAATTATATTTTTGGCCATTTTCTGTGAATGTCTGTTGTTCGCTCGTTGCTCGACTGATTTTCTGCTAACTAAAAACTCTTTGCTTTGCAATTTCAGTTTATTTATATTATTTGCCACATTGCAAAAATGCCTTTGACTGGGTCAGCCAATGCCGCAAATGCATTTCATTGTCCAGCCCGCCCCCTTTCCTGCCACAATTCCATATATTCACATATATATATACATATATATATTCTCATTTGGAGCCATGGCTTTTAGTTAAAGCAATTTAGGCAAAAAAAGTATAAGCTCGTTCGCCGAGTCCCATTCCACTAATTAAGCGGGCGCATAAAATGTGTTATCTGCCAGCCAACTTGATTGCGAGTTTATTCAATGCGACCAAATTGAATGAGTAAATGTAAATTTGGCCATCAGTCATTGACGCAGTCAGTCTGTCTGTATTGGTAGAATTGGTTGACAGACTTTCGTCCTGTCTTGGCTGCCGTTCGCAGTTCGTTTCGGCCAAGAGTTTATTAAAATTTTGCAAGCATGGCAGAAGTTAAAACCGAAAAGCCAAAATGTTATTTTCATTCATTTCAATTCCAAATCAGTTTTGCCCCCAAACTAAGTACCAACATCTTTCCAGCAGCTGCTCTGATAATTTGGCTGAAAACCAAAACCTTTAGCCCCCAACTCCTTCCACTGGCTGGTCGCCTGTCTAGAAGTCATTGCCTTTGCTGATGACAACCCCGAGATATCGGGAGTAGAGAGTGGCCACCAAGTTACACAAGGAAAACGATTTTCCATGGCCATTACCATAGATCTAACGGTTTACCGAAGTGGAACTCGCTTTAAGCAGGACAACTCAAAGCTAGTCGCGCTCTCTTTTGTCATCTTACGTAAACAGCCAGGACTACCTAGGCTACGTACATATCCTTTCCCACCCCCTCTTCGGTTGTTACCTCTTTTTCCATGCTTGGTCATTTCCATTTTCTTAGGCTGCCAAAAATGTTGGCAAGAGATTTTCTGCTTATTTGCCCCAAAAGAAAACGATGCGACAATAGAGATGCAAAAGTCACAGAATCATCGAAATCACAGTTATCTAGGCGGCAAAATGTGATTTCAATATAATTTTTTTTAAAAGTTCAATTTATACTGATTTTGTTTAAACATTTTTCTTTAAAGAATAAAGAAATTTATATAATCTGCATGAGTCATTTTTATTTTTTATTCTCACAAGTTTTTTTTTTTTGAAGTCTCTGAATATAAACATTAATAATCCGCAATTTGTCAGCTCAACATGTTTCTTTTAATAGACTTGGCCAGGGACTCAGCCCAACTCTGGCTGAGCTCAGCTCTGGTCGGCTTGGCACTGCAGACAGCACGGCAGGATAATCATTTTTTCATAAAGTCATTATTGTTGTGGTTGCAGTCGCCTGCCGCTCTCCTGCGGCATCTACGGATTGTTCTCAAGTGTTTGTCGTTGTCGACTGTGGCCAGACAAAATTATATTGCTGATGGCCGAGACAGCCGCAGGCAGCGGCAGCGGCAGCGGCAGCGGCAGCAGCGTCAAGAAAACTAGAAAACAAGAAAACAATTTTCATTTCAGACATTTGCTTTGCAAGTAAACACTTTTCTGAAATGTGGAATGGCACAGCGCTGACAGCGTCAAAGTAAAATGATGGAGCATTGGTTTGAGATTTCTTGTTCTTGTTCTGGTTCTTGTGCTGGGGACTTTGTCCTTTAAGTGCGCTTGCAATTAACTGCGCTTAGCCAAGTGGCTGACTTAAAGGCTTAGCATTTGAGTTAATTGATCGAGCTAGGCACACATAACCATATCACAATTCAGGCAATTAGACAGGCGTTTTAAATATTCATTTTGACTCATTTGCTTCAGTCGAATTCTAATAGGGTCAATTGCAATAATATCATTAGCAAAATTAAACACGACCAACGGCGGCCCTCAAACTTTTAGTTACACTGAACCCGAGCCTGGGACACCCAGCCAAGTCAAGCGTATTATGCCTAATTGGGCGCTGCCAGCACCAGGCACCAAGTGCCAGCTCCCTCAGACCCCACCTAGCCAGCACCCAGCTCTAGCCGTAGTTGGAGCTGTCGCCATCGCCCTGGCCATCGCCCTGGCCATCGCCATCGTCGTCTTTGCCGCGCCGCTTTGCACGTTTTGTCTACGCGAGTAATTAACTTTAATTGCGGCCATTAAAATAAATTGGCAGATACCTTTAAATATTGTTATTGTTGCATACTTAGAGGCGCAGCGGACGTGGCGCCAACTGAAACACTGTTCGCACAGCGAGCTGGGGCAGGTAATGTCCCCCATATTACCGGGCTATGCGGCCGACAAGCACTTACCAAGATTTCCAACAAAATAAAAAAATTAAAACAAAGCATAAAAATTTTCAAAACTAAATGTTAAAGTGCGCTTAAAGAGAGTTTTTACTGATGCAGTTTTTCATAAGGAAGAAGCTGAAATTGATTGAAAGGCTGAGAGTAACGATTGCTCTATGCTCTAAAAGACAAAGAGGTATTCCAATTTATGACGACAATTAAACATTAAATTAAAAGAAAAAAAAATTCAAATACTATGTACAACAAATTCAAATATAATAATAGTAAAAATAAAAAATATATGCACAAAAAATACTTTTAAATGCAGACACTTGAACAAAAAAAACAAAAATAAATACTAAGAGAAAATTATACTTTGTTTTATGCCTAACTTCTTCGAATCACATTAAATATAATTATTTAAAAATTCCTGATCCACAACTTATAAGTAATCAGGAGTAGACTCTATAGAAAAACTGTTAAATATTTGGTTACCCAACAACAAATTTAATCCAAACAAGATTTAATAGCAAATAAAAGTATAATGTCTAAACTACACTATAAGGCTTACAGCACTGATGATATGAATATAAACAAACACACTCTAGCTGCAGTTGACACAGACTCAGTTTTCACCAACTACATGAAAACAAGTTGCATTTGTTTAGCTTCATGTCAAGCAGTTTGCTTTGTTCTTTTGGGTTTCTTTTGAGTTTTCCGCTTGACTCGATAAACATTTTATTTTTGCATTTTTTGGCGTGCCTAAATTGAAAGCGCAAAACTTCTTTAATTTCAGCTGAAGCGCCGTAAACGAAGTCGCGAAAACTAAAATGTTTGGCCTACGGCAATAAATGTCAAACAAAGTTGGAGCGTAGCATTTTTTGTTTTGTTTTTTTATTTTCAATTAGAAAAATGCACAAAAAAATAAAAACCAAGAGAAGAGAACAGCGACAGCAACGACAAATCAAATGGAAATAGAAAATGGTAAATGCAGGTAGAGAAGTGCAGCTGAGTGAGTGACAAGCGAGTGATGCAAGGACTTGGCCAGGATATGGCTGACTTTTGGCCATGTCATGCGGGCATTTTAATAATAAGAGTTTGGAGCTTGGAGCTGGCATTGATAGCGGCAATCAGGCACAAGCCCGGGGACAAGCTTGAGAGCTACGCAACGCACGCACAAACTGCACGTTGGCAAACTTCCGTTTCCGCTTTTAGTTTGCGTGTCCGCTGCTCGAAGCGGACAGCCCGAATGTAAGTGAAGGCCGCAGGCGCTAACTTGATATTTACTTTGTTGCTTCAGCGCGCTGTTTACCTCTATAACCTACCCAAAAAAAAAAAAGTACCCCCGGCCCAATGTTGTTCAGCATACTTCCGCCAGCGTCTATCAAACTTGCGGCTCGTCTCCGCTCAGCCAGCTTGACCAGCTCTCCAAATGTTTTCGTTGATGAAAAAACTTTGCCTGCCTTCAACACTTCTCAACTTTTGGGTAGTTTGTCTGGTCGCAAACCGAACCCCCCGTTATTTGCTTTAGCCATCTACATATCTCTGCGCAAAGGGTCCTGGCCATGGCTCATTGTGGCATTTGGGTGTTAATTGTTTTCGTTTGCATCGCAAAGCATAGTAGCACATATCGAGTAGGGCATTAATGGACAGTCGAGTCAACTCAACGCATCGTATGCCGTGTGGCGCCACCAATAAACTGAAGATGAACTTCCGTTGCCGGGCAACTTTGCTTTTGTATGCGACGCGCAAATGGTCTTAATCACTTCTAGGGTTCCAGGCTTCCAGACTAAGTCCAACCCCAGACAAAGATTCTATTTACTTGTGTGTGTGTGTGTGTGTGTGTGTGTGTTTGTGTGGATGAATACTCCAACTATGCGCAGAGAAATTGAGAGAGACACTAATTGCTTTTCTTTCGAAGCAACTCTTTTTCTTTTCTAATTACTTTATGCATGTCTATTAGTGACTCTGTGTGTGTGTGTGTGTGTTTGTGTTTGTGTGTGTTAGCCAGACTGCTGGCGACTGGCGACACACATTTGGCTAAGTAGGAAAATGATAGTTTGAATGCTCTTCAGACAGCGCTTGTCGACAAAAGGAACACCACGATAAGGACGACCAAAAGGACGCATTTAAAGCACATAATTCGGTTTTGATTATGTTTTGGTCTTGCCGTTTCGAAAGTTGCCAACTTCATTATGGCCAAAACCCAAATGTGTTGATATTGCGGCTGAAGTGGTCGCCGTTCCCCTTTTAACAACCCCTTCCCAATTGAAGCTTTCGAGCCAAATGAGTGGCTTTCAATGGTTTTCGCTTTTCATATGTACGCGCAAATAAGCGCACTTGCTGATTATTTGCAGCTTAAACCATGTTTACTGATAGACACTGCCAAGCGAATCGCAATCCTTGAGGATTAACGCTAACTCAGTCGCTTTGAAAAATGGCCCAGACTAGAGGGTTGCTTTGGCGGGATTTTAATGCAGTTAACAAAAGAAAAAACAGTTTTAATTGGGGGCTTTGGCTGTTGTTTATAGGCAAAACTCTTGACTTGTTATTGATTTCCAGCCAAAGTTAGTTTCTCTAAAAGATTTTCTTGATTAAAGGCAACTTATTTGCTATATACCCTACATCATTTTTTTTTTTTTTGAACTGATAGCTTTGTTTGTTGAGTGTAATTGAGATCTTCATTGTGCTTTATCCGAGTCTTCATTTCAATATTTCCCTTTTTTTCTAGGCTTGTTTTATTTTGTTTCCTTCTATCACATTCCAATGTCCTTTTTTCAAATTTTCATTGTCTTTGCTTTCGTATGTGTCTTAATATGCTTTTTCTGTGTAATTGTTAGAGTATGCACAATGCATTGACATTTTTCGAGCCCATAAAAAATATGTATCTTATTTGTTAGCCAATCAAAAGCAAACTCAGTTTTAAGATGGAATATTTGATTTCTTTTTATATAGAACCAATTTCTTAAGCAGTCAAACAAATATCAGCATTTTATAGAAATATAAATATAGTTAGAATTATTATTAGTACGTAACAATAAGACACTTTAAGCATATACAATAAAATTATGCTTATAATAACCAAACTAAATCCACCTACAAATATTTGATTTCTGACAACATATCTTAAATCTTAAATAGAGTATTTAGATTGCGACATTTAAAGGCAAGCTGTTAATTCTAGCATTTTTTTAAACACCCGCCTCGAAATTAATCCGAGCTGCTTCTTATCACCTGAGACCTGGAAGCTCCTCAGAGCTTGGCACATAATTTAAGCTGTTTATGCACAGGTTTTCCTATAAATTATGTACTAAAAGCCGCTCCAACAACTCAGCACATCGTTTTGGACACACTCAAACAGGACTTAGGACCCAAGTCCGAGCCCGAACTCCGGCGGAAGTGCGTAGAAATCAGTAAACAAAACAAGCCAAAAAGGGCCAAAAGAATGAAGGTAAGGAATAAAAAAAGGGTTAGGCGCACGAGTTGCCACAAAATTTGGCAAAAATTTAACTTTAGCTAAAGTTGCGCAACAACGCGAATGGGGGCGTGCCTCGGGGAGGGGGCGTGCCTGGGGATGTGTCTCCAAGCTGGCGCAATGACGCTCGGGGAACACCGCCGCAGTCACCCAAAGGGGGTCGAAAGGGGGGCGCGGTAATAATCAGCGGCAAGCGAGACTTTAAATATTTTATGCTGCTCAAATTGGCGGCGAAAAGAAAACCGAAAAATATAACAACGCAAGTTTGTGGGAAGAGGGGGAAGGGGCTGCGGTTGTCATGGCTGCCAACGGGAAACTCAGTGGACACCCACGACCTATCCAGGCTGGCTATCCAGGCTGTCTAGCTGTTCGGACTGGCTGTCTGGCAACTTGAGCCACTTTGATTTTTGCTCAAGCGTAATTACAAGTTAAATGAGGCCAGCGGCGCGGCCAACGTTGGAGGCGATGCGATGCGATGCGATGACTGGGAACGCCGGTCCGCCAAAAACAGTGTCATCATGCGGAAGGATGCTGGGCTGCGGCTGCGACTGGCAATGAAACGGAAGGAAGGCACAACCAAACCAACGAACGGACTGACGGACGGGCGGACGGGCGGACAGCCGGACGGAGTGTAGGAAGAAGGATAATGTACACGGGCTGGCGACGATTGCAGGACATGGGCCAACTACTGTGTGTGTCCAAGGACAGGGCCATGCAAAGCACGGCTGGGTAATGAACGAGCTGGCCCTGCGCTGGGGCCGAGAATGAAAAATTGCGATGCGGACGTGAAGCGTCGTGGTCGCGGTCTCAAGCTTGTTTGGGTTTGGCAGCCAGGCCGCGTAGCGACATTGTTTGCTCCGTTCGCTACTTGCCAAGCTGGACCGGACAACGTTGCAGATTGCATAAAAAGGGCGACTGAATGTAAAACAAAACAAGAAATAACGAAGCGCACAACAAAAATTGCGAAAACAAACCGCATTAGTGAACAGCGCCCCCTGTCGGTGGGTGGCCGTAGCTTGACGGAATGTTATGCAATGACGACAGGCAAAGTGACGATGGCCGAGCAGTGTGACAAGTTTGCATTGCTGCTGAAAACGTTGTCGGCCAACTTGGACACGCTCAGCGTTGTCCGCCCGAGTTGCACAGGAAACGACAGCTGCTGTTTGCTCAAGTCCAGCTGCAGCTGCAGCTGCAGCAACTCGCCTCAATTCGCCTCAACTCGCCTCGAGTCGCCTTGACTTGCAGCTCATCAGCAGTGGGAAAAGTTCATTTTGCAGTAATTAACAAATTGTGAAACGCACGCGGGGCAAAGTCCGCCAAACTGTCAGCTCTCAGTTCAGTTCAGTTCAGTTGCCAGATAGCCAGTACAGTTCTGGCCAAGTTTGTTTGAGCGCAAAGAATTATAGATGCTGATGCCCGATGGCTGATGCCTGCTGCCTGCCTGCCTCCTTCTGGTGTAGTCCAAGTTTCAAACTGACTGCCTTTAGCTTGATGATAGTCACTTGGCAAAGTTCTGCTGATTATTAATATTTTATTCCATTACACTTTGCGCTCGACTATTGTCAGCGGCACTTGTTGGCCAAAAGGAGAAAGAATGCAAAACAAAAAAAAAATTCAATAAATAAATAAACTATAACAGAAACTGCCAAACAAAATGCAACTGATGATTGAAGTTACGAAAGTATTACAAGCACGGCCAAAGGCAAATAATGATTATCCAATGATTCACAACAATAACCGAGCTGAATGCACTTAGCCAAATCAAAATTATGCTCAAGCAGACTTATATAGTTTGATATTAAACTCAAAGGAATGTAAAAAATCAAGGTTCAAACCAAGTCGTAGGTAAGGTAAGTAAATAAATGGTTTTATTCAGTTAGCTTAATTTAAGAGATTGAATATCTTTTCATCCGTTTTTCCTCAACATTTGCACATTTGAAAATTTACAATGTTTGCCTAATTGCTTGTCTATGCTTAGCATATTTTTGCAACTTTCAACAGGGTCTTCACCCGTTCGCTTTTGTCAGCTTGGCGGCGCACTCATGTCAAAGTGTCAACTACTTTTTGTGCCACCTCAAGGCCCACATAATTAAGCGACAAGCTGCAAGTGCGAAGCTGACGCCAAATGCCAAAAAGTATCATCATGCGAAAGAAGAGCCAAACCAAATTCTAAATGACTGACGCCGTCAGCCTCCCACACACACCCACACACACACACTGACACACACAGCTGCCACATTTTGGGGCACACATGTGCAGCGTACAACATGTGACATCGGCTGCGACAATGCCGCAAAAGCCATGTCAACAAAAGCTGCAGCAGCAACAGCTCCAGCTCCAGCAAAAGTGGCAACACTTCTCTCGCTCGTGGAGAAGATGCCGCGCCACAGATTTCAGCTAGGCTGGCAGTCAAAATTGGCGCCGTTGTTTGAAGGACCTCGCGTTGCCACGACGCCGTCTATTTAACTGTGCTGGCCCCCGCCTGGAGTCGGGCCTGACACTGACAGTCGGAGCTCTGCATTAAGGTTTTAATTTTGAGTGGCTGTCAGTTGGCCCCTCTGTGTGTGTGTGTGTGCCTGCCTAAGGTCCTCGCCCACACACACACACACACACAAACGCGCACTCAGTAGGCAGCTGATTGGAATAAGGTGTCATAGAATATCATAATAAAAACCACAAGCCACAAAATTGTCACTGACACCGAACACGACTCAAGGTTCCTTGTGGTCAACTCCAAGTGTCACTTGCAATAATTCATTTCACTTGAAACAATGTAAATTAAATATTTAGTCGGCTTTAACAAACCAAATGTAATGATTTGTGTATGAAAAGATTAATGGATTAATTGATATACGTTTATATTTTAAATGAAAATGTCTTAATACATCAGCAACATATTATTAATAGCTTATATGGGTCTGAAGTGATATATAGAAGACATTTGTATTAGAATACTGACAATTCTTTAAAAATATAAATATGCTATGCTCAAGTCTACATCTGTATAACATTCATAATTATATTATTTCCAACTCGCATACAATCTGATCTTATATCCTTCTCAGGCTGGATTCAAACATCAAATCGCATGGCTCGTCACTTTGGTGGCGAAATGTCTTCATGCATTTTGCATTTTAGTTGCTTTGGTTCGCTGCATAAATTACTCGAAGCATTACGCAGAGACAGAGACAGAAAAGGAGTTGCCCCTGCTGCCACGCCCCTTTCTGTAACTGCAACTGCATCTCAATGCACAATTTTATTGTTTCATTTTGCCATTTGCATATATGAGAACGGGCAACGTGGCTTAAATGGGGCGAGACGAGGATTTGCAGCTGCTGCAAAATTCTAAGCGCCAAACAGATTTTTGCTAAACACAAAAAAAAGGATCTGACTCGATTTGCAGAATGCTGAATTTTTCTGCTTCAAACGACAAAAGTGTCGTTAATTTGTGATTTCATTAAAATGCGTGAACGGCAATTACAGCCATGTCTAGGACTGGGCTAAGAGGGAGCGAGAGGGCGACAGTTACGCCCACTTATAGCTTGAGCCAATTGGAGCATGAAATATGAGTACCGCAATCGATTGCAGTACAACTTACTTTAGTGCTGCAAAATTAGCTGGCATTAATTGAAGAGATTGCTTTGTGCATTTCAATTTAATTGATTTATAGCAATTTAATATCAGGATATCAAATTATATGTTCTTTAGTCAACCTGCGCCACGTAATGTTTTCAATAATGCGGGCATCGTTGAAACATTTGTCGCATGCGGTCGAAAGTTCATTTGCAGTCAACTGGAATTGGGGGAAAACCTTTTGAGAGCCGATAACACATAATTATGTGGCAATGGCCGCCGGTTGGCACGGTTTCAACAGAGCCAGGCTGTAACGGCTAAAACCAGTTAATCGACAAATAAAACTCGGCACAAATAGAAAATGGGAAAGCAAAAAAAACGCCAAGTAAATGCAGCAGAAAATCAAATGATTTCAAGCTTTTCGCAATGCTCGTTTCTTTTTTGCCCAGTTGCATTGGCAACTGATTTGCACTTGCTTATCGGCCTGGCCCAAAAGGAGTCATGTGAAAATATGGCCACCAGCCACGCCCACTTTGTTGCTGGGGCAGCCAACTGCAATGGCTGTGATAAAGATTGACGGCGTTGTAAATTATCTGATTTTGTCACTTACGAAATTGGCAAAATGTCCGCAGAGCAACAACAAGCTTAAACAAACTTAAATTGGCAACAAGACACTTTAAAGCGAATTTCTTCACAAATATTTTATTAATTGCAACTGAAATTTGTCAAATAATAAATTTGGTCGTTATGCTGCATAAGTTTCTTGGAACTGCATTAAATATTTAAATGTCTTGTAGCAATGACAATAAAAAGCAAACCGAAACGAAACGAAGCAAAGCAAAGCAAACCGCAAAAGGCAAGGACAATGGAGGATACCCAAAGGGGCATGAGCTCTAACGTATGTTTCTCAGTGTTGCTGTTGCTGCTGTCGTTGTCCTTGTGTGTGGCCAAGGCGTCGAGTGTTTGTGCCAAAGTGCAAATAGAACAACAACAATAACAATTGAAAAGAATTTAAATTTGCATTTTGCGCAAATGGACGCTCCCTGCCACATGCCACACGCCACATGCCCCCTGCCTGGTGGCAAATAGATGGCACACCTCGCCATGCCAGAGCCATCATTAAAGCGAGGTGAAGCGTTCCGCCGCGATCCAGTCCACTTCAGTCCAGCTAGTCTAGAATTTCAAATTTGTATCGCTTTTTTATCGCCATTTAAATGTAAATGGTTGCCGAAAAAGGTGGAGCCACCCAAAAGGGCTGAAAAGGGGTACGGGCAGTTTATGTGAGTGCGACGACTTCCGACCGCAATTGAATTTTTTAAAAGCGCTGAGCGTTGATAACCAAAACAATAAAAACCGGGTCCGCAGACTCTGCCACACACCCAACACAAAAATAAACAAAAAGCGTGTAACAAATGTTTTAAAACCGCTTAAATATTCAACAAGCCGCAGCTGGGAGAGGAAGGACACAAGGGGTGAAGGAGAAATATACGATGCAAAGGGCACAAAGCCCATACCGGCCTATAACAAAATATGTGCCATCCAGCCAAATATTTAAAACGTGTCTTTTTCTCTCTGTGTGTGTTTTTGTTTGTCAGGACGAGAGCTGGCGAGCTGTCTGCAACGTCATGGGACATCGTTAAATTTGATATCAGTTGGCAAAATTTGTTAAAATTAACAATAAAACGTGACCAGGCAAATAATTCCGATATATGCTGCAAGTAAACTGAATAAAAAAGTACGATTGTAAAAATTAAACTGTAATAGTTTATGAGTATTCGATGGATGGATCTCTCTTTAAACGGTCCGGAAATCCTCTTCAGCTTTTGTTATTTTAAAACCCCAGCTCTCAACCTCCTTTTGCTTATTTAACAAAAGCCAAGGTAATAATATTCATTGTTTAAATAAATTTATTTATTAACACTATATAAAAAACTTCCATTTTATTTAAATAAATATATTGATAACTAATACAAATTAGTTCACACCTCATATTAGCATTCACTAAAAATATATATCTAAAAAACATTTCATTTAATACCCGAGTTAGATCTCTTCACAATTGCATTTTATTTACAGCATTTGAAGTAAGTATTTTAAATCGTATTAATACTTGCATTAAAATATTCGATAAAGCAGCAAAGCCGATGTAATTTAATTTGGTTTATAACCATCGTGCATTAAAAACTAAATATTAAAAACAATAAGCGAATTACAAATCTGAGCTGCAACTAAGCTGCCAAAAATGCTGAAAATTAATTATAATAAACAATAATTATGAGGGCTTAAAACAAAGCAAATCACATGAATTCAGCTTATACCTTGTAAAAGAGCTCATATTTTATATATAAATTGTTGGAAAAAATATGTGATTTCGAATATGCGACTAAGAGATACCCTGTTTAGAGGTGTGAAAGTGCAAACTTCATAAATATTGTGAAATATTATTGATGGAGGAGAAAATTAATGGATAAATATCTAACATCATTTGGACTACGCAATCACCTGCTTGAATTGACAATACCCTAAACAATCACACTTTTAAATAACAGAGTATTTAGTATTGCAATGCGACGTTAGATTGTTAGCGGGGTTTTGTTATAGGTTTTATTTGGCTTTTATTTAATGCATCGTAAATAATAAATTGCGATGCCCGGCAGAGGCTATTGTTGTATTTCAGCATGGATAACATTTAAAATATGCTAATTTGAATTTATGGTATTTTTAGTTATTTTATTTATTTATAATTGAAAAATGGCCAATAATTTGTAAGCCACAACAACAACAAAAATACCTTTATGTATATTTTTTAGTACATTAAAACAAATTGACGAGCTTCTTAATATTTATGAATTTAATCGGGGTTGAGTTAGTTAAGCTCAAGCCAAAGAATTGTTTATCGCTTACTGCAAGCTTCTTTGTTCGTTCAAATAAAACATGACACGGATTTCATACGCCATGTTGGACACTCATAACAATATGTAACTAGCTGTAAATGTGTGTGCACAACACGTACATGTGTGTGTGTGTGTGTATGAAGCTGTTTATTCTGAATTGGCTGCCTTTGCATTTGAAAGCTGTCAGCGTATTTTGTGCTCTTTAACAATAGATGGACACCACGTACGTGGCCTGTAACTGAAATGATATAAAATGACAGCAACCAGAGGAGAAGAGAGCAGCAGGAGAGGAGTGGAGACCGTGCTGGGCCAGGCGAGAGCCCTGTTTCAACTGGGGCGTCAACGCAATGTTAATTGCTTATCTACGTGATTTCTTACCAAATTAATTTGGCCAAATTGCAAACGGAGACAACAACAGCAGCAGCGGCATGCCGAATAAATCAGTTAAGTTGCTGTATTAACATTGAATACATTTGCTTAATTAAATGAAACAAAATATAATAAAATATGCGGCAGAAGGCCCTTGCTGGCACTTGGCATAAAAATGGAAAAAGCTTTTCCTTTAATTGAAAAGCGTTAAGCCCGTTCAACTGATGTCCGGCCGTGCATGGCATTTGCCGTAATTTTTATGACGCTCTGTTTTCCTTCCATGATTTGGTTTAGCCCGCAACACGCCTGATGGCACATGAGCGCACAAAATGCAAAACCAGCAACAGCAACAACAACAACAATCGAATCTGCGTCAACAAACCAGCTGTCCAATAGGTGTTGGAGCCAGTTAGTTAGCCGGGCTTTGTGTGCACAACCGCACAGCGCACTGCATATGAATATAGGCGAATGCGAGCCATCATCTATATAACTCTATATCTATATATGCTGCTGTTGACAAAAGATCTAATGAAAACATTTGGTCCGCTCCATGCGAGCGGCTGAACACAAACAAAAAAGCAGCAGAGTCGCCCAATAGATAAATAAACAAAAATGTTCAGCCCTGAAATTATTTCTGTTGTTATCACAAGGGTCATCGAAAACAATCGGACGGGACAGACGGTCACAGTTGGTTTTTAGCTAAAAATACTTTAGGCTTATGCCGCACAGCATTTTTCGGTGCTCAACTGATCTGTAGCCAAATTTTTGAGTTTTGTATAAAATACAATTTTTTTTTTTTTAAATATATAATAAAGCTTAAAGCCAAAGCGTTGCTTTCGAAAGCGTTTAACAATTCAATTTAATTGGCAATTCTTTCAAAATAAGCCTATATCATAAATGCTTTCATTACTAAATTTGTTATTTGTAAACAAATTAATAGAAACTTAAATACAAAAGAGGCTAAAACTGTAATATTTAAGAATCATTTTGCAAAAAATATTACAGTGAATATAGAAACAGTTGAAAATAAATAAAATCCATTTATTTTCACTCATTGCATTTACTCAATAAGCAAAAATTAGTTGTGTAATATAAATTTAAGTAAATAGAAAAAAAATATTTTGAATATAATATTTAATGCTTTCAACAAAATATTTTAAAACAATAGGTTTTTAATTGAAACAATTCCAAAAGGAGAAGTAGTTAAAACATAAAATTCACGTTGTGTGACTATTGGATACCCTGTATCCAACTATAACATGATCAGAATGTTAATAGCAAAATTAATTTTGAAAACCAAAGAGTTTCCACATTTCCTATGAAAAAGACTTTATATAAAATATTATCTCATTTATTTTCAAATTTTAAAAGCTGGCATATGTCAACAATATGCCAAATAATATTAAAAAATTTAATGAATAGAAGAACATTGTAAAATAATTTAAAAAGATTACAAATGCATTTACCTATTATTTATATAATTAGGCAAAATGTTTGTTATTATATATTTGTTAAATACATCTCACAACTATTATAAATATTTATAAGATTCTTTTTAACCTATTAATCGCCCCTCTAACGACTTAGTATTTTTTATTTAATTCATACAAAAATAATTCCAGATAAATTAAACGTCTATTCCTTTCCCATTAGTGTTTGTTACATGCATTTATTTGTATCGTTCGCATTCGTAAGAATTGCAATGAATTCAAGCAATAAAATTGACTATTTAAATGGAATGGCAGTCGGACTTGTTGTTGCAATTGTTGCAATTGTTGTTGTTGTTGCGACACGAAGTCGTAAGTAGAGCAAGCTCCATTTCACTGTAACGCAATAGCAAGGAAGGGGGCGGCCAAATGCTTAGCCCAGTTAGTGGCAGTCGCAACAAGGCAACAATGCAATTTCTATAGCATACTTTGCAGCGCAGCACTTGACACTGATAACACATCGTCTGGCGCATTAAATGGACAAAGGCCTGGCCTAGCCTGACATTATGCAGCCAAGCCAAGACTCGCCCCCTTACTATAGATATATGTAAGTATATATGTATATATATGTATAGAGTGTAGTAGTATATATGTAGTTAGTTGTGGCAGCTGTGTCGTCTTTTGTGGCTTTGGCAGCGCTGCCTTCCTGTCATGTTCTGTTCTGTTGTGCCGTCCTGCCTTTATTTGCCTCTGTTATGCCCAATGCATTCAACGCTTGTTTACCCGCACTTGCAACATTTGCATGCGACTGCGACTGCGACTGCGACTCCGACTACGATTGCAAGTGTAACCTAATTTTGTGCCTCTAATTGTTTCATTATGTCGCCGCATTAACAAAAGGCCGGGCCACATCAAGTGGAGCGGCAAAGGAAAATGTCGAAAGAACGCAAAAAACCCAGAAAGAAAGAATAAAATCCCACGGCCCAGACTACAGCTCGTGGGTGGCAATGTAATGTGTTTTGTGGCTTTGACTTGATTGGCCGCCTTTGCAGATGCTGTTGTTGCAGCCATTGTTGTTGCAACCTACTTTGTACAGCCATTGTTTGTTTTTAATTAGCCGCAATAAACGTTCACTCACACACACACACGCACACACACACACGCATGGGTCACGTTCGCCCTGCCCACTTAAAATAAACAATTGGCAAATGGCATTTCACTAAGCAATTGAATTTGTGCCGAGGCCTTGAAACAATTTGTTATTCTTTTATGTAGATTGGCCTCCAATCCCCTCCGTCGAATGTTGGTAATTAACTCGGCCCCGACATGTGCCTAACTTTCACTCTATTTAAATGCCTCTCCCATATACATACATACATATTAATGTGTTTGAATGTGTTTGGCTCTGCTCAAAATCAAATTAGCAGCCACAAAGCCAAGAATATATAAATCTGCTGATTTACACAGAAATAAAGGCCGCTCATATGCCAGCCATAAAAACAAATTAAGCCAAACTGTTAAGTAAACAACTTTTGCGGCCTCGACGACAGCAACTTCTTCTTCTTCCACTCTCTCTTTCTCCCTTTCTCTCTGGTTGTATCGTAAAGTTATCTTATTAATTCCTCGACTGGCCGACACTCGGTTAATACGCGCAATCAAATGCGATAAATATAACGATATATTGTAGCATAATTTGGCCCAACTAAGCTGACAGAAATAACACTTAGGCAAATATTTCGAGCAGCCTTGATTCACGGACATGGCGCCTTTGTTTTGGCCAATCGGCCATTTGGCCATTTGGCCGGCTATTAAGCAATGTTTGAGTTGGGGGAGGCTTGTCATCTATGTATGAGTAATCGCTTTCATGCTTGATGGCCAAAATGATTAATAGCCCTTGGGCATTGGCTCGAGTCCAAGATTAAACGCAACAGTTTCGAGTGTTGATCATTTGTTATATATCATTTTTCAAAAGGGGCCCGACAAATAAGCCTTTATACTAATATCGCATGTGCACGAACTAATGAAATTCCCGGAAACCCCTCAGCTCAACGCTTTTGTTATATTTTATTTATATTATTATTCTTTTACAAGTCGTTGTACAAATTTCGATTTCATGCTACTTTAACTTACAATTTATCGTAGACTGGCCAAAGGAGTTTTTTTAATTCGTTAGGAAAGTAGAGGGAGAGGAAGCTAGAAGAGGAGGGTATCTGTTAGCCTTTTTTGAGGGAGCTTTAGTTTCTAAATTTAGTTTACTTATATAGATTATAGAGATCAAGATTAAACAAGTATAATTGTAAACTTTATTTTATCAAACCAATTAACATGATTTCTTTTAGTAACCTAAGGTAATTTCTTTCCTCCTTTATATTATATGTGCTTAACTTCGTCTCTATTTCTTTTCGAAATTAATATGCAGTTCGTAGAGTGGGAGATAAATAAATGTTTTATCGCATGCACGAATCAACAAGCCATAAACAAGCCAAGCAATGCAGTTACGCCCCCCGCCCCCAATTCGTTGCTGCAGTTTTTCCTTTAGCGTCTCAGTTGTTGGCTGTGACAATTTTGGGTTCTCTGTGCCGGAGCTGGTCAATTTGACTATGACATGAGCCCGCAACTATAGCTGGCCATAAAACATGTCCAGGCGATGCAAACAATTTCACGCGAGGCTGCAGCAGCAACGGCAAGGACTCGACGGGTGTATCAATTTGGCCGTAAGCTGCCCGAATTCGGCCGACAACTTAAAGCCGCTGCGAGCTGCAAACTTGGCTTGCTTTTCGTTTTTCACGCACACGCAACACAAGAAAAACATGATAAAGACGAACGACGACAAATTCAACATGTCAGGAAGACAGGAAAGGACCTGCACAGGATGGGGTGAGGTTAGTTGAAGGATGTGTCGTGCGGCCGCCAACACGAAGATGAAACTATTATCCACGGAAATTAGCGCGCTTCAAGAACCCAAAAAAAAAACACATGAAATGCAAAAAGTTTTTTGCCCAGTTTCTAAATTGTTGTTAACGTTGTTTTTTCAGTGTAATTCTTTTGTTGTTGTTAGCTTTTGGGGTATTCCACTGTCATATCCTGCTTAGGGACAAA
This sequence comes from Drosophila lacertosa, assembly GCA_004143845.1. NCBI lineage: Eukaryota > Metazoa > Arthropoda > Insecta > Diptera > Drosophilidae > Drosophila > Drosophila lacertosa. The sequence continues at coordinate 577,807 of SCDZ01000042.1, forward strand.
AGTTATTTAATGCGTATTTAATACTAACAAACAAACAACTGACGAGTGTGTAAAGAAGAAGAAGAAGAACGCTGTTGATGACACCCTCAACTTAATCCCTTCAGGTATCATATTTAAACATTCCAAAAGGCTTTAATAAACAGTCAAAAATAATAATAAAATGGCCAAAACTAAATGACATCCTGAGTTGATTCCAAGTTGTAAAACTTTCTGATTTTGGTTTGTCTTCGTTTGGCGTTTAACTTTATGGCCGTCAAGTTTATTTGATTTCCTTAACGCCTACTTATTGGCGAATAAAAAACTTTTGTGATGTAAAACAAATGCTAAACTAAATTTTAATAGCTTAAACTATATTAATGTAAGTAAGTTTATATGCCAGCGATCAGTATCAATAACCGATTCAGAGGCTACACGGCTTATAAACGATGCTATCATATGATTATCTATGTACGTATATATAAAGTACATTAAAAGCGATTCGGGCCATGTTCTAGTCTGTTACACTTGCTTGGGCCGCTTAACTTTTGGGGCCATAAAAGGGCGGCCAACAACATTTTGGCACATAAAATATGCGTGAAATATACGCGCAAATAGTTTAGTTTGGCAAAGGGAATGAAATCGCAGGACCCGCCACCCGGCGGTCAGCGGCTAATAGCAAAAGCAAGTCAGAGATAATTGCTGCCGGACTACTTTGTCGTTCTGTGCTTTGCATTTCTCGTAAGATACACTCAAAATTTTACGAGCCCAAATGCCATTAAATATCCAAACGAATTTTCATGCGGCTACGTGAAGTGGCCAAAAAGCCGCCGTCGCCAGTTCAAGCTGCCATTTTATTGCGGCCCATCAAAAAATGTTAAGAGCACGACTTTCCATTCGCATTGTCTGCTGCCTGTCGGATATTCTGTCTGAAATCCAGCATGGAAAAGCAATTTCAACAGTTAAATGAAAATCCTTTGGCAGCAACATTTACAGCGCTGTTAACAGCGCTTTAACAGTGTGGAGACTTTTTAGCAGTGCACTAACACGCTGTTAACGTAACAACATGCGCTTAGCATAAACAATGTTAAGTACTTGAACAAGCAATAAAAATAATTAAAATTTTGTATAAAATTAGAGACTTTTGTAAATATAACTTCTAATTGTTATCTACAGCTTAAATGTTAGTTAACCAAATAAAATCATTGCAAGCCGGCAACGTTGCAACTAGTCTAAATAACTGACCCAGAAACGAACGGGAGTTCTATGATGGCTAAGAGAGTGAGAGTTTGTAAGTGGCCAGCGACAAAGCGACAAAAGAGTCAAAATGCAGCCAAAGGGGCCAAAGCACAACGAGTTGAACATTGTTGAGGCAGGTGACGAAGTGTTTAACTTCGTCCTTGATACGACAATATGTTACGCTGAGCGTTGCCGCTGATGTCCTGGCTGGATGGTCGCTTCACGGTCCTGCCAAAGACAACAGCAGCAGCAGCAGCAGTAACAGCAGCAGCAGGATGTCTGCTGCGGTGTCTTCGTCTCATGATGTGAACGACGACGACGAGAAAAACTCGCAACAACAACAAGAAAGAATGGCTAAAGGACGCCGAAGACTGGGGCGACGAGAAAAGTTAGCTCTGCCGGCGTCGGCGTCGCTGCCGCGTTGGGCACACGCTGTGCGCGTGGAGCAATTGGCCCCAGCATCAGTCTCGAAAAGCCTTCTGTGCGTGCAGAGGTTAACGCGTGCCACACACGTCGTATACGCAACGTGCGCCGACAGCCGAAAAAGACGTAAACTGAAACAGCCCCACGTGAAGTGAGTGCCTGAGTGGCCAGTGTTAATCCTTGCTGCGCCAGGTGACCGCTTGGCGGCCCAACGAACCATGCCAAAGGCATTGAACTGTGGCGCGACATCGACATGGACATGGACATCGACATCGACATCGACATGGACATGGACTGAGACTTGGCAGGGACCTTTGCAGATGCGACTGCTGCTGTTGCTATTGCTGCTGCTGTTTGTGGGGGCTATTAAAAATTGATGGCCATTGAAAAGTCTTAACAAGTGTGAAAGGCTGCCTGGCCAAAGTCCGAAGAAGTCTCTTTGTTATTGTTGCCACGCCTGCTTTTGACAGTTTGCGTTTCGGGCATTCGGCAAGAGGTCAAAGGTTGAGCGGCGTGTTCACTTGACTTCTCGAGTGCTACCAAATTAATTAACATGACAATGACGAAGGTGAATTGCGTGTTTTAAGGGCTGCCACCCTGCCCCGACACCCCTTAGCTTCAAGTATGGCGCGGCTTTTAAATCAACTCTCACAGCGGCACCATTAAAAATTCACCTAATGTGTTGTTGTTGTGTTTTTCTTTTGTTTTTTTACTCGAAGCCGAAGCATTTACAAGATTTTAATTAGACCCTTTATGTGTCGAAGGGTTCGACTGGCCCCGTAATTAATTGTTGATTGTTAGCGATTTTAAGCCGTGGCGAACGTGATGGTATTTTATTTTTTTTTGGCACTGCTTGTTGCATCATTAAAGTCGTGACGGTGTCGACAGTGGGCGTGGCCGAACGCCCACAACGGAAAATAATTGAGTGCAAAGCGAATCGATGTAAATAACAGCTGAAATGCAAATTGACTGCACTGGGAAAAATCAGAGTGAATTGTCAACTGAAATGTTATCCAAAAAGAAGTTTTAAAATTAAATTATATATCTTAATATTGTTTTTAGATATGGTTTCCCTTAAAAGCTTATGAAACATTATTATATACTTAATCTCCTTATATTATATATACAGCTACGCTTCTTTGAAACATCACAAAAATATACAAATACATTTCTCATATAAATTTCATTGCACTTTTATTTTCCCATCATATTTTATTTAATGAAAATTTCTTTTAAGTTTAGTTAACAATTGAAATTCACAGCTAAGGTTTCCATTGATATCTTTTAGTTACCGGAATAAACTTGTTTTTAAGTAATTATTTTAAAAAATATATTCCTCAACAACATTTTATGTTTCTTTTTTAATGCTTTGTCATTATTTTGGTTATTTATTTATTATATTTATAAACAGCTTACTGCACTTGGTGTTAGTTACTTCTGTGTTCATCAAAAATATTTAAGAGCATAAAATTCATTTTATCAAATATCAAGGCATTTAAATGTTACTCATCATATATTTTAAAAATGTATATTTTTCAAAGAGAGAATATATACACGTTTACATTTGGTTTAGTTTTACTTATGTTAAAGGTTCTAAAACTAAACATGTTAGAGAAATTTGCATTTCAACTCACATTTTTAAAAGTATTTAAAGCATTTATTCCAGTTAAGTTTCCACGCACAGTCAAGAATAAATTTCCATTTCTAAGAATAGAAATTGAAGCATTGTTAAAGCTGCACGTATCATTACTTAAAGATTATACAGTTAGACGTATAAGTTGCGCGTCACGTTCCCACATCGCTCAAAGCCGCCTCCGTCTCCATTCCCCAGCCTGCATATTTGTCTAGCAATAAAAGGGGGAATGGCTCCAGCTCCTGCTGGTCCTGGTCCTGGTTCAAGAGCAGGCACTTAAACCCTTTTGACAATGTCACAGGGGGAGCATCAAGTTGATGGTTGTTCTGCGTGCTCATCATCGACATCATCGGCGCGATTATGATGATGATGATGATGTGGCTGAATTCAAAGCAGCCCATCACATGTGAGTTAGCAGCCAGCAAATATTCTTTTAAAGGCATAACATTATTGGAAAAGAGGAAGACGAACAAAAAAGAAATATTACAAGTCCCAAAATAGCAGGGTAAACTCTGCTTTGAGTTCAAGCGGACTTTAATGAAGGGTAATGACAGCTCAAGTACAGTCTTTTATATAAGTATATTACAAAGGCAAATTGAGGGGCCACTTGACTTGCGACAAAATTCATTTAGAGCCTGCCGGCAAAAATTTCTAAGCAGCTAGTTAATTTATTTGACAAGCGCCGGAGTTTGGGGCAAAAGCTCGTTTAATCATAAATTTTTAAAACAAATATGCAATGGTTTATTTTTCTGTTTCGTTTAAGGGGGTGTGGCAGGAAATTGAAAATGCAAAGCACTTCAAGTGACACACACAAATACAAATACATAAATATGGGGTCTGGTTGCTGCTTAGAGGCGGAAGACGCAACAATAATTTATAAATGAATGAATAAAGGGCGCTGGGCGCTGGCAATGGCAAATAAAAATAAATAAATAAAAATGGCAATGCGGCATAAAATGTGCCGAGCGAACAGCGAACAGCGAACAACGAACAGCGGCAAAAATTGTAACTGCGGCGCGTTTATTTTATTGCGTATACGCCGAGTAGGCAACACAAATGCCTCGCCCCATATGACTTATTTGCTCATGTGTTTGTGCTCTTTATATATACGTATAGTATGTATATATGTTTGTGTTTGTGTGTTATATGGCCACAGCAGCAGCCACGCAGCTCAACTTATTTTCCACAAAATTAAACCATCAAAAATTTGCCAACAACAATGCTGGGGTAATTTATTTGACTCATGGCGTTTTGCCGGCTTGTTTAGAAAGCGCCAGCGCCAGCCGCATCCACAGCCACAGCAGCAACAACAACAGCAACATAATGCAGTACACAAACACACTCTAAAAAAAAAAGCAGTATTTAAAACAAACACATAGACCGAGACTTGTGCATATGAGTAGCCCACAACAACAACAACAACACCAACAGGAACAGGAACAACAACGAAGTGGGGCTGCGGCTGTGGTCATGTTGGTGACGTCTGCGGGTCCGGGTTTTTGGTGGGCTTAAGCCCCCAACTGGTTGACTTGATGTACACGACGCATATATCACAACATTTTTTCGCTTGCGGCCCTTTGACGTGCCGCACTTTTTGTTGCCAAAAATTAAACAGAAAGAGAAGACGGGAGAGAGAGAGAATACTGGTCCACACTGTGATGATGAATTGATGATAATGCCGCTGGGGCTTTAGGCGAATACTCGCAACAAACCCCAAACCCAAACCTAAACCCAAACCCTTCTACCAAAATCCACCCTGGCGCCGTCTCGTTTTTATGCCCTGACGAACTTGGCTTTGAAAGAGTTAAGCATTTATTTATTTACATGCACATTTCTGCTGTTTATCCGGCTGTCATTTTTTCAGCACTCCTTTTTTATGCAGTTTATTAAGTCTCAAGTGGCGAGTCTCAGTCTCGCTGCTTACAGCCAATTTCATGCAAAGTTGCGCCCGCCTAAAGCTGTCGTCCTTGATGGATGGCTTTTGACGCTAGCCAGGCAGCCCGCCAGCATTCGGCGGCCAATTTGATTTGGCGCCGCGTCCACAACCGGACCCAAAACGGGTGCGAGCAGCCAATCGGCGAATCGCCTGCAGCCTTTAGCTACAGCTTCAGCTTCAGCTTCCAACAGTCGATTTACAAGCCAAACGGCAAATGGCAAACGGCAAACGGCAGCAACACCCCAACCCGAATTAGTGTTTGTTGGCTGATTCTTCGCTTCTCGCAGCCACTGTCCGTAACAGGCACTCGCACTGGCATTCAGACTAACTGAATGCGAGTACGCATCAACACTCAGCTCAGCTCAGCCATTGAGCCTAAGCACAACTGCCAAATATCAGCTTGAGTTTTTGGACTCCATTCAGGCGTTCGATATGTGTCTCTGCCAATAGGGTTAGCAAATGGATGAATGGCGAAATCCAGGCTCTTCAGCCTCTTGTGACAACATCGATTCATTTAAATGGTGTCTACAAATTTGATAAATTTCCACTATCAGATTAATTTCTTGATATAACAAAATGATCGCTTTGAAAGGAAAATTAAATAGGTTATGTAGTTTATAAATATATTTTTCCCCTGCTTGGCAGTAATTTGATTTGAAGACACGTCCATTTTTTTATATCTTTTCCATTCCGAAAGCATCTTAAGTTAATAAGATATATATGTTATAAATAGAATGGGGTAAACCCTTTTAATTGTCACTTATCTTTTCTTACATATTCATATCTGTTTGTCTCTATCTCTCTGTCTCTCTCTCTCTCTTTCTATGGTTTTTTTTTTCTGTTACAATAGAAACCTTTTAAAGAGTCTTATCTCTGTAGTCTTTTATATTTTTTTATGTTTATTTATCTCACTTAAACTCAAAAATATATGCATTGTAAAGAAGTAAATAGTTTGAATCCGTTATTTAAATAAATAAAAAACTATAGTTTACAATAATGACTTATAAACGCAAAAATATTTAAACTTAAATACCTATAACCGTCTTCAAAGCAAAGAAATTTAATGTTGTAAATAAAAACAAATTAAGAGATAAATTCTGCAGAAGAAATAGTTTTTAAATTTTAATTTAATGAATTATTGTTTGCGCAATTTTGAGTAAAAGTCAAATACTGTAGATTATAAAAGCTATTTTCTTTATGTAAATCATAAATATTTTAGATTCTCAGACAATATTTTTATTGATTTAGACAACCTGTTAAATATTCTCTCCTGTTACAACAGGGAGTGCATTAGGTGCAGTTACTTTTTTGTTTTTCCTTTATTTCTGCGGATGGCTGTCGTGGCCAGAATAACTGAATGGCATACCGACAATCCGCATGACGTATACGCCCCGGGGGCCGCAAGTGCAACAATCAGCTGCGTGCTTTCCGGCGCTTATAGCTGCCAAGCTCCATGCCAGATCGTGCGTGTCTGTCTGAAGTTTAAGCCAATGCTAAAGCGAGTCTTTGCCAATGTCTGCATGTCGACGAGACGGATATAAATTCTCGCAGAGATAACAGCAACATCAGCAGCAGCAGCAGCAGCAACAGCAGCAGACAGCGATAAATCCTTAACATGGATTTCGGTAGTAAGCTGCCAAAAAGCTACATTTTGGGGCTGAACTTAAATTTGACAGACGCTTAATACAATTAGCAGATTCTTTAACCAAATATCTTAAAGAGCCAACTGCGTGTTTGCCAAACTGGAACGAGCCATAAATATTATCAGCGCAAAAAGTTGACAAGACAAGGCAAAAATCATAAAAAACAAGAAATAAAAAATCAAAAAAAAAATAAAAATAAAAGGAAAAGACGAAGACGAAGCAGCAGGAGGGAAACCGGCGCATTTAGCAGCAGGCAAACTGGCAGCCAACTGCTGCGTGTCCTGGTCGGCTCCCTTTGTGGCAGGCGCGCATTTCCGTTTGTTATCGCGGCAATGTTAAAGCGTTTCCGCTTAATGCGCGCACACGACATCAACAGTAGCAGCAGCAGCATCAGCAGCAGCAGCAGGAGCAGCGGCTAAGGACGCTATTTAACTAGTAGCTGCGCAGGATAACGAGCGAAATTGGAAAGGATTTAAAAATGAGCCACCCGCAAGAGACGCAGTCAGCGTCGCTGTCGACGCCGACGCCAACGCCGCTGCTGTTGCTGCGTCTGCTCGGCGTCCTATTGATGATCCTCAGCACACTCAATGGTAAGTAGAGAGGTGGGATTAAGTTCGATTTTCAAATATTTATTCAGTTGCTGTGGCCCTTCATAAATGTCAGATACGCTCACCTATCATATGAGCCGCGATTTATTTTCATTCGCAATTTATTTGCACTACTATTTACGAGCGTTGCCAGCAGCAACAGCAGCAGCAGCAGCAGCATCAGCAACAATTCAATAAATGCAACAATTTGCATCGACAACAGTCATAAATTTATCTTAAATGAACAAATATTTTCTTGCTGCTGCTGCTTGCTAGCCTGGCAAATAAAATGCGATATGGTTATACAAAAAGCTTATCGTTGCCACAAAAGGCAGCAACAACAAATACAACAACAACAACAACTATGAAAACATGGCTCAAATTTGACAATGCATTTCAATTTGTAATGCATTAAAGACAAAGTGCATACAGAAACAGAATACATAATAAATACTTATGCCCAAACACAAACATGTTCGGCAACACATTCACATGCCAGATTTCGATCAATTTCGTATGTAAATTGCAAATACATTCTTATGGAATGCCCCTTCAGCGGCCATTGTTTGATATCAGTTTGCAAATACGACACACGCAAATCAATGCAATAATTATTATACTAACAACGGTCTTAAATATCATTAAGCAATTAAGCAAAATCAGCCGGATGTCCTAAATGAACGATTCGACAGGAATTACAGACTATTAACAGCACAGAATGAGTTATTTTCATCACTTAGAAAAGATTCTCATAATTTGCACGCATTTGTAATCAAAACTATAATAAACATACTTAATATCTAATACCTAAGCGAGCTTAATTAAATTCTTGAAAATCGCAGAGAGAGGCGGGAGGGAGACAGAGAGAAAGTCCGACAGAGGAAGATAATGATACATGACAGAGAGAGAGAGAGTGGTGGCTGAAAGGGAGAGATTGGCAATACCTCCGATAAGAATGAGAGATTTATAAAAATTGACAATAATATATGATAATAGCGAGACTTTAATATAAATTGCGATAAGGATTACAAGTCAAATCTCTAATGAAAACTTAAAATAGTCAAAAAACTAATCTAAAACCCATTATATTATTTAACGAATACTTTTAACTTACAAATATTATCTTATAACAAAATTTTCTATAAAAGTAAACTAAAGAGACTTTAATTTACATAACTAAAAATTCTCCATATGGTTAAATATGTCAATTTTTGAGTCAATAAAAATCAACTGATTGCCAAATTTGTTTAAAAAGTAAATAAAAACCAAAGCAACAAAATTGAAAATCTTTTACCAATTACATCAACAAACTAAGATTTCAAATATTTATCTGAGCATTTATTTATTGATACCAGAATTTGTAAAAACTTGCCAATTCAATCCTTCAATGCCCTTTGCTTGTAGATTGCCTTGAAAGCAAATGAATTTGGGTTTCTAATCAATATTTAAATTGTGTTAATCCGCTGTTTAAGAAGATTTTTAAAATACATATGTCATGTCTCCCAAAGCGAGCTCGTGCTCGACATAAAAATGTGTCAAATGCAAATTATGAGCATAAATATGTATACAAATAAATATGTACATATATGAATCAGCAAATAAATGTGTCGCATAAAACGAGCTGTGGCCACTGCCACGCCCCCCAAATACCCGCCTCCGCCGGCACTGCAAGTCCGTATGTGTAAAAGTCAATTTGCTCTTCGCTGACGCTGAAAGTCGCGAGTGTCATAAACATGGCCAACATGCCATGCGGCATGGCCAAGTAAATAAAGGCAACGAGCAACGAGCAACGGCAAAAGGCGGCAAATGCAAAATAATTGCATATTTATATGGGCAATCGAAGCGAAGCGAAGCTGCCTGCCACGCCCCTTTTTCCGCCGCAGCATCATAAATATGAGGCGACTTTTAATAACGCTCGAAATGTGCATATATATATATAAATATATTTATATCCTTGGCCATTCAGCGCAAAGATATGTTGTGGAAATAAATGCGAATTGCGCTGCAAGCAGCTCGAATTTATTTCAATTAAATAAATACATTATTCAGGATTTTTTGCAAGCTTAACTCAAATTTCAATGATATTAGTTTATGTGATTTCGTTTGAAATTGTTTATAATGCCATGCATTTATTTATGTTAAGTTTATTTGAGAATGTAGCTAAGAAAAAATATAAAAGTAACTTAACGCCTGATTATTTTTTTATAATAAATGGTGCAGTTCTGAATTATTCCAATAGTAAAAAATAGCTTCAAGAGTATCAGCTTTACACTTGTATAAAAGTAATAAAATAAAGTAAATTGAGTTGATTTGAATTAAAAATGTTGAATTAAAAATGTTCCTTTTGCTCGTAGCTTTACAATTGTAAAGAAAATCGCTGAAGGCATTTTTCAACATTCACATATCAATAATGTATTTCTATTTTAAATGAAAATCAAATTATGAACATTAAATTTTTAAGATTTCATGTGAGCTAACAAAAACTTATCAATTAAGTGGGTTTATTTTTAAAGTATATTCTATAAATAATAATACTAACTTAATTACTGCCGATTGTGAAATGATTGACAGCTGCTTTTAGAAACTCAATCGATTGGCCTTATTCGAAAGCAATCCTTTCGAAAGGGAACAAAGAGAGCTTTGTGTACATATGTATTTGTTTTTGTGGGTTAGAAAGAGACAGAGATGGCGATGGCAGGAAAGTAATCCAATGAAATTCAGTTAAAATCACTCAAGAGCATGAATGGCAGCGTTTTATCTTGCCGCTTTTGGCTTTGTTCTCGGCTGCGGAAAAGGAAGCGCGTTGATAATAATAATGCCAACACTTGGCTTTTGTTTTAGTCGCCGCCAGGAACAACAATGCGAGCGGCAACAAAAACATGACACTTTAATAGCATAAATGCGGCACTAAACAAAACCAAAATCAACGAAAACGGAAAGAGGCGACTCCCGGAAGGACGGGGAAGGGGAAACTGAAAAGGGAAGGGAAAGGGGAATGGGAAGGGGACAGCTGCGCAGACAGCGCGCCAGCAGCGCACAGCTGTCATAATGAAACAGTCAAGGACAATGGCGGCCAGCGGAAATACAAAGTGTACGTGTTCCGTACGGAGGCCCAGTGACCTCAGCAGGTTCCCCCCGAACCTCCTTCTGGAGCTGTCTGTCGCACCGCTGCGATAAAAGCGCCAAACGAAATGTTGTCTGCCGGCCGGGCGGGTGGGGGTAATGTGGGTGGGGGCCATTTATAAGAGCATCAGTTACAATAACACTGCTCGCGTTGTGGGCGTGGCCGGCGGACAACAATAGCCAGGCCATTGTCATAAATTAAAAATGAGGAAGTATATGAAATTTAACAAAAACAAACGGCCCGCGGAACAGCAACAGCAACAGCAGCAGCAACGGAAACACAAAAAGCGTTGATAAATAAATTTCTAAAAAATATAAAGGAAAAATTATGATATAAATAATAACAAAAAAACAAAAACAGGCGCATGGCATAAGGCCGCAGTTTTGGCCACGCCTAAAGTCAAAAGTCGCCGCTGCAAAACAAAAATAGAAGGCAACAACAAGTAAAACGAGAAAAAACAAAGTTTGCCGCGAGCCTTCAAATTTTTTTCAGCTAGGTCAGGAACTCATCCCCAAAGCGCATATTGACGCACTTAATTTACGCAATTTTCCCTCTCGCTCTTACTAATTTAAAGCTGATTTACTAACAATAACAAAAATAAAGAAAATTGTTTGCTCGCTTTAAGGCTCAGTGGACAAAGTCGCGGGGGAATTGAACGCGTGCCGCAAATTTCCTGGTCACGCGTATTTGAGATATGTCCTTTGGTGTCGCCCAGTATCTACTGCGGCATGCCACTGCAGCAGTAGCAACAACAGCAACAACAACAACAACAACAACAAATTCACTGGCCAACCTAACAGCGTCTGTGTCCAAGCCGCAGCGGCTTTGATGGAATTTATAAAAGTACAACAGACAAATAGAAAAATAAAAATAATAAAATACCAACAAGTTGTAAGCGACTTACAAATACACTGCAATCGTATAGAAAACTTAATCTCTGAAAAACGAAAATTGGTTATAACAAAATTCTAAAAAAATTTAAGCCTTAAGTTACAAATTTTTATTAAGGCTTAAATAATTACTTTTAACTTACATATATATACATATAAAGATATGTATTACTTTGCTTTTTTGTTAATAATTGATTATATTTTAAGCTGCAAGAAAAGCCTCTTTAGACTTAAAGATTACCCAACTTGGGTTACCCTACAATTAGGTTACCCCCTCGCAGGGTATTCAGAATCATAGCAAATGCAATTTTTTTTTATCTATGACAGTTCTTGTTTCGTCTCTCGCATAGCTCGCCCATTTTTTCCGTCATTTTACTTTATTTTATATATGTTACAAAATCTTTTTTTCTCGTTTTTTCTTATTTTTATTATTATTTTTAAGCTGATTCGTTCGCCGGGCACGTTCCATTTTTAGTTTAGTTCGGTGTAGATTTTCGGGTGGACTATTGCTCTGACGTCATTTTTGGCTTTGGGCATTTGTTTAAATTAAAGATTATACACAAGTTAAAACGAAAAACAAAAACTAGTTGGTTCAAAACAAAATTGCTTTGAAATTTTAATATTGGGCCCACGTGGCGTATGATGAATTTACCAAGTGACGTCAGAGAGAAAAAGTAAAATAAAATATATAGAAAACAACAATAGAAAGGACGACAGCTGAACCTTTGCTCAGCGTCTTGTTAGCAAGGCAAGTGCGTCATGTTGCCACACAATGAGGCAACACGTTGCACAAAGCACGAGGCACAATTATAAATGAAAATATTCGTAATAATAAGCCATTTAGCACTCAGTTTTGTCCGCCGCTGCCTTTTATATAATTTATATTGTTAATTCCTGGCAGCCACCCTTTCGTCCTTTTCGCCTACCCTTGCTTTCCTGCACCCGCCTCGTTTGCCGCCCATCAGCGTCCACCATAAAAGCTTCATAAACATTTTACAGCTTGCAGTTGTTGCAGGAAACTGCGCCAGGGCCATAATTGCTGCCAGCCATTTTCCAGCTTAGCCAGCTAGAAAGCCAACTAGCCAAATTGCGGCAACTGGCAAGCGGGAGTCCTGTGCGCCTTTTATGGCATTGTCAAAATGCTCCTGTGTTGAAACAAACTTTTATGGCACTCGCACTTAAAGTGTTTGCATTTGTTTTTCTTATCTAAAATATTTGCATATTTTTAAAAATGCGACAAACGAAAGTTATGTGAATTGGCAAAGCTTTCTCTTTAGCCAAGCTAGCCAATGTTCAGGCCGTGTTTTAGCTATTTAGCCCTAGCAAATACCTTAGCATTCTACAAATCTATACATCATTATCCTTTATACATAATACGTAATTCCGTAATCCGCATCCGTGCCCTCGTTAGTGTTTAATTGGGACCCGTTGTTCACCTGTTCGCCGCCCGAGGTGTAAATTACAAATCTGAACGCGGCGCATAATGAATGAAGCTGGCCGAGTGGCAAAACGGATGCCTAAATGAAATGAAATCGCAGTGAAAACGCTTTCATTTAGACCTGGCCAGAAAGTTTCGCCGAGCGCGACAAACTGCGGTCCAAGTTGATTAGAAAGCGGCCGCATTGTCGCCGGGGACCGACTGTGAGTGGGGCAGACCAAGGACGAAGCAAGGAAGGGGCAATCTGCCAATGGCAGCAACCTAATGAGAAACTTGAAAATTTACGGTCAACGAGTTGTCAAAGTTCCGGCACCGAGGCATAGTTTTAGATGCCAAGTCAAACAATTAAGCGCTGCTCTGCGTCGTTCCCAATGAATTCCATTTTAAATAAATAATTGCCAACGAAATTAAGCAATGAGCGAAGGGAGAAGCGAGAAGCGAGGAGTGGGAGTGGGCGTAGGAGACAGCTGTAATCTCCAGGTCCCGACTGAACTGGACAGGGACAATAAAATGCGAAGTAATGACAGGAAACAGCGATAAGAGGCGTAAAAGAAAAACGCATGCATTAACATTGATAAGAAGCACAGGACGGACAACGAATGGAAAAAAAAGACCGAAAAGGCGACTCGGACAATCGCTAACAAAAATGTTCATTAGCGGTGATCGGAAGCGGAAACGTTCGTGGCCCAAATGACCACGCAGATAGGCGCTTGAACCCAGCCCGGGCCGGGCCGGGCCGGGCCGGGTCAAAGGCCGAACCTAAACGGCTGCCACAGGACACTGCAGCCGGAAGTCGCACGGCGGCTGATTTCCATGTCACATGAAACATGAACACGAATCTCTCTCTCCGAACGCTGCCGCTGCTCATTAATAATTCACCGGGGCGCAAATGGAGTCCGAAACCGACACAGAGAGGACGGGCAGAAAATTAAAGTGCAATCAAATGCTGCTTGAAATTATGGACACAACGCCACAAAAGCTTTTAAGTCCTAGCAATAAGTACAGCCAAAGGACAAAAGTTAATGCGAGTGCCACACAATCGGGGGAGTCGCTTTCATTAGAGATGGACACACAATTATAATCCGCTTAGGCGACCAAACTTTCCCATCGAATAATTTACTATATTGTTATTCTTCAATAAATTTATAAAAAATACTTTTGGCAATATATTTACAAAATAAAAATCAAATAAATGGACTATAATGAATAAAAAATTAGACTAGATTTAGAAGTTACGAATGAAAATTAGCAACTATTATTTTTATATATGCTAAAGTTAGTCATAGATTATAGTCAAAAATATGTAGAAAATGAGGTTTGACATATATTTAAAGATTGTAGAAATGTGATTATCATTTTTAAAAAAATAAAAATTTTTTTTTACTAACGAGCAAATCATGAAAAAAGGAGCTAAAAATAATAACTTGGTTCTGGCAAAATAAGTCAACAACTTCATGTCTGCTTAAATATATTAAGTCAATAAAAAAAATATTTAGTAACTAGATTAGTTAGTTTATATTGGCTATACTTACCATAAAGAAACTTAATTAAGGCAACTACTTAATAATTTTTTTTAATATATTTGCTCTCCAAAATATGTCTTGAAGATATCCAAATAATAATTTCGTTTATAAACCTTAAACTTATTTATATATATCTTATATAATCAAAGTGTATTCGTAAGCATATGTATATAAATGGGCTTATACAGTTGCGGTCAAATAAAACTTTACATTAAATACGTACTCCTTTAAAATAGGTAAATGTTGACCCTCTTTTAAATTAAAAATTCTAATATTAATTATGCAAACAAAATGTCACGTAAAAGCCCAAAATGCTAATTGGCAAAACGTGAGCTCGACAAAGCGAAACCAAATCCAACTTCTGTTGCAGGCACGTGTCCATCTCTAGTTTGCACAGCAAAGGTCAACGTTGCGTGTGTGTGTGTGTGTGAGTGTGCGAGTGTGTGCATGTGTGTGAAGCATTTTGGCGACCCAACTTGATGCTATCATCAATTGTCAAATAACCAACTGTGTGAGATTTGTGCACCAGCTGTGCCCGGCGAGAGCCAAAGCGTTGAAGCATTCATGGCGTTGCAAATCAACACACACGCACACTGACACACAGCATGCCACATGCCACACACACACAGACACGCACACACACGTACAGAGTAAGAGAAAGAGAGCATGCATGTGGTATACCCATAGAACAACTCACTTTGTGGGCTATTTGTTTTGGTCATACGCTCATTTGGCTTTTGCCAGGGAAATCGAATGCGGGCAAAGCAACGGAAAAAGAAAGAATGAAAAAACAGCAAAAAAAAAAAAAGAAAAGGTTTCGCAAACGTATCCTTGGACGGGACGAATCGGATTCTGAATCGGAATCGGAAAGTACGCAAAAATCAAGCCCAGCCCCAGCGCAGCCAAACAAACAAACAAAATCGCAAAGCGAACAACTGAAGGAGGCAGGCAGGAGGAAGGGCCAGGACGGAGGGAGGGGAAGAACCGCAAAAGTACAGCGCTGGCCAAGGTTGCCGCTGTTGCTGCCAAAAACCGAGGGCCAAGCATTGAGCTGAGCAATCGTAAATCTTCTTATGTGCAGCAGCATTTTAACGATAATTTGCTTTATTGGAGCAGTTTAGATTTGGGCAGCGGACCGGTCAGAAGCTCGGACCACAAGTCAAACGACAACTAGAGCGGGCCCCATGTGTGTGTGTGTGCGAGTGTGCATTCGTGTGCCAGACTCTGTGTGTGTGTGTGTGCCTGTCTGTTTATATCCCATACCCATTGGAAATGGGCGAATGAAAGAGGTATAATGCTTGTTTGCTCATCTATGTTATGGACAGAAGGAGGATATATAAGTACATATATTTCTTCGATTGTCTATTTGTATCTCTGTCTACATCCATATCTATCCATATCAATATTATAACAGACTATTAGCTTTTATAAAAATCTGGAATATTCCCTATATAAAATAAATAAATAAAAGTTTTCCATTAAAAATAAATTGCACAGAAGTCACCAAAGGAATAAAAAGTGAATTTCAATACTAGACAAACATACTGAATATATAATGAATATCTAACAGCAAATGCATTTTTGTCTTTTCGAAAATTACTTACAGGGTATTATCCCAATTCAGAATCCTTTTTGAGAAACACTCTTTCTTGTTTGGGTTGAGCTTTAAGTCTGCGTTTGGGGGTTTCCGTTTGCTGACTAGTTTTTGGCACTGGCCGAGGCTCGGGGGCCTTGCCTTTTGAATGTTTCAACGTTTCCGTTTAAATGGTTTTTATAGCAAATTTATGTAGAGGAAAAACACTTCTTGGGTTCACCGAACGACCAAACGCAGCAATCCGAAACCATAAAAATCGCTCGCAAACACATGCGACCAAAGCCAGGACCTGCTACTCCTGCATCCTTTCCTCTCACCCGATCGTAGGTGTGAACAAAGATTTGCCACTTTTGCTGGTCATTTGGCTCGGCTTGGCCAAATGCCTCAATATGTACCATAAATAATGACCATACAAATTGCCGGCTGTTAGAGCTGAATCGGCTTTTGGCCCTGTTGCAGCTGCTGTTGCTGCTGTTGTTGCTGCAACTTGTCGCTTGGCCTGCTTGTTGTTGAAATGTAACCACATGCTTTCAGGTAATTACCGGATCATTTAACCGTTGACAATCAATTGGCAGATGGCTTGAC
The DNA here is from genome assembly GCA_004143845.1 of Drosophila lacertosa. NCBI lineage: Eukaryota > Metazoa > Arthropoda > Insecta > Diptera > Drosophilidae > Drosophila > Drosophila lacertosa. The sequence continues at coordinate 594,398 of SCDZ01000042.1, forward strand.
ATAGGTCTAATGTGTGGTCTGCAGACATGTGGCCAGTTCTTTCATTCGATTTAATTAGTGCTAAGACCCTTTTATAGTTGTAAAAAGCTTTTAATTAAACGACACTCTGGTGAAAAGTTAAAAGAATAGAAATAGGTTAGGAATAAAAAGTTTTCAATTAAAAATATTTATAGTAAACCAAGGTAACAGTCATCCAAAGGATCTTTAAGCATTATCTGTGGTGTAAGACGAGTAAAATATAAAGAATTTCTTGTTGAACATTTCAATATGTTAAGCTAAACTTAAGTTCAAGTTTATCAATGTATAAGTGGCATTTATGACGTATGCAGCAATGTCATCGTTAACTTACTTGAATTCCCCTTTAGCTTTAATCAATTCAACACCCCTTCGGCCCTATTGGCCCCCACTTAATTAAAATATAAATTTCCCACCAATTGCGCTGCCCGTAAATATGAAAAATAACAATAAAGTGCAGCCCATAAATCGAAGCGTCCATCGAACGGTAGCCAGAAAATAAATCTGTTTATAAATGCGGACAAAGCTCATTATTTCAATTAAGAAATTAATTAAAAAATGTTCAAGTGGTAGAGAAACAATGAAGTGAGCATAAACCATGTCATATTACGTATACGCCCGAGTGTTTAATTGTGACACAAAATACACCTGATGCGAGCTAAGCAAACATATTTCAATTAAAGGCAATTTTTCTTTACTTAATTCAGCAAATGTCTTTGCAAACTGAAATGTGGCATGCAACACATCCGCTGTTGACAATCCTTTAATAATAAAGAAATTTTCTTATTTACGTGTCACACAGCGAGCAAATTCTTTGCTCAGCTGAACATATCTGTGTGACTTTGTGTATGTGTGTCCATTCCTCTCTCTCTCTTTTCCTCCCTCTCTCTCTCTCTCTCTCTCTCTCTCAGTCGCTTTTGCATGCCGCACTTTCTCCGGCTGTTGTTGCATTTTCTGCTTTTTTTTTGTATTGCTCTGCCGGATGTATGCGTCAGAATTGTAGGCCTTTGAATTATGTTAAGCTTTGTGCCAGCAGTACTTATATTCACAGTCACACATACTCACACACACACACACACACGACGGCAACGCTGTGCCTTGAGGCTGGCTGGCAAGTGACATTTGCTGGCATAAAAGTCAACAACTGTTTGTTGTTGTTGTTGTTGTTGTTGTTGTTGTTGTTGTTGTTGTTGTTGTTGTTGTTGTTGTTGTTGTTGTTGTTGTTGTTGTTGTTGTTGTTGCAAGTGCGGCTGTGGCTGTCAACAATGGCAAGGTGGCGCCATTGCTGACTTTGTGGCCGAGGGCCACTTACAAGTAATTCACATGCACCTGTTACTCATACGACCCGTTGAACAGTTGAACAGCAGCCGTAATTATTTTTGTTCAGCCTAATTTGCAGCCTGGCCGAAGCTGCTCTCATAAATAAACAGTTAACACACATATTTACATAAATATATACATATGTCTGTTTGCCCAGCAGCTGTTGCCTCATGTGGTGTTGCCTCAACACGTAGCACATGAGGCAAGCAACCGTTGGCGGCAAATTTCGGCTGATTGGCATCGGTTGCCACGCATAATTATATTCAGTTATAAGCTGTCGTTTGCCGGCGCACTTAAGCGGCAACTTTGTACATAAAAACAACAGTTATCGCAATAATAATCATAATACTACTATCAACGAGATCATTTGACAATAGTTGAAAGCGCTTCATAAAAACCAGCTGTTAATTCACATAGAGAATATCGTAGAAAAGACAAAAAAATAAAGCTGAAAGAGAAGTATTAAAATTACATTTTGAAAGCGCCGTCATAAAGTGCACAATAGCCGAATGTTAATGGCCGAAAATGCCGTTAAATATTTAACCCCAAATTTAACGAGCCAACTGCCGCAAATTGATTCATAAACAATTAGTTTGACCAAATTGTTTGAATGAGAAAAAATGCGAACTTTGGGCCAACAGCTATTAAAATTAATGACAAAGGCTAAGCTTTTATTAAGTGAGGTAACTGATATTAATAACAAGTTGATTGGTGGAATAAAAAAAGGCTAGTAATAATAATGGGCTTATAGCCATTATCCATATACCAATCGATTAATGTAATTGATTTTTTCACTCTAATCAAGTTAAAGAGAGTTAGGGTCAACCTTTATTTAAAGGGAATATTTATATGAATACTTATTAAATCTGTTTAATATTCTCTTTCATTCACTTTTATTTATTCGTGCGCTTTAAGTCGTGGCTGGCGTTTATCCATTTCATCCATTTCATCCATTTCATGCATATCAATAATAAACAGCAGCTCTGCCCACGCGCCATTTGAAATATGATTTATGTGGCCCGCAGCATTCGAGTCCAAGCCGATGACTGGTCTTTGCACCCAGCTCCATCCGCCCCCTGCCCCCTCTTCCCTTGCCGCCCCCATGATTTTCCTGATTTCCCGGCTGCTGCTAAAACTGTCGAAACTTGTAAGTGTTGCCCGGGTGATTTAGTTGCGTCTAAACGAAATCGAATGCCGCCTTAATAGCCTCCGGACAGACAACTCGCATAATTTTACACGCAGACAAGGCACAAAGGCTAAGTCCTGCGTCCTTCTGCCTGCGTCCTGCGTCCGTTGCCTTGGCTCCGCTAGCAGTGAAATCGTTTCTTATTAGCGGCCAAGACATTTGAAATTATAATGCCACTCGACAAATCGGCAAAGTTTCGTTGGCCTTTGCCGTCTGCCAGTTAGTCATAAATTTAAATTTGATTCTTTTATTTTGGCTTTTGATATGAGCGCCAACACTTTAAGCCAACGAATTTACCACATAAAACTTTTCAAGCTTTTCATACAAAAGAAAAGAATAAAATTATTTGAATGCCTAAGTTAAGAAACATATTTTAATATACGAATATTATTTGTGGAAAATTTTGAAGTCATATTCTGCATTAATAAATGCAGAAACCTTCAACAGACCCATTAAAGTTAGACCGAAAATTGAGGCATTTGCAACGTAATATTTGTAACCTTGATCTACATGCCAATAGCTGTTAATTTTGATTATAACGCAAACGTTAACATTGTCCATGATTTGCGCTTGTCCAGAGGAAAACTTTTATTTGGCTCTGCGAGGCTTTTCTGCTTTATTCAATGAGTCAGCCAAGACGCAAAACTTTTTCATTACACAATTTTGGCGCTTCGCTTATGTCATGCTCATAGTTCCACACAAACACACACACACACACACACTCAATTTTTTTTATAAAAATCATGCTTATATACATATGTATATCGTTTGTATGTGTGTGTTCTGGCCTGGCTTAAAAACTTTTCTAATTCCATTAACGAAACGCACATGCGAGCGAGATTCGCTATGAAGGTCCTTTTTTTTTTGTTGGCTACGTTTTCGGCCACAATGCATTGGCCGACAAACAAGCTGCGTGACTTCTCAAATTGAGAATTTTCTCTCCCTCTCTCTCTCGCTCTGGGTTTCCTGCCCACATAATTTACACTTTAAAATAAATACGACTTTTTGGCCAGCTTTAATGAGCTGTAGTTGTGTACAGATTTAACGTAGCTCGTCATCCGCAGGCCCGTTTCATGCTTGGCCAACGCCCCCCTAGCCACGCCCATTTAGGCTCTGTTAATGAAATGAAATTTAAATTTTTGTATCATTTTTTTTCGTTTGGCTTTGCTTTCTCCACCCGCCAAGACATTCGATTGCTATGGCAAGTTTTCGACTGCTGTTTCTTTCTAATTTCGCGGCTCGTTGTTGTTGTTGTTGCTGTTGTTGTTGTCGTTGTTGCTTTTGCTGTAATTTGGTTTAATTTCAGTTAATAATTATTTTCACATTTTCGGCATTGCTTGCGGTCGACGTCGGTCGGCGTTGCCTTGGCGCAAAGGATCACAGTTAATTAGTTTGTAATTATTATAAATTGAGGATGAATGCTTGTGGCAAGTTTAATTGGATATTTGATGTTTTTAAATTACGCAAAAACGAGCGTGAAATATTAGTGGAAGCAGCGCATACTTTGCGGCAGCTCAGCAACTCTAGCGAGGCAGTTAGTCATGTTGCAAGTAAATTAATTTTTAATGCCTTCACAATGTCACACTGCCTTATATTTATGTGGCAAGCGTGGCATGCCTGCAGCAGCTGCTACGCCTTCGCTCTCTCTCTCGCTTTGTCTCTCTCTTGCCCACGCTCATGTCGTTGACCGCTGCGCTTTGTCACACGTGCCACGCCCACATTCGTGCCCGCGCATATCACAACAATTAATCATAATCTCGTTTAGCCCCCAAGGCAGTACTTTGGCCCACGTACCGAAAACCCACACAGCACTTTTTCAACCGTACCCAACAATAAATTTTACATTCTCCAACTGCGTCTTGAACAGCAGCCATAAGTAGAGACTCCTCCGAGCACTCCCTCTTACTCTCTCTCTCTCTCTCTCTCTCTCTCTCTCTCTCTCTCTCTCTCTCTCTTTCTTGGTAGTCCTCTCAAAATATGTTTAAAACTGTGGCACAGTTTTGCAGTTTGTTGTTATTGTATAAATTGTAAATTTGTGTGCCTGTGCCTTGCTTCTCACACGTAGTTTTGCAATAATTTAGAATGAAATATGCCTTCATAGAGAGGACGCACTCACCTTTGCAACTCATTATAGGGAAGCATAGCAGATATCTTTAAATTAAGTATACGACTGAGATTCCCAATTCATAGTAGCTCATAGTAGACATTTAATATTAATAATAATGTGACAATTAATTCTAAAGAACTTTTATGGAAGTCTAAGTTTAACTTGGGTACAGATCTAAAAGGTGTAAATTAAATAAAAATGGAAAATAGCTGAAACTCAAACTAAACTATAGATTTAACTTCATCTTAATCATATTGTAATTGAAAATCGTTACAAAGGTTTCAATAAGTCTACATTATGTCCAACATATGTCTCTTCACAGCTAGCTTCCAATATAAAATATTTATTATTTTAAGACCATATTTAATTAAATTGAAAACTTTTCAACAAATAACAATGCTAGCTCAATCAATTCATATGAGAACAATGTGTGTGGGCCCAACAAATCTTACAATATATACGCCAATAGAAACTTTCCCTTTGGCGAACAGATAATAATGGTCAAAGTTACATAAGCATAGTGCAATGTGCCCCATTCTGTTGCAAGTGCAAAACAGTTGCCCGGCTAAAAACAACAGACATTTATCTGGCTTCTCTGCTGGAAACTTTAAGCCCTGGCATTTGTATTATGGCCAATAATATACTACTTGCTCTAACTGTGAATGCGAATGTGAATGTGAATGTGATTGTGAATGTGATTGTGAGTCCTGCCATGTGCAGCTAGACAACTCAAACTCTGAGCTGGCCTCCTGTCCAAGTCCCTAACTTATTAAGCATGCCCAAGCTCGAGCAGGATGTCTGCTGTCCAGATGAGTGCGTGCTCCTTGCTCCAACAGGACTCCACAGCAATGTGCGGGCTCGAAATTGATTCTATTGGCTTTTGTTGTGATAAGGTCAAAAGTTTAATATAAATGTTGTGGCTGGCCAAAAGTGAGACAGCTTTAAATTAAAACTTGAAACTTCTGATGAAGTAACTTATTTGACTGCCAGGAGCTTTACTAAACATGATTAATAGAACATCTATTTAATATTTTTTTCAATCGATATTTGGATTGCCTGCTAATCGAAGTCAATATTTGCCGTTCTCAACTTCTGCTATTGTTGTGCAATGAAACCACTAATTTAATGTACTTTAAAGACTCCGTTTGCCAGTTTCGTTTTGGCTGCTTCGAGCCAGCCACAGAATGCCCCAGAATACCCTGTGCCCATAAAAACCAATGCCTGGCGAGAGCAGGGCAAAGTTTTTGTGCGTAACATGAAAAAAACTTCGATAAATTCACAGTTGAAACAATTACCATGAATTTTATCAAAAATGATACGCGCTGTTCGTATCCGACCATGCAGCAACAATATTTTTTAATGCACTTTGGGGGAAACTGAAACGAAAAAGAAAAGAAAAGACTTTGCTCCGAGAACTAAGCAGATAAGGATCGAGGCGGGCGGCATGAAGGAAATGCCAGCAGCATTCCGTCTGCTGACACATAGACCAGGAGCCAGGAGCCAGGAGCAGCAGCGGCAACAGCAGCAGGAACAAGTCCAATGGCAGCTTCAAGGCTGTGCGTACTGGTAAAATGTAAGAGAAAAATTGCTTGAGAAAACTTTCTCAACTTTTCAGCTAATATTTGACTTTTGCAAAATAAGGAGACGATGTGGAAAAACAACGCTGCAACATAGCATCGAATGAAAATACATATATATATATATATATATATATATATATATTTTCAATTTGATTTTATTTTACTTTTCTCTCGCTTGTTTTTCTTCCCTTAAACATTATGCGTGACATTTGCGTTGATGTGGCAGAAGAAAAGAAAAGAAAAGAAGAAGGGATATATAAATATAAATAAAAATTCCCTTGCATACACGCAGACATGTGAAGCTGCTTAAAGAGCATAAGGATGTGGCAAAGGCATCTCAGGCATCAGCCGACCCCATCTTGATGGTGTGGCACAAAATAAAAATAAATAAAATAGAACGAAGAAGCGGAGTCGAAAAGTAAATATGTGGCAACAGGCAACAGTTTGCTAAAGTTGAGTTTATTGATTTGGCTGGCTGCAGCAAATTGCAGCAAACTTTTTGGCCTAAACACCGCCATTTCCGGCTGCAATTGATGTTGCCGGCAATTGAAAATTTAAATTGATATTTGCCCTGGCCAAACACAGGCGAACCCGAACCCGAACCCCCACACGCCCCCGCACCACGCCCACGGTCAAAGTGTACAAATTTAATGGCCGTCAATTGCTGAGTTCAGAGAAGCAAACTTTTGCTTCAAATTCGTTTAAACTTAATATTTTGTTATTACTCGCCCGTAAGTGTTCAATGTTTTTTCTACCTTCTTTTTTTATCATCATCGTTTTTTTTTTACCTCTTCGCGCCAGCAACTAGAATCAAATAGATTTTGAGTAGCTTTTCAGTTTGCCCCAGCGTTAAATGAGAAAAGTTTCTCAAGTGCTTGTTGCACTTTTCGTACGGTGTAGCAGCCACTTCTACGCACCCACTGAAACTATCTCTCCCTCTCTTTCTCTCTTTTTAGCTACTTGTCTTTTTTGCTCACAGGTAAACTGTGTCTGATAACTGGCCAGGGCTTTTTGTTTGGCGTTGGCCGTTAATGATCTTTTGGTTAGCTGTTTAGCTTTGGTTTGCCAAAGCGTTTAGTTTTCCATTTAAGGCGAACGAGTTTCAATCTATTTTTAGTTGCACCACAAAACCAAATTGTTTTTACAGTTCGCTTTAAAATAAAGTTTTGCGTAAAGGCTTTCTGTTTGTTATTCAGTAGAATGTTAGTGGGAGGTAGGATTTTATATCAAGAGCTTTATATAAAATTACCAAATGAGGAACTCAGGTTTAAATTTAGCTAATGGGCAACTTTAACTTACGAATAAATACTTATAAGTGATTACATATAAAAAAAGGAGTTAAGAAGTTCAAGTTGAATTAATATTAAAAAAATATTACATACGATTTTCTCTGTGATTCTTTTCTATTCATTCCCCTTGTTTTAATTAATTCTGTTTTTCTTTTCTTATCATAACGTAGTATATTGTCATAGCTGGAAATTATAATTAATTGATATTTTTGCTTGTTATCTCTCTCCTTCACAAACTCTGTTTGCTCTCTTACATTCTCGTCCCTTCTATCTACAATTATCTATGATTAAAGTTTTTCTATTCACAGTTAAAAATCAGTTATAACTGATTGATCCTTAGTTACTTTTTTGCCTATTCTTTGAAAGGACCTTCCAGCTCTTTCTCTTTCTATATTTCTGCCTGATTACTCAATTCTTTCTCTGTTCCTCTTTAACACTCCTTGGGTCTCCTTGTCTTTGGCACTTCTTTTTGCATATCTTTTAGTTTCCATTAAAACTGGTTTTTCTTGCTGCTTTCGGCCCTTTTAAAATGCAACGCTCCCTGGAGCTAATAACTTCTGCAATTGGCACACTTTAGAAGCAGTGTTTTTTTAGTTTGTTTGTTTTCATTTTGTTTTTGTTTATTTTTTTATAGGCCACGTTGCCCCATGCAAACCCCACTTTACTAATTTTAGTTAGCAACTTTTTCCACAATAAATAAACACGAGCGTCTGCGGAGACTGTGCGAAAGTGCAACAAGAACAACTCGGAGAACAACAACAATGAAAACAAGAACGTGTCCCGACGAGACATGGGAAATCTAACAAAGGACACGCCAATGCCAACGCCGAAAAAGAAGCAAAAAAAAAAGAAAATAAATAAAAAAAAGAGCTGGCAAAAAAATTAACAGCAAACTAAAAGGCTAACGTTGCTGGAGCTGCCCCGTTCCAGTTCCAGTTCCAGTTCCCGCTCCAGCTCCCGTCCGGGCATATTGTATTGAAAGTTCGTTTTAATTAAAAGAAAAAGGAGCAGCGAGTGCGAGTGCGAAAAGCGAGCGCTGAGGCAACGCCTGAAAAGGTTACAGGGCTTTGCCCATTCACAAAAAAATTCGCCACGACTTTTTGCAACTGAGAATATATATATATATATATATGTATATGAAAATGATTAAAAAAGTTGCAAGCGCTTCAACAATAGAAACAATTACAAAATTGTCAAAAAAAAAAAAATAAACAAAACAGCAAAACAACTAAAATAAAATAAAGCAAATTGTCAGACAGCAAAACAAAAAGGACAACAAACAAAAAAATATACAAATAAACAATGCATTGCTGCATATTTGCGCTGGGGCTGCGCCATGTGCAAATATTGCGTATACGCCATGTAATAAATAAAACAAGCGACGAATGGGCGATGCAGAGAAAACTGCCGCTGCCTCCGTGCTCTAGTCCTACTGCTGCTGCTGCTGGTGCTACTTGAGTCTTTTGCTGGCTTGGCACTGGCAAACAGTTTCCAACTCAATGACTTTATATCTACGACTCAGGCTACATTTGCCACAGATGCCTTGGATATCGAGCATCCGCACCGTTGCCCCAGCTGCTGGTCGCCTCACACTTCGGCCCGCAGCAGAACTCAGCTCGAGCTGCTCGTTTGTGCCAGTTTGCTCGTTTACAGGCTTTTACCTGAAACTATTACCCACTTGCCGACTCAGTTGGTCGCTCCGTCTGTTTGTCTGCTTGTCTGTCGCTGCTTGGCTGTATTATATAGCCATCGCCATTGCCAGATGCGGAAAGGGGGGAGCTGCGGATGCGAATGCGGATGCAGAGTCCTTATGCAATCAACTGTCGACTCGTTACAACTTTTCCTTGCGAATCTGTTAAGGTATTATATTTCGTTGAGCATCTGCAGCTAGTTGCTCATCTGATTACATATTTATCTGCAATTTATACATAATTTTTGCTGCGCTGCACTTTATAACAGACCAGGCCACAAAATACTTTAAGCTCACTCAGCTTGCTATTAGGTTGCAACGTTAGCAGCAACCTGGTCACACCAGCGCTGTGTGTCCCAAGTCAATCCATCAGCACATGCTGCGCACATCTTCCAAACCCAATTCCCGTGGCATAAAACTGTCAAAAACTTGCGACGAGAGCGAAAATCTCACACGGCCAACTTTAGGCCATATCTTATGCGGCCCCTTAAGGTTGTGCTTTAAGTTACGGCCGAACATGTCCAACAAAAACAATGATGAATTTGCCCACAAAAATGCTAAGGTCCGAAACAAAAGTAAAAGTGAGCGCCCAACTTCAATAGAAACTAAAAACATATCTACACATGTTTGTATGATGGAATGTGCGTCATTTTTCTTAGAATAACTTGCAGGACTTAAGTTTGGCAACTAGTGAAAGCAATGACAGGAAAATAGGGAAGTAAGCAAGAAAGAGTCTAAAATACTCTACATTAATATTGAAATATAAATAGAAAGACTCAAACTAAACTTAATTACTTTACTTTATTTTAGTTTAAGCAAGTCAAGTGTTTTCTTAAAGTAGGGTATTGGCAGGTGCGCAAATACCCAACGAAAGTTACAAACTAGCAACTTAAACCATCAACTAAGCAATGAACATAACGCCCCCTCGCATGGCTGAGCAAGTCGATGGGCAGGCATGAAGTGAACCACATGTCAATGTCAAAGGCGATGACAAAGACAAATTTACCTCGTCGAGAGCATGTGTGGAGACTCGAGAATACCGTTAGATACTGATACCTAGTGGGCTAGCTGATAGCTTCAAGCACTTGGCGCTCAAATTTAAATACAAAATGTTTCGTGTGGGCTGCTTTCTTTAATCGAAAATTCCAAACATGTTGCTCTTGATGTTCCTGCTGCGAATTAAATGCAAAAACAACACAGACACACACACACACACAGACTTACACACACATGGAGCTCAAATGGCGCCAAATTCCGTCCGGCAATCAACTAAATTCAAAGCAAATTGCCCGCACAGTGCATTTTGGGCCATGATTGTTACTGTAAACGCGAGACAGCAGGATTGTGGCCAAGTGGAGTCTGGACTGGACTGGTCTGCTCTGTTCTGGCCTGGTCTAAGGGCAAGCAAGCAAACGCCTCATTATTTTGCGCTTGAGAAATTTCTGTCTCGTCACTAATTCATCATTGTTTCGGCACATTAAATGCTTGAACGTCAACGCATTCATTATCTTCTGGCCAACTCATCGTATATGGTCAGCTATCTGTCAGAGTGGCCGTCGCCAAGGCAACTCTCCTGCCTGCCCTGAGTGATATTAACTGGCCGACAATCCGTCAGCGAGCGCGGCCAACCAAACCAACCAAACCAGAGGAAAAAACAAGCCAAAACAAACGCACGAGTTGGCCAGTTGGAAGACTTAAGCCAGATTTAGGCCGAGCATGTTACCATGTTACATGTTACTTGCGACCGGGCTCTCAAAAAGCCCTCGTCATTTGCCCAGAAATCCTTTTTAATTTTCGTTCTATGCATGTGTGTGTGTTAGACTGTGTGTGTGTATGTGTGTGTGTGCTTAGCATGTTAATTGCTTTCTAAGCTAATCGAATTTTTTGCTCGTCATTATGAGTAATGCGCGTCGGTTTTAGCCTGGCATAAAGGCAATTTGTCGGCCAACTTTCGGAATGGCAAATTGCTTTAAGCCAGCAAGGATTTTTGCTATTTATGAAAGCATAAATATTAAAGCCACGTTAATGTTTTGTCAGCCACAACAGCAACAGCGAAATAAGTACTTAATCGCACATGTCATCCGTACTTAATTTCGCATGCAAACAAAACAATATTGTAAACAAATAATTTATACATAAAAAAACACTTTATAAAAAAAATTATTAAACATGTTTTATATATTCAAAAATTCAGTATTTGTCACTTTAATTTACATATTTGATTAATTCTAGTATTGATTTTGACGCTTTTTATGCTGTTTGCAATAGAGAGAGTTCCTAAGCGATAAATTGAATAAATATATCGGGTAAAAAACGCTAATGTTTGAACTGATAAATTCTGAAAATAATGAAAAAAAGAATAAACAGAAGCAAATTTATTTTATTGAACTATAAATAGAATATTTACTTACTAGTCGAACTTTTATAAAATAAAATCTGTGTTAGTTTTGCTTCAAAATCGTAATCAAATTTAAACAAATAACAAAATTATCTTTTGATTAAGCTTCCAGATATGTTTAAGCGATAATTTTACCTTTGGCACAACAAAACAATCTAAGGACATACATAAATTTTATACATCTCAAAAAGTCTACACAACTCAAAAGAACATCCTTCAAATTAATCAATTATATTATAATAGCAGAAAAGTTTACGAGCAAATTATCGCAAAGTTCTGGCCGAAAAAATGTCGTTGAAGAGGCTCGGCCGGAATAAGTTGTATAACGGTGCTAATTTATGGAGCACATAAGTTAATTTTTGTTTGCCTGTTGTTTGCTGTTTGTTGTAATTAGTCCGACGTTCAAGCCGTTGGACAGGATTATACAGGACCATTAAATCCGGTCCGGCTGCGGAACTCGGACACATAAACAAATGAAAAACTGTTGCTTCCGCTGGCCGCGTCCCAGTCAAATACAGCGAGTGAAAAGCGAGACAGAGACAGAGACAGGGACAGAACACGCTAATTATTTTGTCGGTTTGCGAAAGTTCATAGTTCAGATATAAAACATACAACAACAACAGCAACAACAACAACAAAAGCAGCTGTAATAATAATTACAATGCCACAAGCACATTCTGGCGCCTTCTGCCCTTGGCCGCGCCCATTTCAGTAATTTTTTATTATCAGGCCAAAAGTAGAATAAACTTAATTAAAACCCACGTTCAGCGCTCTGGCTGCCCTTTGATTCATGGCCTGCATTTGCGAAACTGGCTTAAATGCAATAATTAATGTGCGAGCCAAAAAAAAAAAAAGTGCGAAAAGTGAAACGCGGCAAATAAAGCTGCGACTTTTAAGCAGGGTCAAAGTCATAAGCGGCTACTGCATAATTTACAACAAAAAAAGTGTAGCATACATTTGGGCGCAAGGTGCAAATAGAGAAGGAAAAGTATATATGGAATTGTATAAAGACTTGCTTATATATAAGGGTGAATTATTTGTAAAAACGCAAAGATAAGCACAAACTGAGCGTACTTATTTATAAACGTTAACATATAACAATAAATTTGTCAGATATGGCTAATGTTAGCTTTTGTCAGATTGAATGTGTATATTGTAAAAACCAACAGCTTTTTGTTTGGGCTGTGCTTTTTCATATATAAAAGATATTTGTTTATCTCTTTAACAAACAATTTTCACAATTATTAATCAAAAGATATATACAAATATTATTTCATGAACACTAAAAAATATTACTAGAAAAATAATAAGTAAACCAGAGTATACCATTTTTTCTTGTATAAATAATTGAAACCAAACGCATATACTTAAGCACTTTATATGTTTTAAACTCTTTAAATGGACTTTAATATAAAACCAATACATTAGTACAATTTTTTTGTAAGCATCTTTTCATTAATATCAATCAATATAAATATATAACTCAATTTGAATATATACTGCCCTGAGTATATAGCAGGTAAAAGTTGCCTCACACTTGCTTTATATCATGCCTATTAACACCATTTATATGCATTTAAGACTGTTGAAGATAACTGCTGTTATCGAGGGGGCTTATTGATAAATAACCGCAATAACTGCGTGCATTTCCAATTGCAATTGCAGCCACACAGAATGTCGAGGCACTGCATCTGTCGAATCTCTCCGTCCCGCGCATTATCGATGTCGCACAAAAGGCCAAACTGTTCTGCAGCTATGAGATGGGCAATCGGAAGCTCAATTCCGTCAAATGGTACAAGGATGGCCAGGAGTTTTTCAGGTAAGCACAGTTGCAACTGGCCGCGGCTGTCGCCGGCTGTAAAACAAATAAAAAACAGTCATAAAAATATTTTTCGGCTGTGGCTCGAAATAATAAAATGGCCCGGCCGAGTGAATGTGCCGGCGCATTCATGCAGATTTTATGGTGCAAATTGAAAACGTCATGAAATTGCAACACTGTCCGCCAACAAAGTGGGGCATGTGGCACGTAGAGCTGCCCCCACTCGATCGCTTGAAAGTGTCGCGACTAATTTAAATGCTTAATTGAAATGGATTTTTATGGGCGCCGCCAATTGCGCTCAGGTGACGCTGCCAGTTACTGGACACGCCCCCTCCCCCACCTCCTGCCCGCCCTCGCAGTTCACGTTCAAATATGTGTGAAGCGCACTTTTTATTTAACTGGCTTAATTGCTGCCCATTGGCCGGTCTTAATCGAGCGTAAAATTTTTGCAATGTTTTGCACAGCGAACAAAAATTCGTTGTTTTCATTTTGTTGCTATTGATTTTAAAGCTTTGTCAAGCCATTAGTTGAATGGTTTATGCCGCTCATCATATTTCAGCCAAAAACCTTTGTCGAAGCCGGCCTAACCACATGCCAGCGTTATAGCCAAGTTATTCAATTTGACACGTATGCGGGCCGTGGTTGCATTTCTGTTGCCGAATTTCGATTATGCGGTTTTGTACTTCTTAGCTTATTACCAAACAACAGGAATGCAATTGTCGCTGTGGTTAAGGCGCAGATATTCACACATTGAAGCTGAAGTTGTGCTTCAGACAAGTTGGCATTAAATTATCTTACAGTAAAACTAAATGTATGTAAACAAAGATATTGCAAACTTATCTTAAAAGCTTTCACAGAGAGAACCAAATTTACATATCTTTAATTCAAGCTGCAGCTTTAAACATAAAAATGTTTTTAATTCTAAATAAATATATTTATTTCCATATGCCCCAATGCAAATAGCAATCAATACCATTGAGTATTTAAAATATAACGATGTGCAAAAAGGCACAAAAAGGAAGCTCTCCTCTATTTATTTTGGCAATGGTTTTGGCAAATATGTATCGCTTAATTCAATCGTAGCTAAAAATAAAATCTATATGTAATCCACAGTCTAAAATGTGTCAAAAAGGCTGCCCTCATGGGGTCAGTTTTTTCAACTCTAATTGCAATAAACCCAATGTTCAGCGATGCTTGTGTGTGTGTGTGCCTGGATGTGTTATTTATAAACCAGGGCTACAAAATTTAAGCATAGGCCAACTTAGCTAACAACATTTTCGATTGAACTTTTCCTAAAAGTAAATATTCTAAATATCATGTTATATAGATAAGTTATGAGTTTCTTAAATTATGGGGTCTTCTTGATAACAGTTGTCCGTTTAGGAGGTTGTCAATTAAGTGTATTTTAAGTCTTCTTCTGCCTAAGCAGAATTCAAAACAGATGCTTGCAAGAGGATTAAGGTGAGTGAGTTTGGATAAGGGATTAGACTCATCAGTGGAAAGATATTAAAATCGCTTCTGATAAAAGTGATAAAAGAAGCTACTCAGGATGTTGAGCTTGAATTGAAAATAGCGGATGTGGGCGTTAGTGGCTACGCCCCATATTGTAACAATGAACATGGGTATAGAATTGTAAAGTAGAAAGAGAAAGTTGATTGAGTAACCAATGCAGCCTATTAAAACTTTATTGTGTACAGTATTTTATTATATTTAAGTGGGGGCTGAAGCTTAGAAGTCAATTCATTGTATTAGAAAGCTAATTTTGATGCAAAAGAAAAGACAGAAATATACTTTAAAAGTTGTGTTGAAAAATGTAGAAATAAATTTCAAACATTTTATGTTTTAAATAAAGTAAGCCCTCAGCTTTATCCAGTCAGACATATATTTAAACCATAAAAATAAAGCTACAAATCAAATCATTTTAAATATTGCTTCCCGGATTTAATAATAAGCTTGTTTATACCTACAAGAAAGTTTTTAAGTAGATAAAAAGAAAAGCATATATATGAAAAACATCTAGAAGCTTAACAATTAAACTATTTTGCATATTTAGGCATTAAATATTACTCAAATTTTAACTTTCCGATAGCCTAACATAAGTAATCAAAACATAAAAGCATTTAATTCAACTGAAATTTAAAAATAGGAATTTTTTTTTTTCATAAAAAAAAGCACACTGCAAATAGAATTTTAAAATAGGTTATGCACCCTGGTTTATGAATTTGCAGACTATTCCTAACCAATTTGAATTTTATTGTAATTTTTGCGATGTTTCCAATTGGAGCCATTGAAAAGTAAGTAAGCCTCAAGCACAACCGCAGTTGCTGCAGCCATTGAAAA
Source organism: Drosophila lacertosa (assembly GCA_004143845.1). NCBI lineage: Eukaryota > Metazoa > Arthropoda > Insecta > Diptera > Drosophilidae > Drosophila > Drosophila lacertosa. The sequence goes on from SCDZ01000042.1 coordinate 610,142, forward strand.
AGCGGCATATTTAACCGCGTTATTCCAAATATATACATATATATATAGCCATGCAAAATGCGGCTACAAATCGATGGATTTTTATTGCGCAACTTTGGCGCAAACCTTTTTGCATGCGCCTCATAAATATTTCATGGATTCGATTTTTGCGCAGCACTCGAACTCCAAGACTTACTCTCTCTCTCTCTCTCTCTCTCTCTCTCTCATATTTTCTATGTTGTTGTTGTTGCAGATACTCGCCGCTAACGCCGCCGACAACAAATTGGTTTCCCGTCAAAGGTGTCACCATCGCCGAAGGCTCGTGGCATTGCAATCAATTCATCTGCAACGTGGAGCTGGAGAAGCTGAATGTGCAATCCAGCGGCCAGTACCGTTGTGAGGTGTCCGCCGATGCGCCCGAGTTCAAGCTGATCGATAAGGCGGCCAACATGACCGTGGGCGGTACGTACAACAGTCCTGCCACAGGACAAACACTTCCCTCTCGTCTTGCAATTTTTGGTTGTTTACTTTTATGATTTATGCGCGTGTGTGTGTGGGTGTGTGTTTGTGTGTGTGTGTAGAACACAACAAATTATGTGCAATTTTGCAAACACTTAATAAAATTATAAATGGTCTTCTGCACGGCGACACTCCAGGCTCAACTCCTTTTCATTTATCATCGTCGCAGGAGGCGCGCGCGCGTTCAGTTCAAAGGCCGCCGCATAAATGCTGCAAAATTGTGACACGCTTCAGCCATTTGTATGAGTAATGATTGTTAATAAATCCTGACCAGCCTCCATGTCGCCATCTCCCTTATCTCCCCCCATCTCCCCACCTGCCAGCCAAGCTACACAAGCGCACAAATTCAACTCAATTGTGAGTTGCGTACGAATCAATTTATAATCTGGCCCATAAAGCGGCCGCGTCGTTGTCACGTGCACGGCACTAGACAACGCGAATATAACTCAAACAACAACAAGGATAACACACTTACATTATGAGTGGGTGCTGGAATTGAGAATACCCTGTTCAAAGCTTTGTATGGCTACAAAAAAAGAGGTGACAGAGCCAAATTTTCCATTTCATTAATGACAAGCAGAAAAAGAAAGTTTTCTTAAAAAAAAATATATATTAATAGTTATAGCTTAAGCTTTATTTTAATATAAGCAGTATTTGAAAATTTTTGTTAATTAAACACCTTTTTTTTAATTATAACTTAGGCTTTAACTCTAAAAAAAATTCAAATATTTTTAAATGTTGGGTGTATAAAAAAAAATATTCTATAATATAAATAAATATAATATATATAAAGCAATATATATACCCAATATAAACAAATGTATATACCTTTGTGAGTTATAGGTTCTTCCTATGCACTTAAAACAGAAAATAATGTTCTTCACTATATCTCATTTAAATTAGGGATACACAAAGTGATTCAAGTGTTCGATTATTCCTTTAAATGTGGTTCAAAATTCTTTGTTATTATTCTATATTGGTAGATGTTGGATAACCAGTGAAAAAGATATTTCCATATAATATACAAAAAAACTTTATTTCACATTTGGATGCCCCTTAAGAGATACAAGATAAGCAGAAGAATGAATATATTAACACAACTTCTCTCGGACGTTTGAAGTTTTCTCAAAATAGCTTGAAGTAAATAAAATTTAATAAGTATATTTTTTAGCTTGTTTATTAATACTCCAATTAGCATAGACAACTTATCCAGACAAAGATTTCATGAACTTCCCTTTACATATTTCAGTTGAAGTTGAGCAAACCCTAACACCCAATTAGTATAGGGTACAACGGGGACATCAACTCGTTTTTAAGGTCTGTGGCGCTGTAGTTGGGTTTTGTTAATGTCAGCGCCGCGGGCACTGAAGGCCGCCATTTTGAACTCGCACTCGCATTGATTGGCAACGTACATGAGGCAGCCGCTGTTGCTGCCGCTGTTGCTGGCGCTGTTGCTGGCGCTGCTGCGGTTGTGGCACAGCGCTGACTGTGGCATCTGGCCGGGGCATGGGCATGGGCTGTGGCGCTTCGCTTTGAAATTCAAATCAATTGATTCTGGCCCAATGTCATTTGACGCAAATGAAAATGGCCTGCTTATGTCTTTTGTTGCACGCGTACTCGAATGCGGCTCAAAATGATTTATTTGTCGCAATTTTCCTGCTCAGCGATTTGTTGCCACTTCAGCTTCAGCCTCGTGGCGATGGCAGCACGCAAGCAGAGGAAGAAGAAGAAGAAGCAGTCGCAGGAAGGGGGTTGGTTTTATTTATTGACGCTACTTTAAGAGTATTGATTTGCATAATGCGCACTTAAGCATTTGTTTACGCGTAACAATCAAATTTGAATTCGCATTTTCTGTATTTGAATTTCGCCTTTAATTGGATGTTTTTGGATGTTTGAATACTTTTACTTCTTCGTCTGCCCCTTTTGTGTGTGTGTGTGTTTGTGGGTGTGTGGGTGTGTGTGTGTATTGTCTGTGCGCTATTTGCATGTCAATTTGAATTTTATCTATTGTACTTAGGTATTCGCCAGTAAGCCAGAACGCTTAACTTGTTCAACATGCAAATAACAATGACTAGATTAGATCCAATGCCATTCTAACTTTATCATGCCATAACGAATGCGTTGTTGTTTTTCCTTTTCCTTTCTTTTCTTTCTTTTGCTCTCTTTTCCTTTTCTCTTTTTCTCTGCCTGATAAGTGCGCTTGAGTTATTTGTTTACCTGCAGCGATTATATAGAAATAGCTAATGGAGTCTGTGGTAGTAAGAGATCATAACAGAATAATAATAGTTGAACAACAATTGCTTGGCTTAACTCGATTTATAAGAAGCTGAGAAGGCTTTCTCAGTTCAATATAATTAGTAATAAATCAATGCTTGTTTATACAAATGGAATGTTGCTAGCAGGATTTTAAATAATGCAATTATTTTTAATACATATGTATATATTTTAACATAAAGATTGTCAGCTTCAGACAAAAAAAAGCAATTTCAATAACCAACAAGAGACTCATAAACTGACCGCCATATAAAAGAAATGACTGAATTGCCACAGCATGAGACATTTTTGGCATATGCCACCTTCAATTCAACATTCCCACAAATGTATGTATATGTGTATGTGTGAGCCATAAAAAGGACAATCCAAGTCATATATAAAATGAGGAGCCAACATTACCAAACATATATATATATATTTATATATATATATATAAAAGCCAAGCAGGCAACGTTGCCATCAAACTTCATCAACGAGCTTGGTTGGTAGCTCGACAAAGTTTAAGGGCCGCAATCTAAGCCCTCTTCCCCTCCCTCCCAAATGGGGCAGCTGCATAAAACAATGTGCCCCATGTCCGGTGCAGCACGTAGTTTCGACTTAATGCCCTGGCCATGGCCATGGCCCTGCTGTGTAGTGTTTGGGGCCAGCATTGTGTAGTGTAGTGTGGTTTGTTGCCAGTTTTTTGTTTCAATGGCTTGGCGAAGCTGTTGACAGACCAACAATCAACTTGGGAATTTTGTCACCGAAGTGCCAGCGCCCAGCATCGCATCGAATCCACCTGAAAAACTTTGACAAAACAGGTAAAAGTGGTTGCTCGGACGAGCGGGGTTAGTTGCCGTGTCTCGATTTTCTAACGGCAATCACCTTGCGCTCTTTGATGATGCTAGTCCCCACCCCCCTCCCCCATTTACCGCCCACCACCGAAAAAAGTTTGCAGTGCAAATATTTTTCCGCTTAGTTGCGTGCCATGTGTCGCTGCCAAGCACTGATTAAGTTTGGAAAGTTTGCACAGGATGTGATCTGTGTCCACAAGGACAGGCCGCACCAACCCAACACACACACACACCTAATTACTTCAGAGATTCACCTTCACACTCACATACATATAGATATATATAAATATATAAAAATATATAAAGGTCAAGCCGCATTTCTCAATCTATTAGTCGAGTCTACTTTTGACTTTTGAGTTTTTAATGCGACGCTCTCTTCATTTGCGGTCTTTGAACCGGACACAGGAATGCCCCCAAAGTGCTACACCTGCTTGGCATGCTCCTCTTCGAGCTATTGTCATTGTTGCTGTTGTTGTTGTTGTTGCTGGTTTGGTTTTGGTCTCGTTTAGCATTCAAGCTGGCAGCAAGCAATTTCCCCAACTGCCTACAGGTCGTTTGTCTCGTTTTCTTATTTCGATTTTGTTACCTTACACTAGCACAGGGTATCTCAATATGGTCAGGGAAAATGTAACGCTCCAAATTAGACACAGCTAAACATAAGAAGTATACATAGAAATCACTAGCCAAGTCTTAGTATTCATTTCCTTTTTGTCTTTTGCTAAGCAGGGCACTCAATAAGTTTCAAGTTTTCTTTCAACCTCTTTTTGTTCTTCCTCTTGGATACCATAAACTAACGATTAAAAGCAAATCTTTAGTATTTTATTTTCTAACTTTATATTCTACATTTTTTAAATAAACTTGGTTTGCTATAAGAACCTTATTTAATTTATGAAAAGTATAATACAAACTTAGCATATATAAACTTTAACATGGCTTATATTTTTTATTTAAAGTATAGTTGGCAATATATTTAAAATAAGTAAAAAACTGTTGTTTTTAAAAAATTTCTTAAGCTGTCATAAATAGAAAATTGACCATAAAACTCACAAGGCTCATAACTCACTTTGAACTCTTTTTTAATTTGAGCTTTATGATAATTTTATATAAAGAAAACATTGAATAAAACAACTTTTATGAAATGCAATATAAATGCAATTATAAAACAAAAGGTCCCCACATTCCAATTGCAATATAAAGTTGTTTTACTTTTGTTTCCATTTCATACATTTATTTTTGTACCGCTGCTTTCCATTAGCTAGGGTATTTACTGTTCTGTATTCCCAAAGATACCTCTTTCTATTTGTATTCTTTTTGTTTTTGTTTATTGAGTTGCTTCTGGCCTTGTTGTTGTTTTGTGATTTTACTGGTACTTTGGTATTTTTTTTTTTTTTGGTTTATTTATCCGAGTTGATTGCTTTGTTTTCGTACAATTTTCGTATTGCCGCACGCTGCGTGCTGTGTTGCCAATTCCAGTCACAGCTCTGTTTACCGCAAGGCCCAATGCTGCTGCTGCTGCTTCTGCTGCTGCTGCCGGTGAACCGGTGCGGTCCGTTACAACGCTCGAACGGTACTCCGCCCACACACCTGGACCGCTGACCGGTGTGGACGGACTCCTTTAGAGTGATGAGCGGCCCCCATCGAAAGCGGCACAACATGGCCGCAATCAGCATCAGCATCAGCATCAGGCTGAGCAGCAAGTTTTGCTTGGGAAAACAGGTCAGAAACTTTCCACCAAAGTGGTTTGTATTAAGTCAATTAAAAAGTTTATAGTACTGCTGACTGCCTGACTTTTGATGGCCCCTTGCGCCCAACTCGTATTCCCCACGCACAGCCACGCCTCCGGCTCCTTAGCATATTTCACAACATTTTCAACATCAACAACAACAACAACAACGAGAACTGCCATTCATTTGACTGTTACTCAAACTCGGCTAAAATTTGTTGCCCAGTGTTTTGTGGTTGTCCTCGAGTTGGTCTTTGTTGTTGTTGTTGTTGCTGTTGGTTGCTGTTTGCTGGTGACGGATACTTTGTTTTCTTCCTGCATGTATGTGTGTGTGTGTTTGTGTGTGGGTCGAGGCAATAAACCAAATTATTCTTGCTTTCATCAAAAAAGTTTGTCCTGGGCAATTATTTGTAAAGATTAATTAACACTTTGAACAAATATTTAGACAGTTGGCGCACTTGATAATTACCTAAGTGATTCACCGTGCACCGTTCAACAAAATAGTTGCCCAACACTTACTCAACCTGTTACCAAATTGTTCAGCTGCAGGTTTTCATTTTGATTGCAATTAACCAAGCTTAAATGTGGCCAAAAGATAAATAAAAAGTCTTAGAAATATATTTCAGAGACAACATTAGAGTAAAAGAATGTTAAATATAATTATTAATTAAAGGTAGTCTAGTTATCTAAGCATTCTTCCAAACCTTTGATAACATAAATAAATCTGTTTGAATATTTCTTTTTAAAACTTTAGTTTATGTCAATTTAGATGAACTTCATTTAGTTGAATATTTTATTGTTCCTTTTTTATCAATATTTGGCAACTTTATTATTATTAATTTTCCATGAAATATTCAACAATTTGCTCGCCATTAATTATCGATATAATTATGACTAGTCTACTTTCTGTTTGGCTATGAATCAATCAATCAAAATGTAATAAACTATTTAAAATAAAATAACTATTATAAAGTGTAACAAAATATTTGTATTTAATGTTTTGAGGATATAAGATCTCTTACACAAAACGAATTAATATTGAGATATTTATGCCAGTTTAACTAACAGCAAATCACGTATACGTCACGTAGCTTCTCAACTTTTACATAAACTGAAATGCCTTAATCCAGCAGAACACCCAGTCAGATTTCATTAACATAGTTCTATTAACTATTGAACAATTCTATTAGAGCCCAGCCGTATTCATATATAGTTACCTGCTGAACGTTGAATGCATAGTGTGTCCTTCGATTTTGGTAAGCAAGGTTTGAAAGCTCTACTAACTGGCTTAACACTTGGTCTGCTTCACAGTGCTGCCCAAATTCGATCCATTCATCACTGGAATTCGACATGCCTACAAATACCGCGATACGCTGCTGGCCAACTGCAGCTCCGAATGGTCGAATCCTGCGGCCAGGCTCATGTGGTATATCAACAACAAAACTGTAAGTACATTTCAGCCCCGTTGCACATACGCACCGTTGCCACCAATGCACGTTAGATAGTTGTACGCGGCGCAGCTAACCAGATTTCATATTTGCGGACGCATGTTGCACGCGAGTAGGGAAACTCATCTGCCTCACCTGCCTCACCTTGCCACCGCACGCATAAATGCAAATCGCAAATTACTTGCGGCTTGTGGCGCCGCACGTAATTTTGAAAACGCGCCGTTTACGCGAAGATTGTTTTAAAACCTTTGCGGCAAGCAACTGACTTTAAGCTATCGTTGCCATTTCCACACTCGTTGAATGGGGCATATTCGGTTTGATTGACTACCTGTCCGTTCATCGAAAAAAAAATGGAGAAAGTGAATTCTTTATTAGCTAATGATTTGGCAGAAGATCCTTCTCGTAACCAGAGAACATCTATATTTTTATATATTTATTTTAAGTAGTTTAAAGGGGACTTCTTTGAAGGTTATAACAATAACAATAATAACTATAATTGAAGGCCCCTTTCGACAGATTTAAGCATTACGCAGTCGGCTACACCCGACTGCTACTCACCTCTCTCTCTCACTCTCTCTCTCTCTCTTGTGGTTTCTTTTTCGCAATCCCGCGCGTGGATCTGCGGCTTTTCCTTCGGCAGGCACCACACATCCATCTGCAGCCGCAAATCAATGAAATCACACGCAACATTGAGGGCTTTCCCCTGTACGCCAGCAATCTGCAGTTGCGCCTGCACATCGACGACCAGCGCTTCATTGGCAAGAGCGAGGTCCTGGAACTGCGCTGCGTTGCGGACATAATGGGCATGGCCAATTTGAGACGCGAGAGTTTGGTGCGCACCACTGTCCTGGCGCTCAAGGACAGCGGCTACAATCAGCGACTGATTGAGAACGGCAGCTGCACCAGCGCCAGAGCAGGTGAGAAAACTCCTTAACCGTTTCCTTTGTCTTTTCCTTCTTCTCTTTATTTAAATGTACTTTCCTTTCAGCCACATTTGGTGCCTGGCTTTTGGGCCTCACGTCCCTGCTGCGCTGGCACTGCAGCCAAAGTTAGTAGCTGTATCTTTTGGCCGCCTTCATTTTAGCCTAATTTCCACAGATACGTCCTGGCAAGGCGACAATTCGAAAAGTTAACAAGGCAACTGTTGAATTTGTATATATAGAAAAAACTAACTGAATAGTAATTGCATAGTTTCAGCAATTTCGGTCGATGTATTGCCAAATAGAAATAATATAAAACTAAAAACAAATACAATTTGCTATCTTTAGGAAGAAGAGCATTGCATGAATAACATATGTAAATCTAATGAAAATACCAAATAAAAAAATAAAACTAAAACTGCACATACGTATAGTATTTAAATAAATATATAAATATATATGTACTTATATGTATTTGCACACAGAGAGAAATGAAACACACAATCAATGGCAACTAAAAGTAAACATAATTATTAAATGTGAAATGTTAATGTATTTGTATTAAACGATGTACGAGAAATAAAAATGAAAATTAATTTCAAAGCCAAACTTAATAAAAATTTATTTGAAGTGACGCGACGAACTCAATTTAAAATGTTTATTTAATTGTTTATTTATTTAGTTAAATAATAGTATAATATAAATTCATATGTTCTGTTCCTCCATTTTAACATTTGTTAAAGGTGGGTTCAAATTAAATTTAAGATCCAATCCAACTTGGTTTAAACCCGCTTCAAGCGTTTTTTATTTACATACGATTTAAATTTTTCTATTATTTTATAATTAATACTTTGGTATTTACATACAACTTATATTTTTTTATACTGAATACTTTCCATCTAAACTTAAAGCATGCTTTCGGCTGCTTCTTAAACAGATTGCTTATAAAATTATAAACTGATAAAAATAGCAGAGCCTGCTTCTTCTTCTCTTTAGCTGATTGGCAAACACCACCACATTTATATATATATATATATACACACCTACACATAGAGCACCTCCTAACCCCTAATAGGCTGTGGCCAAACCAAACAACGACCCAACCAAATAGCCTATGCCATAGATTTCCACCAACTAATTCGTTTACCCTGCTTATGGCGAATTGATAAAAAAAAAAGAAATAATAAAAAAACAGGCCAAAAATTCGATTTAACATCGTTGAAGAGAAAAGAAAAGCTCGAAACACTTTGCAGCCCGGTCGCAAACACTTCTTAGAGCCGTTGTGGAGTCGTTTCCGAGAAAAATATTCAACGCATTATGACAAATCCGGCTAAAATATGCAAGGGCCAATAGCCGCAGGTAAAAATGGCGGTGGACAATAAAAGCCAGCACCGATGGACACCCTGCTGAGAGACAGAGAGAGAGAGAGGGTGTGAGGGAGAGAGTACCGAAAATTATGCATAAAATGGCTTTGGGTTTGACAAGAGAAAAAAAGCCAGAGCCAGAGCCAAAAAGCAAACAAAGATAAATTCCGTTGTCAGTATTTTTTGGGGTCCAGTCGCTGCTGTCAATGTGCCGCTGGGCCATTAAATGACGGAAGTAAATAAGCTTGACAAATTTCCACTCATCATTTTTGCATTAATTCAGGCTTCTTTAACGCATCAGAAACAACAACAACAACAACAACAGCAACGAAAAAATGTCCTTTGATTAATCAAAAAATTTGGCACGGTGGGAGCTGAATGGAAGAGGCAAACACAACAAATTACCCAAAGAGGCGCCGTCGGCATTCCGTGTGGCATTTGCGGCAGAGGCGCCAACAAACACACAACCACACATACACACACACACACACGCACACATGAAATCCGCCCCCTGCTACAATTGTTAGCTGCGGCTTGCGGCAGCTTCGCAGACGTAAAAATCCAACATTCAAAAAAGCGAAAAAGATTTCCCAGATTTTTGCACGCGATTTGTCAAGCTGACATTTGCGACGTCTGCGATGCTGGCCGCTGTATTTTTTGCTGTTTGCCACAAACGAACTTCAACTTCAAACAGGCCCCCAGTTGATTTAGTAAGTCACGTGGCCGCGTAACTGTAAATTGCCTGCTCCCTTAGTCCGGGGTCCTAGTCGTGGTCGGTGTGCCCGTGTGAAATAAACTGTCGCTTCGTGCGTCTAGCTTTGTTTTTGTTACCTTTTCTGTTCTGTGCTTTTCAGTTTCGGCCCCTAAAACGTTTTTGCACCCAATTTCGGGCCGCCGGCAACAGCCCCGACAAAGACATTTGGCCCGATAAAAGATAAGCCGAGCGAGTGACACGAGCTATGCGTCTTATGCCAGTATGTGTGCATGAGCAGCGATCCCAGCCTCTACCCCTCAAGCATGTGATTCTGTAATTTAAGCAAAGAAAATGTTTCAAATTAAATGAAAACATGCACAGGTACTTGGCCCCGGCGCCGACATGTAGTTTTTGGCAAATGAAACATAAGCAAAGCGTGGCGCTACCTGAACCAAAATTAAGCCAACCCCCCACAAACTCATCCTACCCCGTCCCTCCCTCAGCCCGCCGGCCTGCAAAACTTGAAGCCAACTTGAAAATTGCTCGCAAGCATATTAAAGTTATAATTTTGAAAAGACTTGACTTTGCACTATGCGTGACAAGTGCAACTTTCAAAGAGTGTTAAAAGAATAATAATATTTATTTTTTTTATCATAAATAGCATATACTTACTTAAAATTAAATGCATACCTAATTTTGGTGTATTTTAATAGCTGTGAATACAAGAAGTTCTTATTATTTCCATTATCAGGGGGGATGAGTTTAATTCGTTGAAAACTATATTTTTATTAAATACATATTCAGTGCATTTTAAACGTATGAATGGTTTTTCATTTATGGAACCAATTTCTATGCATTTGAATAAGCCTTTAATTCATAGAAATTAAATCTTTTTAATTTGCCACTGGATATAATAATAAATATATTATATCAAAAACCTATAGAATTCAATATTTTAATTCATTTTGTTTATATATTATATGTTATTTACACATCATTGACGGAAAAATAAATAAAAAACTACAGAATAATAATCACGAAATATAAAAATTTAAATTAAATAAGGTAAGTGTTATATTAAATGCTCCTCTCAATTTAAAACTCTCAATTTAAACAACATTCTTTATAGATTATTTTAGTTCATAACATTTTGTTGACTACCACTTGGAAGTTCTAGTTTATTTATAATCCAACACAACTCACCCTGAACACCCCGACGAACACTTTGACAACAGAGTTGACCAGCGCACAAATTGTTTAATGGCCAGTGACACTGATTTAAATTAAATATTTGGCCTAACGGTCGCCATGTCAGTCTGTCAACATGAGTTGCAAACAAACATGAAATTCATTCAACATTTTTCCCGCTTGTTGTTAAAATACCTAAAGTTAAATCCACTTAAAATCCAACGGTTAGTTACCCACGCGATTGTACAAAAAAATAAAACAAATTTGATAGCAAAAACTGAAATGTAGTTTGTCAATAGTCCAAGCACAACTGATGACCTACCTTTCATATGTCTGGCTTATATATTTACGATTATCAAATGATTTTAATTGCTATTTATGTTTACATTAATATGTATTTATTTTAAATTTCAATTTGCTTATTTCTAAATATTATTTTCATTCAAATTAAACTGATAATAATCAAAGAGACTAGGAATGTTAAACAAATGCTGGATGCTTACATAGCTCTGTTAAGCTAACAGTTTTTATTGATAATGAATAACAGCAGCTGTTGAAGCAAATGTTAGGTAAGGTTAGGCATAGTTTGGTGTCTGTGGTTAACTTATTTAAAGTGCAGTTAAGTATGTTTATAAAAGATAGATTATATTGAAATGTATTTATTTATAAAACTTAGTTTTCATTTGGGTTATCTATGCTTAGCTTCGGCTTGGTAAGTTTAGGTCTGCTTATGTTTGGTTAGGTTATCGTGAAGTAAAGTTATGTAAGAATTATTAATATACATATATTGTATTTTAGGTTTAAAATGGGTTTTTTGCAGATAAATAATATAAGAAAAGATAAGAAAATCTTCATTTGGGTTTACTTACTCTTATGTTAGGTTAGGTCAAGATCAATTATAAATATTTTCCTATGATATTTTATAGCAGCTTTGTTTTTAACTACTATTAGCTGAAACAAGAAAAGTTTGTTTTTAAATTAATTTGCTTTAGTTAAGAAAGTCAAACCAAAATTTGTTTAATATTTAATAAGCTTAACAGATTGTTATGCATATTTGATAGATTGAACGTTTGTTTGCCAGCAGGGCTCTAAATAGCCGGCTGAAACGAGAGGAGCGCCCGTCGGGCCCTTTAGTTTTTTTTTTTTTTGGCAAATGCGTCAAGTCACGAGGGCTAATGGGATGGCGCATTGATTTCCCATTTTGAGCCGTGTCTGTCAGTCAAAGTGACTCGACGCACACGAAGCGAACTCAGCTCGACACGCGTGCAACGTGATGATGGCAATTTAAACAAGCGCAACATTTTCGTTAGAGTTGTTTTTAATACCCTGCAAACAAATGTGTAATGGGTGGTCATCGGAAATGCGTTGATAAAGAGAGTAGTTAAAATGTTACCTAGTATCTGAACTGGGTATAGGATATCTACTAGTCCAGCTCAGCAAAAAGTTAGCTGTATAGCTTATAACTTATACTTATAGATACCCAACTTCAAAAGGTTACAGGATATCTATTAGTCCAACTTGTCTCTTCTCTAAGCTGTCAGTCGGATCAGCGGCTAATTGGCCGGAGATTTAGGAGCCGCGCTGCGCTTTGTTGTAATTAAAAACGCTGTCGTCAAAGAAACGCGCCCAAAACACGAGCCAAGTCCAATGAATTTCAACGAATGCAGCTAACAGAAGGCTGCAAGCTTTGGTAAGGATCTACCACTCTCTCCCACTCTCTCTCTCTCTGTCTTTCTCACTCTCTGGCTGTCTGTTTCGCTGTGTGTATTTCTGTTTTTGGCCATATCATTGGCATTGGCAATTGCATTGACATATTGTTGCTATCGGCTTTCTGCCTTGCGACTGTCAAAATGCCACGTCACAAGGCCGCAACGCCACGGTCCGGGCGCTTGCCTATGTTCATGTTGCTATCTCCCTCTACCCCTCACATCCCTCTCGCTCTCATCAGTTTTAACGAGAGTTGTTGGCCGTAAAGCCTTTGGCTTTATGCTGGACATTAAGTGAACTTATAATTAAACGCTTTGCCCATTTAATCGGATGTGTTTATCGACGATTGCGAATGGCAACGAATCAAAAGTTGAATTGTCTTCCTCCTCCTCCTCCCCCTTCTCTTTCTCCTCCTGCTCTTTTGGCCCATGTTCTGCTGTCATTTGCACTGCTTTTCCCTTTGTTTCTGATGTTGCTGCTGTTGTTAGTGCTTTAAGCAGCACTCATTTCGATAATTAACTGCATTCAGTTTAAATTAAACTGCTTCAAAATCAAATTAAATTTTGACTTAGGCCGATTGCATTTTCAATTAATGGCCAAATCAAAAATGCAGCAAAACAATTGAAAGCTTACACAGAAAATGGCTAAAATATGAAACAATCGATAAAATGAAACCTCCTCTCAATTCTCAATTGCTGGGCAACACTTAAGGCTGAAAAGATCTATCGATTGGCTTGGAAAGGGAATAGTAGCCCCATCTAAATCACTAACCAATTATAATTTAATGCAGCAACAAAAGAAAGAAAAAAAATTTCGGTCTCCAACAACTTCCCATTCACAATCTCCCACATGGGTCCCATTTAAGCAATATGTCATAAGGCCGCCAAGATGCTTAACTTGGTTCCCTTCGTTTCTGTTATTTTTATGACAACCCACGACAAGGACTCCCTGCACTCCCACACACATATTGGATATAAATGGGCGAGGAAAACGGGCGTGCAACATTTTTTTTTTTAGGCTGAACGAACTGAAAGATGTCGACGTGTAGTTATAAAAATTTTTTATCTTAAAGCGACTGTCAGTTTTTTTTTTCCATCCTGTCTGAGTGTTCGCGTCCCGTGCCTGTCTGCTGATGAAAACGAAGTTGACAATGCGAATGAGTTTCTTATAACAACAGAAAAGCAACAACAATAACAACAACATCGGAAGTGAAAACAAAATGAAGCGACAGCAAAAAGTGGAAACGTGCCGCTGGCCTAGGCCAGACTGCTATACATATATATATATATATACATTTATATATAAAGGCTGGCAGGATTGGGGCTAGGGTTAAGCACTCGGGCTTTGGGCACCATGCAAAAGCCCCGAAAAAAAACCTTTCCTGCAATGTCGCAAACGCAAACACAACATTTATGCGAATGTGTGGGATAAGTTTTTTTTGTGTTCGACGAGGGTAAGGCCTAAAAATTGTGCTGTTCCCAATCCTTGTGCGTGTTTGTTAACGTTTAATAAATCAAAATTACTTTTCATTTCTATGACAGTCATAATGGGGCGTTACTTGACATTTTGCTTTTCATTTTGGGCCCCAGCCAGCGTCCTTTACGGCGCGTCCTTCTGTCTGTTCATTTGCGCAATTCGCAGCTTGTTGCCAGATGAAATCTCAGCGCTAAGAATTTTTTTTTGTTTGCCACATGCTCATGCTTAAAGCTTATCCTTATCGCGTACTTTGACACAAACACACACACACATACACACAAGCACAACATACTCACACATTGTTGATTTTTATATTGGGTGCTAAATTCAATGAGCTCACGCCCCCCATTTGCCCCCCTCTCCCCCTACCCTTCCCCCTCCCCATCGCAGCATCAACAAGGAAAACAACAACAGCAAAAGCAAGTAAAAAAAAATGTCATTTAATTTCGTTCATTTTGCCGCATGCCGCAAGGTTAGGGAAGGGGGGAGGAGGGGGGCGCTGTCCTTGCACAGGATAACACCAATTTCGCTTATGACAGTTATTACAAATGCTTCTTGTCTGCCGGGCGCGCTGCAAAATGAGCAGCAGCAGCAACAGCAGCAGAGGCGGGAGAAAAGCGGGGAAAAGCTTTTGAAAAGCGGTGGGAAAAGTGGAAGCAATGCTGCCACTTTGCGCTTATCCTTCAAATGAAAAGTTATTGTAGCGACTTTTCAGCTCCCTCAACGCTGACATTCTTATTGATGCCTTGAGAATCGATTGTCGCTGTCGTGTTCGCTGTTCGCCAAACCAGCAACAGAACTAGCTTAAATACTGTAGTTGGCTATAATCGACTGTGGCATGCTCTGTTTACAGGATATTAATTGAATAGAAAATATTTATATTGGTTATTTGAATGGGTGGCAGGTCAAAATCTCTTTTGAACTTAGACATTATAAAGTAAATATTTCATATTATTTCTGTTAAATTTGTGGAAACTAGTAAAATGAAGATCAATTTTTAATCTGTGGCATTATAAAATGCATATTAAAACTAACTTTTTGTGTATTGAGGAAATATTTATGCTCTACTTGTCTAATTGCAAATCATTTGGCAATAGGCTTTTAACTATGAAAGAGCTTAAAAATTTAATATTATACATTATATATATCAAATATATAAAAATACTTTCTACATATAAAATCGTTTGATATTAGCTTTTTAAATGCTCGACATTTGAAAACTGTGATTTTAAAAAATATACATATATTTAATAACTTATCTTGTATATATAGCGAAAATCCAAGCTCAGTATAATACCCTTCATATGAAAATATTTATTGAGTCTATGTTTTTATTCTTTCTCCTGCTTTCCACCAATCAAATCTATTGGAAATAGCTGTAATATATTTTATATATATATCTAACAACTTTTCTTAAAATTAGCTTAAAATCAACTATATATCGATGGAATATTCCACCTGTCAAAACGTTTGACACTAGCTGCCAATAAATGCAAACAAATTCAATAGCGGGTATACACTACTACATAGTCTGTACGCCCCAGCTTTAAAGGGAACGATTTAAGGGCTAACTTACAGGTAATATGTACTTAACTAAACACACCCTATTTGAACTACTTGAACAGTGTATAAAAACCAAAGGCACATTAGTGCAGAACAGAACAGCGACGTTGACTTATGCCTTGGCATCTTGTTGCCCTCCATCTGTCCGTCTGTCTGTCTGTCTGTCTGTCTGTCTGTTTGTCTATGTGTTTGCCCTGCTAAGTATATTTTCGTGTATTTTTTTTTTGCTTTTCATATTTTATTTCGTATATATTTTTTGCTGGCATCGCTTCGTTGGCTCTGTTGCAATTTTCATTGAATATCGATAGAGAGAGAGACAGTAAATTAATTTTTCAAAAATTGGCATTCATTTTATTTTTATCGTTTGCTTTCATTTTAACTTTGGAGTTCATTGCGAGCGCATTAAGCGTAGATTTTGTTCGCTTTCTTTCTTTCTCTTCATTTATTATTATTGTTATTTATTGTCACATTGTATAGCTATTACGACCTATCCGCCGAATGCGCTGTTTTTCTATATTCAATTCAATTATCGACACTCACAATTGATAATTTTAGAAGATTTGGCCTAGGCCCGAACAAACACTTGTTTGAATGGATCGTAATCAAAGTAAATTTGTGAGTACATTTATTTGTTGAGTGTTAAATAATGAGAGCAGTTTCATTTAATACTGCTTGTAAGGCTGCCTTGAACTTAACCACAAAGGCTTTCAATTAAATTATTGTATATATAATAATTTAAATATATAATAAACATCAAAATGTAGTATTTAATTACACGTTTGTCTTATGAACCTTGCGAAAAATCATTAAAATAAACATTAGTTGGTTATCAGTCAGGTTTGGCCTTTGTTTGGGCTTAAAATGCTCATCATCGTCTTCGGGCCAAATTGCATTAAAGCTTCTGCTGAATGGCTGCTCATCAGGCACTGCCAACGTTCGCCCACTAAATATGCAAGCAAATGAAATTAGAAACACCCCCCCCCCCCCCCCCCCCCCTCCGCGCACTCGAGCAGCCTTTTGTTAAGCTCACCGGCAGCCACCATTAAGGAGGACTCCTTTGTCGCCGGAGGGACGCAGAAGCGACTGACGTCTTTCGTCTTTCGTGTTTCGGGTTTCGTTTTTGGTTTTCGTGTAAACCAAAAATAGCATCACGTTTTAAATTGCTGCTTATCAAAACATGTTCTTGAACTGTAATCTGTTTTTGCGCTCGCGCGCACGCCAAGTCCGGGGCGGCACCTGCCCCAATTGGTGGCACGTTGTTTTTTATTTTATTTTTTTTTGCGTTTGCGTTTGCACCGCAAAACCAAAAGCCGGCAAAGCGACGGCGGTGTCAAGTGAGCAGCGTCGCTGAAGCATAAAATGAGTGAAAGCGAGTCGGAAATAAAAACGCAGCAAGCAACGCAAACTGACACATCATTTATATAGTAGAAGGGAGATGGGTTGGAGACTTGGAGCCTGGAGCATTATATGTAAATTGAAACGAATAAGATGCCAGCCCAAGCATTACCTGGCCTCACACACACACGCACACACACATATATCAGCTGGTATAAAAATTTACATTAGCGCAAAATGACTAAACGAGATAACCGAGCGGCAGTTGCAGTTGGGGAAAGGTGATTTAACTGTGCGTAAGTTGCTTTTGGGCTAGCCACTTGAGCATAAATCCAGCGCTGTCTAACCCTAGCTCCAACACCAGCTCCAACAGAGCCGCAGCAGCAATCTGTCATCTGTGCTGGCTGTCGGCGCTCCATAAATTTGTGACACTTTTCAGCGAATTTATTGCCTCAAATAAATCGCGAGCTTCGGCCCGGACTGAAGTTTAACATACGCCCGACTGATATGCAGCTCATTTGGTATTCATTAGAGCTGTTCCCAACTTCTTCTTCTTCTTCTGTTCTTGTTTTTTTTTTTGTGTGTTTGCTCCTGTCTTGTGTTGTGTTTTTGCCCAAGTTAATTAATTGAACAAAAGCTGACTGCCAATGGTGCACACGGGTCTCTGACAGTTAGTCCTAAATGGATTGGGTCTTACTGCCACCAGCAGCTAACTCAAAGCACACCAAGCCGAACCCGGGGCAGCCCCTTGCGCCCTGTTCATGTTGATTTTTGAAATTGTTTGGCACTTGAGTGGCAAAGTGCTCCCTGGTGGCAGCCAATGTCTGGCCATGATTGAGCAGCCAGCCGGCAAAGGGCATGAGAAATTGCAGCTGCAATGCCAAAACATTTCCATGGCTAGCTTACAAAAAAAACTTGCGGGCATTGCTAACCTAAAAGATGCCCTGTTAAGGGTAGAGAATGAAAGTAAAGTTAGACATTTTGTCTATGAATAAAACTTTATATCCAGCTGAAGCTGATAACCTTATAATATAAAGTTTCTATACAATAAGCCCGTTTTATGTATGCACATACCTTACTTTTCGAAAAATGTACAGGGTATCGTGTCTCGCTTGACTGCTGTTGCATCCTGGAATGCTAATAAAAATAACCTTGTAACCGCCCCGCACTCTGAACTCATTGGACTCATTGGACACATTGGTCAGACGACCACGTCCGGAGTCTGTTAACAACTTGCGGATAGATTATGGCAAATTGCCGTAGTATTGTCCCAGTTATTATTCATACGGCAAATGCCATGGCGAGCCAAATGAATTTAAATTAAATCACTCCTAATTGATTGTACATTTTTCATATGAAGTTTTAGCTCGGATTTTGTGCAATTTTCTTTTGAAAACAAAGCAACATTTTTGTATTCTTAACGAGTTGAAAATTTGCTAAAGGAAGGAAACAAAATGGAAAGAATTAAAATCATTGATTAGGCTAGGATAGAGATAAATATTTGGCAGCTTTTTTTTAAATTTATTATACTGTCATTATTTAGAAAAACTTAAATTAAAGTTATAATGTAAATTTGTATGTAATCATAATAAGTATAATGTTTATTTAATTTATATAAAACTTAATTTAGTATATTTAAAATAAAGTCACAACTTTTTGCAATTTTTTTAGATTACGCCTCATTCATAAACTATTGATCAATATATATGTTAATATCGATTCTATTTGATTGAGCTGTCACTGCGCTAACCATCTCATTAGTCGGCCATCATTTGGATAAATTAGTTTTGGTTTAAATACTGACACGGACAAACCACATAATGTAAATATAAATAGTTCAATAAACCTTCAAATCAATTACAAATGTTAAGGAACTGATTTATGCAAATTACATTATGTTCGTTTCCATCAAGGCTTAATACTATTTCAAAGTCAGTCTATTCTAATTCAACTTGAATTTTATCTTAACTTTCTCTAAGTTGTCATACAGAATTATTTCTGTCATACATTTATGCTGACAAATTAAAGTTGGCGCAACGACAAATCCAATTTGATACATATATACTGACTGATATCTGAGCAGTTGAGTTTTTTTTATCTTTTTTGTGCCCATTAAGTATACGCAGCGTTGGCCGGCGCACGCATTCAAGTCGTAAGTAAGGTCATCATTATGGATAAACGCAATGTATGTGGGTTTTATGTACTTAACACTTCAGCGCGACGAACACACAGTGTCCACAGTGGGGTAAGAAGCCACAGCAGGCCCAAAGGATGCGACGGGCGGCGGACGGCGGACGGGGAACGGGCGTCGAGGTCGAGCAGATGAGCAATTTATCTCGCAGCTGTTTACTGTTTCACTTGGACCGGGGCCGGAGCCGTCACGCTTGGCTAAAGCCACTTATGCTCACACTCACACACACACACAGTTGTATGATTTATGTGCTGCTGTAAATACATAAACACATCAAAACATAAAAAGAGACAGATAGAGAGAGAGAGAGAGAAAGAGCCTGCCGAGTGTCCTTGTGGGCAACGCACGTTTGCATTAAATGAGCAAAAAACCGACTGCGACAGCGAAAGTGAAATTAAAACTAAATTTCAGTCAAAAGGCGTGGCCGTCAATTGAAAGGCGACATTCGCATTCACATAGTGCAGCTGAAGTCCCAGGCTCTGCTTCGTCCTTGCTGTTTGCATTTCATTTGGAGCGTCAGCAGCCTCAAAGTGCAAATAGTAGCGAAGGCTGCTGAATTGTGGGCGGTCCTTCAGTTTTTGCAGTCACAGCTTATGTCCTTTGCACGCATGACGCGTCACTTCAAGTACAGCTCTATGTGTGTGTTTGTGTGTGTGTGTGTACAGTCTTAAGCATGCAAAATGTGGCGCCGCCAACGCCCACAAACAGCCCAGCCCCTTAATGCAAAGCGTCGTTCGCTAGTTGACATTTGCTTTGCTACCCTTTACGAAGGAGTCGCTTTGATATTGCTATAGGATTTGATGCGCCCTGAAGCAGACAGCTCTGAGTTACAACTGTTGATATATATGTATTTATATTTTACATATATAATCTTGTATCCGTACAGGCTGTCAAGTATAATCCTTTGACGTTCACTTTGTCTATTTCATAGCCAGAGGAAAACTATCTATTTAAATCATAGACGTCTTTTCATGCAGCAATCTGTTCATATATTAAATATGTCCACTGAATAGGACAACTATATATTATAGCATACCTATGAAGCAATTTCTTAAAGCAACTTCCATATTTCAAGAGAACTTAACCAATCTCAACAAACATAAACATCGGTATACTATATCATCTAGCTTCTTCCAAACAAATAATAAATGAATGCAGTTACAATCATCATCATGCCTGGAAGATATATTAAAAATATGTTCAAGATCTTACTTAATTATTAAATAGTCCCTATTGCTAGGTTTCCTTAAAAGTTATATAAATTATATTTTTAATAAAAAGTGATTATTTAATTCAAACAATATGTTAACCTATGTATTAATTCCGTAAGATCGATAAAACTTTATTTTTACTCTTTTCTTATTTGTTTCTTTGTTTATTTTGCTGTTCATATTAAAAATAAAAGCAACAACTAATTAATCATAATTATGGCAAATATAAAAATTTCCGTAAGAGTATTTAAACAGCGGCACTGCTATTTTTCCCCTATTTTTTTTTTATTTTTTTCTATTTGTTTGTTTGTTTATTTTTCTGCCCGTTTTTTAGCCATCGCTTTCATAAGCGTAAAGTGCTCTTCATTATGCGCATGAAGTGAAAGGATAAGTGCAGCGACTACACACACGACTAACACACACACACACACACACACTTACACTCATACTGAACGAGTCAAACATTATGCTCTTTATGCTTATGAATTGCCGGAAAAAAGGCAACAAAATTGCCTTGAATTGCAGCTAAAGCAAAATTGTTTTAATTTCTATAAGAAATGCGATATAAATGGAGCTGAATTGAAGCTGCACTTAGAAGCTTGTCTGCCACCTGGCCGCAGCAGCTGAATGGAATCTGTAAAAGCAATAAAAAAAAATATATACATAAAGAAATATTTGCTTTTCATTTCACAGAAAAGCTCGCCCCGAGCCAACGATAAACCACATGCTGAATAATTATTGTTAAACTTAATGAGCACTTGAGCAAGATGCGCATTCAAAAACAACAAAAGACTATTTGCTTAACCAGGGCAGCTCACGGGCTCAAAAGGGTTAACTAATAGAAAACATAATTCAATTAGTGTTCGTCGAGTAGCTGAAATTTAAATATTGACAATATTAAACAGATTTGTGTCTTTTTTGTTACGCATTTATTTGTCTTTAGCAATTCAAGCCGTGAATCGTTTGTTCAGCTTATGAGTTCCATCTGGTACCCAAAACCTGGACGTTGCGACCTCTGTTGTTCTCCACGAAGCTGCGTTGCCACTCGCCCCTGATGCAGCCGCCGCCGCAGTTGCAGCCGAAGATGTTGCAGGACCTGCGACCGCAATAGGTGCCCACCTGAGCCTTGCCGTCAGCGCAGATGGTTATCGTGCAACGGCTGCCGCTGCTGCGACCTCCTGCGTCGGCACAGGTGCCACGGATCGTGTACGATATGGTCAAGGAGGACCTGCAGCACTCCGCGTTAATACCGACCAAGCAGGCCAGGACACACACAACGGCGAACAGGATAATTGATTGTCTCATCTTTAACTCGGCTGGTTAACTTCTGATATCAAACCCAACAAGCTACAGGGTATTTATAGGTAAATCGTACAAAGAATCTCTTACAAATAATATATGAAGCCAAATTGAATGGAAAATTAAAGAAAGTATTGCCAAATAATTAACTTTTGTTCTTTATTTATTATTATTATTATTATTAGTATTATTATATGCCAATCATTTAGCAATATGCCGACACGTGCGAGAAACAATGATCACGGAAAGGTTTGTTTGCCATAAAATATGTTTATTCTGTTTATTATTTATTCACTTTGTGAATATTCATTATAGTTTCCTCTTTATACTGTTTACCAACAACGACCTTTAAATATGCATTAAGGGTTTCAAAAGTTGTTCTATTTATAGACATCGATATAATAAACCAATTAGTTTGATAGTGAAAAATAATCAATAATCGATCGTGCAACGACCTTTTACATCCAAATTAAAACTTATTTTATTTATTTATAATAAACAGTCGACAAAGCGAGTTTTACATAATAATGAACATTTTAAAGATATTAAACGTGTGTCTCTTTCCTCTCTATTTACCTTAAACCATAACTTTAATAAGAGATTTAATAAGCAGTAAATCTTTTTCTGAAAGGGTTATCAAATGTATTCACTATCTATCGACAAGATTCTCGGATCTCCTTGCTTATCTTTGCTTTCCACTGAACAGGTTTCTCCTAATAATATTTTCTAAACCTTCTAATACAATCTTCGTTCCTTTCGTAAATTACTTTGCTTGGCCTGACAGGATTCCAAGTTGTCTACTCAATAAGTGCCGAAATTCCCTTCATCGTCCAATCTATCCCTTAAATCTACTTTTTTTATTCCGTTGAAATTAAAATTTAAATTTTAAGAAAATTTATACTACGGTAAATATCTTCGAATTCAAATTGTTTTCTGATGAGAAAGAGCAAAGTTATTTTCTTTAAGTTCCTTTAGGTCTTAGACTAGAATTTCTCCTACCCTTAAGGGTAAAACCCAAAAATAAAAAATTTGCTTAGTTTGAATACTTCAAAGCTGACTCATGTCAACCTGGATCTTTGCTTTATAACCTATAGTTATCCTTGTTAGCTTTGTTTTAATAGTTATATATCCACTATTGTAAAGAAGCACGTTGCAGGATTTATTAAACTTTCGTCGATGGCGCTGTTAATTCGCTGAATATCTCTTTTACGTCCAATCCTGAAATAATTCTCAACATCTGATTGGACCTGGGAAGCAACTCTTAGCAAATGTTAGCTGTTCATAAATAAATTAAAACTCAAATGTTGACAATATTAAACAAAAGCGTTTTTTATATTCATATTTTATTGATGTTTGGCAATGTATTTAGTTTGTGGATCCTTTGTGCAATCATATTTCGAAGCTTATGAGTTCCATTGAGCACTCAGAACGCGAACGTTGCGACCTCTGTTGTTGTCCTCGAAGCTGCGTTGCCAGTTGCCCCTGATGCAGCCGCCGCCGCAGTTGCAGCCAAAGATGTTGCAGGACCTGCGACCGCAGTATCTGCCCACCTGAGCCCTGCCGTCGGCACACACAGTAATCGTGCAGTTGTTGCCGCTGGCGCGACCTCCTGCGTCGGCACAGGTGCCTCGGATCGAGTAGGACATCGTTAGGGACGCCCTGCAACACTCCGCATTGGTACCGCCCAAGCAGGCCAGGACGCAAACAACGGCCAACAGGATAATGGTTTGTCTCATCTTTAACTCGGCTTGTTAACTTCTGATATCAAACTCAACTAGTTACAGGGTATTTATAGGAAAAATCGCAGCACTCACTTATGAAAAATTTGTTAACAAGTCCGGAGAAATAAACAAAGAACGAGCTTTATTCTTTTATTTTGACAATAATTGTTTATGGTAAGAATAAGTTAAGATAAGTTGCTTGAAGACATTATTGTTGAGAATACGGAAACGTGTGATAAACAAAGATTGCGCAATATTTGTTTGCCGTTAAACTAGGTTATTTTATAAAAATAGAGCACGAGCTTTCGTGGGCTTTATTTTGACAATTCGCGGGTAGCCCCAATTTAGTGACTACTTACAAATAAAAAGAAAACTGTAAACGTGAATTAAGGGTTCCAGTAGAGAGACAAAGATATTGAGGAAATAATCTAGGTCGATCCAGAGACGTTCTCAAATATTCTTTCAAATATGTTACCTATCTTAAGAGAAGATCGAAAGACTGGCGAAGTATGAGATTTATTTATTGCAGTTGTAACTAAAATTCAGTCGGAACTTCCTCACTTTACTATATGTTCAAAAGCTAAGATAAGTTACTCTCCCATTGTACAATTTGTACATAACGTGTTCCTTAATCAGTCCTTCGTCTTTGTAAAGTCTGAGCCATTTGATTCTGCTTTCTTGTACACCTTTCTTAGTTTTTTCCTCTAACTATCCTTTCAAATGTTTCCTATCCCTTTTTCATTCCCTTTTTCATTCCCTTTTTCACGCAATAAAACTTTAAATACCTCTTTTTACGTTAAAGAAATTAGTTAAATGCTTTCTTTATTGCTTAACGTCTCTCCTATACTTCCAATCCTGCTCGTATGAGGTCAGCTCAATGGCAATTTTTGGTCTTGGCCTTCCCAATATTAGTCTGCCATCCTGCTCCATTAGGCTTTTACATGCTCTTTCCACACAAGTTGATCGTGGACGAACGAAGTTTGTCCTCTCATTCAATCGTTGCTTTCAGCATATCTTTATATAACAACATTAAATAAATAACTGTATATACAAATTCCAGTAACCAGCGACGACCAAAAAAGCCCGACGACGGGAACGCAAATGGGAACGAGACAACGACGGCGAATTTGCAACGCGGCGAATATCAAAAGCGACGATCAAGAAAAGTCCAACGCAACGAGAGCGAAGAGAGCAGACAGTCGACTACGGTCGTTTAACAAGTAAGCTTGTGTGGTTGTAAGAACAACGTGTGACAAGAACGAAAGAGATAAAAGATCCAAAGACTGTTTGCTTATCGAGGGCTGAAAGATGTTTACAAAAAACATAGTTCAACTATAAGACAACGACGGTGAATTTGCTGAGCGGCGAATTTCACAAACGACAATCAATAAAAATCAAACGCAACGAGAGCGAAGAGAGCAGTCAGTCGACTAAGGTCGTTTAACAAGGAAGCTTGGAGGTGGGGTTTATGTGGTTGTAAGAACAACAAGTGACAAGAACGAAAGAGATAAAAGATCCAAAGGCTATTTGCTTATCGAGGGCTGAAAGATGTTTACAAAAAACATAGTTCAACTATAAATACAATTATAATTATATGTTGACAATATAAAACACAAGTATCTGTTGTAATTATCTTTTATTAATGTTTGGCAATATATTTCGAGAATCCATTTTGCATTCAAGCTCAACCTCAAGCTTATGAGTTCCATTGAGCACTATGGACGCGGACGTTGCGACCTCTGTTGTTGTCCTCGAAGCTGCGTTGCCAGTTGCCCCTGATGCAGCCGCCGCCGCAGGCGCAGCCGAAGATGTTGCAAGATCTCCGACCGCAATAGGTGCCCACCTGAGCCCTGCCGTCAGCGCACACAGTAATCGTGCAACGGTTGCCGCTGGCGCGACCTCCTGCGTCGGCACAGGTGCCACGGATCGTGTAGGACATCGTTAGGGACGCCCTGCAACACTCCGCATTGGTACCGCCCAAGCAGGCCAGGGCGCAAACAACGGCCAACAGGATAATTGATTGTCTCATCTTCAACTCGGCTGGTCAACTTCTGATACTAAACTCAGCAAGCCACAGGGTATTTATAGGAAAATCGTGAAAAGAATCCGTTACATGTAATACATGAAACCCGAAAAAACACGATAAAGAAAGCTTTAGCAATGAATGCAATTCTTTCTTTTACAATATCGACACGTGCCGAAAACAAAGATAAGATTTAAAGCCACATACATTTTATTAATTTTCGACACATGCGGTGAACAAAGATTTCGCAATGTTTTATTTGCCTTGAAATTGGTTTAATGTGTAAAAATAGCGCAACACACTTCGGGACAAACTAGAGCCTAAAATAACTTTAAGGCTGAAAAAAGTGCGAGCTAAAACTATTTTTATGGGTAAATTTACGTTTAGATTCTGAGAAGACATCTTAACTCATTCCTTGGATTATTTTTATACACTGATACATATTTTATTTATTCAATTATTCGTAAACAGTCTACAAAGCGAGAGCCAACAAAAATTGCAATAAAACATTAATAGGTTAAATACTAAAGGAGTTATAAAAAGAATTTCTGAGAACAACATCCACAAGATATGCGCTTTTATTTGCCTGTTGATATAAATTATAGGGTAATATAAGTCTTTGTTTATGTTAAGCATTTTCGTAGAAAATTCTAATACCCTCAAAGTCAGTTTGTCTGTTTGTCTAACTAAAAATCAAGTAGCAGTAAATTCTCTAAATTCTTATCACTGAAATCATTTACTGGGAATTTCTTAACATCTTGTCAAAAGAATAAAGTCACAAAAGACGCTTTTGCTCAAACGATGTCATAACATTTATTTAAAATATGAAAACTGACAGATATGAAATGGCCTGAAAATGGTTTAATGTACAAAATTGCAGGAATTAATTCAAATTATATGATGTTCACTTCTTAACTAATAACACAGCTCATAATTAGTTGGGAGTGTATTCAAATTGAGTCCTCAACCATTGTATATACATCTACTAAGCCGGGCTAAGCTCCATTGTCTAAGGTGACCCCGGCTGGAACTATCTGCCACAAGTTTACGCCTGATCGGGCCTATTGCCGTTGGCCATGCTTATCACACTGTGCACAGTGTAGCAGCCAAGTCAAGTGTGGCGCTTAAAGGACTGGCAATCGATTGGTCGTCGGGGTCACTACGGATCTTGGCTTCTGGCCCCAATCGGCATTGTTGTCCAAAAAGCCTAACCGGGCTTAAATTATGTCTGACATAACCAACTGAGCCAAAGCGATTTGAATTTTTCGCACAATTTTAGCCCCAAGTCTCGAAAAGGGGCCCATTGGAGTTAACAAAGTCTTTGGCTGCTGTTTTTTTTTTCTTTTTTTTTTTTGGCACACTTTTGGCTGTTGTCATTGACAGGCGGAAGACAGCCGCACAAAAGGCCTTTGACACCTTTTGTGTGTGTGTGTGTGTGACTGTGTGTGTGTGTTTGTGTGTGTGGAAGCGGCAAATTATAATGCGAATGCGAATGCGTCTGCCAGCTTATGCAAAAGTCTGTTCTTAACAAGGCCCGAAGCACTGATGCATTACATTTAATATGCAAAGGAGCTCGCAAATTAAATAAAAGAAGAGACTTTAAATTTGTTTGCAGTCGTTTTGTTGAAGTGCACCAAAAAACAGACGGAGACTGAAAGGATATTAGACAGAATAAGTATTGACGAACTAAGTGTAACTCTTTATTAATAATGAGTGTATTAGACTACAGATATACCCTATATAAGCACAAGATTCTACGCTTTTGAGGCTTTAAATGCTGCAAAATATTGCTTGCTCATTTTTGGCTTCTTAAGCTTTTATTAAAAACAAACTTCGCTTTGATAAATTAGTTTATAAACTGAGTTTGATCGATATTAATGAAAGTAGGAGAAGTTTATAAAAGTTTGGTTAAGGTGTTCGTTTTTGAATGCCAGCAATTACCTACAAAATTTGGCTCTTATTATATTTGTGATATAGTAAAAAATAGTTTACTTTTTTTGTTTATTTTATTATTTAATAAAAAATTTACCTTCAATAAAAGTTTGAAGACTGCGGTAGCCTTTATACTTTATAGTATTTATCTTTATTAGTTTTTTTATTCAGTTGCCTTACTTTATAAGTAAAACTCAAAAGCTAAATATTTGAATATTTTTTTTTATATAAATAAATAAGAATTAAAATATAAAAAGCTAGACAGCTGGAAAATGTTGGATAATTCTGAATATAAACTTAAATATTAAATGAAAATAAAAATCAATTTGGTTTTCAATATATTTATATATAGATATATAGACTTAGTTAATACGTTGAATGCAAATGCAAATTATAATTAAGGCAAGCGCATAAAATAAGTAGAAAATAAATCATTTATCTTAAATTTTTGTAGGACCAAACTGGCGGCGCTTTTGAAGTAAAGGGTCATATATATAATAAATTTATGTTTACTCTATGCACATGTGTATATGTGTATGTAAATGTGGAAAACAATCATTTTGCTAAAATAAGCACTAAATATGCGGAACGCCCCTATGCTAACTCAACTGCTTCACATGTTGATAAATATTAGTTAAAATATGAATAAATTTTTATGCGAAAGAATCGCCCACCTGTGTGTGCTTCAGTGTGTTAGTGCGTGTGTGTGTGTTACACATACAACAATTTGCCAAACGTTGCGTATACGTAACGTAACGAGCAAAAGTAAATTGATTGCAAGACGCAATGAGGCGCGTCCTGTAAAACCACTTAAAACATGCCCCAGTACATGCCATAAACTCAAACCAGGAACCATTTCAGTTACCAGCTTTGCCAAAGCAACGTAAGACGCCGAACAAACACACACACTCGCACACACACACTTTTACACCCAGCGAATGCAAATGCAAACCGACAAACATTTAACCGGCGGCTATGAAATTCGATAAATATCGACAAAGTTTTTGGCCGCCTTTTTGTGCGCCTCGCGTCGAGAGTTTATTAAACACAGGAAGGAAGGATATTGCCTTGGCTCGGTCCACAGTTCCCCCCCCCCCCCCCCCCCCCCCCCCCCCCCCCCCCCCCCCCCCCCCCCCCCCCCCCCCCCCCGCGCGGCGCGCCCACGCGCCTCCCGCCCCCGTCCCCCCCCCCCCCCCCCCCCCCCCCCCGTTCTGCCCCCACTCAGACTTCAATTACGCGCGCTTTTTACCTACGTATTTGTTACGACCC
Source organism: Drosophila lacertosa (assembly GCA_004143845.1). Taxonomy (NCBI): domain Eukaryota; kingdom Metazoa; phylum Arthropoda; class Insecta; order Diptera; family Drosophilidae; genus Drosophila; species Drosophila lacertosa. The sequence goes on from SCDZ01000042.1 coordinate 638,811, forward strand.
CCGGAGGATTATCGCTTACATTTTCAGTCAAGTGCGCCCCGTTTATTGTGCAAAAGTTGAGCTCAGTTCAAGTTGCAGATATCGCTGCGATTGGGATTGGGATTGCCGCCTAGAGCTTGCCACCTACCCCCCCCCTTCCCCCCTTCCCTTTTTCCCTTTTTCCAGACTGTCTGCCAAATGAAAAAGTGAAAGCTGTTTCGCCGTGCGTTGATTTGAAAATGTCACAAGCACGCATCTATCTGCAGACCCCTCCCCCCCCCCCCCCCCCCCCCCCCCCCCCCCCC